>CM062296.1:837268483-838468483 GCA_031216915.1 Pictodentalium vernedei | reverse complement strand
AAAAAGAGAGCATGTGCAGCCAAAAGGGCCATGTGGGAGGGCCTGAGAAACAGATTTTTATTTTTTTAGGCCTTATCAGAAATTAGTTTAACCCGCACCCTTAATGAATAGGATGCATCAGTCTGAGAAATATACAAACTGAGCAGTTGAAATTTTTTTCTTTTTTTAAAGTTCCAACAATACCATATCGTTTTGCCCCCTCATTGGAATGAGCTCATTCCAATGAGGGGTCACAAAATATGGTTTTATTGATTTGTTCAATTTTTTTAAAAAAGATTATTTTTTTTCAATTTCAACAAAACCATATCCTGTGACATCTCATTGGAATTGAAAAAAATAATATTTGAAATAAGAAATTTTTATAGCGTTGGGTAAAGGGTTAACCTTTTACACAACATAATGGCCAAAACTGGCCTGCGCTATTCAGAAAAATCACCATTCAATTTTCATTATTTTTTTTCGTGTTTTGTCTCGAAACCATAGCTTATGACCCCTCATTGGAACGAGCTCATTCCAATGAGGGGTCATAAGCTATGGTTTTGAGGCAAAAAGTAAAAAAAATTAGTTATTCAAGAATTATATTTCCAAGTGTCATCTGCTTTTCGTGTCGGGTAAAGGGTTACACAATTCAATCTTGTTTGATTGAGGCCATTAAGCCCAAACAGGACTGAATTGGTTAAATTCCCCTTGCATTAAAAATTTTGTCATGCTGAAATGAGTATTTATTATTTATTTATTTATTGGTGTTTAAGGTCATACACTTATGCACAATGGCCAATCATGACTGTGATAGTTTTACATGTGGAAAAAGCCAGAGTACCCAGAGAACCACCAAGGATCAATGAGCAACTGTCAGCTCCTTAACATTCTAACTCTGATCAAGCTGTGCTCAAGAAGGGTTACAGCGGTTGAAGACATGTGCACCATCGAGGTGCAGTACACCTTAGTACACAGCGTGATTGTGCACCCATGTAGGCAACTGGGATTTAGTGCCTTGCCCAAGGACACAACGCGGGTCGTCCCAGGCAGGTCTGAAATCAATATTCAGAGGCTAAATTATACAGTACGTGGAGAGTGTATTATCACTAAATCACCCACACAGTGGAGATTCCACCCAAGCAATAATTGCAAGTTTGTTGCAAAGCATTACAAGCACAAGCAAAGTTACAGCCAAGGGACCTCCGGGTTAAACCCGGAGGTCCATTGCTGAAACATTGCTAGTGTTTTTTGTCCATATGTACAGAATTCAAAAGTGAAACTTTGGATAATAACTTCACTCAGCAGGTGATTTAGTTACAAGCCACTCTCCACGTACTGTATATGAGCCATGCAAAAAGTGCATTAATTTCTTTGAGGGCAACAGAAATTCAATGACTTTCAAGGAACCAAATCAATTTTAAAGCACTTTCTCGGCCTTGAAAATTAATTTTCAAATTCAACGACTTTTCACAGTTTTCAAGGACTACAATGTACCCTGTAGTTTATGAGAACTCAGTGGAACTAACTTTTTCCAATGAGGAATTATAAGCTAGGTTGTTGAGACAAAAATTAAAAGTTTAGTCATTCGAGAAGTTTTTATGCAGGTGTCATCTGTTTGTTGTGTTAGGTACAGGGTAAAATGTAGCCTATGTGATACTTACCATATTCTTTCTTGTGTCAATCAATTTTAAGTTTAACACATTAGAGACAGGGGGATGGAAACTTAACTGGTATAGTTAAAACTAGAAGTCCTGTCATGAACTGTGCGCTTATCTAGGCTTAATTGCGCGTAGGAATTGCACCCAAAGCATGGCACCCAAAGCATGACATGTTCTCCTTGTTACCCATAGCAAACACAAGCAATGTTCCTGCCAATGGACCTCCAGGTTACCCGGAGGTCCATTGGCTTAAACTTTGCTTGTGCACAGGTGATATGTGCAGAATTTGATAGCCTTACCATTGTCATAACGCGTAGATTAACGCGCAAATCGCCGTGCTATTTGTGTGCATTTTAGGACAGGACTTCTACTTGTAACTGTAAATTGCTAAATTATTTTTTCAAAGGTTATTTGTAACATAAGTATTTTTTTTTAATAGTGTTCAACCGATGATTGGAACCGGCCATCACAATTGGTTGATTGTGGGCAATCGGATGACAATGGCAATGGCTCCTGGAACATCGGTTCAACCGATTGCTGACAAACATTTTGTGATGATTCATTAACTGCATTTTATTATCTTCTGCAACTGTTCAACTGTTAATGTGAAATGATGTCAATGATACCATTCAATAAAGTTGAGAAACATCCACAATGTGTGTTCTTAATCTCTCTAGACGTCCCTTTACGGGATATACAAGTTAAACAATATATAAAGCTTATAATTGAGCGTACTTGCAGCAATCGCCAGTTCATATCAGAAATGTGAAGGATGCACTCCACTGACTCAGGTCACAGTAAAATTACAGTCACACACATTTGGGCAGTAAACGTGGCTCTGAGAGCCACATTTACCACCCAAGTGTGCGTGACTGATAATTTTACTGCGACCCCAGTCAACAAAGTTTAACAGTGAAAAATGTTGTTTCATGCAGTTCTTTCGAGCCTTGGCTTGTCTAGTAGTGCACGGTATTACAATCGGAATTGGCATCAGAATCAGCCGTTTGTGAACTCAAATAACAGGTAATCAGTCAGCGATCATTTTTGGTAATCGGTTGAACACTATTTTACAATCATACAATACTACTGGCAAGGGAGCCTTAGTTATTGATTTATTTATTTATTGGTGTTTTAAGGTCACATGTTTCTGCACAATGGCTAATCATGACCACAACAGTTTTACTGGTGGAGAAAGCCGGAGTACCTGGAGAGAACCACCGAGCAACGGCGAGCAACTGTCAGCTCCCCAACATACTAACTCCACACAAGCAGGGTGAGCATTGGCTGAAGGCAAGTGCACCATCGACGTGTAGTATGCCTCAGTACACAATGCCACCGTGCCCCCATGTGGGCAATGGGGGTGAAGTGACTTGCCCAAAGACACAACGCGGTTGCCGCATGTGGGATTCGAACCGAGGACCTCTCGGCTTGCAGCCTGCACCTCTACCTACTGAACCACCACACCACCAAGGGAGCCTTAGTTTAGTAAGATTTTGTTAATTGTTGGAAGCCACTATCAGGGCTAAAAACTGAAAAGTGCTCAAAGCCACTGTAGTGGCCTTATACTGTTCGCACGAATTTGTTGTTGGCTCAACAGTGGAAGAAAAATATAAATATAAAAGTGTCTTGTTACAATTTATTGGAGAGTTCCAAATGACACTCTCCAAAAAATTACAACAAAACAGTTAGAAATATTTATGAGCAACATCTTGGTAAACAAAGGCTCCTTTTGGTAGTGGTGTGATTTTTTTTTAAAAAATACTTGCATTCACAAATGATCATTGAAAAGTACTATAGGACTCTACCATTAATATAACAATAACATGATTTTTAAGGGCGTTATGGTTCATTAGCGGCCCAACAGAAATGATTAACAGCCAGAGGTCCTTTTAGCAGCCCGAGACGTAGTCGAAGGCTGCTAATGGGACAGAGGGCTGTTAATCATTTCTGGAGGGACGCTAATGAACCATAACGCCCTTAAAAATCATGTTATTACTATTATTGCCACCATCTGTGATTTCCTTCCAATACCAACTCTTACTGGTTTTCATTTAATTTGCTATTATCGCTGGATTGTGACATTTTGAAACCATACTCAAAAGCAAATGTGTCGTCTAAGCATGTGGGAATCATCGTCATGTGACCTGAACTAATCTTTATGATGAAAGTGCAAAACATAAACACTTGTAAGTTGTAAGCCAAGCATCGGAGATGAAACATGAAATAAGATTAAAATGTTAGAGGATAGTACTCACCTCCACACAGACCGATCAACGGGATATCGATAGATTTGTGCACCAAAACCATTTTTTGTCCAATTTATGAAGAATAATTTTGCCCTTCGCTGACCCAAACGTTTCAGTTGAAACGCGACGAGCTCGTTCCAAAGAGGGGTCACATGATATGGTTTTGTTGAAATTTTTTGAAAAATAATATTTTTTCAACTGCTGAATGTGCACATTATGCGGGCGGATGCGGCCGATTCATTGGGTAAAGGGTTAAACTGACGCATTTAGAGGTGTTGATTAAAATTGAAAGATGGCACCCAGATTCTGAAACACGAGGGAAAAAGTGAACCTAGAGGTTAAACACTGTAATTATATGAAATTCTAAATGCCAGTCCATTTAAGTAGATTTATCAATCAGGATTACAAAATGTTATTTCTCTGTATGTTTCAACTCCACCCCAGGCCTGCCCAGGTACAAAGGATGCTGGCATACAGGCTAGTCTGTGCAACAATGACAGAGATCTCACCTTTCCAAGGGGTCTCACAAGCTTCAACTATTTTTTTTTTATCAACATACATTTTTTTGTAAAATGCATTGTGTGTGATTTTTTTTATTTATGAAAGCACTTTAGGAATCCAAATGAGAAACTTGATGTCTCAACAAGCAGATATTCAGAAGTCTTCCTGACAATAATTAAAGCGCCCTGCCTGCAGTTTCTGGTCAATTCTTGGCTAAATTCATTGGTAGCCACGAACTGACTATAAATCACATCCCAACCAAATCAAACCTCCATGGATTTATTGGTGTTTATGGTCACTTTCACAATATGTGGCTAAATCTTGACCACAACATACTTATAAAGCCAAGTTTAGCCAACACATTGTACCTCTGCTGTCCACTTGCTGATGACTATATAGCTTCCACCCCAGGCAGTGGGGATATTTTAGAAGTAAAACAGAACTTGTTTATCACAGTAAACAAGCACTTCTTAAACTTACGAGAGATTCCATGGAGAAGCCAAGCCTCTATACTTTTTATTCCCCCCAAAGATTTTACAGTGTTTGTCATCACCGTCTGTCTGTCCGTCTGGAAGATTTATGTGTCCGCTCAATAACTCGGAGATGCTTCGTTGGATTTTGTTGAAACCTGGCATGCATGTTGCTTATGGGGAGAGATGTGTTGTGCATGGATGGTCAAGGTCACAGATCAAGGTCATAGTTCGAGGGCATCCATAGCAGTGTGGTCACTGTTAGTCTTGTTGACAATGGTTTGGTGGCAAACCTGTCCATGCCGTAAGGGTTCAACAAAGGGTTAACCTACCTTATATTGCACTGATCAGAATTAAACCAGGATGGAAACAAGGGATAAATAGTGTCTTGACGACAGGTACTAAATCCAGAAATAATTTTCAAAGAGACCCTCTCAACGACAGGGTGTTTAAAACTAAATACAAACATCAATACCATTGATCCTAATTATATACACAGAGCTCAATGTTCACTATTCACACCATTGTCATGCCTCTCAAGATTTTTTCAAAAGCCATATTTAATCAATGACCCATTACAACCCCACACAAAACTAATTGCCATGTAAGAAATAATAACATCAAAAAACCTTTCCTTTCGTTACAAAGAAAAATTGCTGAGTTTAAATAATATTGAACGACTAAATCAATTTTACACCAACAGCTCATTTAGTGTTTTTTGATATGCATGATCAGTCACTCCATAATGAGAGGACCTTAATTAGGTGAAAGGGAATAATCAAAAGTAATTAAATGTGCACTGGCTCAATTCACCCATGAATAAACACGTAACAGCTTCTTCTAATCATTCATGACAAACATGTAATTACAATTTCCAGCATATACCTTTTGTTTAAATTATTCCATGTTCTGAACTCATTTATTTATTTATTGCATGTTTAACCCTTTGCCTAATGAATCGACGAATACGCCTGCGCAATTTACAAATTAAGTAGTTGAAAGAAATATATTTTTCAAATACTTTTAATTATATGTATTTATTTCCACGACACAATTGCGAACCTTCTAAGCAGCAGACTTTATTGCCCGAAAAAAAACAAAAAAAAAATAAGGAAAAAACCGCCACAGCCACCTCGGGGAGAGGTAGCACCTTTGCAAAAGGCCCCCCTCCCCCTCTCACTCTGGTCCTAACCCAAGGGGTCAGACAACGATCATCACATTGACAAACCATGACTCCTCAAATCACCGAAACCTGGACACTGCCGAGCACCCGACGCTTTCCCGCCTTCACCATGACAAGACACGTAGCCATAAACCTTAAACAGCTAAAGAGGGCCGCAAGGGGCTTGCTCCATAGTGTCCCTGCATGCCTTCGCCGCGTGAAACCATTCCATTCACCCATGAATAAACATGTAACAGCATCTTCTAATCATTCATGACAAACATGTAATTACAATTTTGAGCATATACCTTTTGTTTAAATTATTCCATGTTCTGAACTCATTTATTTATTTATTTATTGCATGTTTAACCCTTTGCCTAATGAATCGACGCATACGCCCACACAATTTACAAATTAAGCAGTTGAAAAAATATATTCAACAAAACCGTATAATGTGACCCCTCATTGGAACAAGCTCAATGAGCTCGTTCCAGTGAGGGGTGACATAATATAGTTTCAGTGAATTTTTTTTTAAATATTTGAAAAAACAAAAATAAAATAATAAATTTTGATATCGTCTGCATTGGGTAATGGTTTAACTGATGCTGCTTGTGAATTTTCCCACCCAGAACACAAAAGCTCAGAAATAAATATAATTTGGGAGCATTTAACCAGATTTCCCCTATAGATTGAATGAACATTATGGTATCGCGGAACTAAATATTGAAATTAGAGTGAACCGCCTTAAAATGTTGCACTCGGAAATGACGCAATCTCTAAAAATAAACAGCCTTGGGAAAATCCGTTGTTTTAATAAAAGTTTGAAACATTCTATTGACATCTTGCATTATTGTTGAATATTCCTGATAAAAAAGAGGGTGATTTGATGACTTTTGGACCTAAAAAATACAATTTACTTTTTGTGTGTTTTTGTAGGGAATTCCCTGAAAAATATGTGCACGTGACCGGTATTTCCCTTTGTGTCAGTTTTTCTCTCTTATTTGTTGCATGACCCCCTGTTTTCAGATCAGAAAAAGTTGTCTGAAGGGCTATACTTGACAGAGATATTTGAATGCCAAAATTAAAGTGATGCGATCATATTTTTTTCCACCTGAACGTTATAATGGTCGCCTATGGGAAAATATTTAGTTCTGTGAGACCTTATGACCACCGATTTCTTAAGTTAAATTTGGATGAAGTTTTCATCAAATCTAATCAAGGCTGCTTCACAGCAGCCATGACTAGATTTGATGAAAAATATTTTGAAAATATAGCAGGTTAAGACTTAAGATCACTTTCACAATCTTTGCCCACATCATAATCACAACATAAGTACAAGTCCAGTTGAGCCGAATTATTAATACCTATACTGCCCACTTGAAAGGACTTCAACCCCAGGTATTGCTTACCAAATGTAGGATGTTTTGGCCTGTGGTCGTTTTGGCCCAGATGTTTTGGTCCACATTTTTTAGGAAAATGGACGTTTTGGCCCATACTTATTTTTGTTGTTGTTATTTTGATTTTTTCTTTCTTAATTTTAAAGTGTTTGCATTGCAATTATTGACAAGTGTGATAGTCATATTGCAATTTATTTAGATTACAAAATTATAATCCTTTAAAGTTTTCAAAATTATGAAATGAAGCTTAAATATTGTGTAAGGGTTTCTAAGTTGAAAAAAGTGGAAAAGGGCCCATAACTCTAGGAAAAAAAATGGACAAAATCTGTTACCTGTGAATATCCTTTCCTCCAGTACTGTGGTCTATCAGCATACCAAAGATCATTTACAGTACGTGGAGAGTGTATTACCACTAAATCACTCGCAGAGTGGAGATTCCACCCAGGCAACAATTGCAAATTTGTTACAAAGCATAACCAGCACCAGCAAAGTTTCAGCCAATGGACCTCCGGGTTAAACCCGGAGGTCCATTAGCTGAAACATTGCTTGCGTTTTTTCTAAATATGTACAAAATTTGAAAGTTATAGCTTGGGTGCTAACTCCACTCCACGGGTGATTTAGTTACAATCCACTCTCCACGTTCTGTAAATCCAGCATCCACTGACTGAGATATGAAGGTCTGAAGTTGTTACAGATGGACGGACAGACCGATGCTAAGACACCTAGATGGACTGATGAATGGATGAACCGATTTCTATATCTCCTGCATACTTCGTTTTGACGGGGATAAATAGTTATTCAAATTTGTACATATTCTTTATTTTGCTAGAAATTATTTGATGAATGCCTTATATCTTGTTTGACAGAGCTCATTGAGCTCACCGAGCTCTGTCAAACAAGATACGAGGAATTAAATGGTTAGAACATATTTTCTGAGGGAAGAAAACACTGGAAAATGGGTCATAAAATCATGTAGTTAACCCTTTACCCAACAAATAAGCCTCATCCGCCAGCATAATATGCAAATTGAGCAGTTGAAAAAATATTTTTCAAAAAATTTCAACAAAATCATATCATGTGACCCCACGTTGGAACGAGCACATCAAGCTCGTTCCAATGAGTCACATGATATGGTTTTGTTGAAATTTTTTTGAAAAATTGAAAAAAATTATATTCAAAAATATTAATAAATAAATTTTGATATCGTCTGTGTTGGGTAAAGGGCTAAATTATTGCATACCATTAGTTTTCACCCTGAGAATTTTAAAATATTATTTAAAATGTGCATTTAAAAATTAGTATCAAATGGAAGTTTAGAGTATGGTGGCCCAGTGGTTTTGGTATTATACCTCAAACTGAGAGGTCCACGGTTTGATGCCGGTAACTGCATTGTATAACTGTATTGTGTCCTTGGGCAAGGCGTCATCGTGCCCCCATGTGGACAATCGGGGTTAAGTGCCTTGCCCAAGGACACAATGTGGGAGTCCAAATCACTCAGGCAGTCACCCATCCGAGGACTAACCAGGCTCGACGTTGCTTAACTTCGGTGATCTGATGAGAACCGGATACAGCAACGCCACCACACCCCCCCTGCTTGTGAAGAGTTAGTACACTGGGAGTCTGACAGTTGCTTGATGGTTTTGAGACATCTGGCTGCTTTTTCCACCTGTAAAAATGTTTGACATGAGACAACCCTGGTTGTCAAAAGTGTCATTAATCCTTGAAGACCAAGAGATTTTTATATATTTTTGCTTAGCTTTGACAGTCTTACATCCTGTGGTCTTGCTGCTGTTTTTTAGCAAGTCTAGGCTGCCTATATAGGCATCCAAGACTAACAACTTGCCTAAAAACAACTATCAAGGTAGTTAGAATGTAACTTTTGAGTTAACCCACTGTATGTATTAGAGCATGGAGGTTTTTCAGTTCGGTTTCGGTTTTTGCCGCAAACTGAAAAACTGAACCAACGGGCGCCAAAAAAAACATCCATACAGTTTTTGCATACTTTGAAGTTAATTTCGAAATGGACAACGACCCCCTTGTAATCTCATTTTGAAAATGACAGCGAACGTCAGCAGAACAGACAAATCCAAAAGCGATTATTTCCGTATAATTATGTCCGTGTTTAAGTCGCTCCCACATATATGTGGCACCTAATATTTTCAGCCAAAAAACCTCCCCTGTGACTATTACGTTGTTATAAGTTGCACCCTGACTGTGAGAATAGCCGGTGGGGCCTACACAAGAACAAATATTGCCAGTGAGTGTGGGCTTTTACTGCACGAAATTAGGTGTTTTCACTTCAGTCATATTTTACTGATATTAAATGTATCAAATAAAATAATAAATTATATAGGGTTACTAGGAGGGTTACCCAGTGTTGCTTGGGAAAATGTAGGGGTCATCATATGAAAAGTACCCCCCCCCCCCCAAAAAAAAATAGGAGCCTCATATTTTTTGACCCAGCCTGCACTCCGGGTGGGGGCCTTCGATCCTGTCACTTTTCAAACCCCCACCATTAGATTCCTGATAAAAAATTACCCCTAGTAGACCCCTCCCTGCCCCCAACCCGCACACTTTTTTGATCCCATCACTTTTTAATCCCCCTCCATTAGATTCCTGGTAAAAAGTTACCCCTAGTAGACCCCTTTGAGGACCTATATCGGTGAAATCCATAAATTTTGCCCCTCCCCCACCACTTTTTTAAACAACACCATTAGATTCCTGATAAAAAGTTACCCCAAGTAAACCCCTTTGAAGACCTATATCGGTGAAAAAAAAATTGGTCATAACTTTTTGGTGCCCCTCCCTGTTCCCACCCCACCCCACCCCCCACACTTTTTTAAACCTGATGAGGACCTCCGCCATAAAAAAGTACTCCTAGTTGACCCATTTTGGGCACTCTGGATGGCCCCATATTCATTTCTATAGCGACAGACAGACAGACAGAGAGACAGACAGACATTCTAAAATATAGTATAGATTTACTTTGACCATTTATTCCCCATGTGGTACTCATTGATGCCGTAAATCTATTTTATTTTGCACATAACAACATGAGGAAGAGCTCATACTCTGTACTTCGAAAGGAGGCGAGAGGTAAAGTGATGGATCAAGGAACAGGACAGTGAATGGAGTCCCTGTATTGTGGCAATGTTAAACATAACAGAAAAGTTACAAGGGAAAATTATAAATTTCATTGAAATTAAAACTGAACACAAGATAACAAAGCAGGTATATAATGTGTAGCAGTGGCGGGATGGGGGAGGGAGGGAAGGCTAAGTAAGATGTGCGGGTCCACAGTCGAGATGCTTACGGCATCTCCCGAAGGTTATAGGCCTGAGCCAGTGGTGTGGGCATGGAAGAGTGTGCCCCCGCCCTTTGGTTTGGGATCTGAGGGCCATGCCCCAGGGAAACATGACGCACTGTCACAGTGTGGAAGCTGCGATGATTCATGCAACGCCAATGATATTTCAAAACTCATAGGTGACAAAAAAAACTTGTTGGTGACAAAAAAACTCGTTAGTGACAAGTCCATAAATGTGACAGAAATTATCCGAATGACATGCACTATTGAGAGGTTGTAGACATCATGAGGATACACTTGCATACCAAGTATGGTGTCATTCCATCAAGTATTTTAGGAGCTAAGGTGTTTTTTATACTCATTGCCGGTTGGTGACAGACCGACATTGCCACATATAGAGCTGCTCGTCGCAGTAAAAAAAAAATCACATTTGGATAATTTGGATGCCATCGGAGCGATATCTGAGCATTTTTACAATGTCTAACGTGGTCTTCAAAGGTGCCCAGGTTGTGTCAGATAGCAATTTGAAGTTTGGTTTGGAAGGGTGGGAAAAGTGTGTGTGTGTGTGGGGGGGGGGGGGGGGGGGGGCACTATCCTCCCCTATGGCACTGCCACTGATGTATAGTATTTACTAAATAGAACATATACAACAAGAAAATAATCAAATGACATAAAATCTACCCCAAATTCATATTAACACTTCATCAACTGAGTGCTAGTGAAGTGTGCTATATGTCCCAGTAGCCAGTACTGCCAGTAGGACGTAGTACACTTTTATATAGCTCTCAGGTGACATTTCTGTAGTCTTTTCTAGTAAGACGATAGTGATTTAGATTAACTGAAGAGCCTGGAAATAATACGGAAAAACTGAACCAAAACCGAGGCTTTAAACCGAAACCGAACCTGAAAAAAGAAACCTCCATGCACTAGTATGTATAGGGGCAAAAATTGTGATCCCAGTTGGAATTAGGCCTTCAAAAGTTAAACCCCACAAAAATAAAGAAAATGGAAGCTACTTGAAATAAATACATATAATTCAAAATATTTGATAGTGTATTTGTAATCCATGAGAAATATTATGATATATATCGTATCAGCCCTATATCCTGCATATCTAACTTATCGTGATCATGCCCCAACCGTGCAGATCTTTCTCTTTCTCACCAGGAATTTTTTGGCAAGTTACACACATTTTTTCCTAAGCTTTTGAAACTATCTCAACTCACTATATAAATTAATAAATAAACAATTATCATAATATTCTACTTGGCTTGATTATTTTCCACAATATAAATTCTGTGAACATTTTTTTACAGTTTGACTAATCATCTTATCAAAATTCTCACAATTATTTTTTGTTTTGAAGATCGTCTAATTTAGATAATTCCTCTCAAATGTATTTGACTATAGCTTCTGATATGTAAGGCAAGGGGTTAAATGGTTACAAGATGGATGTATGCTTTCACCCTTTACCTAACCTATAAGCCACATCTGCTCACATAAATTTAAGAACTGAGCAGTTGAAAAATAGCCAACATTTCCACAAAACCACATGTCATGCTCATTCCAAGGGGAGTCACATGATATGGTTTTGTTGAAAGCTTTGAAAAACCTAAAAAAAATAACAATTTTTGCTACTGTGTGTGTTGTTTAAAGTGTTAACATGTTAAACTTGATAACCCAGGGATCATGAGGCCGTCAGGGAGATACCATCTAACATGCCTCAACTGAGCATTTTTTTCATTTATTGAATGACCAACCACCTCATTATCAAAACTATGTTTAATTTTACGATTTAACCCTTAAAACCTTAGATTAATTTTATGATAATAAACACCGTATATACTTCTACACATTCGTAGAGTGTTTCTATGTCATTGCTGGCTGTCTATAAACGACATCTGAGCAGTTGGTAAAAACAACATTTCAACAAAACCATGTAATGCGACCCCTCATTGGAATGAGCCTGTCGAGTTCGTTACAATGAGGGGTTACACAATATGGTTTTGTTGAAAGCTTTTGAAAAACCTAAAAAAAAATAACAATTTTTGTTATTGTGTGTGTTGGTTAAAGTGTTAACATGTTAAACTTGGTCACCACATGAGACCTACAGGGAGATATCATATAACATGCCTGAACTGAGCATTAATGTTTAATTTATTGAATGACCAACCACTTCATTATCAAAATCTAAGTTTATTTTTATGGTTTAACCCTTAGGCCTAAAAAAATAAATAATCTGTTTCTCAGGCCCTCCCGCATGGTCCTTTTGGCCGACGCATGCTCTCTTTTTATTAGCAATTTAAACTTAAAAAATAAAAATTAAATGGTTTATGTCTGATATTTTACCCAAGTTAAAACATTTGATGAATTTGTCCCTTGAGTGCAAGAAGGCTTTGCAATGCTTTAGCATTGCAAAGCCTTCTTGCACTCAAGGGATGAAATACACCACCACCCATGCTATTCTGTAGATTATGAGACCTAAAACTTGAACCAAGAACATGAACTTTTGATGGCAAAGAAGTAATTACTGAAATAAAAAATAAAATAAAAAACCGCTCGCCCGCATGCAATTTTACAAATAATGGCCTGAGAAACAGAAGATCTACTTTGTGTGGCCTTAAATCCTTAGATTAATTTTATGATAATAAACACTGTGTATACGTGGAGAGTGTATAATCACTAAATCACCCAAAGAGTGGAGATAATTGCAAATTTGTTACAAAGCATAACAAGTACAAGCAATGTTCCAGCCAATGGACCTCCGGGTTAAACCCGGAGGTCCATTGGCTGAAACATTGCTTGTGTTTTTTGTCCATATGTACAAAATTTGAAAGTGATACTTTGGGTGGTAACTCCATTCCATGGGTGATTTTGTTATAATCCACTCTCTACGTACAAAATTTGAAAGTGATACTTTGGGTGGTAACTCCACTCCATGGGTGATTTTGTTATAATCCACTCTGTACGTACTGTACTTGTACACATTCACAGATGACTTAACAGTATTTCTACATAATTGCTGGCTTCCTGCACTATCAGCTAACACTGAAGTAAAAACAAGATAAATTGGCAAAGATAAATGCAGCCTACAGTACAGTCGCCGTGGATTGGTTGTAATCCACACATGGGCAGTTATATCCACGCATGTGTCTACCAGGTAGTAAAAATCATCATCAGCAAAATTTTAATTAATGAAGCACCGGGTTGTACCCGGTGCTTCATTAATTAAATTTTTGATGATTATTCCTGTAATTAGTGTTTGGAATCTAATATTATTGCGTCTGTGGAAATATTGCCCACGTGTGGAAAGTGACCAGTTTGTGTTGTGCAATGCAAAATATAATGCACTATAAGCGAGGTCGGTAGTGAAATCAGAAACTGAACCAATCAAACAGAAAGAAAATATTGAGACTACACTATGTGGAGAGTGTGTTACTCCTACACTGCTACAGAATAGATTTTTAACTCAGTAATTCTGTGGACAAAACTCAAAAAGCACTTGCAAACCTCCATCACATGGACCCCCAGGTTGTACCGGATGGTCCATGCGATGAAAGTGTGCAAGCATTTCTTGTGCTATTATGAAAAATTATAAAAAAAATTTGAATGGAGAATACATTTATTTATTTATTTATTTATTTATTTATTTATTTATTTATTGGTGTTTAAGGTCACATACTTATGCACAATGACAAATCATGACCGTGACAGTTTGACGGGTGGAGGAAGCCGGAGTACCCAGAGAGAACCACCGAGCAACGACGAGCAGCTGCCAGCTCCCCAACATCGTAACTCCACACAGCAGCACAGGCAGGGTTAGATTGGTTGAAGACATGCGTATCGACGTGCAGTATGCCTTAGTACACAGCGTCATTGTGCCCCCATGTGGACAATTGGGGTTAAGTGCCTTGCCCAAGGACACAACACGGGAGTCCGAACCGATCGCCCAGATGCTCACCCATCCAAGGACTAACTGGGCTCGATGTTGCTTAACTTCGGTGATCTGACGAGTACTGGTTTCCGCAATGCCACCGCGCCCCCAATGGAGAATACACAGCACTGTGATTAAGTAGTAATCTACTGTTTTCTTTCTGTATGTGCAGTTGAATTTTAATATCTAGTTACAATCTCAGGATTTAAGGGTGAAACCGTAAATATAATATATATATATAGTTTTTGATAATAAAGTGGTTGGTCATTCATTATAAATAAAACAAATGCTCATTTGAGTCATGTTATGTGGTGTCTCCCTGTTGGTCTCATGATCCCCGGGTTACTCCATGTATCAGTAGAGGTTAGAAGTGATATTAATGATCTCTATTTACTAGTATAGAATTGTACAGAGTTTGGGCACACTGTTGTTCTTCAGGAATTAAGTTGTGCTTATGGGGCAGTTTGATATGGACAAAAGTGCACTTACTCAGAACAGCTATTCCTTCAAACTAATGCACAATTCAGTCACAGGACTTCTAGTTTCAACTCTATAAAAGTGGTAGTTTGTGCCTGTGTGAGGAGTTAGGGGTATAAAAGTGGTAGTTTGTGGCCGTGTGGGGAGTTAGGGGAATAAAAGTGATAGTTTGTGCCTGTGTGGGGACTTAGTGGTATAAAAGTGATAGTTTGTGCCTGTGTGGGGAGTTAGGGGTATAAAAGTGGTAGTTTGTGGCCGTGTGGGGAGTTAGGGGTATAGAAGTGGTAGTTTGTGCCTGTGTGGGGAGTTAGGGGTATAAAAGTGGTAGTTTGTGCCTGTGTGGGGAATTAGGGGTATAAAAGCGGTAGTTTGTGGCCGTGTGGGGAGTTAGGGGTATAGAAGTGGTAGTTTGTGCCTGTGTGGGGAGTTAGGGGTATAAAAGTGGTAGTTTGTGCCTGTGTGGGGAATTAGGGGTATAAAAGTGGTAGTTTGTGGCCGTGTGGGGAGTTAGGGAAATAAAAGTGGTAGTTTGTGCCTGTGTGGGGACTTAGTGGTATAAAAGTGATGGTTTGTGCCTGTGTGGGGAGTTAGGGGTATGTATAAAAGTGGTAGTTTGTGCCTGTGTGGGGAGTTAGGGGTATAAAAGTGGTAGTTTGTGGCCGTGTGGGGAGTTAGGGGTATAAAAGTGGTAGTTTGTGCCTATGTGGGGAGTTAGGGGTATAAAAGTGATGGTTTGTGCCTGTGTGGGGAGTTAGGGGTATGTATAAAAGTGGTAGTTTGTGCCTGTGTGGGGAGTTAGGGGTATAAAAGTGGTAGTTTGTGGCCGTGTGGGGAGTTAGGGGAATAAAAGTGATAGTTTGTGCCTGTGTGGGGACTTAGTGGTATAAAAGTGATAGTTTGTGCCTGTGTGGGGAGTTAGGGGTATAAAAGTGGTAGTTTGTGGCCGTGTGGGGAGTTAGGGGTATAGAAGTGGTAGTTTGTGCCTGTGTGGGGAGTTAGGGGTATAAAAGTGGTAGTTTGTGCCTGTGTGGGGAATTAGGGGTATAAAAGTGGTAGTTTGTGGCCGTGTGGGGAGTTAGGGGTATAGAAGTGGTAGTTTGTGTGCCAAATCTGATTGAATGCTCGTTTGTTGAGAGTCCATTCTGACGGCAACATGCGACCTTTCCGAGAAAGGAAGTCTGCTAGAACGTTCAGATGACCCGGTATATGACGGACCGATAGAAGAACTTGATGCTGTAGGACAAACAGAAGGATCCTTTCCATTAAATTGAATAATGGAATGAGTGCCTCCCTAGTTCCGAATTTGCGCTACTACTGTCGAATTGTCGGACAGAATTTGAACATGCGAATTCTGAAGAATGTTCTTTCATTGACGTAGCGCAAGCCATATTGACATCATCTCTTGATGTTTATGCACTGGTTTAGGAAATGCGGATCCCAAAGACCCTGGTACCTCGAATCAGGTGGGCTCAGAGTTGCACCCCAACCTGTTTGACTCACATCCGTCATTATCGTAAAACTCAGATCCGGCAGTTGCAGTGGTACTCCTTGAGTTAACCACTGAATATCTGCCCAAGTCTGAATCTCTTGTTTCACTTGATTCGACAAGACGATGTTCGATTCGAGCGAATGAGTCTTCACACTCCAATTATGAGATAAAATATATGTGGAGTGGACGAGTGCGTAGCCGCTCCATCGAAATAAGATCTGCAGAGGGTCCGCACAAACCTGTCAGTCTCATGAATTCTCTCGCTGTTACTACATCTGAGTGAAGACAAAGGCGAGCGTAACAACTGACTAATATCGCTCTGGTTAACGGCAGAAGAACGAGATTGTTTTGCGTCTCTAAGCTCATTCCCACGTGGGTGAATGATTTGGATGGCACTAGATCCGATTTCTTTTCGTTTACTATGAAACCGAGACGTCGGAGCAATTGAAGCAGATTCTGAACATCGTTCTGAAGCATTAACTTGCTGCCGTAACCCTGAAGAATGTCGTCCAATTAGGCCGGCGTTAGCACAGACGAATGAGCTCGGAAATGAGTCATTACCGAGATCATTATTCGAGTGAAGGCCCAGGGCGCTAGGTTCAGACCAGAGCATCATTGCTTGGAACTGAAAACTTCTGGGACAGCGAAGCGAAGGTACTTTCTAAACGCCGGATGTACCATGATGTAAAAGTACGCATCCTTGAGATCTATGCTCACAGCATAATCGTTCACTCGAGTGCTCTCTCTGACCAATCGGATAGTCTTTGTATAAAAATATGGAGCCATGATCAGCTTGTTTATCCAGCTCAGACCTATAACTGGATGAAACGAGCCGTCTGATCTTGGAACCAGGAACAGGTGACTGCAGAAAACTGGAGATTCCTGGTTTTCTACGATGTCTATAGCATTCTTGTCCAGAAGAGATTGAACTTCTGATAGAAGCAAATCTCTCTTCTGAACGTTTAACGGAAGCTGAGACCAGCGTGGACTTCCGAGTTAACGAAGGTTTTTCCTTGAAGGACAGTTCAGACCTTCGGAAATAACCCCTTGCACCCATGGGTCGTCCGTAATTGACAACCAAATGGTTAAGAATCTCGACAGCCTTCCACCCACTGGAACGCAATAGAGGTTTAGACCATCACCTCCTGGCCCTGTGAGGATTGCGGAAAGAGAAACCATGTCCTCCACAACCCACAGCTCGCCCAGTCGACCTAGGGGCATCTGACCAGATATCTCGTCCAGCATTATCACCCCTATGTGAGTCGCTACTCTGATGATCTCCGGAGTAAGACGTAGAGGCTTTCTTAGATCCTCTATAGGAACTTCCTTTGGACATATTCGCCCCCGAAGTACCTGCCTTACTCCTCCCTGCTGAGTCCAACTTTTTCAAAGCGGAATAAAAGCAGAGAATCCGAAGCTTTCTTAGTAATCTGATTATAGATTGTAGAAAGCTTAACATCAAAGAGAAGCTCTCCTGAGACCGGAGCGACTGGAAGAGAGTTTTTTTCACCTTACTGTCCACTGTAGTGGATGCAGCCAGGGCAGCATCACGTCTGACTAACTCCATATTGCCACTGAAAGGGTGGAGTTTTTCGTAAGAACTCTTAAGGAAGTTTGAACATCCTGGAATTCTTTCCCTTCGGGACGTAGTGATAACGCTCTGGTAAGGTGATCTGCATGAGATAATGTGTCTAAATTAATTCCATAAGACGAGATTGTCGTGTCCAATATACTAAAGTTAATAGACATGGACGCCGGCAATGATAATTCCAGGTCTTCAGCCTAGTCATCCAAACGCACAGGAACTCTCGGCACGCCTTGTCCTGCCATTTCAAATCTATGTCTAGCATTGATGAAAGACAGCTCATAGCGCTAGGCGATAAGAAAGTCTTAGAGGCTAGCTTGAATATAGCGTCATTCAAAAGTTCAAATGTCCGTGACATTTCTGGACTGGGTCGGAAACTCAGGGACAGTGTCCCTAATCTGGCCGATAAAGTCTGTGTCCAGTGACGCTTTCAGTTTCTTAACAGGTAACGCAGCATTTTTTTTCCAGAGAAACAACTTCTAAAAGGTGATGCCGGATGAAATCTACGGGCACCTTAAGTTGTTCGGAAAGGGAAAATTTCAGCTGTGCTGATTCCCTTTTATCATCTGCCTGGACCACATAAGAATCTTGGTCGTCCCTTACTGACTCTGCAAAAGAGCGAACCGACCCAGCATGCTCAGACAGTTTCTTTACTGAAAAAGTTTCTGATAGCTGCTGGGATGCTGCGATGAACTGAGCTATCTGTGATAGCAAGTCCGTCAAGGATGTCTTTGGAGCCGCGGTCTTACGTAATTTAGCCGCTGGAAGCTCCAGGGACGTTAATTCCTGCATACTTCTGATATGCGAATGTCCCAACTGGAAAGGCCTCGTGTCCTTGGCTAGCGGATGGCGTGACCTGGTCGACATGGACTCCCTGGTCGGCGAAGCAGGCTGGATATCTGCGGTCACATAGCCAAGGTGCGGTTGTGTGTGCTGATGTTAGGATGAGGAAGCCAATAGACAAGCCACATCGGAAAGTCAATGCGACGGAGCGTCCCGAGCAGGAGGAGTAGACGTATGCTCCGACTAACGATCGTTACATACAACAACATCTTGGCCCAGATGTTGTTGTAAGAGAGAGGGGGCCTCTCTCGCTTGCGGTCCAGATAGACCTGGACGAGCTAGCTACCGGACTGACTGGCTTCCTCCGTTCCATCCTCCGATCCGTCATCGCTGGGTGTGCGTGATTCGAGATTATAGTGCTTGCAACACCCCTTCTCCCCTCCTGGACCGCAATGGATGAACCCGGCATCACAATCGTTTCGTAACCACTGTCAGAAGTAACCATTGTCAACAAAAACAGAAGTGAATAAAAACTGGAAACAAGACTCCAGGCACTGATAATATGGCCTGAAATCAGTAACCAATTTAAACACTATCCGATGTAAAACAGAGGCTTCCTGAGAAGAAACTGCAGTACTTCGGATGGTAGATGCATGACCGAAATGCCTAACCACCCTAGGGTGAGGACGCAACCATGGGGAAAAACAGAATAAACATTCTGTTACCAAGCCAAAACTCCCAAGAAATTTCAGTAAAAAACATTACAAAAATTATGCCAAAAGCATGGGAGAATAGCAAGGTGGGGCATTAAGGAAAGGGAGAGAGGAAACTCTGAACAAAATGTGGAAATTTCATAACAAGAATGTAAACATCAGGCCTATGCCCCGAAATTAGGGAACATGAAATAATTTTGCATAAAAATTATAAGTTACAGTCCTGAACATATCCTTCCACTGTTTCTTCCTCTCATCCTCTTATTTCATCCTTAGATCCACCATTTCTTTCATGATTTTGTGTCTGGCATCATTTTAACTGAGATTTATAAGCACAAATATCAGTGAGATGTTACTGATTCTTCTTCTTCTTCTTTATGAATTCCCAGAGTTAATTTTTCGCTGCACCTCCTTTAGGAGTAGTTGAATTTGAAATTTACATTGATTCTGTACATAAAATGAAACAAGTGAAATTAATGTTAGAGATTCAATTAAGATAAGGAACTTTTTCTGCTGTGATCCTCCATCAAGGCCAATGATCTTTGTTGATGAAGGTCCATGATGTATCTTCTGCTCCACTGCTCTATATTCTCTAGCACAGAATAGTTCAGATCAAGAAACATTGAGACAGAGTCAAAGGAACAGTCCAGTATGAGCTGAGTTAGAAAGGTAGGATTCTTAGTAATTGGAGTGAAGGAAGACACAGGTAGAATGCTTCTCAAGTTCTCCATGGCTGTTTCTCTAGTTCTTTTGATTTCTGGAAAGTCACAGGCTGTGAGGAAGTGCTGAATGTTCTCTTCTTCATTGTTACATAATTTGCATGTTGGACTCTCATTGTAAAATGCTGCTCTGTTGACCTGGAATGTGTACACACCTGCTAGCAGCTTCACTTTCAATGCAGCTCTCCTTATGTCTTGGCAGTTATTCCTTACTGTAGACCATACATGGTGTGGCTGGCCAATTGTGACAGCCATTGGGTTGATAAATTTTAGAGTAGACTTGCTGGAAATTTCTTTTCTTATCTCTGACTCCCAAAATTCATTGATGTGATGATCGACCATTTTTTTCCATCTTGCCTTTTGTGGTGGAGACTTCAGAATGTCAAAAGCTGATGGGAGACTGTATTTTGACAGAATCTTCCGAACACCTGAGAACCAACTGCCACATTTTAAATCTTCCATTGCCAGTTGCCTCTGAGCAATGTCCCTCTCCACTGATCCTTCTTTCCTGCAAATGTTTCCAAAAAGTGATAATATTTTCTTGTGAATTTTTGCTTCTACTGGTGGTAGACCTAGGAGACCACATGCTGCTGCGTTGGATGTTCGAGGCGGTAGAGACTGTAACTGCTTCAGTATCTTTCTTTGGAACAGTTCTAGTTGAGCAATGTCACAGGCCGAAGGTGGAGCAGCATCAATTCCATAGAGTACTCTTGGTAGAATAAATACCTTCCAAATGCTAGCAGAAACCTGAGGATTGAGCCCACCAGATCCATGTAGGCCCGCACCCATCAATGCATAGAGCGTTCTTCTTCCTTTCTGTATTCTGCTGTCTACATTACTATTTCCATCACTTTTTTTTCAATTCCAAGATGTATCACAAAATCTACTTTTTCAATTTTTCTTGACTCAAATTCAAATGATTTATCCATACAACATGCATTCTTATTGGCGACATATGTAGATACAGTACTCTTTGATGGATTTATGTTGTATCTTTCTCTGTGGGAATAATCTTTCACTTTTGATATCATCATTTGAAGTTCAATATCGTCATGCGACAGTAGAGCAACGTCATCAGCACAGGTGACATGAGGGATGTTAATATGTCCAACTTTGGCACCAGTATATTTTCTTTCCAGGTTGAGTAGTAATGGGTTGTTGAACCTTTTGTAGTGTGTCACTGACAGGACACCACCCTGGCGTACACCTTGCTTGATATCTATAGTTTTAGATAAATGTCCCTTCCATTTAACCTTGGATGTCATATCTTGGTATAAGCTGTTCAGAAAAAAGCCATTCATCCCCCTGAATATTGTCCAAAAACAGCTTCCTCATTAACATGGAATGTGGAACAACATCAAAAGCCTTCTGTGCATCAAGTGTAGAGAGGAAAAGTGGGCAGTTCTTCTCTTCAGCTTCAATTATCACTTCGGATATCATCAGAGCTGCATTTGATGCTGAAACTCCTTCAGTGAAGCCGGTTTGAAGTTTAGATTGAGTTGATGTTAGGTTGTCATTTGAGATGCTTATGAGAACTTTTTCAATGATCTTCATCACAATTGGAGTGACAGTGATTCCTCTATACTTTGTTGGATTGTTTATAGCATCCTTTTTGTGTATTGGGGTAATGATTCCAAGTTTCAAGGCATCTGGAACCCTTTTCAGCTTGAAGCATTTGTTAATGAAATGAGCCAGGAATTCTGCAACATGTAGACCACCATATTTTAGATGTTCAGCTTGGATACCAGTACAATCTTGGGCCTTTTGTGTTTTTAAGTGATGAATGATTTTAGCTATCTTCACACTGGATGTCTCATAAATACATTTCCCTTGCTTTTTACATATTGATTCTATGTATTGCAGGTCATCTTCTACATCAGCTTTGTGCTCCCCATCAAATTTCTCATCACTGGATGGTGTTGCAAGTTGTTGAAAATATACTCCCCATCCATTACATATATCTTCTGGTGTCGATAGCTTGATATCATTAACAACCAGCTCATCTGTTAGATTAATTTCCTTCTTCCTTTGTTTGCAAATGAGTTTATAAAAAAGCTTGCAATCACCCTCCTTAGCATTCATGATGTCTTTTACATCCTTATCTCTTTCTTTTGCAACTTCTATTCTTTGTAGTCTACAGAGATGTTTCCTTGCTCTTCTTCCCTCTATTAACTCTTTACAGAATTCATCCGTAGGATTTCCTGCATTTTTCCATATCCTGTAAGATTCTTTGGATTTCTTGACAGCATTTAGAATTTGAGGAGTCCATTTCTTTCTATTAAGTTTTTCACCTAATCTCATCTTGCAGTATGCCTTCGTATCTGGAACACTTACTCTGTATGCCTCCAGGAGGACCTCTGTTAGGTGTTGAAGTTCTCTTTCCAGATTGTCAATTGAGGAATGTGAAGCGGGAAGTTTCAGATGCTTTTCTATGTATTCAGTATATATCGGAAGTTGACATTTTTCCCATCTCGGTTTGGATGTTATCTTCAAGTTCTTAACTTGTGTCTTTGATTTTAACATTATACTGGTGTGAGTGACCGGAACATGGTCGGAGACATTTTTGTGATTTTTTTCAAATATATCTATGTCCATGTCATGAGCTTTGTCTTCATTTATGAAAATGTAGTCAATCTGTGAGGAGCTCTTACCATTGAAGTGTAAAAAAGTTGGTTTATCAACATAAATGGTAGCTAGTCTATTTTCAGTGAGAAATTCATTAAATGTGATGTCACGAACATGTCCATTTCTCATCTTCAAAGAAGCATTCCAGTCTCCACAGAAAAACATGGTGTGCGTATTTTCATATTTCAGTTTGATCTCCATAATTTCATCCAGTGAATCCTTGAATTTATTCTCCTGCAGTTTATTTCCAGTTGTTGGCATGTATACATTTACAACACATATGGGTGGGCATGTTGGAATTTCTATAGCGATGATAGTATCTGATCCACCAAGGAGTAACTTGGGATGGATTTCTTAACAATTATTGCAACTCCTCCATGACCTCGTGGAATATGGGATGCAGCGATTGGATCGTACTCATCGATGCTTTTGGAGAAGGAGATAAAATCTTTGTTTATGTTGTTTAAAAATTTGTTCTCGAATTTGAATAGCCAGTGTTCTTGCAGGCATAATATTGTTGTGTCCTGTAGTAGAGTGTCGATGTATATGTAGTTGCTCTTTACTCCATGAGTGTTAAATGATGTTATTGTCATTGAAAAATGATTATTACTACAGGAACTGGATTCTGCATGTATTCCATCTATACCCAAACAACTTCGGTGGCCCGGCCTCCACACAAAAAAGACTGTTTCCCATTTATGACATGATCAACTGGTAACTCTTTTTCAATCTCTAATTCATTCCCAGCGGTTACATTTGTCTTTTCTGCTGGTGTACATATATGTTTGTTTGTAGCTGTGGTTAGTTCTAAATTTCCATTTGTAGTGGATTTTAACTTGGTGTTTTGTTCATTTGTTGGGATAGTATTCACCATACTGTTAGTTGATGTGTTCATTGAGTTGGATGATGAAGATAATTTATATGTCATATTGGTGGTGTTACAATCTTCATTTTTGTTGATGACTCTGTTGTACTTTTCTTTGTTTCCTCCACTTTTTTTGATATACTTTCTCTTGTTTCCAGCAACTGATCGAACTTTGTGCATCTGCTCAACTGGGGAGTCTTGGTGCGTTGGACTTTTATGATTAGACCTGAATGAACACATTTTGTTTTCTGGGCAGCACTTTGTATATTGCTTCGAATTTTCTGGAACATTAATGTTTCTTGACTGTGGGCAAGGTACCTCACCATTAAGCACTGGATGATGAAGAGCATTCATGTATGCCAACTTATATGTGGGATTTACAGATTGTGAGAACTGTGAATTAAATTGATATGGTGACATCACTTGTGTGTTCCATGAAGGTGGAGAAATATTTGTAGGCATAACTGGTGGTCGCCATGAAGGAGGAGGAATATTTGTAGGTATAACTTTTGGTTGAAAAGAAGGTGGAGGAATATTTGTAGGTGGAGGTATCCACATATCTTGTTGATTCACAGGGACTTTTTGTGCAGGTGATTTTAGTTGTTCCAGTAGCTGATATATTTTCCAGTTGTCCATTTCGATATTCATTTGTCTTTGATGAATTTTCATATTGTCCATCTCCATTTCCATTTGTTTTTGACGTACAAGTAAAATTTCTTGTTTCAGGATAAGATCATTATCATGTGATTTTTCCATATTTTCAAACCCTGGGGGCGGAGTAATCTTATGATCAATGTTATGCCCTTTACATGAACTATAATCTTTGTTTGTATCATTAGAGCATCCGAAGGTCTGTTCGGGTGTTGATTTGATCTTCAACCGTAAGATTCTGTTACTATTGTTCAATTCATCAAACTTGTTTTCTAGCTTTATGATTTCAGATTTCTGGAGAGCCAATTGTTTATGTTGTTCATTCATGTTCAGTTCTTGTTCATTCAATAACTTTTCCCTGTGGTTCAGCTTTAATTCTTTGGATCTCAATTCTTTTTTCAGTTTATTTATTTGTTCCATAGAGTGATTAGAGTCACTAGAATCTGTAATCTTCATTTGAATATTGTTGGAATTTTCCATTACTCTGATATTATTGGATGAAGTTGAATCAGAATCTTTTATTACTTTCTTAACGGTGTTTCCATCGTTTACTTCCTTTTGGCTGTCAACCTTATGTATACGTAAAACCTTAGGATATTTATTATGTGTTTTTGGTGAGTAGTTCTGTGGTTTGTTATCTACTTTGTTGTCCTGATGTACATGTATCACCGTTGGATAGAGATGGGCGGTATCGGAATTTTGAGTTCGGTATCGGTTTCGGTATTTTTGTGTGGGCATACCGCGGTATCGGTTCAGTATTCGTTATGTGACTTCAGATTCACTGATAGTACCAAAGGGGAATTCATGTCAGAAAAATACAGAATAAGTTGTTCTTGTGTCATTCTATCACAGTGCTACATATGTCATTGTTGATGGGCTCAACGTTGTCATTCTTTTGTCAACACAGATCATATCGACAGTAATTTGGTGACTTGTCCTAAATACGCCTTAACTTTTCAAGCTCCACTTCAGGCGTCTGTAATCATAGAATGTGTGTCCTGAAGATGTCATCTTTACGTGGGCCTGATGACAGTAGTAAAATTATCTGGTCAGTGATTTCTAGCCAAGTCTTGGCTGCCTTAACAGGCAGCCAAGACTTGGCTAGAAATCACTGCTAAGCAACTGGACATGTACAGGTCGTAGACTATTGATAATTTAGTACAACTGCTCTGGTCCTTAAGGCTTAACAAAACTGAAAAATAAAATCAGTCACTTCTTTCAAGAAAATGAACACTTCAACTGCTATCAATCCTCATCAAGGCCTTATAAATAGCGAATGCACAGGGAAAATTGAAAATACCGTTGGTTTCGGTATTCAAAGATTGGGTCGGTTCGGTTTTTCGGTGTCCCCATGATATCGGTATCGGTTCGGTTTTTCGGTATATTGTCCATCTCTACCGTTGGATGATTAATATCAGCTAATGTTGAGTTGTTAGGTTTATTGTTGTTTTTTGACTCCAATCTAGTTGTTCTCAATCTGTTTGTAGACATAGGAGTTTCCGTAATTAATAGCTTGTGACTTTCATTCAAGGTATTGGTACAACATGGACATGTAAATGATTCTTCTTCACTCTCTTCTTCATATTTCTTTATTTCCTCATCAGATAGATGGAGACATTCATAATGATACCAGCTGTTACAAGGTGTGCACCATATTGCTTTGTCAGTTGCTGGATCATGACATAACTCACAAAATGCCTCTATGATTTCCAGTTCGACGCGGTTAGTATTTTCTAGATTTGATTCCAGAGAAGGTTTTGTAGACTGGTTGACATGCTGTACTGACTGATTATCTGCAGCATTGCCCACAAGAGTATTAATTTGAATGACATTGTTAGTATTTGTGGCATGTCTTTCAGAAGATTTTTTAATTAACTGAGAGCTCATCTTTGTGTCTCTGCGTTTGAATTCTGTTTCTGCAGAATTTGATAGTATTTGCCTAAAAATATCATCAATAGAGTTTATGCTTGGGTCCATAAAAAGTTCACATTCAATTAATGGTAAATGATCTTGAAAGAAAGTGGTACCTTTTCTCTGCCATTAACCAATATAGTAGAGCTGGTATTGTAACAGTTCACAACGTATCTTTGCTTCTTCCCTGGTCGACAACGAGTACTTTTATTAAAAACCTGTACAATTTCTTCAACTTGGAGAGCTTGTTTGCTGTTGTCTTTGGAAGTCTCTATCACTGCAACACTATCATGAGAATCATTAATAATTTTCTTCAACGCTGTTTTAAACAATTCATAAACACCGGTACGCAGTTCCAAGGTGTAGTTCATTCCTGCTTTCATTTCAACATTATACTTCATAGCATTTGATGCTTTTAATTTCTTCGTTAGTGCCCTCTTCTTATTTAGGGTATATTGTTTTGTGCGTTGAGCTGTATTCTTATTTTCAACTGTGAAGTTATTGTTATTGTTTGTATTTGGTGATTGAGTTCGAGGAACTGTAACAGTTGACTTTCTTGCCTTTTTTCTCGTCACCATCACTGATCCATTCATTTTCTGATTCATTAACAGTGTTCAGAAAGTAGTATTAGTAGTATTAGTAGTAGGAACTTGGAAGAATATCACAGAATCACAGACACAGTAGCCACAACTGAAACACAGGACAGTAGACAGTACAGTACTCGGTAGCTATAAGTCAGAAAGATATAGAATTGATTAGAGAGGAAATAGTGTTAATTATGAGCCCTGGTGGAGCATACACTATTTTAACCCTTTACCTAACATGAAAAGCAGACGACACTTGCAAAAAGAATTCTTGAATAACTAATTTTTTTCATTTTTTGTCTCAAAAACATAGGTTATGACCCCTCATTGGAATGAGCTCGACGAGCTCGTTCCAATGAGGGGTCATAACCTATGTTTTTGAGACAAAAAATGAAAAAAATAATGAAAATTAATAGGCGATTTTTGAGAATAGCGCTGGCCGGTTTTGGCCGTTACGCTGGGTAAAGGGTTAAATCACATTGAGTCTTGTTTTGGTTGTCTCGATTGGATTTGAATCACAGCAGAAAAAGTTTCTTCGCTTTCCGTGTAATACTAAAAACCGTTAACACGGTCTTTCTCCGAATTTCGAGGTACACAAAAACTTAAAGCTGGGATTACAGCTAATAAACTAACTAAATAGCCAAAAACGAAGACGAATTGCACTAAATAATTTTGATATTGAATGACTTTTGTCACTCTCTGCAACATAAACTTTGGCTTAAAAACGAGTTAAAAACAAATTTTTGACAAGCAAGATTTCCGTTGCTTCCGTCTTTCATCAGCGCCCTCTATCTTCCAAGGCATGCAGTGATGTTACTGATTTCAGGGTCAAACAAAGAATGAGGATTCGGCTCCAATTTCAGACTTCCTTGACAATGAGCATGCTCAGTGGATAAAAGTATGGAGGACCACATAGGACATATATTTTTTGGATTTTGATGCAAATTTTGGGGATTGGGGAGGTGGGGGGGGGGGGGGGGGAGGGGGCAAAATTTGTGTTTGGCCCTAGAATTTAAGAGTTAGCACCAGCTAAGTCTGGGTCATTGGTACAGTATAAAAATATTAATTTCCTGATTTTGGTCCAAAATTTCTAAGTCTGGATCGAGACCCCAAATTTTCAGCCTAAATATGAACCCAGGGATTTGGCTTGAACAAACTTGAATCTCACCCCCCTAAGCATGCTGCATACCAAATATCAAAAGATTCCTGTTGGGAGATCTGAAGAAGAAGAGTTTTAAAGAATATTCCCCATACTGCACTAATTTAAACATTTGGGCTCCCATAGAAAGCCCAAATATGGACCCAGGGAATTGATTTCAAAAAACATGTGAAACAATCTTCCCAAGATGTTATATGTGAAATTTGAAAGCTTTTGGAGCAGTCGTTTGGGAGAAAAGTATTGTTAAATGTTTTTCCCATTACCCACAGTGTTAAAAATTGCTGACTCAGCACTTTTTCAAAGTCCCAAAAAAGTACCCCAGAATAAAATCGATAGCAATTTGTTTTGACCATTCCATTCTGTTGGTTCTAAGGAAGCTGTACACCAAATAAGAATTCTCAGTTCCGTGTAGTTTTGGAGATATGAGCATTTTAATTTTTTTCTATTTTTAGCTCCTGCGGTTCCCATAGGGCGATTGGAAAAATATTTGGGCATAAATTAAGTACTTATGACCCTATACGCCCTCATATCAAATTGGGTTCAAATCTGCCTCTTGGTTTGGAAAACAGAAATTTTGGGCTTGGCAAAAATTCTTGCCCCTCCCATAACGAAGGCAAATACAGCTCCTCGAACTTCTCTTGAACAAATCTGAGTCTACAAAAGGAAGCGGAACATCAAATATCAAGTTTCTGCTACTGCTGGTTCATGAGAAGGTTTTTTAAGATTTAAGCACATTTTTTGGGCATGGCCCTACCGAGGGGCAGTTCAACTTGATTTGAACAAACTTGAATTGACATATGATAGGGAACATGCACAGCAGATTTTGTTGAATTTGGTCCAGCAGTTCGTGAGAAGTCGATAATGTAAAGTTAACGACGGACGATGGATGGAAAGTGATCAGTTAAGCTCCCATTGAGATTCGCTCAGGTGAGCTAAAAATGATCGGGATTTTCTGTGGATAAGGTCATATACCAATTATGGTTGGATGTGACAATTTTAACACAAGTTACTGTCCGGAAACCAAAAGGTAAATGGATGGATGGACAGACAGACAGAAAATTGGAAGGAAGCAAGAACGGTTGGACAGAAAGGTTGAAAGACAAATGGACAGAGCTTTTTCGCTGTATCCTTTCCCTGAAGGAGAATAATTATTGTTGGTAGTTTATTTTTATATGATTTAGGATGTCTTGAGAGGGAGATCAGATGAACTAAATTGGAACATCATGTTACCAAGGCATGCAGTGATGTTATATAATGGTCTCAGTTGAAAGTGATAAATAATTTACTTCATAATGTAACCACGACTAACAGTAAGTATTGTTTTTTCTTAAGTGCTGCTCAACAACCTTAGAACTTGAATTGATTGACTTTTAATATGCTGGCTTGTCGTCTGTTTTCTTGACAGTAAACAGGAAATGTATCCATGTGATAAAGTTGTGAAAGCATGGTGTGACAGAACTCAGCAGAAAATACATCAATATTTTTTAATATAGCCCAAGTTGTATGAATGTACTGTCATATAAGAATTCCTTAAATTTTATCTAACCAATCGGCTGCACCCACAAGGTAATTTACAAATTGAGCAGCTGAAACAAAAGCATTCTTCAACAAAACAATGCCATGTCACTTCTCTCTGGAATGAGCTCATTCTAATAGGGGGTCACCTGATAAGGTTTTGTTGAAAAAAATTTTAAATTTAAAAAAAATAAAATTATCTCCTAACACTAGTAGTGCAACAGAATTTTCTGCAAACACTGTGTTTATCTTGTTTAACTATGAATTTAGCCAATTATATCTTGTTTGAGAGGGCTCAGTGAGCTCTGTCAAACAATGGTATATTTGGTTAAATGTTAAACTGCATCATGGGAAATATTTGCTGCTGAAAACTTCATGTCGTTTGACATCAGATTGCAGAAGGCTAAAATAACTAATTTTGATATCGTGTGCATTGGGTAAAACATTAACCTATCCTATACTGGTCTAGTATTCAGTCTGCCAGAGCTCACAATAAATGATTAACCTATCCTATACTGGTCTAGTATTCTGTCTGCCAAATGATTAACCTATCCTATACTGGTCTAGTATTCAGTCTGCCAGAGCTTACAGTAAATGATTAACCTATCTATACTGGTCTAGTATTCTGTCTGCCAGAGGTCACAGTGAATGATTAACCTATCCTATACTGGTCTAGTATTCTGTCAGAGCTCACAGTAAATGATTAACCTATCCTATACTGGTCTAGTATTCTGTCTGCTAGAGCTTACAGTAAAAGATTAACCTATCCTATACTTGTCTAGTATTGTGTCTGCCAGAGCTTGAAGTAAATGATCAACCTATCCTATACTTGTCTAGTATTAAGTCTGCCAGAGCTTACAGTAAATGATTAACCTATTCTATACTGTCTAGTATTCTGTCTGCTTGTGCTCACAATAAGTGATTAACCTATCCAATACTGGTCTAGTATACTGTCTGCTAGAGCTTACAGTGAATGATTAACCTATCCTATACTGGTCTAGTATTCAGTCTGCCAGAGCTTACAGTAAATGATTAACCTATCCTATACTTGTCTAGTATTCTGTCTGCCAGAGCTTACAGTAAATGATTAACCTATCCTATACTGTCTAGTATTCTGTCTGCCAGAGCTCACAGCAAATGATTAACCTATCCTATACTGGTCTAGTATTCTGTCTGTTAGATCTCACAATAAATGATTAACCTATCCTATACTGGTCTAGTATTCTGTCTGCCAGAGCTCAGAGTGAATGATTAACCTATCCCATACTGGTCTAGTATTCTGTCTGCCAGAGCTCACAGCAAATGATTAACCTATCCTATACTGGTCTAGTATTCTGTCTACCAGAGCTCACAATAAATGATTAACCTATCCTATACTGGTCTAGTATTCTGTCTGCCAGAGCTTGAAGTAAATGATTAACCTATCCGATACTGGTCTAGTATTCTGTCTGCAAGAGCTTGAAGTAAATGATTAACCTATCCTATACGGGTCAAGTATTCTGTCTGCCAGAGCTTACAGTAAATGATTAACCTATCCTATACTGGTCTAGTATTCTGTCTGCTAGAGCTCACAGTGAATGATTAACCTATCCTATACTGGTCTAGTATTCTGTCTGCCAGAGTTTCCAGTAAATGATTAACCTATCCTATACTGATCTCGTATTCTGTCTGTCAGAGCTCGCAGTAAATGATTAACCTATCCTATACTGGACTAGTATTCTGTCTGTCGGAGCTCACAGTAAATGATTAACCTATCCTATACTGGTCTAGTATTCTGTCTGCCAAATGATTAACCTATCCTATACTGGTCTAGTATTCAGTCTACCAGAGCTTACAGTAAATGATTAACCTATTCTATACTGTCTAGTATTCTGTCTGCTTGTGCTCACAATAAGTGATTAACCTATCCAATACTGGTCTAGTATTCTGTCTGCCAGAGCTTACAGTAAATGATTAACCTATGCTATACTGGTCTAGTATTCTGTCTGCCAGAGCTTACAGTAAATGATTAACCTATCCCATACTGGTCTAGTATTCAGTCTGCCAGAGCTTACAGTAAAGATTAACCTATCATATACTGGTCTAGTATTCTGTCTGCCAGAGCTTACAGTAAATGATTAACCTACCCTATACTGGTCTAGTATTCAGTCTGCCAGAGCTCACAGTGAATGATTAACCTATCCTATACTGGTCTAGTATTCAGTCTGCCAGAGCTTACAGTAAATGATTAACCTATCCTATACTGGACTAGTATTCTGTCTGCCAGAGCTTACAGTAAATGATTAACCTATCCTATACTGGTCTAGTATTCAGTCTGCCAGAGCTTACAGTAAATGATTAACCTATCCTATACTGGTCTAGTATTCAGTCTGCCAGAGCTTACAGTAAATGATTAACCTATCCTATACTGGACTAGTATTCTGTCTGCCAGAGCTTACAGTAAATGATTAACCTATCCTATACTGGTCTAGTATTCTGTCTGCCAGAGGTTACAGTAAATGATTAACCTATCCTATACTGGTCTAGTATTCAGTCTGCCAGAGCTCACAGTAAATGATTAACCTATCCTATACTGGTCTAGTATTCTGTCTGCCAGAGCTTACAGTAAATGATTAACCTACCCTATACTGGTCTAGTATTCAGTCTGCCAGAGCTCACAGTGAATGATTAACCTATCCTATACTGGTCTAGTATTCAGTCTGCCAGAGCTTACAGTACATGATTAACCTATCCTATACTGGTCTAGTATTCTGTCTGCCAAATGATTAACCTATCATCTACTGGTCTAGTATTCTGTCTGCCAAATGATTAACCTATTCTATACTGGTCTAGTATTCAGTCTGCCAGAGCTTACAGTAAATGATTAACCTATGCTATACTGGACTAGTATTCTGTCTGCCAGAGCTTACAGTAAATGATTAACCTACCCTATACTGGTCTAGTATTCAGTCTGCCAGAGCTCACAGTGAATGATTAACCTATCCTATACTGGTCTAGTATTCAGTCTGCCAGAGCTTACAGTAAATGATTAACCTATCTATACTGGTCTAGTATGCTGTCTGCCAGAGCTTACAGTACATGATTAACCTATCCTATACTGGTCTAGTATTCTGTCTGCCAAATGATTAACCTATCATCTACTGGTCTAGTATTCTGTCTGCCAAATGATTAACCTATTCTATACCGGTCTAGTATTCAGTCTGCCAGAGCTTACAGTAAATGATTAACCTATGCTATACTGGACTAGTATTCTGTCTGTCAGAGCTTACAGTAAATGATTAACCTATCCTATACTGGTCTAGTATTCTGTCTGCCAGAGCTTACAGTAAATGATTAACCTATCCTATACTGGTCTAGTATTCTGTCTGCCAAATGATTAACCTATCCTATAGTGGCCTAGTATTCAGTCTGCCAGAGCTCACAATGATTAACCTATCCTACACTGGTCTGGTATTCTGTCTGCGAGAGCTTGAAGTAAACTATTAACCTGTCCTATACTGGTCTTGTATTCAGTCTGCCAGAGCTCACAGTAAATTATTTATTTATTTATTTATTTATTTATTTATTTATTTATTTATTTATTTATTGATGTTTAAGGTCACATACTTCTGCACAATGGCTAACCATGACCACAACATGTGAAGTCAGGGTCAGTCAATCGTTTATACCCCATGTTGTCTATTTTAGAGGACTTGCACCCCAAGCATTAGTGACTGGGTCCTATTTTACCAGTAAAACAGAGCTTATTTACCACAGTAAACAAGTACTGCTTCACTTCCCGGGGTTCCCATAGGGGGCTCACAGTAAATGATTAACCTACCCTATACTGGTCTAGTATTCAGTCTGCCAGAGCTCACAGTGAATGATTAACCTATCCTATACTGGTCTAGTATTCAGTCTGCCAGAACTTACAGTAAATGATTAACCTATCCTATACTGGTCTAGTATTCAGTCTGCCAGAGCTTACAGTAAGTGATTAACCTATCCTATACTGGTCTAGTATTCTGTCTGCCAGAGCTTACAGTAAATGATTAACCTATCCTATACTGGTCTAGTATTCAGTCTGCCAGAGCTTACAGTAAATGATTAACCTATCCTATACTGGTCTAGTATTCAGTCTGCCAGAGCTTACAGTAAATGATTAACCTATGCTATACTGGTCTAGTATTCAGTCTGCCAGAGCTTGAAGTAAATGATAGACCTATCCTATACTGGTCTAGTATTCTATCTGTCAGAGATCACAGTAAATGATGAACCTATCCTATACTGGTCTAGTATTCTGTTTGCAAGAGCTTGAAGTAAACTATTAACCTATCCTATACTGGTCTAGTATTCAGTCTGCCTGAGCTCACAGTGAATGATTAACCTATCCAATACTGGTCTAGTATTCTGTCTGCCAGAGCTCACAGTGAATGATTAACCTATCCTATACTGGTCTAGTATTCTGTCTGCCAGAGCTTACAGTAAGTGATTAACCTATCCTATACTGGTCTAGTATTCTGTCTGTCAGAGCTTACAGTAAATGATTAACCTATCCTATACTGGACTAGTATTCTGTCTGCCAGAGCTTACAGTAAATGATTAACCTATCCTATACTGGTCTAGTATTCAGTCTGCCAGAGCTTACAGTAAATGATTAACCTATCCTATACCGGTCTAGTATTCAGTCTGCCAGAGCTTACAGTAAATGATTAACCTATCCTATACTGGACTAGTATTCTGTCTGCCAGAGCTTACAGTAAATGATTAACCTATCCTATACTGGTCTAGTATTCTGTCTGCCAGAGCTTACAGTAAATGATTAACCTATCCTATACTGGTCTAGTATTCAGTCTGCCAGAGCTCACAGTAAATGATTAACCTATCCTATACTGGTCTAGTATTCTGTCTGCCAGAGCTTACAGTAAATGATTAACCTACCCTATACTGGTCTAGTATTCAGTCTGCCAGAGCTCACAGTGAATGATTAACCTATCCTATACTGGTCTAGTATTCAGTCTGCCAGAGCTTACAGTACATGATTAACCTATCCTATACTGGTCTAGTATTCTGTCTGCCAAATGATTAACCTATCATCTACTGGTCTAGTATTCTGTCTGCCAAATGATTAACCTATTCTATACTGGTCTAGTATTCAGTCTGCCAGAGCTTACAGTAAATGATTAACCTATGCTATACTGGACTAGTATTCTGTCTGCCAGAGCTTACAGTAAATGATTAACCTACCCTATACTGGTCTAGTATTCAGTCTGCCAGAGCTCACAGTGAATGATTAACCTATCCTATACTGGTCTAGTATTCAGTCTGCCAGAGCTTACAGTAAATGATTAACCTATCTATACTGGTCTAGTATGCTGTCTGCCAGAGCTTACAGTACATGATTAACCTATCCTATACTGGTCTAGTATTCTGTCTGCCAAATGATTAACCTATCATCTACTGGTCTAGTATTCTGTCTGCCAAATGATTAACCTATTCTATACCGGTCTAGTATTCAGTCTGCCAGAGCTTACAGTAAATGATTAACCTATGCTATACTGGACTAGTATTCTGTCTGTCAGAGCTTACAGTAAATGATTAACCTATCCTATACTGGTCTAGTATTCTGTCTGCCAGAGCTTACAGTAAATGATTAACCTATCCTATACTGGTCTAGTATTCTGTCTGCCAAATGATTAACCTATCCTATAGTGGCCTAGTATTCAGTCTGCCAGAGCTCACAATGATAAACCTATCCTACACTGGTCTGGTATTCTGTCTGCGAGAGCTTGAAGTAAACTATTAACCTGTCCTATACTGGTCTTGTATTCAGTCTGCCAGAGCTCACAGTAAATTATTTATTTATTTATTTATTTATTTATTTATTTATTTATTTATTTATTTATTTATTGATGTTTAAGGTCACATACTTCTGCACAATGGCTAACCATGACCACAACATGTAAAGTCAAGGTCAGTCAATCGTTTATACCCCATGTTGTCTATTTTAGAGGACTTGCACCCCAAGCATTAGTGACTGGGTCCTATTTTACCAGTAAAACAGAGCTTATTTACCACAGTAAACAAGTACTGCTTCACTTCCCGGGGTTCCCATACGGGGCTCACAGTAAATGATTAACCTACCCTATACTGGTCTAGTATTCAGTCTGCCAGAGCTCACAGTGAATGATTAACCTATCCTATACTGGTCTAGTATTCAGTCTGCCAGAGCTTACAGTAAATGATTAACCTATCCTATACTGGTCTAGTATTCAGTCTGCCAGAGCTTACAGTAAATGATTAACCTATCCTATACTGGTCTAGTATTCTGTCTGCCAGAGCTTACAGTAAATGATTAACCTATCCTATACTGGTCTAGTATTTAGTCTGCCAGAGCTTACAGTAAATGATTAACCTATCCTATACTGGTCTAGTATTCAGTCTGCCAGAGCTTACAGTAAATGATTAACCTATGCTATACTGGTCTAGTATTCAGTCTGCCAGAGCTTGAAGTAAATGATAGACCTATCCTATACTGGTCTAGTATTCTATCTGTCAGAGATCACAGTAAATGATGAACCTATCCTATACTGGTCTAGTATTCTGTTTGCAAGAGCTTGAAGTAAACTATTAACCTATCCTATACTGGTCTAGTATTCAGTCTGCCTGAGCTCACAGTGAATGATTAACCTATCCAATACTGGTCTAGTATTCTGTCTGCCAGAGCTCACAGTGAATGATTAACCTATCCTATACTGGTCTAGTATTCTGTCTGCCAGAGCTTACAGTAAGTGATTAACCTATCCTATACTGGTCTAGTATTCTGTCTGTCAGAGCTTACAGTAAATGATTAACCTATCCTATACTGGTCTAGTATTCTGTCTGCCAGAGCTTACAGTAAATGATTGACCTATCCTATACTGGTCTAGTATTCTGTCTGCCAGAGCTTACAGTAAATGATTAACCTATCCTATACTGGTCTAGTATTCTGTCTGCCAGAGCTTACAGTAAATGATTGACCTATCCTATACCGGTCTAGTATTCTGTCTGCCAGAGATTACAGTAAATGATTAACCTATCCTATACTGGTCTAGTATTCTGTCTGCCAGAGCTCACAATAAATGATTAACCTATCCTATACTGGTCTCGTATTCTGTCTGCCAGAGCTCACGGTGAATGATTAACCTATCCTATACTGGTCTAGTATTCTATCTGTCAGAGCTTACAGTAAATGATTAACCTATCCTATACTGGTCTAGTATTCAGTCTGCCAGAGCTTACAGTAAATGATTAACCTATCCTATACTGATCTAGTATTCTGTCTGCCAGAGCTTGAAGTAAATGATAGACCTATCCTATACTGGTCTAGTATTCTATCTGTCAGAGATCACAGTAAATGATGAACCTATCCTATACTGGTCTAGTATTCTGTCTGCAAGAGCTTGAAGTAAACTATTAACCTATCCTATACTGGTCTAGTATTCAGTCTGCCTGAGCTCACAGTGAATGATTAACCTATCCAATACTGGTCTAGTATTCTGTCTGCCAGAGCTCACAGTGAATGATTAACCTATCCTATACTGGTCTAGTATTCTGTCTGCCAGAGCTTACAGTAAATGATTAACCTATCCAATACTGGTTTAGTATTCAGTCTGCCAGAGCTTACAATAAATGATTAATTTATCCTATACTGGTCTAGTATTCTGTCTACCAGAGCTTACAGTAAATGATTGACCTATCCTATACTGGTCTAGTATTCTGTCTGCCAGAGCTTACAGTAAATGATTAACCTATCCTATACTTGTCTAGTATTCTGTCTATCAGAGCTTACAGTAAATGATTAACCTATTCTATACTGGTCTAATATTCTGTCTATCAGAGCTTACAGTAAATGATTAACCTATCCTATACTGGTCTAGTATTCTGTCTGCAAAAGCTCACAATAAATGATTAACCTATCCTATACTGGTCTGCATTCTGTCTGCCAGAGCTCACAATAAATGATTAACCTATCCTATACTGGTCTCGTATTCTGTCTGCCAGAGCTTGAAGTAAATGATTAACCTATTCTATACTGGTCTAATATTCTGTCTATCAGAGCTTACAGTAAATGATTAACCTATCCTATACTGGTCTAGCATTCTGTCTGCAAAAGCTCACAATAAATGATTAACCTATCCTATACTGGTCTTGTATTCTGTCTGCCAGAGCTCACAGTGAATGATTAACCTATCCTATACTGGTTAGGTATTCTGTCTGCCAGAACTTATAGTTAATGCGATATTATGTGACGAAAGACTCTTGATGCCATTCCAAGTAAGATTTTTATATAAACCATATCCTTTGAAGTTTTTATAAATCCATCACTCAACACAAAGGGCAGACTGCACTTGGATAAAAATTTCTTGAATATAGTAGAACCCTCTTAACTAATAGAGTGCTCGAAGCCCATATTTGGGCTGTATTCTGAAGTACAGTTACTGCAACTTAGAGGCTTCAAATTCAGTGACTGTGCTTCATATTATCTTTGAAGTGATCTTATTTAGTCTGTTAAGATTTGCCTTGTTACAATTTACAGGAGAATGCTGACAGGCACTATCCTGTAAATTGTAACTAGGCAAAGACATGTGAATAAATTTTGGTGGCCAAAAATAATCTAACGCTCTACCAGTTAACTGAGTAGTCACTTTACCAATGAAATTTATTCAATTAACATAAATATTCAATTAATCCTTTACCCAACGAATAGCCTGCATAATATGCAAATTAAGCCACTGAAAAAATATTATTTTTCGAGAAAATTCAACAAAACCATATCATGAGACCCCTTTTTGGAACGAGCTCGTCGAGCTCGTTCCAAAGAGAGGTCACATGATATGGTTTTGTTGAAATTTCTTGAAAAAGTTTAAAAAAATATTTAAAATAATGAATTTTGAAATCGCCTGCGTTGGGTAAAGGGTTAAGAGGGAACTGGTGACTTTTCTGTATTCTAGTGATAACACAAGCATTTAATCTACACTTGAAACTAGATGGCCTGTCAATATATATTGTGTATTGTTTTGTTTGTTTATTAATAGCATGCTGTGTTAGTGCTCTTTTTGTCCCTACCAAACTCAAACTGCCCCATTAGTGTAACTCAATTCCTGCAGAAAAAACAGCATGCCCAACAGTGTTCCTGCTGGCTCAATATTTTAATGGGCCAAATCTGAATGTTTTGGGGGGCAAAATGAGAAGTTTGTTCCAAATGAGATTTTTTTGTGCCATGAGTATTTTATGTGGGAGAACAATAAAAACATTTTTTTAATATTTTATTCAAGAAAGTCGTAAAGCATATAATTACATAAAATCAAATATAACATAAAACGGAATATAAAATAATAAATATCATTGTTTTAGTTGTTCATTTTTATATAGAAATTTGCACCTCGGTGATCTATACAGTGACTGATTAACATGTGGATTGAAACCTTTGTCATTTTATTACTGTGTTAAGCTTTGATTATGGTCAACAGGGAAAGTAGTGCACGAAGGGTTTTTTTCCAGGTTTGGTTTCGGTTTTATTTATTTTAAAACCTCGGTTTCGGTTCGGTGTTTCAGTATTATTTCCAGGCCCTTCAATTAATCTAAATCACTATCATCTTGCTAGAAAAGACCATATATATCTCACCTGCGAGCTATTTATAGTGTGCTATGTCCTACTGGCACTACTGAGACATAGCACACTTCACTAGCACTCAGTTGACAAAGTGTTAATATGAATTTGGGGTAGATTGTATGTCTTTAGATTATTTTCTTGTTGTATATGTTCTATTTGGTAAATGCTATACATCAGTGGCAGTGCCATAGAGGATGATAGTGCCCCCCCCCCCCCCCCCCCCCCCACTTTTCCACCCTTCCAAACCAAACTTCAAATTGCTGTCTGACACAACCTGGACACCTTTGAAGACGTTAGGCATTGTAAAAGTGCTCAGATATCGCTCTGATGGCGTCCAAATTATCCAAATGTGATTTTTTTTTAGCTGCAACAAGCAGCTCTATATGTGGCAATGTCGGTCGGGGGGGGGGGGGGGGGGAGGGGAAGGGGCATATCCAACAAGAAAATAGTCTGAGTGTAACATCCTGGTAGAGGGGAACCCACTTAATTGGATAGCCCTTAAATAAATAACCCTGTTAATTGAATATAATTTCCCAACACAAAACCATTTACCATACCTCCAGTACAAATTTCACCTGTTACTTGAATATTAAGTTATGGAGTAACCTCCTGTTAATTGAATAAAAAATCTTGTAACCTGTCGAGAAATTACCCTAAATCGCCCTAGTTTTCCTTTGTTTATAGACCTATTTGGCTATGGTACATCCAGTACAAGCATTTAATCTATTATATCTTGTTTGACAGAGCTCATGGAGCTCTGTCAAACAAGATATAATACAATAAATGCTATTTATTTATTAGTGTTTAACTACACATTAACAGCCAGGGTCATATCGTGTTGGTGACAGTTTTACGGGTAATTTACAATCGAATAGACCCTTTGGCTCGACACTTCAAAACTAAGAAACCTTCTTGAGTTACTTAAGTAAACTTACGTCAAGGGGTGGTGGGAGGGAACCAGTGATAATGGTGAAGGCCTATAACAAGGGGACCTCAAACCTAAAACAGATGCCAAGAAGAAAATACCGCTGCTTTTTCTCTGACCATGCAGGCAACATCCATATTTGCCCTTGTGCCCAAATTAGACTGATCTAAAGGTCTGACAATGCCAAGATTAGGCTGTAATTGCAATTAATTTGAATCTGAATTGCTGCAACACAGCCTCATTATTGTTCCTAAGGATTCATCTCTATTCATCAGGATACTGCCAAAAGGAGCAAAGACTTGGCTGTGATACAGCAGTGCCAACACATGTATATTTAGGTTACCTAATGGGTTACCTTAATCAAGTACATACAGGGGAACAAACAATAAGTAACCAAAGCTCAGACCAGGTGAACGATGAATGGGTTATGCGAAATTTTGAAAACAGCAAGCCTGTATATTTATTTACTGGCGTTTAAGATCACACATTTCTGTACAATGGCTAATCGTGACTGCAATATCGATATAATGTCAATTTTAGCCAATCATTTATTCAAATGTTGCCCATTTTAAAGGACTTTCAACCCAAGCATTGGTTGCTGTGCCCTATTTGTATCAGTAAATCAGAATGTCTTTGCTACAGTAAATAAGCACTGCTTCAATTTCCAGGATTCCACAGAGATTCAATGACCCATACAGAACTTTTATCACAAAAGTGATATTTTTCTCCATCGGATCATGATCCGCTCACGGCAGACTTATATATGAGTGGGTCACGATTTCATGAATAAAATAATGAGAAATCAAAACCGAATCACAAGAAACAAACAAAAGTAGCCCTCGCATATTTCTTTTTTGACAGATGAGATTATGTAGTCGAATCAAAATTCTCTGTCTGTTTTGTGGTCAGAGATCTGTATGAAATCTCCATGGTTTTGTATAAACAATAATCTGTTCAACAGTACTAAAGAGTGTCATTCAAATGGTGTACTATCAAGCCTGAAAATAAGCAGACTGTCATCTGCAAAATGAGGTCTCCAGAGGGTGAATTTCCTGATGCTACCCTGCACAGCAGGGTAGCATCACAAAATTTACCCTCTGGGAACCTCAGTCTGAATCAAGGTCTCAAGCCAAAACAGAAAAATGTACCTAGAGGATAAATTGGCCCACTGTATGGGATAGCATCAGCAAATTCAGCCTTTGGGGACCCCATTTAGCAAATGACAGGTTGCTTATATTCAGGCTTGTGTACTATTTGAACAATTTGTGGTTTGGTGAGTTACTGTAGACTGCAGAGTAAATAGAACATTCGGTCTTGAATACTTGAATGACCCCACTGGGACAATCCAAAGTTCCAAACTGAGTTAGTAAGAAAGTTGTCACAATGGTTAGTTTACTTGTAGTACTAAGTTGTAGGAATGGAGGAAGGTTTATGTTCAAAATTTCTGAAAATTAGTTATAGAAATGAAATATTTGCACAAACGTTCTTCAATTTAAATTCTTCAGAATAACTTAGAAGCCGGGGAATCAGAATGAATTTATTGAACATGACACGCAAGGGAAAACTTGCAGTGAAGCAGGCGCTTCTAGTCAAGTGTCGTCTGCCTATTCAGGCAGACAACACTTGACAAGAAGCGCCTGCTCAGTGTTTAATTCTCCCCCAGCCCAAAGATAGCCGAACTGTCACAGCCAGATTACCTGCCGTATTACATCACAGGCAAGAAAACTCGACTCCCGGCTTCTAAGAGTTAACTGGAGATATTTTGGGGTATTTTCATTTTATATCAATACAGAAATATACATATTCATACATCATTAGTTTTAAATTTGTAAATATATTAGAGATTGTCTGCTGAATTTATGGTAAACGACTATTAATCAACTAACCATCAACTGATGCTGGTGATTAGTCGACTACAAACAATTTATAGATACAACAGCCCTAAATAGTAGCAGCTTCATTAGGAAATTCACCTTCAGACTGAATGGAGTTATCTACCTTTACAGATTTTTAAATAGCAAAAACATCAATACAAATATAGTACAGTGTGTTAAATGAATAGCAACTTTGTCAGTACGAATTATTCAATTAACAGAAGTAATCAATTAACATGGATTTAGTCACTTTGCCATATTCTAGAGACAAACATATTTTATCTTGTCTGGCAGAACCTGTGGAGCTCTGCCCAACATGATATTGGATAGCAACTTTGTCAGTATAAATTATTCAATTAACAGAAGTCATCAATTAACATGGATTTAGTCACTTTGCCATATTCTAGAGACAGACATATTATATCTTGTCTGGCAGAACTTGTGGAGCTCTGCCCAACATGATATTGGATAGCAACTTTGTCAGTATAAATTATTCAATTAACAGAAGTCATCAATTAACATGGATTTAGTCACTTTGCCATATTCTAGAGACAGACATATTATATCTTGTCTGGCAGAACTTGTGGAGCTCTGTCCAACATGATATAATATAAATCTCTGTATTGAATGAACTTAATCTAAAGCTATTACATAAAAAAATTACATAAATTTTCTATCACATGGATGAAGGCTACCCTGTCCTGGGATGGGTTGACCCTCTAGTAGGTCTATAACTCTTTACCCAATGTAACGGCCAAAACCGGCCAGCGCTATTCTAAAAAATCGCCAATTAATTTTCATTATTTTTTTCAATTTTTGCCTCAAAAACATAGGTTATGACCCCTCATTGGAATGAGCTCATTGAGCTTGTTCCAATGAGGGGGTCACAACCTATGTTTTTGAGACAAAAAATGAAAAAAATTTGTTATTCAAAAATCTTTTTTGCAAGTGTTGTCTGCATTTCATGTTAGGTAAAGGGATTATTTATTTATTTATTTATATATTTATTTATTTACTGGTGTTTAAGGTCACATATTTCTGCACAATGGCTAATCATGACCACGACAGTTTTACGGTTGGAGGAAGCCGGGATACCCGGAGAGAACCGCCTAGCAACGACGAGCAACTGTCAGCTCCCCAACATACTAACTCCACACAAGCAAGGTTAGCATTGGTTGAAGACAGGTGCACCATCGACGTGCAGTATGCCTTCATGCACAGCATCACCGTGCCCCCACATGGGCAATGGGGGTGAAGTGTCTTGCCCAAGGACTCAATGCGGTTGCCGCAGGTAGGTAAAGGGATAAACCAGGAAAATATGGTGATTGTCAGGGTAATGCCATGACAATGTACAAGATTTTTTAATCAATTAACATGAGTTTACATTCTAACCTTTACAGTTAAAACTAGAAGTCCTGTCATGAAATGCGCACAAATAGCACGTTGATATGTGCGTTAATGTGCGTGTTAAGGCCCAAGTAAAGCTATCAAATTCTGTACATATGGCCTGTGCACAAGCAATGTTTCAGCCAATGGACCTCCGGGTAACCCGGAGGTCCATTGGCAGAAACATTGCATATGTTTGGTATGAGTAACCAAGAGAAAACGCTGTGCTTTGGATGCCATTCGATATGGCAATTGCACGCAATTCCAACGCACAATTAAGCCTAGATAAGCGCACTATTCGTGACAGGACTTCTAGTTTTAACTGTATGTAATTAACAGGTCAAATTTGTACTGAAGGTTTAGTGTTTGGATGTAATATGCAATTAACAGGGTTATTCAATTGAGAGATATTCAAGTATGTGGGTACCACTGTATCATACTTACTTAGGATACCATCTGTGTTTTGTTGTGTGGAAAATGTTGGACAGTTCTGAAATTGTTGGTCCATCTGGTCTATATTTTAATTTTTCTTCCATTAAATGTTGAACTTTCAAAACTGAATCACCCTGAAGAAGGAAACATAAGTACCTCAGGCCTGGCATTCTGAAAAATGCAGAAGGGCAAAAAATCGCTCTCCTCAATCAGCAATTAGCTTTACACAGCATTTTAAGTATACAGTTGAACGAACTCATTGAAACTGAAACCAACAGACTACATCAGTGATTTTATTAACTTTACTAAGGTAAAGCGAAATCTCTTAGACATCTAGATGTCTCACTCAACAACCGAACACACACTTGACAAGACCTGTGTGTATACCCAGACCTGTTGTCCAAGAAAGTCATACACCTACCACTACCACCTTCAACCCCCCTAAGGGGGGGGGGGGGGGGGGTTGAAGGTGGTAGTGGTAGGTGTATGACTTTCTTGGACAACAGGTCTGCTTGAATCTACCATCACATCCTGGTGCAAGTGCTTCAAGTGACAGGATAGTAGTAATGGTAGTATATTATAGTGTCAATATTCCTTGAATAATTACCCCTCAAACTGTGATGTCAGTTGTTGAACTTAAAACTGACAGAAAAAAAAATATTGCTGTGACCCATGTTGCTTCAAATGATTGCAACTGTGTTTGGGTATGGTTGCAGCCATTACCTTTTACCACTAAACCACTTTCAAAATGAAATTACGTGATGTTATGTGACTTCAAAGTTAAATTACATTTTTGCTTTACAACAATGAAAGTGTCAATGACACTGTAGCTCAACTTGACAAACTTGAACTTGGTAAGTTATAAGTGAAATGGCAAAATTGAAGATCATTGGGACCAATGTCAGTTTTTTTGCCAGTGGCAACATTTTTTGACAGAAACCGAAGAAAATTGATAGCTCCCATCTAGAGGCCTCCCCAAACAAGCATGCCAGGTTTCAAAGCAATCCGATCATAAGGGTGTACAAAAGGGAAATATTGTGGTCTGACTAGACTAAATTCTAAGAACGTTGGCTGTGGCAACATTTTTTGACGGAAATGGAAGAAAATCAATAGCTCTCATCTAGAGGTCACCGTAAATAAGCATACCAGGTTTCAAAGCAATCTAATCATAAATGAGCCCTGTAGGGTGAGCCAAAGGGAAATATTGTGATCTGACTAAACTAAGTTCTAAGAATGTTGGCTGCGGCAACATTTTTTGATGGAAATTGAAGAAAATCGATAGCTCCCATCTAGAGGTCACCCCAAACAAGCATGAAAGGTTTCAAAGCAATCCGATCATAAATGTGCCCTGTAGGGTGTGCCAAAGGGGAAATATCGAGTCTTCTGACTAAACCAAGTTCTAAGAACATTGGCCGCGGCAACATTTTTTGATGGAAATTGAAGAAAGTTAAAAAATTTATAGTAATTTATATATTTTTTATACTTACCAATGACCCAGACATAGCTGGTGCTAACTCTTAAAATATAGGGCCAAACACAAATTTTGCCCCCCAATCCCCAAAATTTGCATCTAAAACTAAAGAAAACATGTCCTGAGAGGCCCTCCACACTTCGCCCCTACTGCGCATGCGCAGTGTCAAGGACGTTCCGAAATTGGCGCCATTTATCATTCTAATAACCAGTGCCTGGTAAGCGCTATGTACTCAGCGGGGAGGCAAGAGTTCCCAACTCCTGGGAGGGCCATCCCCGTCTGGGTCATTGGTAAGTATAAAAAATATATAAATTACTATAAATTTTTTAACATTTTTATACTGTACCAATGACCCAGACATAGCTGAATAGTAAAAAGGCTGGAGGGCCAAGGACATAGAGCAAAATGGAATACGCTCAATAAAATAAAATAGAGTCATCCCCTGTAGGGAAAAGAAGTAATAGGCCTTACATGTATCTTTCTTATTTATGATAAATTAGAAAGATACAATCCCTTCCAAAAATTGAGCTTCATACATCCATGTACTCTATTAATATCCAATAATCCTTATACTAATAATTTTTAAAGTAAGCCAATAATAAAGTAAGTCTAGAGAATAGAGACTCTTATACTCCTAAAAGTGTGTGAGAATTGCATAATCATGTCCGTTGACATATGCAATATTCAAAAGCTATACTTTAAAAACTAAGACTTGAATGAATTTTATAAACTTAAACTTCTCACTAAACAACCATCCCAATAACAGCTCAGAATTACTAACTCCGGAGGAGGTATCCCCTTGTTTTCATAGTAAAAACAGGTGACCCAAGGGAACACCCTCCCCCCCCCCCCTTTTTCTTGCCCTGGGTCAAATAGCCCAGAGCGAAGAGGGCAGCCGAACGGAGAAAATGCCGAAACAGACAGCCTACCTAGCTATAGTAGCAACTGTTAAGTGAATGACATTCTGAGCAGTAGATAATAGACCTAACAATAGAGGCCTCCAGAAATGGACTCGATATTTCTGAGATAAAATTCATGAATGGATGGCTGAGCGCAATGAGCAGCCTTCAAAAATCTACAATAGCAACACTATTAATGTAAGCCCAAGAAGTAGAAGAACTCTTACTCCATGAGCCGAAATCTTAAGCACAACTGCTAAGCCAATGATATACCATAAGCAGTACGCTAGTTAATAGAATCCATTAACAATAAAATGGAGCGTAACGTCCTTCTACTAGACATCAAAGACAGAAGAAGCTTACGCCCTTGTAATAAACAGATATCTGTTTATAAATACATAAACTGTACCCGGAAAGAGTAAAGGCCTATGCCCATACGAAGACGGAAGGACCTTAAAATAATAGGTTCCGGATAATAGGAGCCTAACTCTTATGCAACAATCCAACCTAAATAGTAACGGAAGTATTGATTCCGAAACTATGAAAGTGAAAATCATCCATCGATAGTGCATGAAACTCACTGACTCGACAGTAAAAGAGAAACCAACAGAACTACTGTCTAAAAGGTCAGAATTTGAAAACTACTGTTTCCAGAGGCTCAACTGATTACTTAGCTAAATAAGAACCTGAAGTTAAAATCCGTATAGGAATTTAATCTAAAGATTCTAAGTCTATTTATCAAAAAGTTACTAACTGACTTAGATAAAGAGACAAAAGACTCAATTGTAAACTATCGTAGAGTGCATAGGTATGAGGTAACATAAACCTATAACCTAAATAACAACAGGCTGCAGTAGATCTTGTGAAACAAGTATACTAAAAAAAAGCAATGAGTAGTATGGAGGGATCAACCATATGAACATAATGATCCCTACACCACGACGGAAGAGCCTCCACTTTAGTCGCATAGAATAGCGAAGAAGAGGATCTCCTATAGTAAGAAATCGCGTCCAAAGCTCGTCCAGTACAGTGCTTACAATGCAATACGGACCACACAACGGAATACATGAAGGTTGCGACCTTGCTGGTTGTGATAAAGATGACACGATTTACCCAGTGAAAAAAGATCCTCACATAGAGGAAGATTTCACGTTAAGATCCACAGTAGACAAGAGAGTAAATTACTCATGATCTCTGTGAAGATAGAGATGCTATCAACAGAAATGTATTGTGGTTGTTTATCTTAGCAATACCTGCTAAAAACAACAGCGCCGGAGGATACGCGTATCCTATCATTCCGTCCTATAGATCAATAGAGCGTTAACAGTATTAGCTCAGAGATCTGGACAAGCCAACACATACGTCTGCAATTGATTAGCCAGCTGTGTCATAAATAAAACATCATTGGGCGCTCCCATAGATAGCAAATCTGATTGAATACTTGTTTGTTGAGAGTCCATTCTGACAGCAACAAGCGACCCGTAAGAGAACGGGAGTGCCATAAAACAATCAGACGACCCAGAATATGACGGACCAAAACTGAACTTGGTGTACTATAACCAACAGACGGATTCTTTCCATTAAATTGAATAACGGAAACGAAAGAGTGCCTCCCTGGTTCCGGAGATACGCCACTACTGTCGAATTAAAGGACAGGAATTTGGGCATGCGTTTCTGAATAATGTTCATGCAATGACATAAAGCAAGCCTAAAAAACATTATTCCGCGGAAGTTAACTGATAGCTAAAAGACTGCGGAACCCAAAGACCCTGGCACTTCGAATCCGTAGGGATCAGTATATATCCCAATCTGTTTGACTGGCAACCGTCATAACAGCCACACTCGGGTCCGGCAACTGCGGCGGCACTCTCTGAGTCAACCACCGAATGTTTGCCCCAGTCTGAATCTCTTGTAACACTAGATAGACAAGAGAATGTATAAATCAAGCAATTCATGGATTGCCGGAAAGTTGCCGTCGAAGAGAAGCTCCTCCGAGAACGAAGCGACTCTGAGAGAGTTCTTAACCTACTATCCACGCGTGGATGTAGCTAGGGCTGCATCACGTCTAACCAACTCCAATCAGCCACTGAAGGGCGGAGTTATACGTGAACAAACTACTGCCCTCAAAAGAAATTACATTGAGAATAATATCCCGTAAATCTTTTCTTGAAGACGTAATGATAACGCCTCAGTAAGGCGGATTACGTATAATAAAGCGTCTAAGTTAAGTCTACTATACATAATGTCGTTCCCAACATTGAAATTGGAAAAGACATAAACGGTGAAAAAGAATATATGCAGTCTTTAATCACACCGTCTAGACGCATATGAACTCTCGGTATGCCCTGCTCTGCCAAAATAAACTATATGTAAAGAAGATAAAATGGCAGAAATGAGCCACGCGGACAAGAAACTAAACTATCATGCTTAGTAGCAGGCTTGTATATATATATAAATATATAGCGTCGAAAAATAAAACACATGTTGTAATGACAATATTGGACTGCGTCGGTAAGTCAGGGACAAAGTCCCTGTACCGATCGAAAAAACCGAGTCCAATGACGCTATAAGTCTCTTATCCAAGATCGCAGCAATGAAGTCCGAAAATAATCACTGGAAGAAATGCCAGAAGATATGAAAGGCATCTTCCGATACTACTAAAGGGAAAACTCGAAATCTTTCGAATCCCTTTCGCCATCCTGTCGGACCCTATAAAGCGTTCGGTCGTCCGTAGCTTGATGCAACCGCGGCCCGCACCGACCCAGCGCCATCGGATAATTCCTGATTCGACCGAGAAACCGTCAATTGCTGGGATGCTGCGAAACAACTGTGCTAACTCGGATAGCACGTCCGTCACTGAGGCCTGAGGAGCAGCGGTCTTACGATGCATTGCCGCAGGAAGCTCCGAGATCGTTACCCCGTGCATACTTCCAATATGCGAGCGAACGGAGTGCATAGGCCTCGTGTCCCTTGGCTACCGGATGGCGCGACCTATTCGCTGTGGAATCACTGAATGCCGAAACTGATCGGATACTCGAGGTCACGTAGCCAATGTGCGGTCGTGTGCCCTACTGTGAGGATGAGGAAGCATTAAAGACAGTCTCTCGGACTGTCAATATAACGGAGCGTCCCGAGCAACGGACATATGCTCCGAATGTAAAATATCTGAACCACAACATGCGGTCCCCTATGTTGTTGGCTTCCTCCGATCTGTCCCCAATCTGCCGTCACTGGGTGAGTACTAAAGTAATTAAAGTGCTCGCATCACCCAAATCTCCTTCCTAGACCGCAACGGACGAACCCGGCAGCCGAACCATTCGATGAATGTACGCTACACCGGGTGAGCTAGCGAATGTCACTCCGTAAGCGATAGACATATTCCATGAGCACTTATTGCCGCTAACTCTTCATTAACTATGACGACAGAGGCACACTTTTGAAAGACATCTCCATAACTCTTCGAACAAGAAACCAGAAATGCTTGGATAGCAAGCATAAAATAATAATATATATAGCGTCGTTCAATAATTCGAAAGTTTGTGTGACATTATTGGACTATGTCGGAACTGAGGGACGATGTCCCTGAACCGAACCAAAAATTTCTAAGTCCACCGACGCTATCAGTTTCTTATCCGGCATCGCAGCATATGTTGTTCCGAAAGGGAAAGCTTGAAATCCACCGAATCCCTTTCGGTATCCCGTCGGACCGGATGAAACTTTCGGACGTCCGTACCCGCTTCCGCGGAGCGTCCCGACCCAGCATCGTCGGATAAAATATATGCGACAGATTCAGTTGATGCTGGGATGCTGAGATAAACTGTGCTATTAAGGAAAGCACGTCCGTTCCCGAGGCCTGTGCAGTAGCGGACTTACGATGCATTGCCGCTGGAAGCTCCGTGTACGTTGACTCCCGCATACTTCCTATGCGAACATCCGGAGTCTGCATGCCACGAGTCCCCGGCTACCGACCCAGCGCTGTCGGATAATTCTCGATCCGACACCGTTTCTGTCGGCTGCTGGGATGCTGCGATAAGCTGTGCTATGTGCACAAGAATGTCCGGCGTCGAGACCTGCGGAGGCGCAGTCTATCGCTGCTTCGCCGAGGGCAGCTCCGCATCAGATGGCTCCCGCATACTTTTCCTATGCGAACGTCCGGAGTCCATCGGTCTCGAATCCCTGGCTGCCGGATGGTGTGACCTGGTCGCCGAAGAATCCTTGATCGGCGAAGCTGGTAATATATCGGCGGTCACGCAGCCAAGGTGCGGTCGTGTGCGCTGACGAGAAGAGGAAGCCTTAGCAGTCTCAGCGGACTGCCTATACAACGGAGCGTCCCGAGCGACGGACGTATGCTCCGCTAACGACACATTTGTACCACAACATCTGGGGCCAGATGTTGTTGAACGAGAGAGGGGCCTCTCTCGCTTGCCGTCCGGATGGACCGGAACGAGCTATGAACCGGACTAAAAGGCTTCCTCCGTTCTCCCTCCGATCCGCCGTCACTGGGTGTGCATTAAGTTAATTTTATAGTGCTCGCATCACCCCAAAATTCCTTCTAGACCGCAACGGACGAACCCGGCTGCCGAACCATTCGGTGAATGGACGCTACACCGGGCGAGCTAGCGGACGTCAAAGGCCGTCGAACCTACTAGGGTCCTCTTAGGCAATTGGCGTATTACATGAGCACTTTTCCGCTAGCCCTTCATTAATTGTGACGACGGAGGCACACTGTTGGAAGACATCACAGATACATCACCCTAATCTTGATCGTCTGAAATAGAAATTGATAAAGTAGAGTGACCCTGCGGGGAAAGGACCGGAGTGTCCAAATCCCCAACAACATACCGTGACATACGCTTCCCATATTGTCATCGAAATCATACGATACAGAACCGGAGTTAATGCGAGTACACTGACCACATATAGAATGATAATAAGGTCAGAGGAAGACTTCCTCTTAAAACAATTGATCAATATCCTTTCAATGTGAAAAGAAAACAAGTCCTGGTACTCGCACTAACCCCTGGCAATCAAAATACATAATAATAATATGATCCATTAATATAGAAAAAATAATTGAAATCAAAATATTTTGAAAAAATATTTTTTCAGAACAGCCCAAGTTTCTGAAAAGTAACGTTGAGCCCCAATGGATCCCAAGCCTAAGTGTGGACAAAAATTTTAAAAATATTTTAAACAATTTATTCAACACTTACGAACAATAATAATGTATCTAGTTATGATTGAAATAACATAAAGATATTATTATTTAGAAATCCCCCCCTCACACAGAGGGCTGTTGTAAATGTAAACAATGAGTGTAAAAACACTAAAATAAGACTCCAGGCACCCAGGCCCGAAATCAGTTACCAAAAATACACCATCTGATGCAAAACAGAGACTTCCAGGGAAGAAACTGCAGAACATCAGATGGTAGATGCAGAACACAACGCCTAACCACCCGTAGGTGAAGACGTAAACATGGGGAAAGAACAGAATTCATTCTGTTATTCAGCTAAACTCCCAAGAAATTTTAGTAATAAAAATTACAGAAATTATGCCAAAAGCATGGGAGAATAGCAAGGGGGAACTTAAAGGACAGGGAGAGAGGAAAAACACTTGAAAAAACAGTGTAACTAAATAATCAGAATGACAACAAAATGGCTGCTGCCTTGAAAATAGGTAACTTAACATAATTTCATTAAAAAATTTTAAGTTACAGCCCTGATAATATTCTGTCACACATTCTTTTCCTCTCCTCCTTTTCTATCCTCCTTAGAATCACCATTTCACTAATATTTATGTGTCTGGCATCATTTAAACTGAGATTTAAAAGCACAAAGATCAGTCAGATGTTAACTGATGAAGGGCCAAACTTAGAATGATAAATGGCGCCAATTTCGGAACGTCCTTGACACTGCGCATGCGCAGTAGGGGCGAAGTGTGGAGGGCCTCTCAGGACATGTTTTCTTTAGTTTTAGATGCAAATTTTGGGGATTGGGGGGCAAAATTTGTGTTTGGCCCTATATTTTAAGAGTTAGCACCAGCTATGTCTGGGTCATTGGTACAGTATAAAAATATCGATAGCTCCCATCTAGAGGTCTCCCCAAACAAGCATACCAGGTTTCAAAGCAATCAAATCATAAATGTGCCCTGTAGGGTGTGCCAAAGGGAAATATTGTGGTCTGACTAAACTGAGTTCTAAAAACGTTGGCCGTGGCAACATTTTTTGACGTAAATTGAAGAAAATTGATAGCTCCCATCTAGAGGTCACCCCAAACAAGCATGCCAGGTTTCAAAGCAATCCGATCATAAATGTACCCTGTAGGGTGTGCCAAAGGGAAATATTGAGTCTTCTGACTAAACTAAGTTCTAAGAACGTTGGCCGCGGCAACATTTTTTGACAGAAATTGAAGAAAATGAATAGCTCCCATCTAGAGGTCTACCCAAACAAGCATACCAGGTTTCAAAGCAATCTGATCATAAATGGGCCCTGTAGGGTGTGCCAAAGGGAAATATTGAGGTCTGACTGAACTAAGTTCTACGCACATTGGCCGTGGCAACATTTTTTGCCGGAAATTGAAGAAAACCGATAGCTCCCATCTGGAGGTCACCCTAAATAAGCATACCAGGTTTCAAAGCAATCAAATCATAAATGTGCCCTGTAGGGTGTGCCAAAGGGAAATATTGTGGTTTGACTAAACTAAGTTCTAAGAACGTTGGCCGCTGCAACATTTTTTGACAGAAATTGAAGAAAATCGATAGCTCCCATCTAGAGGTCACCCCAAACAAACATGCCAGGTTTCAAAGCAATCCGATCATAAATGTACCCTGTAGGGTGTGCCAAAGGGAAATATTGATTCTTCTGACTAAACTAAGTTCTAAGAACGTTGGCTGCGGCAACATTTTTTGACAGAAATTGAAGAAAATCGATAGCTCCCATCTAGAGGTCTCCCCAAACAAGCATACCAGGTTTCAAAGCAATCTGATCGTAAATGTGCCCTGTAGGGTGTGCCAAAAGGAAATATTGAGGTCTGACTAAACTAAGTTCTATGAACGTTGGCCGTGGCAACATTTTTTGCCGGAAATTGAAGAAAATTGATAGCTCCCATCTAGAGGTCACCCTAAATAAGCATATCAGGTTTCAAAGCAATCAAATCATAAATGTGCCCTGTAGGGTGTGCCAAAGGGAAATATTGTGGTTTGACTAAACTAAGTTCTAAGAACGTTGGCCGCGGCAACATTTTTTAACGGAAATTGACAGTGTTTTTACATCATTGTTGGCTGCTTTTACATGCATCTACAGTTGTGTACATGTTTTAGTTATTACTGTGGAACCCTGTAAATTGAATAGCCATTTTGTCAATGAAAATTATTCAATTAACATGAGTATTCAATTACCAGGGATTGTGTCACTTTCCCGTATTCTAGAGATAAACTTAGCATTCATCAATGAGCTCTGGCAAACAAGATATAATAGATTAAATGCCTATATTTGATGTACTGAGGCCAAATAGGTTTATAAACCAAGAAAAATTGGGGAGAGTCAGGATAATTTCTCGACAGTTTACAAGATTTTTTATTCAATTAACAGGAGTTTACTCTGTAACCAATATTCAACTAACAGGTCAAATTTGTACTGAAGGTATGGTAAATGGTTTTGTGTTGGGAAAATATATTCAATTAACAGGGTTATTCAGTTAAGAGATATCCTATTAAGTGGGCTCCACTGTACTGTAAAATTACGGTAATCTGAGGACTTATCGTTTAAAGTATTCCACCAATTCCAAATTTTGAGAGGAACTAAGGAAGACATTTAATAAAAACATAAAAGGCCTAATAAAATTAAAAATCTGTTTCTCAGGCCCTCCCGCATGGTCCTTTTGGCTGCCACAAGCTCTCTTTTTATTAAATGGTTTATGTGTAATATTTTACCCAAGTTAAAAAAGTTAAAAAATTTATAGTAATTTATATATTTTTTATACTTACCAATGACCCAGACATAGCTGGTGCTAACTCTTAAAATATAGGGCCAAACACAAATTTTGCCCCCCAATCCCCAAAATTTGCATCTAAAACTAAAGAAAACATGTCCTGAAAGGCCCTCCACACTTAAGTTACAGCCCTGATAATATTCTGTCACACATTTTTCCTCTCCTCCTTCTCTATCCTCCTTAGAATCACCATTTCACTAATATTTATGTGTCTGGCATCATTTAAACTGAGATTTACAAGCACAAAGATCAGTCAGATGTTAACTGATGAAGGGCCAAACTTAGAATGATTAATGGCGCCAATTTTGGAACGTCCTTGACACTGCGCATGCGCAGTAGGGGCGAAGTGTGGAGGGCCTTTCAGGACATGTTTTCTTTAGTTTTAGATGCAAATTTTGGGGATTGGGGGGCAAAATTTGTGTTTGGCCCTATATTTTAAGAGTTAGCACCAGCTATGTCTGGGTCATTGGTACAGTATAAAAATATTTATAAATTTGTCCCTTGAGTGCAAGAAGGCTTTGCAATGCTTTAGCATTGCAAAGCCTTCTTGCTCTCAAGGGACGAAATACACCACCACCAATGCTATTCCATACATTATGAGGCCTAAAACATAAACCAAGAGCATGAACTTTTGATGGTAAAGAAATAATTAGAGAAATAAAAAATAAAATAAAAAAACGCTCGCCCGCATGCAATTTTACAAATAATGGCCTGAGAAACAGAAGATCTACTTTGTTTGGCCAAAGGAGTTGTTCTGGTAAGATCATGCTCCCTAGACCAGTTGATTAGACTGAAATATATATAGTGTATTTATGTCATTTTCAAGTTCACATAAGGTCATATCTAAGTTTGCAGTACAAGTGGCAAACCATTGTATATGACCCTTGAGTGGACATCGTTTCTTTTACAACATCTAACAAGTCAGTTTTATGATCTTAAATATTACTACATATTATCTCTTTGATAAATGGTCTTGGAGAAACTATTTATTTATTTATTGGGGTTTAACAACACTTTTGACAGCCAGGGTCAACTCATGTCAGAGTTAGGGAAACTAGACATGGGTAATACAGTAGAACCTGTCTTGAGAGTCCGCCCTTTGGGTCACACAAAAGTGGTCTCTCAAGACAGGTGGTCTTTCATGACAGGTTTCAAGTTTTCTCAAGTCAGTGAATAACCAACCACAAAATTCAGAAATGGAGAAGAATGGATTTTTGTAATTACTTTGTAGTTGTTCTTTTTTATGAAGTTTTTGTAACAAATTGAAATGGACTGTTATAAAAATTATAAAAATAAATTAGTGTTGAAAATCTTCATTGAAGATTTTCAACACTAATTTATTTTTATAATTTTTATAACAGTCCATTTCAATTTGTTACAAAAAGATTTTCAACACAAATTTATTTTTATTCCTATCTGTCACATTTCAGGTATGTATGAAATTGTTTATTCAGCAATAATCCTAATCTTTTCACAGGGGTCTTATAAAAACATCTCAATCTGTAATGAGTTAGCAATTGAAACCCAATTAAGAGCTTTCAATACTTTTAATTATGTTAGTATAACCACAATGGATTTTCCAATTCCAGAACAGGTAAAAAGTTTTTGTCATAGTTTCAGTATTCAAAGGGGTGGTCTCTCAAGACAGGTCCATTATGGCATAAAAATACAAGTTGGTACCAGGTCACAGTGGTCTCTCAAGACAGGTGGTCTCTCAAGACAGGTGGTCTCCCATAGCAGGTCCATTATAGAGTAAAACCAATCGGTGCCTGGTAGATGTAGTCTCTCAAGACAGGTGGTCTCTCAAGACAGGTGGTCTCCCATAGCAGGTCCATTATAGAGTAAAACCAATCGGTGCCTGGTAGATGTGGTCTCTCAAGACAGGTGGTCTCTCAAGACAGGTGGTCTCTCAAGACAGGTGGTCTCCCATAGCAGGTCCATTATAGAGTAAAACCAATCGGTGCCTGGTAGATGTGGTCTCTCAAGACAGGTGGTCTCTCAAGACAGGTTTTACTGTATACCAAAAAAATGTACTGATATTGATATCATGTAGATACTGAAAAACCACACCAATCATTGAATATTGAAACCATCTTTATTTTCAAATTTTACTTCATTCAAAAGTTATAAGGCATTTTTGAGGCTTGATAGCGATTGAGAGTTAATTTTCTGGAAACAACTGACTGATTTTCATTTCGCTTTTGTGAACCCTTAACCCTTTACCCAACGCAGACGATATCAAAATTTATTATTTTAAATATCATTTTTTAAAATTTTTCAAAAAAATTCAACAAAACCATATCATGTGACCCCTCGTTGGAACGAGCTCGACGAGCTCGTTCCAATGAGGGGTCACATGATATGGTTTTGTTGAAATTTTTTGAAAAGTTAAAAAATATATAGTAATTTATATATTTTTTATACTTACCAATGACCCAGACTTAGCTGGTGCTAACTCTAACAAAACCAGGGCCAAACACAAATTTTGCCCCCCAATCCCCAAAATTTGCATCCAAAACAAAAGGAAATCATGTCCTAAAGGACCTCCATACTACGCCACTACTGTGCATGCGTAGTGACGCAGTCGTCCCGAAATTGGCGCCAATTATCATTCTTACTGGTAGTGCCTGGTCAGCGCTATGTACTCAGCGGGGAGGCAAGAGTTCCCAACTCCAGGGAGGGCCATCCCCATCTGGGTCATTGGTAAGTATAAAAAATATATAAATTACTATAAATTTTTTAACATTTTTATACTGTACCAATGACCCAGACTTAGCTGAATAGTAAACAGGCTGGAGGGCCTAGGACATAGAGGAAAATCCAATAAGCTCAACTATATAGTAAAGAGGTAACCCCTTAAGGAGAAAAGGAGTATTAGGCTTTACATGTATCTTTCTTATTTAATATTAAATTAGAAAGATACACTACCCTTAATAACTGAGCACAATAACATTCATGTTCTCTATTAACATCCAGTATAACCCTTATACTAATTATTTTTAAAGCAAGCCAATAAATAAAGTAGTCCAGAGAATTGAGACTCTTTATAGTCATTTAGAAAGTGTCCGAGTATTGTATATTAAAGCCCGTTTGACACTTGACATATACAAATGCTTCACACCGAGCTACACTTTAAAAATAAGACATGAATGAATTTAAACATTAATATTACACTATAAAACCATCCCGGAAGCGACTCAGAAATACTGACTTGGAGGAGGCATTCCCTTGCTTTTCACTATAAAGCAGGTGACCTAAGGGAACACCCGTCCCCCCCCCCCCCCCCCCTTCCCCTTGCCCTGGGTCAAATAGCCCAGAGCGAAGAGGGCAGCCGGATGGAGTCACTGCCGGAACAGAAAGCCTGCATAACTATAGTTGCAACTGTTTAGTGGATGACATTCTGAGCAACAGATAACGGACCTAAACAATGCAGGTCTCCAGAAATGGACTCAATATTTCTGAGATAAAAATTCGTAAATGTGGATAGCTGAGACCAATAAGCAGCCTTCATTAAATCTGTAATAGTAACACTATTAGCATAAGCCCAGGAAGTAGAAAGAGCACTTACTTCATGAGCAGAAATCTTAAGCACAGACTGCTGAGAAGAAGATAAATCTTCATAAGCAGTACGGATAGTTAACTGAATCCATCTAGCAATAGAATGGACTGAAATGTCCTTTCTATTAGGCATCAAAGACAGAAAGAAACGTTTCCGTCCCTTTCTGATAAACTGAGATCTCTGTTTATAGATACGTAGTGCTCTAACAGGACAGAGTAAAGGCCTACGCCCGTCTGAAGACGGAAGAGCCTTAATAACAATAGGTTCCGGATATTTATTAGGAGCCTGATTCTTAGCTAAAAAACCCACATTAGTAGTGAAGGTGATACTGTTCCCAACACTACGATAATGAGAATCATCCACCGATAGTGCATGAAGCTCACTGACTCTTCTGGCAGAAGAGAAAGCTAAGAGAAAAGCTGTCTTATAAGATAAGAATTTGAAATCTACTGTCCCAAGAGGTTCAAATGGCTTTTCCTTCAATTTAAGGAGAACCCAAGCTAAATTCCACTTAGGAATTAATCTAAGAGTTCTGGGTCTATTTATCGAAAAGTTTCTAACCAACTTCGATAAAGAGACATTAGATCCAATTTGTAAACTATCATGATGTGCATAGGTATCAGATAACATAGATCTATAACCCTTTATAGTAACAGGCTGCAGTTTGATTTCGTCAAACAAGTATACTAGAAAGTTTGCAATGTCTGGTATAGAGGGATCAAATATATCTACAGAATGATCCCTACACCAACGACGAAAAACCTTCCACTTAGCCGCATAGTTTAGCGAAGAGGAGGTCCTCCTACAGTTAGAAATCGCGTCCACTGCTCGTCCTGTAAAGTGCTTGCCATGCAAGAAGGACCGCACAACGGAAAAATGTGAAGGTTGAGACCTTGCGGGTTGTGATGGAGTTGGCGCGATTTCCCCTGCGAAAGAAGATCCTCCCGTGGAGGAAGCTTCCGCGGTAGGTCCCACAACAGACACCTGAGTAGATTTATCCACGGTCTCTGTGGCGACAGAGATGCTACCAACAGAATCTTGCATTGAGATTGTTTTATCTTTAGCAATACTTGTTGAATTAACGGCACTGGAGGATACGCATATCCTATCATTCCGTCCCAAGGGATCGACAGAGCGTCTACTGCAAATGCTCTTGGATCCGGACACGGAGACACATACGTCTGCAACTGATTGTTGAGATGTGTCGCAAATAAGTCTATCATTGGCCGTTCCCATTGGTAGCAAATCTGATTGAATACTTGTTTGTTGAGAGTCCACTCCGACGGCAACAAACGACCCTTTCGTGAAAGGGAGTCTGCTAGCACATTCAGACGACCCGGTATGTGACGGACCGAAAGAAGAACGTGATGTTCTAACGCAAACAGAAGGATTCTTTCCGTTAGATTGAACAACGGAACTGAATGAGTGCCTCCCTGATTCCGTATATACGCCACTACTGTCATATTGTCGGATAGGATTTGGACATGAGCATCGTGAATAATGTCCATCCAGTGACGTAACGCAAGCCAAATTGACATCATTTCCTTGATGTTTATGTGCTTGCACAGGAATTGCGGATCCCAAAGACCCTGGCATCTTGAATCCGTTGGGATTAATGATGCACCCCAACCTGTTTGACTGGCATCCGTCATAACGGTAAAACTCGGATCCGGCAACTGCAGCGGAACTCCTTGAGTTAACCACTGAATGTTTGCCCAAGTCTGAATCTCTTGTTTCACTTGTTCTGACAAGAGAACGTCTACATCGAGCGAATGAATTTTCACACTCCAATTCTGAGTCAGGAAAATTTGAAGAGGACGTGTGCGTAACCGCCCCATCGGAATGAGATCCGCGGCGGCTCCGCACAGACCTATCAGTCTCATAAATTCTCTCGCCGTGACTTTGTCTGCGTGCGGACAATAGCGAGTGTAACAACTGACTAATTTCGCTCTGGTTAACGGCAGATGAACAAGATTGTTGTGCTTCTCGAAGCTCATTCCCAGATGAGTGAATGACTTGGACGGCACCAGATCCGACTTCTCCTCGTTTACTATAAAACCGAGACGTCGGAGCAATAGAAGAAGATTCTGAACATCGTTCTGAAGCGTTAACTCGTTGCCGTACCTCTGAAGAATGTCGTCCAGGTAGGCCGACGTTACCGCAGACGAATGAGCTCGGAAGTAGATCATTACCGAGTTCATTACCCGAGTGAAAACCCAGGGTGCTAGATTCAATCCGAAGCACATCGCCCGGAATTGATACACCACTCCAAGGACTGCGAAGCGTAGATACTTTTGGAATGTCGGATGTACCATGACGTGAAAGTACGCATCTTTGAGATCTATGCTCGTTGCATAATCGTTCACCCGAATACTCGCTCTGACCGATCGAATCGTCTCCATATAAAACTTCGGAGCGACGATCAGCTTGTTTATCCAGCTCAAATCTATGACTGGACGGAACGAGCCGTCTGGTTTCGGAACCAGAAACAGATGGCTGTAGAATCCCAGAGATTCCTGGTTTTCTACGACCTCTACCGCGTTCTTCATTAAAAGAGACTGCACCTCTGATAACAGAGCGTCTCTTTTCTGTGGATTTGACGGAAGATGAGTCCACTTTGGACTTCGAGTTAATGGAGGCTTTCGTTTGAAGGATATCTTCAGACCTTCCGAAGTCACTCCTCTCACCCAAGGGTCGTCCGTAATCGACGCCCACTCTTGTGAAAAGCTCGACAACCTTCCGCCAACCGGAACGCGATAGAGGTTTAAGCCATCACCTCCTGGACCTGCGAGGCCTGCGGTAGGAGAAACCACGTCTTCCATGACCCGCACCTCGCCTCGTCGACCTCGGGCCGTCCGACCGATTGTCCCGGCCTGAAGGACGTCCCGAACGAGAGTCGCTATCCTGACGGTCTCTCGAATAAGACCAAGAGGACGCACCAGAACCTCTATAGGAACCTCTCTTGGGCGCATTAGACCCAGAAGTGCCTGTCTTATTCGTGTCTGCTGTATCCGACTTCTTAGGAGCAGATCTGAACAACAGAGAATCATTAGCTTTCTTTTTAATTTTATCATAAATAGCGGAAAGCTTGCCGTCAAAGAGAAGTTCTCCTGAGACCGAAGCGACTCTAAGAGAGTTCTTCACCTTAGAATCCACTAGTGTGGATGTAGCTAGGGCTGCGTCACGACTAACCAACTCCAGATTTGCCACTGAAAGGGCGGAGTTACACGTGGAATAAGCTACTGCCCTTAAAAGAAGTCTTAAAGAGGATTGTATATCCTGAAACTCTTCCCCTTGAAGGCGCAGTGATAACGCCTTAGTAAGGTGATCTGCATAAGATAAGGCATCTAAATTGGCTCTGTTAGACGCAATAGCTGTTTCCAACACCGCGGTTGGAATAGAAGCTGACGACGGTAATGATAGCTCTAAGTCTTCCGCCTCGTCGTCCATATGCAGAGGAACTCTCGGTATACCCTGTCCTGCCGTATCGAATTTATTCCTTGCATTAATGAAAGGCAGGTTGAGAGTATTAGCGGACAAGAAACCTGCTTTCCCCGTCCTGGAAGCAAGTTTAAATATAGCGTCGTTCAATAATTCAAATGTTCTAGCAACATTATTGGACTGCGACGGAAACTCGGGAGCGATGTCCCTGAACCGCTCAAAAAACTCAGAGTCCAATGACGCTATAATTCTCTTGTCCGGAAGCGCAGCAGTCTGGCCCGACGGAACAACTTGAGGGAGAAAGTGCCGGATGAAGTCCACGGCAACTTTATGTTGTTCCGAAAGGGATAGCTCCAAGTCATCCGTATCCCTTTCACCATCCGGCCAGACCTCATGATGTTCCCGGTCATCCGCCCCCGATGCTTCGGCGGAGCGTACCGACCCAGCGCCGTCGGATAATTCTCGATCCGACACTGTTTCTGTCGGTTGCTGGGATGCTGCGATAAGCTGTGCTATCTGCCCAAGAATGTCCGGCGTCGAGACCTGCGGAGGCGCAGTCTTTTGCTGCTTCGCCGAGGGCAGCTCCGCATCAGATGGCTCCCGCATACTTTTCCTATGCGAACGTCCAGAGTCCATCGGTCTCGAATCCCTGGCTGCCGGATGGTGTGACGTGGTCGCCGAAGAATCCTTCATCGGCGAAGCTGGTAATATGTCGGCGGTCACGCAGCCAAGGTGCGGTCGTGTGCGCTGACGAGCAAGAGGAAGCCTTAACAGTCTCTGCGGACTGCTAATACAACGGAGCGTCCCGAGCGACGGACATATGCTCTGCTAAAGACACATTTTGTACCACAACATCTGGTCCCAGATGTTGTTGTACGAGAGAGGGACCTCTCTCGCTCGCGGCCCGGCTGGACCTGGACGAGCTAGGAACCGGACTAAAAGGCTTCCTCCGTTCTCACTTACTATCCGCCGTCACTGGGTGTGCATCTATTATGTTTATAGTGCTCGCATCACCCAAAATTTCCTCTTGGACCGAATAGGACGAACCCGGCTGCCGAACCATTCGGTGAATGGACGCTACACCGGGCAAGCTAGCGGACGACATTTGTCTAATCTCCATGAGCACTTTTGCCGCTAGCTCTGAATTCATTTGTGACGACGGACGCACACTTGAAGAAGATAACATGGAAACATCACCCTGTTCTGGTTCCTCTGAAATAGAAACTGAGAGAGTAGAGTGACCTTGCGGAGAAAGAGCCGGCATCGCTCTTTCTCCAGAAACAACATATCGTGACACACGTTTCCAATGTTTCTCATCTCAATGTTCACATATAGGACAGGGATTAATGCGAGAACACTGACTACAATTAATACAATGATCATGAAAGTCAGAGGAAGATTTCTTCCTATTACAATTTGAACAACGTCCCTTCATTGTGAAAGAACAACAATAAGTCCTAGTTACTCGCAAAAACCCCTGACACAAAGATACATAATAACATGATCCATTAATAAATGAAAAAACAATTGCAAAACAAAATAATTTTGAAAAAATATTTTTTCAGCGAAGCCCAAGTTGCTGAAAAGTAACGTTGAGCCCCGATGGATCCGATGGCAAAGTGTGGTCAAAAATTTTAAATTTATATTAAATAATTAATGAGACACTTTCGGATAATATAAATGTATCTTATAGTGAGATAAACTACAGCAAAGGCAAACAGCCCCCCTCAAAAAAGGCTGTTGCCAATGAAAACAAACAGTGTAAAAACACCAGAAAACATGACTCCAGGCACTGAAAAAACTGGCCCGGAATCAGTCATCAATTACACTCTATCTGATGCAAAACAGAGACTCCCAGGGGAGAATCTGTAGAACATCAGATGGAAGATGCAAAACACAAACGTTATACACCCATGGGTGAAAACGTAACTATGGGGAAAATAACAGAAAACATTCTGTAACCAAGCAACTCTCCCAGGAAATTTTAGAAATGAAATTTCTCAAAAATATGCCAAAAGCATGGGAGAATTGCCAGGGGGGACTTTAGAAGGCTAGGGGAGAGGAAACACTGAATAAGCAGTGCAACAATTAGCAAGAATGACAACAAGAGGCCCATGCCTCGAAAATAGGCAACTTAACATAATTTCATCAAAAAATTTTAAGTACAGCCCTGATTATTTTTTGTCACTTCTTTTTCCTCTCCTCCTTCTATCCTCCTTAGAATCACATTTTCTCCAAAAATTACGTGTCTGGCATCCTTTAAACTGAGATTTACAAGCACAAAGATCAGTGAGAGGTTGACTGATGAAGGGCCAAACAGAGAATGATAATTGGCGCCAATTTCGGGACGACTGCGTCACTGCGCATGCGCAGTAGAGGCGTAGTATAGAGGTCCTTTAGGACATGATTTCTTTTTGTTTTGGATGCAAATTTTGGGGATTGGGGGGCAAAATTTGTGTTTGGCCCTGGTTTTGTTAGAGTTAGCACCAGCTAAGTCTGGGTCATTGGTACAGTATAAAAATATAATATTTTTTCAACTGCTAAATTTGCATTATACGTGGCCGGATGAGGGCGATTCATTGGGTAAAGGGTTAAGGGCATGGGCAATTGTCCTGAATTACCACTAGACTACAACCTCTACAGGCCCAGTTGCTTAGCAGTGATTTCAAGTCAAGTCTTGGCTGCCCGGTGATTTGTCTATTCTACTTCCTAATGAAGGCTTGTTAAGGGCATATGCTCTGAGATCACAAAAACCTGAAATAGGCCTTTAAAGCTTAAGGTGTGTTTGGAACAAGTCACAAAATTACTGTAAATTGGAAACCGATACTGAACTCAAAATTCAGTGTGCAAAATTTGATGCGTGGTGGTTACGCAAATTTAAATCTATGCAAATGGATGACCAGTTAGTCAAAAGTTGCATCTTGAATGGTCAAGTCTGAGACACTTAACTGGTAGAGTTCGAAATGTTTCCTCAGCCATAAGATTTATTCACACATTTTTGTCTTGTTACAATTCATGGGAGAGTGCCTATAGGCACTCTCCCTTAAATTGTAACAACGCAAATCGATGGAAATGAAGTAATCTTACTTACAAGATAATATGAAGGACATCCACAGAATATGAATCCTTTAACTTTAGGTACCTGCAGTTCGGAACAAAGCCCAAATACGGACTTCTAGCACTCTACCAGTTAAGCAACTTTTCTTGTGTCTTGATAGATTTTTTTAGTTTTGCCGTGAGGGGCTGTACATATTTCAATTCCATGCAGTATATGAATACTTGTTAATGATAAAAAAGCAGTTTCGCAAGCATTCGATTAGCCATCTCCAACCCACGTGAACAGTCAGTCGGTTCAAGTCATTTTTAAAATTTTGCACACTGAAATTCCAATATTGCTGATTTCTAATGTCAACCCATCTAAAGTTTCGACCTTTTATTGCTCAACAAAATTTCCTCAATTTACAAAAATAATTTTTCAGCCAGGTCGATTACGTGCTTACTTATTTGTATACACAGCTTATTTGATTATTTCTGTCTGTTAAAGTATTATTCAATTAAGCAGGATCCACTGTACTTCCTGTCAAACTTCAGTTGAAGAGATTATTCTACACCTCAAAAGGAAGCTCTGTACCAAATATCAAGTCACTGTATTTTATGCTTTATGAGAGTTTGTTAAACCTTTACCCAACGTGACGGCCAAAATCGGCCAGTGCTATTCACAAAATTCATCGTTCAATTTTTATTACTTTTTCATTTTTTGTCATAAAAACATACCTTATGACTCCTCATTGGAATGAGCTCAACGAGCTCGTTCCAATGAGGGGCCATAAGCTATCTTTTTGAGGCAAAAAATCAAAAACATTAGTGCTTCAAGAATTTTATTTGTCGTCTGCTTTTAGTGTTAGGTAAAGGGTTAAAACTGTGATTACTTCCCCTACCTCAGTCCTCCAGTGATTTTAACCCTTTTGCAGTAGAAATTTTGTTTTTAAAGTTTCAACAAAACCATATTATGTTGCCCCTCATTGGAACAAGCTTGCTGCCTTCATTCCAATTAGGGATCACAAGATATGGTTTTGTTGAAATTTTGAAAAATAATTATTTAGTAGTAAGTAGTATGCCTGAATGCATTGCCAACCCCTAACATTTTTGCCCAGTCCTGGAAAAAAAACAAGAGGGGTGTGTCCATTCCCATTAGCTCATGATTGCATGGCATGCAGTAAACCTAGGCTTATTACAAATCAGCAAAAAATGTCTGGTCATGTACATGTAGAGCAAAGCAGGTCAGCAAAGCAGGTCAGCAAAGCAGGTCAGCAAAACAAGTCCACACTGACAAAAAAGTCTAACATTGCATTAAAAAAGCCCCAAATCTCCAAAAACTGTCTCGCCAAGGGTTAATATCATCTTATATTGATGCATTTAACACATATATGAAATATAAAAGCCACGGCGTACACTGGTGATAGCCTATACTCATGTATAGCAAAACAGGTCAGAAATAATCCATACTGACAAAAAAGTCTAACATTGCAAAAACACTAAAAATCAATAAAATATCACTGTGTTAGGGTCTGTGGGTACTTGTAAGCCATAGAAACAGTATGAGGTGCATAGTAACAGAGTGGAAAGTCGAAGTGGACTCGTACAATAACTTTAACACGCGTGTTGACACAGATGTCGATGCTCCTCGGGTCATGACATAAGCTCACACAACTTCGTTGGTGAGCTAAAAATTTCCCAAATGGATGTTTTACATAACATACAGCCACGGAAATGTTCTCCAGTAGAGGGCTATACATGTTACAAATGCCTAAGATATGCACTTAGAACACTAGATTTTGCAACTTTTCTCAGGGAGGCCTAGTTCTAATTAGGGCCCTTCAGTTGTTATCTCCTCCTGCTCCTACTTCTCTGAAGTGGGAAGAGGGGGTAATAACTGAAAGTTCCTAGTTAGGACTAGGGAAGCCCTCCATGGCGTTCCAAAAACTGGTTTGGTACCCCCTTTTATAGAATCCTGGCTACATGCCTGGTGTCATCAAAATTTAGATTGTAGTTTTATTTCGAAGGAAATTATATAACCATTGTTGTCATTACAGTACACTAATCATAGTTAACATGACATTGTATTGGAATTCAGACAATAGTTTTGGAAAAGAAAAATCAAACACCATCTCAATGGGAAAGAGTGATATACTGTTCAACCTGCCTTTCAGTCTGGTGAGCTAATAGAAAAGAAACACATCAAACTTAGAATCTGCATCTTTAATGGCGGCATGGATATGCTCCAAAAACAAAATATGGATAGATGAATAGACAGTTGGACATGCTTAAGATTATATCCCACTAAGGGTATTACATGCTGTGGGGATAAAATTATTGAAATGCGATAAATAGTATCTTCCTAACTTTACTCACATGTCACAAACAAACAAAACAAGGCGCAATGCCACCGGTATCCCTCGCCAAAAGTTTCTAAGTTGAAAAAAGCAGAAAAAGGCCCATAACTCTAGAAAAAAAATGAACAAAACCTGTTACTTGTGAATATCCTTTCCCCTATGGTGGTCTATCAGCATACCAAAGATTATTTAAATCCAACCAACATCCTCTGACTAAGATATGAAGGTCCAAAGTTCTTATGGATGGATGGACCCCATTTCTATACCCCCACAAACTTCATTTTGGCGGGGGATAAAAAAAAATCTATGATAAAAAAGGCTGGTGTAACTGGAGGCCGGCCAATAACCGACTCATCAAACTTATGAAAAATAAAAGAAAATAAATTCTGCCAGGTTTTATTTATTCATTCTGTCCATAAAATATTTTCTACATATATTTCTAAGCAGCTAAATAAATTCCAATCATTGCACACTGGTGAACCTCACTGAAAATCATTGCAGGCAAATTGGAAAAATTCAAAGACTCAACGATTTCGGACATTCTATAACTGATGACAATATTGCCAGCTGGGCTCATATGGTACATTGGAAAGAAAGGAAATATAAACTTATAAATTGGTTTTTCACTCAACCTTTCACCTAATATGACAATAAGATGACCAAACATTGGTGACCATTGATGACCAAAATTTATGGCCCTTCATTGAAACAAGCTAAATGAGCCCATTCCAAATAGGGGATAAGCAATGGATTTGAAGCAAAAATAGAAAAAAATACATTTATAACGGCAGCTTCCGTAAAGAGAACTGATCAGATTTAACCATTACATTAGGAAAAGGTTTGGGGAACATGCAATTGGGAGATTTTGCATTATCAAGGCTACAATATGTACTGGGAGAGAAGATACAAACAAAGAATAATAAATGTTACCGTTAAACTGAACTGAGAACTCTGTCACAGTCTGCATTCTGTGGCACTGAAGTTGTGCCTAGACAAGTCTTGGCTGCGTAAATAGGCAGCCAAGACTTGCCTAGAAACAACTGACAAGGTTCTTATAATGAATTATTTATTTATTTATTGGTGTTTAAGGTCACATACTTATGCACAATGGCTAATCATGACCATGACAGTTTTATGGGTGGAGGAAGTCTGAGTACCCGGATAGAACTACCAAGCAACTGTCAGCTCCCCAACATTGGAAGTCTGCACTGCAGCACAGGCAGGGTTAGATTGGTTGGAGACATGCACACTATTGACATCCAGTATGCCTCACTACACGGCATCATCCTGCCCACATGTGGACAATCAGGGTTAAGTGCCTTGCCCAAGGACACAACATGGGAGTCTGAGTCACCCATCCAAGGACTAACAGGGCTCGACGTTGCTTAACTTCGGTGATCTGACAAGAACCGGTTACCGCAACGCCACCGCACACCCTCTCTTATAATGTAACTTGCAAGTGCTAACTTACAAGTGTATCTAAAAATTGCATGTTGTAGCACCTGTTTTGTTGCTGTAAAAAGTGATCAGAATCAGAATTAGGTCTATAATAGTTAGGCCACACAAAGTAGATCTTGTTTCTCAGGCCATTATTTGTAAAATTCAATGCGGGCGAGCAGTTTTTTATTTTATTTTTTATTTCTGTATTTCTTTGCCATCAAAAATTCATGTTCTTGGTTTATGTTTTAGGCCTCATAATCTATGGAATGGCATGAGTGGTGGTGTATTTCATCCCTTGAGAGCAAGAAGGCTTTGCAATGCTAAAGCATTGCAAAGCCTTGCACTCAAGGGACAAATATTTTAAATTTGGATGAAATATCAGACATTAACCATTTAATTTTTAATTTTTTTAAGTTTAAATTGGTTATAAAAGAGAGCATGCGGCAGACAAAAGGACCATGCGGGAGAACCTGAGAAACAGGTTTTTAATTTTTTTAGGCCTTAGCAAAGAATCTTTCTGTGCCCTTTAATTCAGGTGATTTCTATACTTCATTAGGTTGGCAATTATTGGTTTTCCGATGGCTTATGACCGCTTGGTTCGGGACACCAGTTGTGAATTAATTGTTTGTTTGATTGGGGAGTAAGATTGGGAAATATTTGGTTTGAATTGAGAAAAATCATGCCCAAATGTCATTGGGGAAAGGGTCCGAGTTTTGGCTCCAGTAGACAACTAAAATAATTCCTAAATAGGTAACAGGTCAAAGAATTGGGGTGAATTTGGTATAACATGCGACTGAGTAATAGTACTCGTATTCACCTCTTGAATTTCTGGAGTCTTCCGTGGCAGTGCCTGTAAAAAAAAAATTTGGAAATTTAAAATGATTTCTATATTTATCATACCCAGCTACCACTGCCCCAGACATAGCTATCTATTAATTAGAATAACAGAGGCCAAACATTTAATTCTGAACCCCTCAAACCTTCCAAAATGAAGACAAATAACAAATGAAAGTGCCAATGACACTGTAGCTCAACTTGTCAAGACATGTGCATGTATAGTATGTGACACAGCAATGATAAACATCTAGGTAATGACCTGATAACAAAGTACATATAAAGTATTGTAACGGTCTGTACATAAATACTGACCGTAGCCTGTAACAAATGTTTAGGTAAAGTATTTTAAAGGTGGGTGACAGTCAGATGCTAAACTAGAAAAAGAAATCTTTGAGTCCCAGAGTGGGTCTGACTGAACCCCAAAATATTTGTTCTCATAGCACAGTGATAACAAAGGCACCCCAAAACACACTCGTTCCTGTCCCAAGGTGAAAACAAAGGGACCCAAGAAGTTTCGTGAAGATCAGTTCATAAATACGAGCTGTATAGAAGTTGTGACAAAAAACTGATTGGACCTAATTTCGGTACAAAATGGCCACTGGCAGCCATTTTGAATTTTGGACCGCACCAGGAACACTCATTCTCGTGCCAAGGTGATAACAAAGGTACCCAAGAAGTTTTGTGAAGATCGGTTCATAAATACAGCCTCTAGCCCGAGCCGTATTGACATGTGCACTTACAGTGTATAAGTAGCACTGAATAAATCAAAGTTCATCTAATTTGCATAATTTCTGCACAAGAAAAAACCCTATATTACATGTGATGTATTCCATGTTACTAAACATTCATACAAAAATTTATTCAAATCAGAAGTTTCATACAGAAGTTCTTTACAAAAGACTGATTGCACTAATTCTGGTACAAAATGGCTGCTGGTGGCCATCTTGAATTTCGGACCACACCCAAAAACACTCGTTCTCATCTCACGGTGATAACAAAGGTACCCAAGAAGTTTTGTAAAGATCGGTTCATAAATTCGGCCTCTAGCCCGAGCCGAATTGGCATTTATATTTACAATGCTGAAAGTAACACTGAATAAATCTAAGTTAGTCTAATTTGCATAATTTATGCACGAGAAAAAACCCATATTATATGTGATGTATCCCATAGTACTAAACATTCATACAAAAAATTATTCAAATCAGAGCTTTCATGTGGAACTTCTGCGCAAAAATCTGATTGCCCCTAATTTTGAACAAAATGGCTGCCAGCGGCCATCTTGAATTTCAGACCGACCCCAAAACACTTGTTCTCGACCCACGGTGATGACAAAGGTACCCAAGAAGTTTCGTAAAGATCGGTTCATAAATGCAGCCTCTAGCCCGAGCCGTATTGGCATTTGCACTGACAGTGCTGAAAGTAACACTAAATAAATCAAAGTTAGTCTAATTTGCATAATTTAAGCACAAGAAAAAAACCTGTATGATATGTAATGTATCTCATGGTACTAAACATTCATACAAAAAATTATTCAAATCAGAGCTTTGATATGGAAGTTCTGTACAAAAAACAGATTTATGCATCATCGGTACAAAATGGCGGCTGGCAGCCATCTTGAATTTTGGACCGCACCCAAAAACACTCGTTCTCGTCCCACAGTCATAACAAAGGTACCCAAGAAGTTTCGTAAAGATCGGTTCATAAATACGGCCTCTATCCCGAGCCGTATCCAATTGTTGATGTACGGACAGACGGACGACGGGCCATGACAAAAGCTCAAATTTGGCTTCGCCAAAGTTGAGCTAAAAATAAGGAGTACTGTTTGTCACTCTATTGATGTTTATATTTATTTATTTATTGGTGTTTAAGGTCATATATTTATGCACAGTGGCTAATCATGACCGCGACAGTTTTACGGTGGAGGAAGCCGGAGAGAACCACCAAGCAACGACGAGCAGCTGCCAGCTCCACAACATTGTAACTCCGCACTGCAGCACAGGCAGGGTTAGATTGATTGAAGACATGTGTGCCATTGACGTGCAGTATGCCTTAGTACACAGTGTCAACGTGCCCACATGTGGACAATCAGGGTCAAGTGCCTTGCCCAAGGACACAACGCGGGAGTCCAAATCGATCGCAGGAGTCTGAATTGATCGCTCAGATGGTCACTTATCCAATGATTAACTAGGCTCGACGTTGCTTAACTTCGGTGATCTGACAAGAACCGCTTACCGCAACGCCCCCACACTGTTGATGACGTCTGCACATGCACAGACATCCAGGAAGTTGCCTCCAACCCTGCTATTAACCATTCTTTTGTGGTGCCTGCTAAGTGTTAACAGTGTAAAACAAAGCTCTGTTCTGTGAAGTCTCAAAAAAGTGTCCATACAACTTTTGTTTTTAATTTTTGTGGTTCTCTCTACCCCCCCCCCCATCCCCCCCCCCAAATAAAAAAAAAAAAAATTCACGCATGAATAAAGTAGTTATGGCCCAATTATACTGCATGCCAAATCTGGTTCAAATCAGCCCATCGGTTTATGAAATAGAATTTCTAGGTGGAGCCCCAAAACGGCATGCTATCACAGCACCTAAATATTGACCTACCAGCTTGCTTTGAACAAACTTCAATCTACACCACCATAGGGTATGTCATACTAAATATCAAAGCATTCTCTGTAGTAGTTCATGAAAAGAAGATTTTTAAAGATTTTTAGACTTTTTGGGCAATAGCCCCAGTCCAAAGGGGAGTAGCAGCGTTTTGGGAAAAAAAAACTCAGAAGAGTATACTCCACCAAGATGTTTTGTACCAAATTAGTTTACATTTGGCCCAAAAGTTCTGAAGCAGAATACTAAGTGGATGGAGCATAAGATAGATGATGACTCGGCATTTCTCATTGCCAACAGTGTTAAAATGGACATCCCCATCTGGCACCCCATGACAAAACTGATACCAGTTTTTTGGGTCCATCTGGTTCCACTCGTCCTAAGGAAGCTGCAAACGTAACCAAAAACAATATTCTGGTCAATGCATCTTTGAAATATGGGCGTTTGTATTTTTTTGTATTTTTAGCTCCTGGTGTTCCCACAGGGCTGTGAATTTTTTTTTTTTTCAGGGCATCAATCAAGTATTTATGACCCAATTATACTAGATGCCAAATTTGGTTCAAATCAGCCCATCAGTTCCTGAAATACAAATTTTGGTTGAAGTCCAAAATGGGCATGCTCCACAGGGAGCCCAAATATTGACCTACCAACATGCCTTGAACAAACTTTCATTTTCACCACCAAAGGAAGTTCCATACCAAATATCAAGGCATTCTCTCTTGTGGTTCATGAAAAGAACATTTTTAAGAATTTTTAGGCTTTTGGAGCATTAACCACAGCCTGAAGATGGCAGCATCTTCATTTGAACAGTAGAAAGGCTATACTCCAAAGGTGGTCTGTGCCATATATGTATGAATTTGGCCCAGTGGTTTTGAAGAAGAAGACAAGTTTCAAAAGTTAACGTATAGCACATGACGGATGCCAGATGCCAAGAGATGGCAATTGCTCCTACTGACTTTCAGTCAGGTGAGCTAAAAAAAAAGGAAAGAAAAAAACCTCCCTCCATCATCATTTTGAGGGAAAATTGCCTGAGAAACAAGAAAATTTATTTACTAGGGCAAGGGCTACGCAAAGCGTGGGCCACTGCACCCAAACCGTAGGCATATTCGAAGTAGCCTTAAAGGTATTGTGGGACAGAAAAATTTTCTAATTTGAGGGAGTGAAAAAGGGCCATAACTCTGGGAAAAATTATTGGACAGAATCCATTCCTAATGCATATCTGTTCCCCCCATGCAAATCTATCGGCACTGTATAAGTGCTGAAAACTGGATAAATGCTTGTTTCAGTGAAGAGATCGTTCAATTTATAAAGTGTGTACATGGTTCCTGCAGTTTCAGAGCCATGAAATTTAAGGCCATTCAAGGCCATTTCTCGGAATAATTTCATGATTTTCAAGGCTCTCTCAGACCAAAATTTAAGACCATTCAAGGCCTTTCACTGAAAATTCACATTCAGGAGGAGAGCTTTGACTGTGGATTGATAACACAGAAAATAACAAAATTACAACTTGGGACCAACCAAGAATACCACCACCCCCCCCCCCCTCCCCCCCCCCCCCCCCTGACACACTCCCTGGTGGTGGGCAACAATAATACCAAGTATCATTAATATCCTTCAAAGCAATCAAAAGTTTCTGAGCCGGACACAACTTGTTATAGTTGGATTTGGATGTGGGGATATGTAAACTTGAACTATGTCTGTGACCTTGACCTTGTAGACAGGCATTCCAACCAACCTTATTCACGACACACCCTCTAGTGGTAGGCAACATTAATACCAAGTATCATTAATATCCTTCAAGGCCATCAAAAGTTCTGAGCTGGACACGACTTGTTATACATGTAGTTGGATTTGGGGGCATGTGAACTTGAACTAAGTCTGTGACCTTGACCTTGTAGACAGACATTCCAACCTTATTCGCGAAACACCCTTCGGTGGTGGGCAACATTAATACTAAGCATCATTAATATCCTTCAAGGTCATCAAACGTTTTGAGCTGGACACGACTTGCACAGACAGATGGACAAACAGACAAATAGGGCTGCAACGATGCATCGCGATTTCAATGCATCACAATACATTTGTACACGATATGCATATCATATCATTTCATGTGTATCACGACACAAACGATATACTTCCAGAAGGTTGGCATGATGTAGTCAGAAGGTGCATTTTCAGGCCCAACAAGTCTATTTTGTGCTTTTCCAACTTATAATTCCACCACAGGAGTCTGAAATTCTATCAGTATAGCTATAATTCACTTTCAACGTGATATTTACGTTCCCAATGTAATCCCCAGCTATAATTCACTTTCAACGTGATATTTATGTTCCCAATGTTGGGAACGTAAATATCACGTTGAATGTGAATTATTGCTATACTGATAGAATTTCAGACTCCTGTGATTCCACTTGTTCATTTGTATTTCAGTAAAATATCAACTCTGTCTAAATTATAAGCATAGTTTGAGGCAACAGACCTCTCACCTCTGAGTTGAACCCAGACTCCCAAAGATCCATTGGCTGAAACTTGGTTGTCTTTCTCAAGCACTAAAAAAGAAATTGGATGTTACTGGCCAAATGAAATTTGGACTCTGCAGTTTGTGGGCCTTTTATTACTGATAATTCACTCTCAATGTACTGCATGTAATGTATCGTGAAAAAATTGTATCGTTAAAAAAAGTTAAAAAATTTATAGTAATTTATATATTTTTTATACTTACCAATGACCCAGAATTAGCTGGTGCTAACTCTAACAAATCCAGGGCCAAACACAAATTTTGCCCCCCAATCCCCAAAATTTGCATCCAAAACCAAAAGAAATCATGTCCTATAGGACCTCCATACTTCGCCCCTACTGCGCATGCGCAGTGTCAAGGACGTTCCGAAATTGGCGCCAATTATCATTCTTACTGGCAGTGCCTGGTCAGCGCTAGGTACTCAGTGGGGAGGCAAGAGTTCCCAACTCCTGGGAGGGCCATCCCTGTCTGGGTCATTGGTAAGTATAAAAAATATATAAATTACTATAAATTTTTTAACATTTTTATACTGTACCAATGACCCAGACTTAGCTGAATAGTAAAAAGGCTGGAGGGCCTAGGACATAGAGGAAAATCCAATAAGCTCAACTATATAATATAGAGGCAACCCCTTAAGGAGAAAAGGAGTATTAGGCTTTACATGTATCTTTCTTATTTAATATTAAATTAGAAAGATACAATACCCTTCATAATTGAGCACAATAACATTCATGTTCTCTATTAACATCCAGTATAACCCTTTATACTAATTATTTTTAAAGTAAGCCAATAAATAAAGTTAGTCCAGAGAATTGAGACTCTTTATAATCATTTAAAAGTGTCCGAGGATTGTATATTAACGCCCGTTTGACACTTGACATATACAAATGCTTCACACCGAGCTACACTTTAAAAATATGACATGAATGAATTTTAACATTAATATTACACTTTAAAACCATCCCGGAAGCGACTCAGAAATACTGACTTTGGAGGAGGCATTCCCTTGCTTTTCACTATAAAGCAGGTGACCTAAGGGAATACCCTCCCCCCCCCCCCCCCCCCCTTCTCCTTGCCCTGGGTCAAATAGCCCAGAGCGAAGAGGGCAGCCGGACGGAGTCACTGCCAGAACAGAAAGCCTGCATAACTATAGTTGCAACTGTTTAGTGGACGACATTCTGAGCAACAGATAACGGACCTAAACAATGCAGGTCTCCAGAAATGGACTCAATATTTCGGAGATAAAAATTCGTGAATGTGGATGGCTGAGACCAATAAGCAGCCTTCATTAAATCTGTAATAGCAATACTATTAGCGTAAGCCCAAGAAGTAGCAAGAGCTCTTACTTCATGAGCGGAAATCTTAAGCACAGACTGCTGAGAAGAAGATAAACTCTCATAAGCAGTACGGATAGTTAATTGAATCCATCTAGCAATAGAATGGACCGAAATGTCCCTTCTATTAGGCATCAAAGACAGAAAGAAACGTTTCCGTCCCTTTCTGATAAACTGAGATCTCTGTTTATAGATACGTAACGCTCTAACAGGACAGAGTAAAGGCCTACGCCCGTCAGAAGACGGAAGAGCCTTAATGACAATAGGTTCCGGATATTTATTAGGAGCCTGATTCTTAGCTAAAAAACCCACATTAGTAGTGAAGGTGATAGTGTTCCCGACAGAAGAACCCAAGCTAAATTCCATTTAGGAATTAACCTAAGAGTTCTGGGTCTATTTATCGAGAAGTTTCTAACCAACTTAGATAAAGAGACATTAGATCCAATTTGTAAACTATCATGATGTGCATAGGTATCAGATAACATAGACCTATAACCCTTAATAGTAACAGGCTGCAGTTTGATTTCGTCAAACAAGTATACTAGAAAGTTTGCAATGTCTGGTATAGAGGGATTGAAAATATCTACAGAATGATCCCTACACCAACGACGAAAAACCTTCCACTTAGCCGCATAGTTTAGCGAAGAGGAGGTCCTCCTACAGTTAGAAATCACGTCCACTGCTCGTCCTGTAAAGTGCTTGCCATGCAAGAAGGACCGCACAACGGAAAAACGTGAAGGCTGAGACCTTGCGGGTTGTGATGGAGTTGACGCGATTTCCCCTGCGAAAGAAGATCCTCCCGTGGAGGAAGCTTTCGCGGTAGGTCCCACAACAGACACCTGAGTAGATTTATCCATGGTCTCTGTGGAGACAGAGATGCTACCAACAGAATCTTGCATTGAGATTGTTTTATCTTTAGCAATACTTGCTGAATTAACGGCGCTGGAGGATACGCATATCCTATCATTCCGTCCCAAGAGATCGACAGAGCGTCTACTGCAAATGCTCTTGGATCCGGACACGGAGACACATACGTCTGCAACTGATTGTTGAGATGTGTCGCAAATAAATCTATCATTGGCCGTTCCCATTGGTAGCAAATCTGATTGAATACTTGTTTGTTGAGAGTCCACTCCGACGGCAACAAGCGACCCTTTCGTGAAAGGGAGTCTGCTAGCACATTCAGATGACCCGGTATGTGACGGACCGAAAGAAGAACCTGATGTTCTAGCGCATACAGAAGGATTCTTTCCGTTAGATTGAACAACGGAACTGAATGAGTGCCTCCCTGATTCCGTATATACGCCACTACTGTCGTATTGTCGGATAGGATTTGGACATGAGCATTGTGAATAATGTCCATCCAATGACGTAACGCAAGCCAAATTTACATCATTTCCTTGATGTTTATGTGCTTGCCCAGGAATTGCGGATCCCAAAGACCCTGGCATCTCGAATCCGTTGGGATCAATGATGCACCCCAACCTGTTTGACTGGCATCCGTCATAATGGTAAAACTCGGATCCGGCAACTGCAGCGGAACTCCCTGAGTTAACCACTGAATGTTTGCCCAAGTCTGAATCTCTTGTTTCACTTGATCTGACAAGAGAACGTCTATGTCGAGCGAATGAATTTTCACACTCCAATTCTGAGTCAAGAAAATTTGGAGAGGACGTGTGCGTAACCGCCCCATCGGAATGAGATCCGCAGCGGCTCCGCACAGACCTATCAGTCTCATAAATTCTCTTGCTGTGACTTTGTCTGCGTGCAGACAATAGCGAGCGTAACAACTGACTAATTTCGCTCTGGTTAACGGCAGACGAACGAGATTGTTGTGCGTCTCGAAGCTCATTCCCAGATGTGTGAATGACTTGGACGGCACCAGATCCGACTTCTCCTCGTTTACTATAAAACCGAGACGTCGGAGCAATAGAAGTAGATTCTGAACATCGTTCTGAAGCGTTAACTCGTTGCCGTACCTCTGAAGAATGTCGTCCAGGTAGGCCGACGTTACCGCAGATGAATGAGCTCGTAAATAGATCATTACCGAGTTCATTACCCGAGTAAAAGCCCAGGGTGCTAGATTCAATCCGAAGCACATCACCCGGAATTGATACACCACTCCTAGGACTGCGAAGCGTAGATACTTTCTGAATGTCGGATGTACCATGACGTGAAAGTACGCATCTTTGAGATCTATGCTTGTTGCATAATCGTTCACCCGTATACTCGCTCTGACCGACCGAATCGTCTCCATATAAAACTTCGGAGCGACGATCAGCTTGTTTATCCAGCTCAAATCTATGACTGGACGGAACGAGCCGTCTGGTTTCGGAACCAGAAACAGATGGCTGTAGAATCCCGGAGTCTCCTGGTTTTCTACAACCTCTACCGCATTCTTCATTAAAAGAGACTGCACCTCTGATAATAGAGCGTCTCTTTTCTGCGGATTTGATGGAAGTTGAGTCCATTTTGGACTTCAAGTTAATGGAGGCTTTCGTTTGAAGGATATCTTTAGACCTTCCGAAGTCACTCCTCTCACCCAAGGGTCGTCCGTAATCGACGCCCATTCTTGTGAAAAGCTCGACAACCTTCCGCCAACCGGTACGCGATAGAGGTTTAAGCCATCACCTCCTGGACCTGCGAGGCCTGCGGTAGGAGAAACCACGTCCTCCACGACCCGCACCTCGACCCGTCGACCTCGGGGCGTCCGACCGGTTGTCCCGGCCCGAAGGACGTCCCGAACGTGAGTCGCTACCTTGACGGTCTCTCGAATAAGACCAAGAGGACGCACCGGAACCTCTATAGGAACGTCTCTTGGGCGCATTAGACCCAGAAGTGCCTGTCTTATTCTTGTCTGCCGTATCCGACTTCTTAGAAGCAGATTTGAACAACAGAGAATCCGAAGCTTTCTTTGTAATTTTATCATAAATAGCAGAAAGCTTGCCGTCAAAGAGAAGTTCTCCGGAGACCGAAGCGACTCTGAGAGAGTTCTTCACCTTAGTATCCACGAGTGTGGATGTAGCTAGGGCTGCATCATGTCTAACCAACTCCAGATTTGCCACTGAAAGGGCGGAGTTACACGTGGAATAAGCTACTGCCCTTGAAAGAAGTCTTAAAGAGGATTGAATATCCTGAAATTCTTTCCCTTGAAGGCGCAGTGATAACGCCTTAGTAAGGTGATCTGCGTAAGATAAGGCATCTAAACTGGCTCTGTTAGACGAAATAGCTGTTTCCAACACCGCGGTTGGAATAGAAGCCGACGACGGTAATGATAGCTCTAAGTCTTCCGCCTCGTCGTCCATACGCAGAGGAACTCTCGGAATACCCTGCCCTGCCATGTCGAATTTATTCCTTGCATTAATGAAAGGCAGGTTGAGAGTATTGGCGGACAAGAAACCTGCTTTCCCCGTTTTGGAAGCAAGTTTAAATATAGCGTCGTTCAATAATTCAAATGTTCTTGCAACATTATTGGACTGCGATGGAAACTCGGGAGCGATGTCCTTGAACTGCTCAAAAAATTCAGAGTCCAATGACGCTATAATCCTCTTGTCCGGAACCGCAGCAGTCTGGCCCGACGGAACAACTTGAGGGAGAAAGTGCCGGATGAAGTCCACGGCAGCTTTATGTTGTTCCGAAAGGGATAGCTCCAAGTCATCCGTATCCCTTTCACCATCCGGTCGAACCTCATGATGCTCCCGGTCGTCCGCCCCCGATGCTTCGGCGGAGAGTACCGACCCAGCGCCGTCGGATAATTCACGATCCGACACCGTTTCTGTCGGCTGCTGGGATGCTGCGATAAGTTGTGCTATCTGCACAAGTACGTCCGGCATCGAGGCCTGCGGAGGCGCAGTCTTTCGCTGCTTCGCCGAGGGCAGCTCCGCATCTGATGGCTCCCGCATACTTTTTCTATGCGAACGTCCGGAGTCCATCGGCCTCGTGTCCCTGGCTGCCGGATGGTGTGACCTGGTCGCCGAAGAATCCCTGATCGGCGAAGCTGGTAAGATATCGGCGGTCACGCAGCCAAGGTGCGGTCGTGTGCGCTGACAAGAAGAAGAAGCCTGAGCAGTCTCCGCGGACTGCCTATACAACGGAGCGTCCCGAGCGACGGACGTATGCTCCGCTTGCGACACATTTTGTACCACAACATCTGGTCCCAGATGTTGTTGTACGAGAGAGGGGCCTCTCTCGCTCGCGGCCCGGCTGGACCTGGATGAGCTAGGAACCGGACTCACAGGCTTCCTCCGAACTCGCCTACTATCCGGCGTCACTGGGTGTGCACGTTGAATGTTTATAGTGCTCGCATCACCCAACATTTCCTCCTGGACCGCATCGGACAAACCCGGCTGCCGAACCATTCGGTGAATGGACGCTACACCGGGCGAGCTAGCAGACAACATTTGTTTAATCTCCATGAGCACTTTTGCCGCTAGCTCTGTATTCATTTGTGACGACGGAAGCGCACTTGCGGAAGATAACATGGAAACATCACCCTGTTCTTGTTCCTCTGAAATAGAAACTGAGAGAGTAGAGTGACCTTGCAGAGAAAGAGCCGGCATAGCCCTTTCTCCAGTAACAACATACCGTGACACACGTTTCCAATGTTTTTCATCCCAATATTGACATATAGAACAGGGATTAGTGCGAGAACACTGACTACAATTAATACAATGATCATGAAAGTCAGAGGAAGATTTCTTCCTATTACAATTTGAACAATATCCTTTCATTGTGAAAAGTCAACAACAAGTCCTAGTTACTCGCACAAACCCCTGACACAAAGATACATAATAACATGATCCATTAATAATGAAAAAACAATTGCAAATCAAAATAATTTTTGAAAAATATTTTTTCAGCGAAGCCCAAGTTTCTGAAAAGTAACGTTGAGCCCTGATGGATCCGATGGCTAAGTGTGATCAAAAATTTTAAATTTATATTAAATAATTAATGCAACACTTACGGATAATAAAAATGTATCTTATAGTGAGATAAACTACACGAAAGGCAAACAGCCCCCCTCAAAAGAGACTGTTGCCCATGTAAACAAACAGTGTAAAACACCAGAAAACATGACTCCAGGCACTGAAAAAACTGGCCCGAAATCAGTCATCAAAATTACACTCTATCTGATGCAAGACAGAGACTCCCAGGGGAGAATCTGCAGAACATCAGATGGAAGATGCAGAACACAACGTTTATACACCCATGGGTGAAAACGTAACTATGGGGAAAATAACAGAAAACATTCTGTAACCAAGCAACTCTCCCAAGAGAATTTTAGAAATGAACTTTCTCAAAAATATGCCAAAAGCATGGGAGAATTGCAAGGGGGGACTTAGAAGGCCAGAGGAGAGGAAACACTGAATAAGCAGTGCAACTTTTTAGCAAGAATGACAACAAGAGGCCCATGCCTCGAAAATAGGCAACTTAACATAATTTCATAAAAAATTTTAAGTAGAGCCCTGATTATTTTTGTCACTCCTTTTTCCTCTCCTCCTTCTATATCCTCCTTAGAATCACCATTTCTCCAATAATTACGTGTCTGGCATCCTTTAAACTGAGATTTACAAGCACAAAGATCAGTGAGATGTTGACTGATGAAGGGCCAAACAGAGAATGATAATTGGCGCCAATTTCGGAACGTCCTTGACACTGCACATGCGCAGTAGGGGCGAAGTATGGAGGTCCTATAGGACATGATTTCTTTTGGTTTTGGATGCAAATTTTGGGGATTGGGGGGCAAAATTTGTGTTTGGCCCTGGATTTGTTAGAGTTAGCACCAGCTAAGTCTGGGTCATTGGTACAGTATAAAAATATCGCGATACATATTGTATCGTGAGTGAGACGTATCGTTGCAACCCTACAGACAAAGTGATTCCTATATATCCTGCTGAGCTTCGTTCATGGGGGTGGGGGAGGGGAGAGGGTATAATAATAATATCTTTGACTATAAAGGTGAGTACATCACCACTGTATGAGAAAATATCAGTAATGCTGTCCTAATAGGCGCCTGCAAAAATTCAAAATTCGATTTGAAAGTCAATACTCGTTTCGATTCGAAATCGGAAAAATGAATATTTTCAAAAATACATTGGCCATAAGTTTGTGACTGTTCAGAGTACAAATGTAATTGATTTGTAGCGGTAACAGTGTTTGTAGCGATGTAGCTACAACTGTACAACAGTTGTAGCTACATCGGTACAAACACTGCACCTGCTACATCTGTTTATTTCAACTTATTGTGTATTATAACCAGTGACCATTTATGAAAATTTTGTGAGTTTCAAACTTTGAAAAGTTATTCAGCTGTTCAACTGCAATAAATGATTTATTCCATAACATCAGGCCTGGAAATAAGTGGCCAGTTACAGACAGTGACCGCCACGAAACATCGATGCGACCGGCGCTAACTGTATCCAACCGGTCATGAATGATCGGTGCATTTTCTCCCAAGTATATTAATTTTTCACATGAGACCTTGTGTTCTGAATCATTAATAATGGCTGTTGATGGTGAATAATTTCCACATTCGAATGTATTCTCTAAAATAAATACAAATACAAAACACAAAACAAATTTATAAATGAGAGACGCTCGTTTCGCAATCAAAACTGAAACTCATTTGTACTCTATTTTTTTCTGTGTATGTTTTTCGCAAATCGAACCAGATGATCCCCTCCTCTTTCCTTTCCTTTGTATAATATACTTTCTTTGAAGACTGTGAGCAGAATTTGTCATAATTTCCGGTAAGCTTTACAGTAATTCAGTAATACTTCCAGAAAAATATAACCAGTTTTAACTCAGGTGACAGATGTGCAAGTGCCTATTTTATTTGGTGCCGAGATTACATGGTGCCGAAAATGATGGAATTGGTTTTGACCAGGTGCCAGGTTTCCCAGTGGTGAGACATCCAGGCTACAGGTGTGGAGATGGTCAGCATTCAATTTCAAAGAAATGGAGTCAAGTTGTTACATTTTAAGAAAAAAAAGTGATTTGTGGACTGAAGACATCCTCGTCATGCAGTTTAATGTTATAAAAGTTAAGTGTCATTTCAATAAAATTGAACGCAGGTAGGCCCTAATATTTTGTATATCATTACGACATTAGCCCAACAAAATTTACATGGGTTTTGCCCTAGTTAATGTTTGCTTTGAAAGCCAAAATATATGACCAACCTGGATTACTGTATGACCGATCCGATCATTATGAAGCCGGTCATTATGACCGATGCACCAGCCAGGTTTGTTTGGAAATGTTTATTGCTGTAGGGGAGGTATTATTTTAGAAAAAAACTTTTCTTTTGACGACGTGTCCATTAACTGTGATTCGATTCGAAATTTGATTCGTTTTCACCAATTTGATGCAATATTCGATTCGATCAAAATTGGCAATTCGCAGGTCCCTGTATCCTAATTATTTCCTGGCCTTACCTCCTATAATTATGAATACATGGTGATGCATTACAGGAAGTAAAATGTACTGTAAAATAGTTTTGATGTGAATAGCTCAAAAACATTTGAAAATTAAAATTCTCCAACAAGACTTTTCAAGGCAACATACTGTACACCCAGGCTTCAAGGCCATTTAAGGCTTTCACAGCCCAGCGGGAACCCTGGTGTACAGTTAAAACTAGAAGTCCTGTCACGAACTGTGTGCTTATCTAGACTTAATTGTGCGTAGGAGTTGTGTGCAATTGCCATATTGAATGGCATCCAAAGCATGGCAGGTTCTCCTGGTTACTCATAGCAAACACAGGCAATGTTTCTGCCAATGGACCTCTGGGTTACCCGGAGGTCCACTGGCTGAAACATTGCTTGTGCACAGGCCATATGTACAGAATTTGATAGCCCTACTATGGTCATAACACGTAGATTAAAGTGCTGATCGACATGCTATTTGTGCGCATTTCATGACAGGACTTCTAGTTTTAACTGTACCTCCACTTTCAGTTCTGGCCAAAAACTTTCTAGAATTTTCATCTTGGCTGAACCTTTCACTGAAAATTATTTTTAACGAACTTCATACTGCATGGAAAGGCATATTCTATCATTTAGGGTACTTTCTATTATTATTTATCATTTTTCTTTCCAAATGTGAGACCCTGTAATTTGAACACAGCATGTTTTGATAACACTACCCTATAATCTCTTTCAACAGTAATAACATATATCTCATATTATTTCAGGCTTTCATACCGATTGTCTTATTATGATATCAATAAACCTCAGTCCCCTCAAGATATATTACTAATTATACCTTTGTATGTTCATAAGGAAACGTTGGTTCTGGATGCCAGGACAAAACTGTTGATCTATCTTCTGACAGTCCCACAAGTGGGCTCCTATAGTGGAAAAAATACAAACATTATTCAGAGCTCCCGATACATATATAAGATTTATATATGGATGTTTAACCCTTTACCCAACGTACAGGATAACAAAATTTATTCTTTTAATAATTGTTTTCAAGAACTTTCAAAATATTTCTACAAAACCATATCATGTGACCCACCCCCACCCCCATTGGAGTGAGCTTGATGAGCTCGTTCCAGTGAGGGGGCTCACATGATATAATTTTGTTCACATTTATTAAAAAATAAGATATGGTTTTCAACCCATTTATTTGTAAATTGTGTGGGCAGAAGCACAGATTAGTTGTGTAAAGGGTTAACATATACAATGTGTACTTTACTGCAAGGAAAATTTTGCACAATACAATCTAAAATCTTAACCCTTTACCTAACATGACAAGTAAATGACAAATTAATTTTTCATCTCAAAAACATATGTTATGAACTTGTTCCAATGAGGGACCAAAAGTAGTGGTGGCTCAGCCACAGGGTGAGTGTGGAGAAAGTCTAGGGGACTGGGCTCCAGAAGGCCCCAAACATTGAAAGAAATAATGGAGAAAGGCCAGGGGGCTGGGCTCCAGGGGGCCCTCAAACATTGAAAGAAATAATGGAGAAAGGCCAGGGGGCTGGGTGGGCTCCAGGGGGGGCCCAAACATTGGAGAAAATAAAAAAAAATTCTCTAATATTCTGGGCCCTTGAAGTCCAGTAAATTTTAAAGGATATTGGAGCATTGTTTTTATGATACTCCATCCATTCCATCTAGTAACACCCAAAATCTGTCCTGCATTTGCAGTACTTACTTGTGGGGCCCCACTCTGAGTGCAGGGACCCCATTTAAAATTTACACTGAATATTAACATAAAACAGGCACAATTTGAGTGTTCGAAACAAGCATTCCAAAGGTAAGGAGCCAAAGATTTGGTAAGTTTTATACCTGAAAATCAAAATTTTCTCCCACCAGGCTGACCATGGTTCCAGTCTTCCCCAACTCAAGGGGGCTTCAAATACCCCTCAGTCACCACTCATCATAAGTTATATTTAGGGGTAAAAATAATAAAATCTGAACGCTGATTTACAGGATTACATTAGGAAAAAAGTTAAAGATTAATTTACCCATGGCAGTGTGATGAGGTAACGAGAGTAGCTGTTTTCACCATACTCAAGTTGAAGTTGAAACATGATTTTGATAACTTTTTTTCATTGATTCTCTACAAAATCAACAAAAAAATTTTTTTGAAATGTTTGCTGGTTATTCTGGTATACTTTGACTGCACATAATTAGTAATCTGTGATTTGTCATAAAATAATTGATACTTTTATACTGATTATTTATATAAAGCGCCCCCTATACTGATTAAAGATGTTTTTTTGATATCATCATTTTCAACAATTATCCTGTATCTCAAATTTGTATATACAGTTAAAAATATAGAACCTTAGTGAGCACGCTCACATACCCCACGTGCCCCGATATTTCAAGCTCTAATCATTTTTTAAAAATAAACATAGATTCGAGGAATACTGCAGAAAACAGTGTTCTGTAGTTTCAACGGTATTGAAAGAATTCAAGCAGAGAAAAAGCCCGGAAAACTGTAATTTTGATGAACTTTTCAAAGTCTATGGGGCCGTAATTTTGGTAAAAATCAGTGGAGCGGAACAAAACCCAAACTTGTTCTGTAGGCCACCATGTTAGACTAACATATCAATAATCAGCTCAATATCTGGAAGCGTGTAGGAAAAAAGTCCAGAAAACTGTAATTTTGATGAACTTTTCAAAGTTCAAGGGCCGTAATTTCGGTAAAAATCAGTGGAGCGGAACAAAATGCAAACTTGATCTGTAGGCCACCATGTCAGACTAACATACCAAACATCAGCTCAATATCTGGAAGCGTGTAGAAAAAAAATCCGGAAAACTGTAATTTTAATGCATTTTTCAGAGTCCAAGGGTCGTAATTTCGGTAAAAATCAGTGGAGCGGAACAAAACGCAAACTTGTTCTGTAGGCCACCATGTTAGACTAACATACCAAAAATCATCTCAATATCTGGAAGCGTGTAGGAAAAAAGTCTGCAAAACTGTAATTTTGATGAACTTTTCAAAGTTCAAGGGCCGTAATTTCGGTAAAAATCAGTGGAGCGGAACAAAATGCAAACTTGATCTGTAGGCCACCATGTTAGACTAACATACCCAAAAACAGCTCAATATCTGGAAGCGTGTAGAAAAGAAGTCCGGAAAACTGTAATTTTGATAAACTTTTCAAAGTTCAAGGGCTGTAATTTCGGTAAAAATCAGTGGAGCAGAACAAAATGCAAACTTGATCTGTAGGCCACCATGTTAGACTCACATACCAAAAATCAGCTCAATATCTGGAAGCGTGTAGAAAAAAAGTCCGGAAAACTGTAATTTTGATGAATTTTTCAGAGCCCAAGGGCCGTAATTTCGGTAAAAATCAGTGGAGCGGAAAAAAATGCAAACTTGATCTGTAGGCCACCATGTTAGACTCACATACCAAAAATCAGCTCAATATCTGGAAGCGTGTAGAAAAAAAGTCCGGAAAACAAGTAGGACCAGTCAAAAACATTATACCCCAGCAACTTCGTTGCGTGGGGTATAACTAGAAGTCCTGTCATGAAATGCGCACACATAGCACGTCGATCTGCACGTTAATCTACGCGTTATTACCATAGTAAGGCTATCAAATTCTGTACATATGGCCTGTGTAGATGCAATGTTTCAGCCAATGGATGCAGAAACATTGCCTGTGTTTGCTATGAGTAACCAGGAGAACCTGCCATGCTTTGGATGCCATTCGATATGGCAATTGCGTGCAATTCCTATGTGCAATTAAGCCTAGATTTATTTATTTATTTATTTATTTACTGGTGTTTAAGGTCACATATTGCTGCACAATGGCTAATCATGACCACAACATGAGTATCAACTCAAGACCAGAGGTGAGCATTAATAAGCCATGTTGCCAATTTTAGAGAGGGTTTGCACCTCCCAAGCATTGGTGACTGGGTTCTATTTTACCAGTAAAACAGAGCCTGTTTACCACAGTGAACAGGCACTGCTTCACTTCCCGAGGTTCCCACAGAGAGTTAAGCCTAGATAAGCGCACAGTACGTGACAGGACTTCGAGTTATAACTGTACTTCTTCATGAGAGCCTTTGATGATTATTTAGAGAAAACAAGATAGATATCATCGATGGGCTTCCACAATGTCATATGTCAAATTTTCCAACTTTTAAGGAGAAAACTCCAAATATGGAGAACATTGAGCAGAACACATGTAACTGTGGCTCCTCAAACAGAAGCCACATTCCTTGTTTCAGATAACGTTTAGAGTCTATTACAGTTGAAACTAGAAGTCCTGTCACAATTAGCGCAGAAAATTCTTGTTAGCTTATGCACTCCTACTACAGCAGTAATTTATTTAATGTGATACAGCATGGGATCGAAAGATCTTCCAAACAATCTGGCCTGTTAAAGGAAGAAAGATCTAGGACAAAATCTATAGATGTCCTTCCCATAATACACATACCCCAAAATATGGAACGGCTTGGATGAAGGACTACATAAGATCACAAGTCATGATGAATCGATAATCGAAATCGGCAATCGGAACCAGCCGATTATGACAACCGGCTGTTGAAAACAGGCAGTTTCCGGTTATTCTATATTTAACACTGACTATTAAAAATCCCTTTGATATCTGGCCATTTCAATAAAGTTTCCCCATTAAAAACATGTGTAGTGCATAGCAGAAAATTTAGGGATTTGCAGAGGAGAGATATTACGGAATTTACCAACTTCACATATCATGTTTCTAGCCGGAAAAGTGGCCCCTAGGGTTCAAAGGGTTAAACCTTAGGAATGCATTCGTGTTGCCCAATGAAGAAGAATCTCTGGACTAGTCAAGAAGTCACCTTTAGAGGTAGTTGCTACAGGTTACTGCATGTCACATTTGTAAGTAGCTTAACTGAAGTGCAGTTTAGACCCCAATAGCCACATCAGTGGTCTGACACAACCTGAAACAGGATATACACCATGGGGGATGACAGGTGACTGCCAAACTGGCTAAGTCATCTCCCTCCGGTATACATGTCTATCTTAATCACATTATTATAATCAATATTCCATTGTCTGTACCATACAGCTATATTTTGAATCATTATATACTTTATAAATAAACACATTTCTATTGGCTGTATCTTATACACATGACTGGTACTCAAAAGTCCATGTACACCAGTTTTTCCAGTGAATATCAACTTTCTAAATATCGCTTTTGGAAATCCCCTCTCTAGTTCAATTTTAATTGACGTAATCTCTATAACATTGTTTATTTTTTATGTTATTCTCCAGATGCTAACTATTTAATTGTTAAATAAAAATATTTCTGGTTGATATAATTAACTTTTAACCCTTATACTCTAGTGGTATCTTCTAAATTCCAGTTCAATGGCAGCAATTGGAAGAGTCCATATTTATTATATGGGGTAGACCAATCGATATTATCAATGTTCAGCCTCAGGGCTGATCAGACTACTCCACACATTTACTGAACAGCCATTCTATATATTGCCATTATGGCGTATCATTTTCCTGGCCGGAAAAACGGCAGCATGTATTCAAAGGGTTAATTGAAAAATAGGAGAGCTTTTTTTAGGATGGTGTAAATAATAAAACAGTTATGGACTTTAACGGTAGTAAATACTAAATATGATGTGATATGAACCTAAACAAGAGGCTCCAGGGGGCCTGAGGGCGCTCACCTGACAAGATAGACTAAATATCAACCCAGGGAAGTTGCATCTGCCCCTCCTAAGAAAAGCTTATACCAAATATCCAAAGATTCTGACCAGTGGATCTAAAAAAAAAGGATTTTTAAAGAATATTCCTCATTTTGAACTAAGTTATAATTTGGACTCCCACAGGGAGCCCAAATATGAACCCAGGGACTTGGCTTTAACAAACTTGAATCTCACCTTCCTAAGGATGCAGCACACCAAATATCAAAACATTGTGACTGCTGGATTTGAAAAAGATGATTTTTTAAGAGAATTCCTCATTTTGAACTAAGTTATCATTCGGGCTCCCACAGTGAGCCCAAATATGAACCCAGGGAATTGGCTTGAACAAACTTGAATCCCCCCCTCCCCCCCAAGGATGCTGAATGCCAAATATCAAAACATTTTGACTGCTGAATCTGAAAAAGAAGATTTTTAAATAAAAATTCCTCATATTGAACTAAGTTATAATTCGGGTTCCCACAGAGAGCCCAAATATGAACCCAGGGACTTGGCTTTTACAAACTTGAGTGCCCCCCTCCCCAAGGATGCTGCACACCAAATATCAAAACATTCTGACTGCTGGATCTGAAGAAGATTTTTTATTAAAATTACTCATTTTGAACACTAAGTTACAATTCGAGCTCCCAAAGTGAGCCCAAATATGAACCCAAGGACTTGGCTTGAACAAACTTGAATCTCACCCCTCTAAGCATGCTGCATACCAAATATCAAAAGATTCTGATTGGTAGATCTGAAGAAGAAGATTTTTAAAGAATATTCCTTATACTGAACTAATTTAAACATTTGGGCTCCCGTAGAGAGCCCAAATATGGACCCAGGAATTTGATTTCAATAACCTTGTGAAACAATCTTCCAAAGATGTTATATGCGAAATTTGAAAGCTTTTGGTGCAGTGGTTTGGGAGAAAAGTAGTGTTAAATGTTGTTCCCATTACTCACAGTGTTAAAAAATGCTGACTCAGCTCAGCACTTTTTCAAAGCCCCCTCAAAAGTACCCCATGATAAAACCGATAGCAATTTTTTGTACCATTCCATTCTGTTTGTCCTCAGGAAGCTTCACACCAAACAAGAATTCTCAGTGCACTGTAGTTTTGGAGATATGGGCGTTTTAATTTTTTTCTATTTTTATCTCCTGCGGTTCCCATGGGGTGACGGGAAAAAAAAATTGGGGCATAAATTTTTTTAAGTACTTATGACCCAATAAGCATTCATAGCAATTTTGGTTCAAATCTGCCTGTCAGTTTGGAAAATAGAAATTTTGGGCGGGGCAAAAATTCTTGCCCCTCCCATAACAAAGGCAAATATAGCTCCTTGAACTTCTATTGAACAAATCTGAGTCTACACCTCAAAAGAAAGCTGCACACCAAATATCAAGTCTCTGCTACTGCTGGTTCATGAGAAGAAGATTTTTAAGATTTCCGCATACTTTTTGGGCGTGGCCCTACCGAGGGGCGAGACAACTTGATTTGAACTTGATCAAATTGCAATGTCATAACAAACTATTATCTCAAATATCAATTAAATTGGTTCAGCGGTTTGAGAAGAGAAGACGCAAACACCATGTTCACGGACGACGGACGGTGAGTGAGTCAGCTAGGTGAGCTAAAAACTTATACTGATCTCGGCTAATGGCTCGGTCAATATAAGTTTCTTAGGTTCATATCACATCATATTCATCATCACAAAAGTTCACAATTGTATACTGGGCATTGTATGTGTGCCGGAAAAATAAATATCATTATCATTATTTTAACAATGCCTTAAGCACAAGTAGAGATAGGATGTGGTGGAGAAATTATTATAAAAATCTTACAGTTGACATTTTATGAGACTCACTTCAGTTACAGACAAAGAGCATCAAAGGTCTGCAAGTGAGATAGCACATCTTATAATTAGAATTGAATCACTTTGCATTTGCTGTGACAGTATCAGTAACAAAATCACAATTGTCAGTCATTCGATTTTGAGGTGCATCATCATGCTTGTGCATCATCGCACACACAATTTTGAATAGCTCTGAACCACGAATGTCACACCTTGGCAAAAAACAGCACACTATATGATCATCTGTTTGAATGTTCAGATTACCTTAACACAATTGGGTTAATGCTCATCAAGCATCAAAAACATGTATGCATGGCCTTATGCAGTAATAAACAAATACATGGTACAGGTGTAGGTTTCACTTTCAAAAGAAGTCCGGAAACTATGTTGCAACTTCAAACAAGCAGACACATCAACATTCGATGCCACAGAGCATCCCAATTTAAACATGATGAAATTGGGTCATTCCATATTATTCTAGTTACTGTTCCCAGTTCCGGTTTTTCCTTATTCAAACTATGTATTCTACTTTTGATTTTTGGCGTGCATTTCAGTTTAGCTGACAGATTTATTTTTTGAAAAAGGAGGTTCGAAATAATGAACATGTATTGTGAGTATATGATCTTTATTTTATTGTTATGACCCAATCAACGTGACTTAATGTCACTATGAAAACAGGGATGCTTTTTAAAAGAATACTGCATGTGTATGATAGACAGTCTGTCGCTATCATACACGCGCTGTATTCTATTAAAAAGCATCCCTGTTTTCGTAACTTTTTCACAATAGCTGAGCGTTTCGTAAGTCCGAAAATGGCGCTTGCGAATTAGAAAGAGTCCGTGCCACACTTGGTGCCCCTGCATTTTACAAAATCGAAAGACTGCAATTCTGCAAATATGTTCTGATCTAATACTTCCATTTAGTGACAATCACAAGAAGATTTAAATCATTTCAATCTTGAGCTCTGACTCTGTCAAACAAGGTTGAATTGGTTAATTTCCAAATTGCATTATGGGAAAGATTTGCAGCTTGAAAGTTTGTTATATTTCAACATCACTGTGCATAGTTCAATTTAACTTAACATTATTTAGGCCCCACAATGTAGATCTTCTGTATCTCAGGCCATTTTTTTGTAAAATTGCATGCAGGTGGGCAGTTTTTTATTTTATTTTTTATTTTTGTAATTATTTCTTGGCAATCAAAGGTTCAAGTTCTTGGTTTGTTTTATATTTTTGCCTTCATAATCTACAGAATAGCATGGGTGGTGGTGGTGGTGTACTCCATCCCTTGAGTGCAAGAAGGCTTTGCAATGCTAAAGCATTGCAAAGCCTTCTTGCACTCAATGGACAAATTTATCAATTTTATTAACTTGGATAAAATATTTGTATTTTTCAAGTTTATATTGGTTATGAAAAGATAGCATGTGGCAGCCAAAAGAAGCATATGGGAGGGTCTGAGAAACAGATTTTTAACTTTTTTAGGCCTTATCTTGTACAGTTAAAACTAGAAGTCCTGTCATGAAATGCGCACAAATACCACGTTGATATGCGCGTTAATGTATGCGTTATGGCCCAAGTAAAGCTATCATATTCTGTACATATGGCCTGTGCACATGCAATGTTTTAGCCAATGGACCTCCGGGTAACCCGGAGGTCCATTGGCAGAAACATTGCATGTGTTTGCTATGAGTAACCAAGAGAACCTGCCGTGCTTTGGATGCCATTTGATATGGCAATTGCGCGCAATTCCAACGCGCAATTAAGCCTAGATAAGCACACTATTCGTGACAGGACTTCTAGTTTTAACTGTATTCATACTATGAAAAAGAGACAGATAATTTATTTCAATTCTTTTCCATATTTGGTATTTATTTATTATTTATTGGTGTTTAAGGTAAAAATATTTCTACACAATGCAGCCCTGGTAATTCACCATCAGCAATCAGCAGTGCCGAGGAAAATGCCGAGGAAACTAAAAATATCCACAGCAAAAATACTGCCGAGGATGGCTTCTTTAGAAAGCTTTGTGGTGGCAAAAATCGCACAACTTCCAGGTTACACAAGAAATCAAACCATGTGGGTTGCACTACGCTGTATTGCTAATCTTACAAATTACAGTACAAATAGCAGCATAACCACAAGAAACTATGTGTTCTGTTTCTTCTATGTTGATAATACCAGAATCTGACATCAGTTTCTGGAAAGCTCTTATGGAGCTTTCCAGAAACTGATGTCGGATTCTAGTGTTATCAACCTAGAATTAGTGAGATACTTAATTTGTGGTTACGCTAGATCTTATTTTCACTCATACTATACATATGGAGCAAGTTGTCTGCTCACTTCTAAGATATTTTCTCAGCATTCACAAGGTTCATGATATTGGCATGATATAATTGAGTGAAAGATTCTGCACATTGATTGTGATTATAAACACATGTATCTCGAACTACTTTCACATGTTAAAGTTACTTGAAAGTTTTCACTTAACCGCATACTACATATGCATGGCAATTGCAACTGCCTTGCCCCCTAATGATTTTTACACAATCGAACAGGCTGCACAGCAATTGCCGTAGAAGCTCCAATTTTCCACAGCAATTTTTTTGTTTTGCCGAGGAAACAAAGATGAATTACCAGGCCTGGCATTCTGAAAAATGCAGGAGGGCAAAAAATCGCTCTCCTCAATCAGCTTAGGAGAGCAATTAGCTTTACACAGCATTTTAAGTATCCAGTTGAACGAACTCATTGAAACTGAAACCAACAGACTACATCAGTGATTTTATTAACTTTACTAAGGTAAAGCGAAATCTCTTAGACATCTAGATGTCTCACTCAACAACCGAACACACACTTGACAAGACCTGTGTTTGTACCCAGACCTGTTGTCCAAGAAAGTCATACGCCTACCACTACCACCTTCAACCCCCCAAGGGGGGTTGAAGGTGGTAGTGGTAGGCATATGACATTCTTGGACAACAGGTCTGCTTGAATCTACAGTCACATCCTGGTGCAAGTGCTTCAAGTGACAGGATAGTAGTAATGGTAGTATATTATAGTGTCAATATTCCTTGAATAATTACCCCTCAAACTGTGATGTCAGTTGTTGAACTTGAAACTGACAGAAAAAAAATATTGCTGTGACCCATTTTGCTTCAAATGATTGCAACTGTGTTTGGGTATGGTTGCAGCCATTACCCTTTACCACTAAACCAGTTTCAAAATGAAATTACGTGATGTTATGTGACTTCGAAGTTAAATTATATTTTTGCTTTACAACAAAAATTTAATGTGAGCATAATACATGTAATCTCAATCATCCCAGACCAAAATATTTAGGAGGGCAATTTTTCGCTCTCCTTAATTCTTTCAGGAGGGCAGTAAGTAGAGCTAAAAAAATCGCTCTCCTGAAATTGCCAAGCCTGAATTACCAAGACTGCACAATGGCTAATTGTGATTACAACATGCAGATAAAGTCAGTCAATCGTTTACACCCATTTCCATACATATATGTACATGTACATTTGATCAAAATCATGACATATCATTTCTTGACAGCTTTTTTACATGTTCAGTTGAAACTAAAAGTCCTGTCACAATTACACAAGAACTTTTGCGCTGTGCAATGCAAAAAATAATGCGCTGTTAACAACGTCAGTAGTGAACTCACGAAATGAACTGATCCAACAGAATGAAAATATTGCTACTACAGTACATGTACGTGGAGGGTGAATTAATACTAAATCACTGTGTGATCAGTATATATCCCAATCTGTTTGACTGGCAACCGTCATAACAGCCACACTCGGGTCCGGCAACTGCGGCGGCACTCTCTGAGTCAACCACCGAATGTTTGCCCTGGGCAAAAAATAATGCACTATTAACCCTTTACCCAACGTAACGGCCAAAACCGGCCAGCGCTATTCTCAAAAATCGCCAATTAATTTTCAATCTTTTTTCATTTTTTGTCTCAAAAACATAGGTTATGACCCCTCGATGGAACGAGCTCGTCAAGCTCGTTCCAACGAGGGGTCATAACCTATGTTTTTAAGACAAAAAATGAAAAAAATTAGCTATTCAAGAATTTTTTTTTGCAAGTGTCGTCTGCTTTTCAGGTTAGGTAAAGGGTTAACAATGTCAGTAGTGAATCACAAAATGAACAGATCAAACAGAATGAAAATATTGCGACTACAGTACATGTACGTGGAGGGTGAATTAATACTAAATCACTGTGTGATAGATTTTTCACTTAGTAATTATTTACAATTTCTGAGGACAAAACACAAAATAACACTTGCAAACTTTTATCGCATGGACCACCGGGTGCTGTTATAAACAATTATAAATGCTTTTCTAGTGGGCAATATTTAAGGAATAGTGCATGGCTTGGAGTTGACTACACCCATATAGTACCCAGTGAGGTGGTGTAGTTCCCGCCGCGAAGCGGAGGGAACTACACCACCTCACTGGGCACTATATGGGCGTAGTCAACGACAAGACATGCACTAATCCTTATATTATATCGAATACCCATCAAGAAAAACATCTGTCCGATTTGTTAATCTATTACCAAGGTAGCAGCCCTACCAACCAGCGTTATATAGAAAAAAATACCATGTACTTTTTAAAAAACATTTTCTTCTTCCAAAACACGGCTAACTCGGATGGTCCATGTGATGAAAGTTTGCAAGTGTTTCTTGTGTTGTTACGAACAATTATAAATACATTTCAAGAGAAGTGAAATATATGGTACTGTGATTAAAAGTAATATACTCTATTCACTCTGTACAGTTAAAATGAAAGTGTCAATGACACTGTAGCTTAACTTGTGTGTTGTGTTTGATGAAAAGGATAATGTTCAATGTTTATGAAAGGATTATGAAATAAGACAAGAATTGTGATAATTGGGAATATGTTCATTTTTGTTCCCAGTATGCTATGTTTTTGATAAAAATAATATGAGGTGTACACTGTACTGAAGAGCTGAGGGGTGGGTTAATATGACCTCACAGTTAATGTATGTGGCCCTCACAGTTAACGTATATCAACGAAAGTTACCAAGTTACAGTGAAATTATTCCAAAACGAGTTATCCTATCAAGTTACATTGAAATCCCTTCATAAATATGGCCTGTAGACTGTGCTAAAGCTTTTCGGGCTTCGGGCCCCTGTAGCCGTCAGTTTCCCAATTGCGTCCAAAGGGGACATTCTCATCTAGACATTATATGAAGTCAACCTACCAAGTTACAATGAAATACCTTCATAAATATGACCTGTAGACTGTGCTAAAGGTTTTTGGGCTTTGGGCTCGGGCAGCCATCATGGTTGAATGATCGCAACCATAAGGGGACATTCTCATCTGGGCATCATCTGGAGTGATCCTACGAAGTTACAATGAATACTTTCATAAATATGACCTGTAAACTGTGCTCAAGGTTTTCGGGCTTCCGGCCCCTGAAGCCATCACAGTTGACCAATCACGACCAAAAGGGGATGTCATCATCTAGGCATTATATGGAGTCAAACTAACAGGTTACAATGAAATGCTTCCATAAATATGACCTATAGACTATGCTAAAGGTTTTGGGGTTTTGGGCTCGGGCAGCCATCAAGGCTGAATGATCGCGACCAAAAGGGGATGTGCTCATCTAGACATTATTTGGAGTCATCCTACCAAGGTACAATGAAATCCCTTCATAAATATCACCTGTGGACTGTGCTAAAGGTTTTCGGGCTTCAGGCCCCTGTAGCCGTCACAGTTGCCTAATGATGTCCAAAAGGGGCTATTCTCATCTAGACATTATATATGAAGTCAACCTACCAAGTTACAATGAAATCCCTTCAAAAGTTAAAAAATTTATAGTAATTTATATATTTTTTATACTTACCAATGACCCAGACATAGCTGGTGCTAACTCTTAAAATATAGGGCCAAACACAAATTTTGCCCCCCAATCCCCAAAATTTGCATCTAAAACTAAAGAAAACATGTCCTGAGAGGCCCTCCACACTTCGCCCCCACTGCGCATGCGCAGTGTCAAGGACGTTCCGAAATTGGCGCCATTTATCAATCTAATAACCAGTGCCTGGTAAGCGCTATGTACTCAGCGGGGAGGCAAGAGTTCCCAACTCCTGGGAGGGCCATCCCCGTCTGGGTCATTGGTAAGTATAAAAAATATATAAATTACTATAAATTTTTTAACATTTTTATACTGTACCAATGACCCAGACATAGCTGAATAGTAAAAAGGCTGGAGGGCCAAGGACATAGAGCAAAATGGAATACGCTCAATAAAATAAAATAGAGTCATCCCCTGTAGGGAAAAGAAGTAATAGGCCTTACATGTATCTTTCTTATTTATGATAAATTAGAAAGATACAACACCTTCCAAAAATTGAGCTTCATACATCCATGTACTCTATTAATATCCAATAATCCTTATACTAATAATTTTTAAAGTAAGCCAATAATAAAGTAAGTCTAGAGAATATAGACTCTTATACTCCTAAAAGTGTGTGAGAATTGCATAATCATGTCCGTTGACATATGCAATATTCAAAAGCTATACTTTAAAAACTAAGACTTGAATGAATTTTATAAACTTAAACTTCTCACTAAACAACCATCCCAATAACAGCTCAGAATTACTAACTCCGGAGGAGGTATCCCCTTGTTTTCATAGTAAAAACAGGTGACCCAAGGGAACACCCTCCCCCCCCCCCCTTTTTCTTGCCCTGGGTCAAATAGCCCAGAGCGAAGAGGGCAGCCGAACGGAGACACTGCCGAAACAGACAGCCTACCTAGCTATAGTAGCAACTGTTAAGTGAATGACATTCTGAGCAGTAGATAATAGACCTAACAATAGAGGCCTCCAGAAATGGACTCGATATTTCTGAGATAAAATTCATGAATGGATGGCTGAGCGCAATGAGCAGCCTTCAAAAATCTATAATAGCAACACTATTAATGTAAGCCCAAGAAGTAGAAGAACTCTTACTTCATGAGCCGAAATCTTAAGCACAACTGCTAAGCCAATGATATACCATAAGCAGTACGCTAGTTAATAGAATCCATTAACAATAAAATGGAGCGTAACGTCCTTCTACTAGACATCAAAGACAGAAGAAGCTTACGCCCTTGTAATAAACAGATATCTGTTTATAAATACATAAACTGTACCCGGAAAGAGTAAAGGCCTATGCCCATACGAAGACGGAAGGACCTTAAAATAATAGGTTCCGGATAATAGGAGCCTAACTCTTATGCAACAATCCAACCTAAATAGTAACGGAAGTATTGATTCCGAAACTATGAAAGTGAAAATCATCCATCGATAGTGCATGAAACTCACTGACTCTACAGTAAAAGAGAAACCAACAAAATTACTGTCTAAAAGGTCAGAATTTGAAAACTACTGTTTCCAGAGGCTCAAATGATAACTTAGCTAAATAAGAACCTGAAGTTAAAATCCGTATAGGAATTTAATCTAAAGATTCTAAGTCTATTTATCAAAAAGTTACTAACTGACTTAGATAAAGAGACAAAAGACTCAATTGTAAACTATCGTAGAGTGCATAGGTATGAGGTAACATAAACCTATAACCTAAATAACAACAGGCTGCAGTAGATCTTGTGAAACAAGTATACTAAAAAATAGCAATGAGTAGAATGGAGGGATCAACCATATGAACATAATGATCCCTACACCACGACGGAAGAGCCTCCACTTTAGACGCATAGAATAGCGAAGAAGAGGATCTCCTATAGTAAGAAATCGCGTCCAAAGCTCGTCCAGTACAGTGTTTACAATGCAATACGGACCACACAACGGAATACATGAAGGTTGCGACCTTGCTGGTTGTGATAAAGATGACACGATTTACCCAGTGAAAAAAGATCCTCACATAGAGGAAGATTTCACGTTAAGATCCACAGTAGACAAGAGAGTAAATTACTCATGATCTCTGTGAAGATAGAGATGCTATCAACAGAAATGTATTGTGGTTGTTTATCTTAGCAATACCTGCTAAAACAACAGCGCCGGAGGATACGCGTATCCTATCATTCCGTCCTATAGATCAATAGAGCGTTAACAGTATTAGCTCAGAGATCTGGACAAGCCAACACATACGTCTGCAATTGATTAGCAAGCTGTGTCATAAATAAAACATCATTGGGCGCTCCCATAGATAGCAAATCTGATTGAATACTTGTTTGTTGAGAGTCCATTCTGACAGCAACAAGCGACCCGTAAGAGAACGGGAGTGCGATAAAACAATCAGACGACCCAGAATATGACGGACCAAAACTGAACTTGGTGTACTATAACCAACAGACGGATTCGTTCCATTAAATTGAATAACGGAAACGAAAGAGTGCCTCCCTGGTTCCGGAGATACGCCACTACTGTCGAATTAAAGGACAGGAATTTGGGCATGCGTTTCTGAATAATGTTCATGCAATGACATAAAGCAAGCCTAAAAAACATTATTCCGCGGAAGTTAAACTGATAGCTAAAAGACTGCGGAACCCAAAGACCCTGGCACTTCGAATCCGTAGGGATCAGTATATATCCCAATCTGATTGACTGGCAACCGTCATAACAGCCACACTCGGGTCCGGCAACTGCGGCGGCACTCTCTGAGTCAACCACCGTATGTTTGCCCCAGTCTGAATCTCTTGTAACACTAGATAGACAAGAGAATGTATAAATCAAGCAATTCATGGATTGCCGGAAAGTTGCCGTCGAAGAGAAGCTCCTCCGAGAACGAAGCGACTCTGAGAGAGTTCTTAACCTACTATCCACGCGTGGATGTAGCTAGGGCTGCATCACGTCTAACCAACTCCAATCAGCCACTGAAGGGCGGAGTTATACGTGAACAAACTACTGCCCTCAAAAGAAATTACATTGAGAATAATATCCCGTAAATCTTTTCTTGAAGACGTAATGATAACGCCTCAGTAAGGCGGATTACGTATAATAAAGCGTCTAAGTTAAGTCTACTATACATAATGTCGTTCCCAACATTGAATTGGAAAAGACATAAACGGCGAAAAAGAATATATGCAGTCTTTAATCACACCGTCTAGACGCATATGAACTCTCGGTATGCCCTGCTCTGCCAAAATAAACTATATGTAAAAAAGATAAAATGGCAGAAATGAGCCACGCGGACAAGAAACTAAACTATCATGCTTAGTAGCAGGCTTGTATATATATATAAATATATAGCGTCGAAAAATAAAACAGATGTTGTAATGACAATATTGGACTGCGTCGGTAAGTCAGGGACAAAGTCCCTGTACCGATCGAAAAATCCGAGTCCAATGACGCTATAAGTCTCTTATCCAAGATCGCAGCAATGAAGTCCGAAAAATAATCACTGGAAGAAATGCCAGAAGATATGAAAGGCATCTTCCGATACTACTAAAGGGAAAACTCGAAATCTTTCGAATCCCTTTCGCCATCCTGTCGGACCCTATAAAGCGTTCGGTCGTCCGTAGCTTGATGCAACCGCGGACCGCACTGACCCAGCGCCGTCGGATAATTCCTGATTCGACCGAGAAACCGTCAATTGCTGGGATGCTGCGAAACAACTGTGCTAACTCGGATAGCACGTCCGTCACTGAGGCCTGAGGAGCAGCGGTCTTACGATGCATTGCCGCAGGAAGCTCCGAGATCGTTACCCCGTGCATACTTCCAATATGCGAGCGAACGGAGTGTATAGGCCTCGTGTCCCTTGGCTACCGGATGGCGCGACCTATTCGCTGTGGAATCACTGAATGCCGAAACTGATCGGATACTCGAGGTCACGTAGCCAATGTGCAGTCGTGTGCCCTGCTGTGAGGATGAGGAAGCATTAAAGACAGTCTCTCGGACTGTCAATATAACGGAGCGTCCCGAGCAACGGACATATGCTCCGAATGTAAAATATCTGAACCACAACATGCGGTCCCCTATGTTGTTGGCTTCCTCCGATCTGTCCTCAATCTGCCGTCACTGGGTGAGTACTAAAGTAATTAAAGTGCTCGCATCACCCAAATCTCCTTCCTAGACCGCAACGGACGAACCCGGCAGCCGAACCATTCGATGAATGTACGCTACACCGGGTGAGCTAGCGAATGTCACTCCATAAGCGATAGACATATTCCATGAGCACTTATTGCCGTAACTCTTCATTAACTATGACGACAGAGGCACACTTTTGAAAGACATCTCCATAACTCTTCGAACAAGAAACCAGAAATGCTTGGATAGCAAGCATAAAATAATAATATATATAGCGTCGTTCAATAATTCGAAAGTTTGTGTGACATTATTGGACTATGTCGGAACTGAGGGACGATGTCCCTGAACCGAACCAAAAATTTCTAAGTCCACCGACGCTATCAGTTTCTTATCCGGCATCGCAGCATATGTTGTTCCGAAAGGGAAAGCTTGAAATCCACCGAATCCCTTTCGGTATCCCGTCGGACCGGATGAAACTTTCGGACGTCCGTACCCGCTTCCGCAGAGCGTCCCGACCCAGCATCGTCGGATAAAATATATGCGACAGATTCAGTTGATGCTGGGATGCTGCGATAAACTGTGCTATTAAGGAAAGCACGTCCGTTCCCGAGGCCTGTGCAGTAGCGGACTTACGATGCATTGCCGCTGGAAGCTCCGTGTACGTTGACTCCCGCATACTTCCTATGCGAACGTCCGGAGTCTGCAGGCCTCGAGTCCCCGGCTACCGACCCAGCGCTGTCGGATAATTCTCGATCCGACACCGTTTCTGTCGGCTGCTGGGATGCTGCGGTAAGCTGTGCTATGTGCACAAGAATGTCCGGCGTCGAGACCTGCGGAGGCGCAGTCTATCGCTGCTTCGCCGAGGGCAGCTCCGCATCAGATGGCTCCCGCATACTTTTCCTATGCGAACGTCCGGAGTCCATCGGTCTCGAATCCCTGGCTGCCGGATGGTGTGACCTGGTCGCCGAAGAATCCTTGATCGGCGAAGCTGGTAATATATCGGCGGTCACGCAGCCAAGGTGCGGTCGTGTGCGCTGACGAGAAGAGGAAGCCTTAGCAGTCTCAGCGGACTGCCTATACAACGGAGCGTCCCGAGCGACGGACGTATGCTCCGCTAACGACACATTTGTACCACAACATCTGGGGCCAGATGTTGTTGAACGAGAGAGGGGCCTCTCTCGCTTGCCGTCCGGATGGACCGGAACGAGCTATGAACCGGACTAAAAGGCTTCCTCCGTTCTCCCTCCGATCCGCCGTCACTGGGTGTGCATTAAGTTAATTTTATAGTGCTCGCATCACCCCAAAATTCCTTCTAGATCGCAACGGACGAACCCGGCTGCCGAACCATTCGGTGAATGGACGCTACACCGGGCGAGCTAGCGGACGTCAAAGGCCGTCGAACCTACTAGGGTCCTCTTAGGCAATTGGCGTATTACATGAGCACTTTTCCGCTAGCCCTTCATTAATTGTGACGACGGAGGCACACTGTTGGAAGACATCACAGATACATCACCCTAATCTTGATCGTCTGAAATAGAAATTGATAAAGTAGAGTGACCCTGCGGGGAAAGGACCGGAGTGTCCAAATCCCCAACAACATACCGTGACATACGCTTCCCATATTGTCATCGAAATCATACGATACAGAACCGGAGTTAATGCGAGTACACTGACCACATATAGAATGATAATAAGGTCAGAGGAAGACTTCCTCTTAAAACAATTGATCAATATCCTTTCAATGTGAAAAGAAAACAAGTCCTGGTACTCGCACTAACCCCTGGCAATCAAAATACATAATAATAATATGATCCATTAATATAGAAAAAATAATTGAAATCAAAATATTTTGAAAAAATATTTTTTCAGAACAGCCCAAGTTTCTGAAAAGTAACGTTGAGCCCCAATGGATCCCAAGCCTAAGTGTGGACAAAAATTTTAAAAATATTTTAAACAATTTATTCAACACTTACGAACAATAATAATGTATCTAGTTATGATTGAAATAACATAAAGATATTATTATTTAGAAATCCCCCCCTCACACAGAGGGCTGTTGTAAATGTAAACAATGAGTGTAAAAACACTAAAATAAGACTCCAGGTACCCAGGCCCGAAATCAGTTACCAAAAATACACCATCTGATGCAAAACAGAGACTTCCAGGGAAGAAACTGCAGAACATCAGATGGTAGATGCAGAACACAACGCCTAACCACCCGTAGGTGAAGACGTAAACATGGGGAAAGAACAGAATTCATTCTGTTATTCAGCTAAACTCCCAAGAAATATTAGTAATAATAATTACAGAAATTATGCCAAAAGCATGGGAAAATAGCAAGGGGGAACTTAAAGGACAGGGAGAGAGGAAAAACACTTGAAAAAACAGTGTAACTAAATAATCAGAATGACAACAAAATGGCTGCTGCCTTGAAAATAGGTAACTTAACATAATTTCATTAAAAAATTTTAAGTTACAGCCCTGATAATATTCTGTCACACATTCTTTTCCTCTCCTCCTTTTCTATCCTCCTTAGAATCACCATTTCACTAATATTTATGTGTCTGGCATCATTTAAACTGAGATTTAAAAGCACAAAGATCAGTCAGATGTTAACTGATGAAGGGCCAAACTTAGAATGATAAATGGCGCCAATTTCGGAACGTCCTTGACACTGCGCATGCGCAGTGGGGGCGAAGTGTGGAGGGCCTCTCAGGACATGTTTTCTTTAGTTTTAGATGCAAATTTTGGGGATTGGGGGGCAAAATTTGTGTTTGGCCCTATATTTTAAGAGTTAGCACCAGCTATGTCTGGGTCATTGGTACAGTATAAAAATATATGACCTGAAGACTGTGCTAAAGGTTTTCGGGCTTTGGGCTCGGGCAACCATCATGGTTGAATGATCGCAACGAAAAGGGGACATTCTCATCTGGGCATCATCTGGAGTGATCCTACAAAGTTACAATGAAATCCTTTCATAAATATGACCTGCAGACTGTGCTCAAGATTTTCGGGCTTCGGGCACCAGTAGCCATCACAGTTGACCAATCACAACCAAAAGGGGATGTCATCATCTAGGCATTATATGGAGTCAACCTAACAAGTTACAATGAAATCCTTCCATAAATATGACCTATAGACTATGCTAAAGGTTTTTGGGCTCGGGCAGCCATCAAGGCTGAATGATCGTGACCAAAAGGGGACATTCTCATCTAGACATTATTTGGAGTCATCCTACCAAGCTACAATGAAATCCCTTCATAATTATAACGTAGACTGTTCTAAAGGTTTTCGGGCTTCGGGCCCCTGTAGCTGTCACAGTTGCCAATCATGTCCAAAAGGGGACGGTCTTATCTAGACATTATATGAAGTCAAACCTACCAAGTTACAATGATATCCCTTCATAAATATGACCTGTAGACTGTGCGGAAGATATTCGGGCTTCGGGCTCAGGCAGCCATCATGGTTGAATGATCACAACCAAAAGGGGACATTCTCATCTGGGCATCATCTGGAGTGATCCTACGAAGGTACAATGAAATCCCTTCATAAATATGACCTGTAGACTGTGCTCAAGATTTTCGGGCTTTGGGCAACTGTAGCCATCACAATTGACCAATCACGACCAAAAGGGGATGTCATCATCTAGGCATTATATGAAGTCAACCTAACAAGTTACAATGAAATCCTTCCATAAATATGACCTGTAGACTAAGCTAAAGGTCTTTGGGCTCGGGCAGCCATAAAGGCTGAATGATCGCGACCAAAAGGGGATGTTCTCATCTAGACATTATTTGGAGTCATCCTACCAAGCTACAATGAAATCCCTTTATAATTATGACCTGTAGACTGTTCTAAAGGTTTTCAGGCTTTGGGCCTCTGTAGCCGTCACAGTTGCCCAATCGTGTCCAAAAGGGGACGTTCTCATTTAGACATTATATGAAGTCAACCTACCAAGTTACAATGAAATCCCTCCATAAATATGACCTGTAGACTGTGCTAAAGGTTTTTGGGCTTTGGGCTCGGGCAGCCATCATGGTGGAATGATCGCAACCAAAGGGGACAATCTCATCTGGGCATCATTTGGAGTGATCCTACGAAGTTACAATGAAATCCCTTCATAAATATGATCTGTAGACTGTGCTCAAGTTTTTCGGGCTTCGGGCACCTGTAGCCATCACAGCTGACCAAACACGACCAAAAGGGGATGTCATCATCTAGGCATTATATGGAGTCAACCTAACAGGTTACAATGAAATCCTTCCACAAATATGACCTTTTGCCTATGCTAAAGGTTTTTGGGCTTGGGCACCCATCAAGGCTGAATGATCGTGATCAAAATGGGAAGTTCTCATCTAGACATTATTTGGAGTCATCCTACCAAGTTACAATGAAATCCCTTCATAAATATGACCTGCAGACTGTGCTAAAGGTTTTCGGGCTTCGGGTCCCTGTAGCCGTCACAGTTGCCCAATTACGCCCAAAAGGGGACTTTCTCATCTAGACATTATATGAAATCAATCCACCAAGTTACAATGAAATTCCTCAATAAATATGACCTGTAGACTGTGCTAAAGGTTTTCGGGTTTTGGGCTCAGGCAGTCATCACGGTTGGCAGATCACACCCAAATGGGGAAATTCTCATCTAGACATCATAAGGAGTCATCCTTCCAAGTTACAATGAAATCCCTCCATATTAAACATGACCTGCAGACTGTGCTAAAAGTTTTTGGGTTTCGGGCTTGGGCAGCCATCACCGTTGACAGATCATGCCCAAAAGGGGAAGTTCTCATCTAGGCATTATACAGAGGCATCCTACCAAGTTACAATAAAATCCCTTCAGAAATACGACCTGTAGACTGTGCTAATGGTTTTTGGGTTTTGGGCTCGGGCAGCCATACCGGTTGACTGATCACGACCAAAAGGGGACGTTCTCATCTAGACATGACCCCAAACCTGCATATGAAATTTTGTGACGATTAGACAAGAACTGCAGGGTGTAGCCCGTCCTAAAGGAAAATGTGAACAGACTCACAAATTCACAGACTAACAGACTTCCGCACGCGTGATGGCAATAGCTTATCTTGACTTTGTCAAGTTAAGCTAACTAGAAGTCCTGTCAGGAAATGCGCACAAATAGCACGTTGATATGCGCATTAATGGGTAATTCCATGTGTGACTGACGTAACGGTTTTAGACCAATTCTTCCCATTTCGGCCCTTCATTAGAATAATTTCCAAAGTTGATACCTAGGAAATCTTCTCAAATGCTCGTGTGAACAATGAAATATTCCAAGTTAGAATGTGGTCATCATAGTGAATAATAATGGAAAATATATGACGTGACTGACGTAACGGAAAAATGACATTCATTTTCATGGTTGTTCTTATTTTTAAGCTTTTCTCCTTAGTGTTAGCTAACAATAACATAATTTTCTTGTATAGTCTTCCTGAAATACTTGAGTCATCACATGAAACTATTACTTCACTTAAGAGGATCGAACAATTTGATCTCTGGCTTTGGAAATGAGTTCAGTAGTGTGACTGACGTAACCGTAACTGACGTAACATTTAATCATTTAGATGTAAAATTGCAAAAATTTATATAGAATTTAGGTTTCAATATCAGAATTGTCTAATAAATGACATACTCACTCTGTACAAAATAATTTGGTACATGAAGAGAATATAAACTGATGATATTATTACTAGGCTCTTGTGAAAGTATGTTGCCTATCTCCCACCCTAAATGTTTTTAACAGAAAGTGAAAATCTGAGAAAAGGAAATTGGTTTGACATATTAGGCTTGACTTATCCAAATACTGCATAATAAGCTTTAGAGAAAGATGACATTGGTACCAAGTAGCAATATCTGGCATTGCATCAAAGTAGCAATATCAGCTGCTTCATGACATGGCTACATATTGAACCTCAAATGCCATGAATTAACTTATGATGAAATCAAATTCATTCTCATATCTCATTTCATCCACATCAACTCATTTACTTGTGTTTAATCATGGCATTAACAAATGCAGAAAGACAAGTTAAGAGAAGACAAAAGTTGAAAAAAAATCATGAGTATGATGATTACAAACAGAAAAATAAGGAAGAGCAACGCAAAAGTAGACGAAGAAAAAAGATTTTAGAGTCAAGTTTCTCCCCAGTGGAACAAGAACTGATACGCCTTAAGAGGAATGAAAGTGCACGACAAAGGATGGCAAAATGTAGAAAAATGAAGAAACAGAAAGTATTAATAGAAAAACTGCCTTTTAGAAGTGCAAATGCTCTTGCAAAAGCTGTTGCTAGAGCCAACCGAGCTTTACCACAGACTCCAAAGAGGAAAACTGCTGTTTGCAAAAAAACTGTTTGATAAGTTGGGTGACTCTGTGAAATCTTTTGACATTTCTTCAAACTCTACAAGAGCAAAACCAAGCAATGCCATTAATGAAATGACGATTCAAGATGTAAGATCATTTTATGAACGTGACGATATCAGTAGGTAGGCACCTGGGAGAAAGGACTACATTCTCATAAAAGATGAGCATGGTATGAAGCACAAAGTTCAAGTGAGGCATATGACTTTATCTCTCATGGAAGCCTTTGCCTTGTACAAAGATGAGCATGAAGGAACTAAAATTGGCAAGAGCAAATTTTGTGACTTAAGACCAAAACATGTGTTGTTGAGCAATAAAATGCCGCACAATGTTTGTCTTTGCAAATATCATGCAATCTTTATCTACATGTATGCAATGGAATCACTGAATCGGGTCAAACCAACTATTCCAAGATATTCACACGATTTACCTGAGACTTTTGTGTGTGTGAGTGCAAAAGAAAATTGTTCGTCAAATAAATGTGAAACCTGTAGAAATGGGAAAATCTTACTATATATGTGTCAAGTGCAGGATAATATTTGTCATGAGGTTACCTGGTATGTGTGGAAAAATGATGCAGATGATAAACTCCGTAAGGTTGTCGAAGAAGGCACAGCTGTCGATCTTGTGAATTATACTCTCAGTATTTTACCACTGTTCATGGAGCACTGCTATGTGAAGCGTCAACAGGCTTCGAGGTACAATGAAGAACGTGAGCAACAGATTAAAGAAAAAAGCAACAGAAGTGCACTTATCCAGGTAGATTTTTCAGAGAACTATACTTGCCTGTTTCAAGATGAAATCCAAAGTGCGCATTGGCAGCAAAAGCAAGTTAGTTTATTCACATCTGCTCTTTGGCATTCAGGAATGGTACATTCAAAAGTCATTGTTTCCGATAATCTCACTCATTCAAAGGACACATTAGTTGCATATATAGACAAAATATTGGAAGACCTCCCCGAAACAGTCAAAGTAGTGTCGGTTTGGTCAGATGGGCCATCCTCACAATTTAAAAATAGATATTTTGCAGCATCCATCGAAAAACTGGAAAGAAAACATGAAAAAACTTTGGTTTGGAACTATTTTGCGACATCTCATGGAAAAGGACCTGTAGATGGAATAGGGGGCGTAGTTAAGCGACATGTATGGTCTGCAGTACAAGCTAGGAAAGCTGAAGTTCAGAATGCTACATCCTTCGTCGAAGTTTCCAGGAGCATCGCAGGCATACAGGTTATTGAAATGACAAAAGAAGATATAGCTAAACGGAATAATGTGCTAGATTTGGACAATGTTTTTTCAAGTGCACCCATTATTAAAGGGATAAAGGGATTTCATCAATTACGTCTATCTCAAAATAGCATCATTGGTTATTTATTGTCAAAAAAAGTATCAGATAACTCAACTACTCCAATGGAGTCACAGTGTATCGATGACAATGATGATACATATATTAGTGTATCTGACTGGTGTCTTGTAGAGTATGATGGTGAATGTTTTCCTGGAGAAGTGCGCACAATACATGGCGAGAATTATGAAGTCTCAGTAATGGTAAAAGCTGAAAGGAACTGGAAATGGCCTTCTACTGAAGATAAAAAATTTTTACAACAAAGAGAAAATTATCAAGAAAATATCTGCACCAATGTTGGTAAATTTGCGTGAACACTACGCTTTTAGTGACTTATAAAAACTATTGGTGACACGTTCGATAGAATAAAAACGTGTGTGTACATATGTTAAAATTTGTTCGAAGTGTTATTGTTCTCATTTGGATTTGTTGATGGATTAGATGGATTAACATAACTGAACATCCGAATAAAACTGTTCAGTACAAAATGTGAGTATACTTTATAAAGAGTTAAGTCTTGTTATGATAATTTATTTTTAGAATGAATACTGAAGCCATATAACTAATAATGACTAGCCAATGTTTATAGTAAATCAAAAACTGCTAGATAACTGATATATCAAAATTTGTAACATAGTGTGACTGACGTAACATGTGACTGACGTAACCTATTTTGAGAGTAAATAACTCAGGTCTACTACAGAACTTGTAAGAAATGAGTTTGCCATCTCAATCTATGCATTGGCAATTAGGAAAATCATGAAGTAACACGCTGTGTATCAAATATTAAAGCTCGGACATAAAAAATATGTCCTATCCCGTGACTGACGTAACACACCTACTTCCCACTCTATGAAAGCTCATACAGTCCAAATACCATATCTTAGTGCCATTTCACTATAAAAAATGCAGAGAAAGCACTTCTCACAGCTAAATTGTTTTAAAGTAAATGGAAGCAAGTGAATATAACATCAGTATTCAGCCCACACAATTACAACATGGCTTGGCATGATTTCCATTTTTTTTCCTCTCTCCCAACGTGAAGGTGTATAATTAAAACCCACAAAAAACTGATTGAAATGCTTCATTTTTTAAAGGAATGATCTTCTAATGACATAAAAATATACTTCCCATTCGAAAATATGGATCTTGAGAAATTCATGTTCATGTCACATTTTGCATGGAATTACCCTAATGTGCGCGTTATGACCCATTTAAAGCTATCATATTCTGTACATATGGCCTGTGCACAGGCAATGTTTCAGCCAGTGCACCTCCGGGTAACCCGGAGGTCCATTGGCAGAAACATTGCATGTGTTTGCTATGAGTAACCAGGAGAACCTGCCGTGCTTTGGATGCCATTCGATATGGCAATTGCGCGCAATTCCAACGCGCAATTAAGCCTAGATAAGCACACTATTCGTGACCGGACTTCTAGTTTTAACTGTATATGCAGACAAATTTTAATATCTATTTACATCATTACATGTGCATGTATACCAGTAGAGGTTAGGAATGATGTTAATGATCTCTATTTACTAATATCAGGCATGAGAGTACAAAGCCACCGAATTAGCTCAAATTCCTTACAGTTAAAACTAGAAGTCCTGTCATGAAATGCGCACAAATAGCACGTTCATATGCGCATTAATGTGAGCGTTATGGCCCAAGTAAAGCTATCAAATTCTGTACATATGGCCTGTGCACAAGCAGTGTTTCAGCTAATGGACCTCCGGGTAACCCGGAGGTCCATTGGCAGAAACATTTCATGTGTTTGCTATGAGTAACCAGGAGAACCTGCCATGCTTTGGATGCCATTCGATATGGCAATTGCGCGCAATTCCAATGCACAATTAAGCCTACATAAGCGCACTATTCGTGACAGGACTTCTAGTTTTAACTGTAGAATTGGCTGAAAAATAAAATTTTGAAAATAAAATATATTATTTTTGCCTTCAATACCAGGAATACTCCAATATTATGGCCCTATTTTTGATATTATTTCTATAAATCCGCAAGAAAATGGCCTAAAAGGCCATGTTCTTGTAGATTTATAGAAATAAGTTCTCTGCATTTTCCAAACAAATTAGCTGAAATCAGCCAATTAGCTGAACATCCTCATGCCTGTAATATAGAATTGTACAGTGTTGTGCATGCTATTTTTCTGCTAATGGTGCAGTTTGACAAATTGCAATGCACAATCATTCATAGTGTACATGTGAGAAAAGTGGAGTCCTCGCAAAACACAAGACAGTAAATCATCCATACATAATCTATGACGAAAACCATGAGAATTGTTTGCAAACTTTTTGAAGTGGAACATCAGGGAAACCCAGTGTTTCATTATAAGAAGTTTGCAAACGATTTGTATGCTTTCGTCAGATATAGAATATTTTGGCTGGTTTGAGAATCAACTTCACGATGTTTTGGTAGAAATCCATTGTCGCCATGTTACTTATAGACAAGGACAAAAGTGTGCTTACTCAGTGTGTTATTAGATCAAAATAGTGCACAATCAGTCCTGGAAATGAGACAGGTGCAATTGCTCCCGTCAGCACCCGTGATTTCTATTTTACGGGAGCTAAAAAAGGCACTCGTTGAAAAATATTGTGGAGCACTAATATACTGTGAGGACATATAATTGTGTGTTGTTTTGAGAAACACGCAGACTATGGCCAATGGCAAGTTACAGTCATAATTCAGCAATTCCTTATATATTTAACCCTTTGAACACCAGTGGTATCTGCCATGCCAGTTCAATGGCATCAATTAGAAGAATCCATATTCATTATTTGGGATAGATCAATCAATATTTTCAACGTGCAGCCTCGGGGCGCACTTCTCCAGGAAAACATTCACCATCATACTTTACAAGACACCAGTCAGATACACTAATATATGTATCATCATTGTCATCGATACACTGTGACTCCATTGGAGTAGTTGAGTTATCTGATACTTTTTTTGACAATAAATAACCAATGATGCTATTTTGAGATAGACGTAATTGATGAAATCCCTTTATCCCTTTAATAATGGGTGCACTTGAAAAAACATTGTCCAAATCTAGCACATTATTCCGTTTAGCTATATCTTCTTTTGTCGTTTCAATAACCTGTATGCCTGCGATGCTCCTGGAAACTTCGACGAAGGATGTAGCATTCTGAACTTCAGCTTTCCTAGCTTGTACTGCAGACCATACATGTCGCTTAACTACGCCCCCTATTCCATCTACAGGTGAAAGTTAAAAAATTTATAGTAATTTCTATATTTTTTATACTTACCAATGACCCAGACATAGCTGGTGCTAACTCTTAAAATATAGGGCCAAACACAAATTTTGCCCCCCAATCCCCAAAATTTGCATCTAAAACCAAAGAAAACATGTCCTGAAAGGCCTTCCACACTTCGCCCCTACTGCACATGCGCAGTGTCAAGGACGTTCCGAAATTGGTGCCATTAATCATTCTAATAACCAGTGCCTGGTAAGCGATATGTACTCAGCGGGGAGGCAAGAGTTCCCAACTCCTGGGAGGGCCATCCCCGTCTGGGTCATTGGTAAGTATAAAAAATATAGAAATTACTATAAATTTTTTAACATTTTTATACTGTACCAATGACCCAGACATAGCTGAATAGTAAAAAGGCTGGAGGGCCAAGGACATAGAGCAAAATGGAATACGCTCAATAAAATAAAATAGAGTCATCCCCTGTAGGGAAAAAGAAGTAATAGGCCTTACATGTATCTTTCTTATTTATGATAAATTAGAAAGATACAACACCTTCCAAAATTGAGCTTCATACATCCATGTACTCTATTAATATCCAATATAATCCTTATACTAATAATTTTTAAAGTAAGCCAATAAATAAAGTAAGTCTAGAGAATAGAGACTCTTATACTCCTAAAAGTGTCTGAGGATTGCATAATCATGTCCGTTGACATATGCAATATTCAAAAGCTATACTTTAAAAACTAAGACTTGAATGAATTTTAAAAACCTAAACTTCTCACTAAACAACCATCCCAATAACAGCTCAGAATTACTAACTCCGGAGGAGGTATCCCCTTGTTTTCATAGTAAAACAGGTGACCCAAGGGAACACCCTCCCCCCCCCCCCTTTTTCTTGCCCTGGGTCAAATAGCCCAGAGCGAAGAGGGCAGCAGAACGGAGACACTGCCGAAACAGACAGCCTACCTAGCTATAGTAGCAACTGTTAAGTGAATGACATTCTGAGCAGTAGATAATAGACCTAACAATAGAGGCCTCCAGAAATGGACTCGATATTTCTGAGATAAAATTCATGAATGTGGATGGCTGAGCGCAATGAGCGACCTTCAAAAATCTATAATAGCGACACTATTAATGTAAGCCCAAGAAGTAGAAGAACTCTTACTTCATGAGCCGAAATCTTAAGCACAACTGATAAGTCAATGATAGACCATAAGCAGTACCGATAGTTAATAGAATCCATTAACAATAAAATGGAGCGTAACGTCCTTCTACTAGGCATCAAAGACAGAAGAAGCTTACGCCCATAGTAATAAACAGATATCTGTTTATAAATACATAAACTGTACCCGGAAAGAGTAAAGGCCTATGCCCATACGAAGACGGAAGGACCTTAAAATAATAGGTTCCGGATAATAGGAGCCTAACTCTTATGCAAAAATCCAACCTAAATAGTAACGGAAGTAGTGATTCCGAAACTACGAAAGTGAAAATCATCCATCGATAGTGCATGAAACTCACTGACTCTACAGTAAAAGAGAAACCAACAGAATTACTGTCTAAAAGGTCAGAATTTGAAAACTACTGATTCCAGAGGCTCAAATGATTACTTAGCTAAATAAGAACCGAAGTTAAAATCCATATAGGAATTTAATCTAAAGATTCTAAGTCTATTTATCAAAAGGTTACTAACTGACTTAGATAAAGAGACAAAAGACTCAATTGTAAACTATCGTAGAGTGCATAGGTATGAGGTAACCTAAACCTATAACCTAAATAATAACAGGCTGCAGTAGATCTTGTGAAACAAGTATACTAAAAAATTGCAATGAGTAGTATGGAGGGATCAACAATATGAACATAATGATCCCTACACCAACGACGGAAGAGCCTCCACTTTAGCCGCATAGAATAGCGAAGAAGAGGATCTCCTATAGTAAGAAATCGCGTCCAAAGCTCGTCCAGTACAGTGCTTACAATGCAATACGGACCACACAACGGAATACATGAAGGTTGCGACCTTGCGGGTTGTGATAAAGATGACACGATTTACCCAGTGAAAAAAGATCCTCACATAGAGGAAGATTTCACGTTAAGACCCACAGAAGACAAGAGAGTAAATTACCCATGATCTGTGTGAAGATAGAGATGCTATCAACAGAAATGTATTGTGGTTGTTTATCTTAGCAATACCTGCTGAAACAACAGCGCCGGAGGATACGCGTATCCTATCATTCCGTCCTATAGATCAATAGAGCGTTAACAACATTAGCTCAGAGATCTGGACAAGCCAACACATACGTCTGCAATTGATTAGCAAGCTGTGACGTAAATAAATCATCATTGGGCGCTCCCATAGATAGCAAATCTGATTGAATACTTGTTTGTTGAGAGTCCATTCTGACAGCAACAAGCGACCCGTAAGAGAACGGGAGTCCGGTAAAACAATCAGACGACCCGGAATATGACGGACCAAAACAGAACTTGGTGTACTATAACCAACAGACGGATTCTTTCCATTAAATTGAATAATGGAAACGAAAGAGTGCCTCCCTGGTTCCGGAGATACACCACTACTGTCGAATTAAAGGACAGGATTTGGGCATGCGTTTCTGAATAATGTTCATGCAATGACATAAAGCAAGCCTAAAAAACATTATTCCGCGGAAGAAAACTGATTGCTAAGAGACTGCGGAACCCAAAGACCCTGGCACTTCGAATCCGTAGGGATCAGTATTATATCCCAATCTGTTTGACTGGCAACCGTCATAACAGCCACACTCGGGTCTGGCAACTGCGGTGGCACTCTCTGAGTCAACCACCGAATGTTTGCCCCAGTCTGAATCTCTTGTAACACTAGATAGACAAGAGAACGTGTAAATCAAGCAATTCATGGATTGCCGAAAAGTTGCCGTCGAAGAGAAGCTCCTCCGAGAACGAAGCGACTCTGAGAGAGTTCTTAACCTTACTATCCATGCGTGTGGATGTAGCTAGGGCTGCGTCACGTCTAACCAACTCCAATCAGCCACTGAAGGGCGGAGTTATACTTGAACAAACTACTGCCCTCAAAAGAAATTACATTGAGAATAATATCCCGTAAATCTTTTCTTGAAGACGTAATGATAACGCCTCAGTAAGGCGGATTACGTATGATAAAGCGTCTAAGTTAAGTCTACTATACATCATGTCGCTTCCAACATTGAAATTGGAAAAGACATAAACGGCGAAAAAGAATATATCCAGTCTTTAACCACACCGTCTAGACGCATATGAACTCTCGGTATGCCCTGCTCTGCCAAAATAAACTATTCGTATAAATGATAAAATGGCAGAAATGAGCAACGCGGACAAGAAACTAAACTATCATGCTTGGTAGCAGGCTTGTATATATATATATATATATATATATAGCGTCGAAAAATAAAACACATGTTGTAATGACAATATTGGACTGCGTCGGTAAGTCAGGGACAATGTCCCTGAACCGATCGAAAAATCCGAGTCCAATGACGCTATAAGTCTCTTATCCAAGATCGCAGCAATGAAGTCCGAAATAACAATCACTGGAAGATAATGCCAGAAGATATGAAAGGCAGCTTCCGATACTACTAAAGGGAAAACTCGAAATCTTTCGAATCCCTTTTGCCATCCTGTCGGACCCTATAAAGCGTTCGGTCGTCCGTACCTGATGCAACCGCGGACCGCACCGACCCAGCGCCGTCGGATAATTCCTGATTCGACCGAGAAACTGTCAATTGCTGGGATGCTGCGAAACAACTGTGCTAACTCGGATAGCACGTCCGTCACTGAGGCCTGAGGAGAAGCGGTCTTACGATGCATTGCCGCTGGAAGCTCCGTGATCGTTACCCCGTGCATACTACCAATATGCGAGCGAACGGAGTGTATAGGCCTCGTGTCCCTTGGCTACCGGATGGCGCGACCTATTCGCCGTGGAATCACTGAATGACGAAACTGATCGGATACTCGAGGTCACGTAGCCAATGTGCGGTCGTGTGCCCTGCTGTGAGGATGAGGAAGCATTAAGGACAGTCTCTCGGACTGTCAATATAACGGAGCGTCCCGACTGACGGACATATGCTCCGAATGTAAAATATCTGAACCACAACATGCGGTCCCCTATGTTGTTGGACGAGAGAGGGACCTCTCTCGCTCACAGCCCGGACGGACCTGGACAAGCCAGGAACCGGACTAACAGGCTTCCTCCGATCTGTCCTCAATCTGCCGTCACTGGGTGAGTACTAAAAAATAATTAATGTGCTCGCATCACCCAAATCTCCTTCCTAGACCGCAACGGACGAACCCGGCAGCCGAACCATTCGATGAATGTACGCTACACCGGGTGAGCTAGCGAATGTCACTCCGTAGGCGATAGACATATTCCATGAGCACTTATTGCCGCTAGCTCTTCATTAACTATGACGACAGAGGCACACTTTTGAAAGACATCTCCGTAACTCTGCGAACAAGAAACCAGAAATGCTTGGTTATAGCAAGCATAAAATAATAATATATATAGCGTCGTTCAATAATTCGAAAGTTTGTGTGACATTATTGGACTATGTCGGAACTGAGGGACGATGTCCCTGAACCGAACCAAAAATTTCTAAGTCCACCGGCGCTATCAGTTTCTTATCCGGCATCGCAGCATTCTGGTCCGATGAAAGAAGCTGTAGAAGACCAAGTCAGACGACATACACAACAGCATATGTTGTTCCGAAAGGGAAAGCTCGAAATCCTCCAAATCCCTTTCGGTATCCCGTCGGACCGGATGAAACTTTCGGACGTCCGTACCCGCTTCCGCGGAGCATCCCGACCCAGCATTGTCGGATAAAATATATGCGACAGATTCAGTTGATGCTGGGATGCTGCGATAAACTGTGCTATTAAGGAAAGCACGTCCGTTCCCGAGGCCTGTGCAGTAGCGGTCTTACGATGTATTGCTGCCGGAAGCTCCGTGTACGTTGACTCCCGCACACTTCCTATGCGAACGTCCGGAGTCTGCAGGCCTCGTGTCCCTGGCTACCGGATGGTGTGACCTGGTCGCCGAAGAATCCTTGATCGGCGAAGCTGGTAATATATCGGCGGTCACGCAGCCAAGGTGCGGTCGTGTGCGCTGACGAGAAGAGGAAGCCTTAGCAGTCTCCGCGGACTGCCTATACAACGGAGCGTCCCGAGCGACGGACGTATGCTCCGCTTGCGACACATTTTGTACCACAACATCTGGGGCCAGATGTTGTTGAACGAGAGAGGGGCCTCTCTCGCTTGCCGTCCGGATGGACCGGAACGAGCTATGAACCGGACTAAAAGGCTTCCTCCGTTCTCCCTCCGATCCGCCGTCACTGGGTGTGCATTAGGTTAATTTATAGTGCTCGCATCACCCCAAAATTCCTTCTAGACCGCAACGGACGAACCCGGCTGCCGAACCATTCGGTGAATGGACGCTACACCAGGCGAGCTAGCGGACGTCAAAGGCCGTCGAACCTACTAGGGTCCTCTTAGGCAATTGGCGTATTTACATGAGCACTTTTCCGCTAGCCCTTCATTAATTGTGACGACGGAGGCACACTGTTGGAAGACATCACAGATACATCACCCTAATCTTGATCGTCTGAAATAGAAATTGATAAAGTACAGTGACCCTGCGGGGAAAGGACCAGAGTGTCCAAATCCCCAATAACATACCGTGACATACGCTTCCCATATTGTCATCGAAATCATACGATACAGAACAGGAGTTAATGCGAGTACACTGACCACATATAGAATGATTACAAAGTCAGAGGAAGACTTCCTCTAAATACAATTGATCAATATCCTTTCAATGTGAAAAGAAAACAAGTCCTGGTACTCGCACTAACCCCTGGCAATCAAAATACATAATAATAATATGATCCATTAATATAGAAAAAATAATTGAAATCAAAATATTTTGAAAAAATATTTTTTCAGAACAGCCCAAGTTTCTGAAAAGTAACGTTGAGCCCCAATGGATCCCAAGCCTAAGTGTGGACAAAAATTTTAAAAATATTTTAAACAATTTATTCAACACTTACGAACAATAATAATGTATCTAGTTATGATTAAAATAACATCAAGATATTATTTTCCAGAAATCCCCCCCTCACACAGAGGGCTGTTGTAAATGTAAACAATGAGTGTAAAAACACTAAAATAAGACTCCAGGCACCCAGGCCCGAAATCAGTTACCAAAAATACACTATCTGATGCAAAACAGAGACTTCCAGGGAAGAAACTGCAGAACATCAGATGGTAGATGCAGAACACAACGCCTAACCACCCGTAGGTGAAGACGTAAACATGGGGAAAAGAACAGAATTCATTCTGTTATTCAGCTAAAACTCCCAAGAAAATTTAGTAATAATAATTACAAAAACTATGCCAAAAGCATGGGAGAATAGTAAGGGGGGACTTAAAGGACAGGGAGAGAGGAAAACACTTAAAAAACAGTGTAACTAAATAATCAGAATGACAACAAAATGGCTGCTGCCTCGAAAATAGGTAACTTAACATAATTTCATTAAAAAGTTAAAAAATTTATAGTAATTTATATATTTTTTATACTTACCAATGACCCAGACTTAGCTGGTGCTAACTCTAACAAAAACCAGGGCCAAACACAAATTTTGCCCCCCAATCCCCAAAATTTGCATCCAAAACAAAAAGAAATCATGTCCTAAAGGACCTCCATACTACGCCTCTACTGCGCATGCGCAGTGACGCAGTCGTCCCGAAATTGGCGCCAATTATCATTCTTACTGGCAGTGCCTGGTCAGCGCTATGTACTCAGCGGGGAGGCAAGAGTTCCCAACTCCAGGGAGGGCCATCCCCGTCTGGGTCATTGGTAAGTATAAAAAATATATAAATTACTATAAATTTTTTAACATTTTTATACTGTACCAATGACCCAGACTTAGCTGAATAGTAAACAGGCTGGAGGGCCTAGGACATAGAGGAAAATCCAATAAGCTCAACTATATAGTAAAGAGGTAACCCCTTAAGGAGAAAAGGAGTATTAGGCTTTACATGTATCTTTCTTATTTAATATTAAATTAGAAAGATACACTACCCTTAATAATTGAGCACAATAACATTCATGTTCTCTATTAACATCCAGTATAACCCTTATACTAATTATTTTTAAAGCAAGCCAATAAATAAAGTAGTCCAGAGAATTGAGACTCTTTATAGTCATTTAAAAGTGTCCGAGTATTGTATATTAAAGCCCGTTTGACACTTGACATATACAAATGCTTCACACCGAGCTACACTTTAAAAATAAGACATGAATGAATTTAAACATTAATATTACACTTTAAAACCATCCCGGAAGCGACTCAGAAATACTGACTTGGAGGAGGCATTCCCTTGCTTTTCACTATAAAGCAGGTGACCTAAGGGAACACCCGCCCCCCCCCCCCCCCCCTTCCCCTTGCCCTGGGTCAAATAGCCCAGAGCGAAGAGGGCAGCCGGACGGAGTCACTGCCGGAACAGAAAGCCTGCATAACTATAGTTGCAACTGTTTAGTGGACGACATTCTGAGCAACAGATAACGGACCTAAACAATGCAGGTCTCCAGAAATGGACTCAATATTTCTGAGATAAAAATTCGTAAATGTGGATGGCTGAGACCAATAAGCAGCCTTCATTAAATCTGTAATAGCAACACTATTAGCATAAGCCCAGGAAGTAGAAAGAGCTCTTACTTCATGAGCAGAAATCTTAAGCACAGACTGCTGAGAAGAAGATAAATCTTCATAAGCAGTACGGATAGTTAACTGAATCCATCTAGCAATAGAATGGACTGAAATGTCCTTTCTATTAGGCATCAAAGACAGAAAGAAACGTTTCCGTCCCTTTCTGATAAACTGAGATCTCTGTTTATAGATACGTAGTGCTCTAACAGGACAGAGTAAAGGCCTACGCCCGTCTGAAGACGGAAGAGCCTTAATAACAATAGGTTCCGGATATTTATTAGGAGCCTGATTCTTAGCTAAAAAACCCACATTAGTAGTGAAGGTGATAGTGTTCCCAACACTACGATAATGAGAATCATCCACCGATAGTGCATGAAGCTCACTGACTCTTCTAGCAGAAGAGAAAGCTAAGAGAAAAGCTGTCTTATAAGATAAGAATTTGAAATCTACTGTCCCAAGAGGTTCAAATGGCTTTTCCTCCAATTTAAGGAGAACCCAAGCTAAATTCCACTTAGGAATTAATCTAAGAGTTCTGGGTCTATTTATCGAAAAGTTTCTAACCAACTTCGATAAAGAGACATTAGATCCAATTTGTAAACTATCATGATGTGCATAGGTATCAGATAACATAGATCTATAACCCTTTATAGTAACAGGCTGCAGTTTGATTTCGTCAAACAAGTATACTAGAAAGTTTGCAATGTCTGGTATAGAGGGATCGAATATATCTACAGAATGATCCCTACACCAACGACGAAAAACCTTCCACTTAGCCGCATAGTTTAGTGAAGAGGAGGTCCTCCTACAGTTAGAAATCGCGTCCACTGCTCGTCCTGTAAAGTGCTTGCCATGCAAGAAGGACCGCACAACGGAAAAACGTGAAGGTTGAGACCTTGCGGGTTGTGATGGAGTTGGCGCGATTTCCCCTGCGAAAGAAGATCCTCCCGTGGAGGAAGCTTCCGCGGTAGGTCCCACAACAGACACCTGAGTAGATTTATCCACAGTCTCTGTGGCGACAGAGATGCTACCAACAGAATCTTGCATTGAGATTGTTTTATCTTTAGCAATACTTGTTGAATTAACGGCGCTGGAGGATACGCATATCCTATCATTCCGTCCCAAGGGATCGACAGAGCGTCTACTGCAAATGCTCTTGGATCCGGACACGGAGACACATACGTCTGCAACTGATTGTTGAGATGTGTCGCAAATAAGTCTATCATTGGCTGTTCCCATTGGTAGCAAATCTGATTGAATACTTGTTTGTTGAGAGTCCATTCCGACGGCAACAAGCGACCCTTTCGTGAAAGGGAGTCTGCTAGCACATTCAGACGACCCGGTATGTGACGGACCGAAAGAAGAACGTGATGTTCTAACGCAAACAGAAGGATTCTTTCCGTTAGATTGAACAACGGAACTGAATGAGTGCCTCCCTGATTCCGTATATACGCCACTACTGTCGTATTGTCGGATAGGATTTGGACATGAGCATCGTGAATAATGTCCATCCAGTGACGTAACGCAAGCCAAATTGACATCATTTCCTTGATGTTTATGTGCTTGCACAGGAATTGCGGATCCCAAAGACCCTGGCATCTCGAATCCGTTGGGATTAATGATGCACCCCAACCTGTTTGACTGGCATCCGTCATAACGGTAAAACTCGGATCCGGCAACTGCAGCGGAACTCCTTGAGTTAACCACTGAATGTTTGCCCAAGTCTGAATCTCTTGTTTCACTTGATCTGACAAGAGAACGTCTACATCGAGCGAATGAATTTTCACACTCCAATTCTGAGTCAGGAAAATTTGAAGAGGACGTGTGCGTAGCCGCCCCATCGGAATGAGATCCGCGGCGGCTCCGCACAGACCTATCAGTCTCATAAATTCTCTCGCCGTGACTTTGTCTGCGTGCAGACAATAGCGAGCGTAACAACTGACTAATTTCGCTCTGGTTAACGGCAGACGAATGAAATTGTTGTGCGTCTCGAAGCTCATTCCCAGATGAGTGAATGACTTGGACGGCACCAGATCCGACTTCTCCTCGTTTAGTATAAAACCGAGACATCGGAGCAATAGAAGAAGATTCTGAACATCGTTCTGAAGCGTTAACTCGTTGCCGTACCTCTGAAGAATGTCATCCAGGTAGGCCGACGTTACCGCAGACGAATGAGCTCGGAAGTAGATCATTACCGAGTTCATTACCCGAGTGAAAGCCCAGGGTGCTAGATTCAATCCGAAGCACATCGCCCGGAATTGATACACCACTCCAAGGACTGCGAAGCGTAGATACTTTTGGAATGTCGGATGTACCATGACGTGAAAGTACGCATCTTTGAGATCTATGCTCGTTGCATAATCGTTCACCCGAATACTCGCTCTGACCGATCGAATCGTCTCCATATAAAACTTCGGAGCGACGATCAGCTTGTTTATCCAGCTCAAATCTATGACTGGACGGAACGAGCCGTCTGGTTTCGGAACCAGAAACAGATGGCTGTAGAATCCCGGAGATTCCTGGTTTTCTACGACCTCTACCACGTTCTTCATTAAAAGAGACTGCACCTCTGATAACAGAGCGTCTCTTTTCTGCGAATTTGACAGAAGATGAGTCCACTTTGGACTTCGAGTTAATGGAGGCTTTCGTTTGAAGGATATCTTCAGACCTTCCGAAGTCACTCCTCTCACCCAAGGGTCGTCCGTAATCGACGCCCACTCTTGTGAAAAACTCGACAACCTTCCGCCAACCGGAACGCGATAGAGGTTTAAGCCATCACCTCCTGGACCTGCGAGGCCTGCGGTAGGAGAAACCACGTCTTCCACGACCCGCACCTCGCCTCGTTGACCTCGGGGCATCCGACCGATTGTCCCGGCCTGAAGGACGTCCCGAACGAGAGTCGCTATCCTGACGGTCTCTCAAATAAGACCAAGAGGACGCACCGGAACCTCTATAGGAACCTCTCTTGGGCGCATTAGACCCAGAAGTGCCTGTCTTATTCGTGTCTGCTGTATCCGACTTCTTAGGAGCCGATCTGAACAACAGAGAATCATTAGCTTTCTTTTTAATTTTATCATAAATAGCGGAAAGCTTGCCGTCAAAGAGAAGTTCTCCTGAGACCGAAGCGACTCTAAGAGAGTTCTTCACCTTAGAATCCACTAGTGTGGATGTAGCTAGGGCTGCGTCACATCTAACCAACTCCAGATTTGCCACTGAAAGGGCGGAGTTACACGTGGAGTAAGCTACTGCCCTTGAAAGAAGTCTTAAAGAGGATTGTATATCCTGAAACTCTTCCCCTTGAAGGCGCAGTGATAACGCCTTAGTAAGGTGATCTGCGTAAGATAAGGCATCTAAATTGGCTCTGTTAGACGCAATAGCTGTTTCCAACACCGCGGTTGGAATAGAAGCTGACTACGGTAATGATAGCTCTAAGTCTTCCGCCTCGTCGTCCATACGCAGAGGAACTCTCGGTATACCCTGTCCTGCCGTATCGAATTTATTCCTTGCATTAATGAAAGGCAGGTTGAGAGTATTAGCGGACAAGAAACCTGCTTTCCCCGTCCTGGAAGCAAGTTTAAATATAGCGTCGTTCAATAATTCAAATGTTCTAGCAACATTATTGGACTGCGACGGAAACTCGGGAGCGATGTCCCTGAACCGCTCAAAAAATTCAGAGTCCAATGACGCTATAATTCTCTTGTCCGGAAGCGCAGCAGTCTGGCCCGACGGAACAACTTGAGGGAGAAAGTGCCGGATGAAGTCCACGGCAGCTTTATGTTGTTCCGAAAGGGATAGCTCCAAGTCATCCGTATCCCTTTCACCATCCGGTCGGACCTCATGATGTTCCCGGTCGTCCGCCCCCGATGCTTCGGCGGAGCGTACCGACCCAGCGCCGTCGGATAAATCTCGATCCGACACCGTTTCTGTCGGCTGCAGGGATGCTGCGATAAGCTGTGCTATCTGCACAAGAATGTCCGGCGTCGAGACCTGCGGAGGCGCAGTCTTTCGCTGCTTCGCCGAGGGCAGCTCCGCATCAGATGGCTCCCGCATACTTTTCCTATGCGAACGTCCAGAGTCCATCGGTCTCGAATCCCTGGCTGCCGGATGGTGTGACCTGGTCGCCGAAGAATCCTTCATCGGCGAAGCTGGTAATATATCGGCGGTCACGCAGCCAAGGTGCGGTCGTGTGCGCTGACGAGAAGAGGAAGCCTTAACAGTCTCTGCGGACTGCTTATACAACGGAGCGTCCCGAGCGACGGACGTATGCTCCGCTAAAGACACATTTTGTACCACAACATCTGGTCCCAGATGTTGTTGTACGAGAGAGGGACCTCTCTCGCTCGCGGCCCGGCTGGACCTGGACGAGCTAGGAACCGGACTAAAAGGCTTCCTCCGTTCTCGCTTACTATCCGCCGTCACTGGGTGTGCATCTATTATGTTTATAGTGCTCGCATCACCCAAAATTTCCTCTTGGACCGCATCGGACGAACCCGGCTGCCGAACCATTCGGTGAATGGACGCTACACCGGGCGAGCTAGCAGACGACATTTGTCTAATCTGCATGAGCACTTTTGCCGCTAGCTCTGAATTCATTTGTGACGACGGACGCACACTTGAAGAAGATAACATGGAAACATCACCCTGTTCTGGTTCCTCTGAAATAGAAACTGAGAGAGTAGAGTGACCTTGTGGAGAAAGAGCCGGCATCGCTCTTTCTCCAGAAACAACATATCGTGACACACGTTTCCAATGTTTCTCATCCCAATGTTCACATATAGGACAGGGATTAATGCGAGAACACTGACTACAATTAATACAATGATCATGAAAGTCAGAGGAAGATTTCTTCCTATTACAATTTGAACAACGTCCCTTCATTGTGAAAGAACAACAATAAGTCCTAGTTACTCGCAAAAACCCCTGACACAAAGATACATAATAACATGATCCATTAATAAATGAAAAAACAATTGCAAATCAAAATAATTTTGAAAAAATATTTTTTCAGCGAAGCCCAAGTTGCTGAAAAGTAACGTTGAGCCCCGATGGCAAAGTGTGGTCAAAAATTTTAAATTTATATAAAATAATTAATGAGACACTTTCGAATAATATAAATGTATCTTATAATGAGATAAACTACAACAAAGGCAAACAGCCCCCCTCAAAAAAGGCTGTTGCCAATGAAAACAAACAGTGTAAACACACTAGAAAACATGACTCCAGGCACTGAAAAAACTGGCCCGGAATTAGTCATCAATTACACTCTATCTGATGCAAAACAGAGACTCCCAGGGGAGAATCTGTAGAACATCAGATGGAAGATGCAGAACACAAACGTTATACACCCATGAAACGTAAAAACGTAACTATGTGGAAAATAACAGAAAACATTCTGTAACCAAGCAACTCTCCCAGGAAATTTTAGAAATGAAATTTCTCAAAAATATGCCAAAAGCATGGGAGAATTGCAAGGGGGGACTTTAGAAGGCTAGGGGAGAGGAAACACTGAATAAGCAGTGCAACAATTAGCAAGAATGACAACAAGAGGCCCATGCCTCGAAAATAGGCAACTTAACATAATTTCATCAAAAAATTTTAAGTACAGCCCTGATTATTTTTTGCCACTTCTTTTTCCTCTCCTCCTTCTATCCTCCTTAGAATCACATTTTCTCCAAAAATTACGTGTCTGGCATCCTTTAAACTAAGATTTACAAGCACAAAGATCAGTGAGATGTTGACTGATGAAGGGCCAAACAGAGAATGATAATTGGCGCCAATTTCGGGACGACTGCGTCACTGCGCATGCGCAGTAGAGGCGTAGTATGGAGGTCCTTTAGGACATGATTTCTTTTTGTTTTGGATGCAAATTTTGGGGATTGGGGGGCAAAATTTGTGTTTGGCCCTGGTTTTTGTTAGAGTTAGCACCAGCTAAGTCTGGGTCATTGGTACAGTATAAAAATATTTTAAGTTACAGCCCTGGTAATATTCTGTCACACATTTTTTTCCTCTCCTCCTTCTCTATCCTCCTTAGAATCACCATTTCACTAATATTTATGTGTCTGGCATCATTTAAACTGAGATTTATAAGCACAAAGATCAGTCAGATGTTAACTGATGAAGGGCCAAACTTAGAATGATTAATGGCGCCAATTTCGGAACGTCCTTGACACTGCGCATGCGCAGTAGGGGCGAAGTGTGGAGGGCCTTTCAGGACATGTTTTCTTTGGTTTTAGATGCAAATTTTGGGGATTGGGGGGCAAAATTTGTGTTTGGCCCTATATTTTAAGAGTTAGCACCAGCTATGTCTGGGTCATTGGTACAGTATAAAAATATACTGATTGGTCTACCCCACACATTTACTCAACAGCCATCCTATTTAATGCCGATATGATGTATTATGTTCCTGGCAGGAAAAATTGCCGGCCAGGGCTCAAGGGGTTAAGTCTTCTGGTGTTTGACGGCAGTATTCCCTCGCAATTTCATATACTAACATTTTACGGGTGCAATTTACTCCTGTCTCTGATTTTGCGGGAGCTTAAAACTGCACCCAGCAATTTTGTTCATTAACAGCACTGTGCACAATACATTACAATTGACTTCTGGTTTCAACTGTAAGAGGGCTTTCTTGGAAATAATAACAAGTAAAGAAACTGGTCCATTATTAAATTATGATCATAGTATACAATTATGGACTTTTGTGATGGCGAATATGATATGATATGAACCTAAGAAAACTTATATTGACTGAGACGTTAGCTAAGGTCAGTATAAGTTTTTTAGGTTCATATCACATCATATTTACTACCACAAAAGTCCATAACTGTTTTATTATTTACACCACCCTCAAACAAGAGGGGTGTCATGCCCCTGGCATACCCCCACATTGCATACCACCAAACAATGACAAGAGAAGAAATGATCCATGATACCGTGAAAGCTATTCCCATAAACAATCTTCATTCCAAATTTCACTGAGAGCCGCAAACCTCAAACCAGAGATATGAAGCGAACAGACAAACAACACTTAGATGTGAGTCTTCCATGGAAGACGTGTGTCGCCTGCACTATATTTTTAGCGTGTCTTTAAATATTTACCTCAAACCTTGTTAATCAAGTTCTTCTATGTAAGTTATATGGAATTCCAAGTCGAAAAAGGTACATAACTCTGAAAAAATGTGTGGATGATAACGGTTGTATGTGGTTATCCTTTCCCCCATCCTGGTTCATGTGCATATCAAATATCATTAAAATCCGCCTGACAATGACTGAGATATATACACTCCAAGCCGTTTCAGACAGAATTCTAAGTTGAAAAGGGGCATAACTCTGGAAAAAAAACAGCGGATCAAAAAATAAAATAGGAGGTGCACAATGCCATTATGTGATAAAGAATCACTGAAAGTTTAATTCCATTCATAGGTTAAAGAGGAGTGGCGGATAAGAGACACTCCAAGGCGTTTCAGACAGAATTCTAAGTGGAAAAGGGGCATAACTCTGGAAAAAATACAGCGTATCAAAAAATAAAATAGGAGGTGCACAATGCCATTATGTGATAAAGAACCACTGAAAGTTTCATCAAAATCCATTCATAGGTTAAAGAGGAGTGGCGGATAAGAGAAAGTGTGACACGGACGACGACGCAAGACGACAAAAGTAATCCCTATATGTCACTCCCCACTTCGAGGGGCAGGCGACACAAAAATTATTGTCTTTGTTTTACAACAAGGTAATTGTGAAGGCCAGAAACACCTGTTACTGAAGTCTAGTGATGATCGGACCATCCGCATAAGAAATCTAGAACAAAGACATAATGCCACATGGGGAGGTGATTTGCATGTATTTTCTTTGTTTTACTGCTGGGACATGACTCACTTAAAAGCCTTTCCCATAAACAATCTTCATTCCAAATTTCATTCAAATCTGATAACCCAAACTTTATAAAACAAAGACATAATGCCACATGTGGGGAGGTGATTTGCATGTATTTTCTTTGTTTTACTACAGGGACATGACTCATTTGAAAGCCATTCCCATAAGCATTATTCATTCCAAAGTTCAGTGAAATCTGATAACCCAAACCTGAAATATGAGGCAAACAAACAAAAAATTGGCTATTTTTTTAGACAAACAGCGATTTTTCAAAGTTAAAAGGGGGGATAAGTCTAAAAAGTGAAAAGTAAAAAATATTTTTAGAGACTCATTTGAATGCCTTTCCCATAAACAATTTTCATTCCAGATTTCATTGAGATGCAATGACCCAGACATGAGATACGACGCGAAACAGACAAAAATAACTTATTTTTGTATATTGAAAGGGCCAGAACTCACAGAAAAAATACTTCAACAGCAAAAAGGCTAATGCTGTTTGAAGGTCTCATGATAGTGAACATCTTTATGAAACTTCATCAAAATCTGAGCAGTAATGTTGAAGTTATAATGCGAACAGACATCTGAGTTCGGAGGAACAGACATACGGTCGCACGCATGCACAGATGCAAGAACTCAATGGATGCATGGACAGGCGCAATCCAGTATACCCCACTTTTTGAAAAAAAGTGGGGGTATAAAAAACAATCTTCTATTTGTCAATTAAAAGTTCAATTATATCAACCAGAAATACTTTTATTTAACAATAAAGTTATTACCATCTGCAGAATAACATAAAAATAAACAATGTGAAAGAGATTACATTGATTGAAATAGAACTAGAGAGGGGATTTTTAAAAGCTATATTTAGGAAGTTGATATTCTCTGGAAAACCAGTGTACATGGATTTTTGAGTCACGTGTATAAGATCTAGGCAATAGAAATGTAGTTATTTATAAAGTATATAATAATAAAACAGGCCTCAACAATTCAGGCGAACGATCGTTACGCTCCCCTAGAGGTTACACAAACAAAAATTATGGCGAACAGACTGCCTGAAGCGAAAGTAGTACACATTCAAATATTAAATTTGTGCTTATAATTTAGCTGTAAGCATAGTCCAAACATGGCCCGAAAGTCTGTAATATACTTTTTTGGTTTGGTACGTCCTTGAAAGGACGTACCAAACCAAATGAAAGTGTCAATGACACTGCAGCTCAACTTGACAAACTTGAACTTGGTAAGTTATAAATGAACAGGGCAAAATTGAAGATCATTGGTACCAATGTCATTTTTTTTTGCCAGTGGCAACATTTTTTGACAGAAATCGAGGAAAATCGATAGCTCCCATCTAGAGGCCTCTCCAAACAAGCATGCCAGGTTTCAAAGCAATCCGATCATAAATGTGCCCTGTAGAGTGTACAAAAGGGAAATATTGTGGTCTGACTAGACTAAATTCTATGAATGTTGGCCGTGGCAACATTTTTTGACGGAAATGGAAGAAAATCAATAGCTCCCATCTAGAGGTCACCGTAAATAAGCATACTAGGTTTCAAAGCAATCTAATCATAAATGTGCCCTGTAGGGTGAGCTAAAGGGAAATATTGTGGTTTGACTAAACTGAGTTCTAAAAATGTTGGCCGCGGCAACATTTTTTGATGGAAATTGAAGAAAATCGATAGCTCCCATCTAGAGGTCACCCCAAACAAGCATGCCAGGTTTCAAAGCAATCCGATCATAAATGTACCCTGCAGGGTGTGCCAAAGGGAAATATTGAGTCTTCTGACTAAACTAAGTTCTAAGAACATTGGCCGCGGCAACATTTTTTGACAGAAATTGAAGAAAATCGACAGCTCCCATCTAGAGGTCTCTCCAAACATGCATACCAAGTTTCAAAGCAATCTGATTATAAATGGGCCCTGTAGGGTGTGCCAAAGGGAAATATTGAGGTCTGACTAAACTAAGTTCTACGAACGTTGGCCGTGGCAACATTTTTTGCCGGAAATTGAAGAAAATCGATAGCTCCCATCTAGAGGTCACCCTAAATAAGCATACCAGGTTTCAAGGCAATCAAATCATAAATGTGCCCTGTGGGGTGTGCCAAAGGGAAATATTGTGGTTTGACTAAACTAAGTTCTAAGAACGTTGGCCGCGGCAACATTTTTTGACGGAAATTGAAGAAAATCGATAGCTCCCATCTAGAGGTCACCCCAAACAAGCACACCAAGTTTCAAAGTAATCTGATCATAAATGCGACCTGTGAGGTGTGCCAAAGGAAATTGTGGACGTACGTACGTACGTACGTACGTACGTACGTACGTATGTACGCCGACGGACGAGAAGTGATGGCAATAGCTCAGCTTGACTTTGTCAAGTTGAGCTAAAAATTATATTACAGACTTTCAGGCCATGTTTGGACTACTTTAAGCATAATTAGAAACACGATGTTACAGTTTACGGAAATTTAAATGCACTGCAGACTGATGTATGATGGGACCACAGCCAAATCAATTCTGGATCTATTCACCACTATATGCTGCCAATAGAAGAGGCATACAACTCTATATTTCTAGTGATTGCGTATTTCTGTTTCGTTGATATTTTTATTGTCAGAAGTCATCACATGTTGCCAACAGAAGGGGCATAACTCTACATTTCCCTCCCAAACCCTCCCACCAGCTCAGGCCTATGGCTTTCGGGATATACCTGTGACATATCGTGTTTGGATTTTTGGTTAACTAACAGGTTAATGAAACAAATTTACTTAACCTTCAGAATAGGTTAATGAACAACTAAATGGGTAACCTGTTAATGGGTTAATCAAAATATGGAATTGTCAAGGCCTGATAAAAATTATACTAAAAAGGCTTAATTATAAGAAAAGCTGTAGTGTATATTTGTTATAAATTTATATAATATTTATTTTCAGGAAACCACAATCGGGTGATGGCAGTTAAATTTACAAATTCAATCTGTCAAGGACAATAACCAGCTGTTTATTTGGAGGCTTGACTGAGAATATATGAGATTATGACATATGTAAATGTTATTAAAAAACAAAGCACAGTTTATAACTCACTTTTTCCTGACAGATGAAAATCTTATTTGACAGAATCTACATACCACATAAGCTGAAAAATGGAATAAGAGAATGTTATCTTTTTTTTAACCCATCATGTAATGAATTGGCCACATCCGCCAGCGTAACTGAAAAATTCAACAGTTGAAAAAAAAATTTCAAAAACTATATCATGCGACTCCTTCCCACCCCCCCCCCCCCCCCCCCATTAGAATGAGCTCAATCTCATCTACCTCATTCCATTGAGGGAGCACATGATATGGTTTTATTGAAATTATTTGAAATGAAAGTGTCAATGACACTGTAGCTCAATTTGTTAAGACATGTACATGTATAGTATGTGACACAGCAATGACAAACATCTAGGTAATGACCTGATAACAAAGGTACATATAAAGTATTGTAACGGTCTGTACATAAATAATGACCGTAGCCTGTAACAAATGTATAGGTAAAGTATTGTAAAGGTGGGTGACAGTCAGATGCTAAACTAGAAAAGAAATCTTTTTGAGTCCCAGAGTGGGTCTGACTGAACCCCAAAATATTTGTTCTCACAGCACAGTGATAACAAAGGCACCCCAAAACACACTCGTTACTGTCCCAGGATGAAAACAAAGGTACCCAAGAAGTTTTGTGAAGATCAGTTCATAAATACGAGCTGTATAGAAGTTGTGACAAAAAACTGATTGGACCTAATTTCAGACCAAATTGCCACTGGCAGCCATCTTGAATTTTGGACTGCACACAGAAACAATCTTTCTCGTCCCAAGGTGATAACAAAGGTACCCAAGAAGTTTCATGAAGATCGGTTGATAAATACAGTCTCTAGCCCGAGCCGTATTGACATGTGCACTTACAGTGTATAAGTAGCACTGAATAAATCAAAGTTCATCTAATTTGCATAATTTCTGCACGAGAAAAAAATCTGTACTCTTGTGATGTATTCCATGTTACTAAACATTTATACAAAAATTTATTCAAATCAGAACTTTCATACAGAAGTTCTGTACAAAAGACTGATTGCACTAATTTTGGTACAAAATGGCTGCTGGTGGCCATCTTGAATTTTGGACAACTCCCCAAAACACTCATTCTCATCCCACGGTGATAACAAAGGTACCCAAGAAGTTTCGTAAAGATCCGTTCATAATTACGGCCTTTAACCTGAGCCGAAAAGAAGTTGTGTACAAAAAACTGATTAGACCTAATTTCGGTACAAAATGGCCACTGGCAGCCATCTTGAATTTTGGACTGCACCCAGAAACACTCGTTCTCGTCCCAAGGTGATAACAAAGGTACCCAAGACGTTTCGTGAAGATCGGTTCATAAATACAGACTCTAGCCCGAGCCGTATTGACATGTGTACTTACTGTGTGTAAGTAGCACTGAAAAAATCAAAGTTCATCTAATTTGCATAATTTCTGCACAAGAAAAAAACCTGTATTATATGTCATGTATCCCATGGTACTAAACATTCACACAAAAAATTATTCAAATCAGCGCTTTCATATGGAAGTTCTGTGCAAAAATCTGATTGCACCTAATTTTGTACAAAATGGCTGCCATCGGCCATCCTGAATTTCGGACCGGACCCCAAAACACGCGTTCTCGTCCCACGGTGATACCAAAGGTACGCAAGAAGTTTAGTAAAGATCGGTTCATAAATACGGCCTCTAACCCAAGCCGTATTGGCATTTGCACTTACAGTGCTGAAAGTAACACTAAATACATCAAAGCTAAGTCTAATTTGCATAATTTACGCACGAGAAAAAAACCTGTATTATATGTGATGTTTCTCATGGTACTAAACATTCATACGAAAATTATTCAAATCAGCGCTTTCATATGGAAGTTCTGAGCAAAAATCTGATTGCATCTAATTTTGTACAAAATGGCTGCCAGCGGCCAACTGGAATTTCGGATCGGACCCCAAAACACTCGTTCTCGTCCTACGGTCATAAGAAAGGTACCCAAGAAGTTTCGTAAAGATCGGTTCATAAATATGGCCTCTAGCCTGAGCTGTATTGAATTGTTGACAGACAGATGGACAGACGGACGACTGGCCATGGCAGAAGCTCAAATTTGGCTTTGCCAAAATTGAGCTAAAAATTGAAAAAAAAATATTTAAAATAATAAATTTTTATATCATCTTCATTTGGTGAAGAGTTAATGTATCTGTTTACATGAGTTGATGAGGAAGTAACTTCTCCAACCACAAAAATGAATAAAAGTGTACACTGTAGCTCAACTTGTGTAAGACATGTACATGTACAGAATGTGACACACATCTAGGTAATGACGTGATAACAAAGGTACATGTAAAGTAGGGCTGTCGCGATTATTCGATTAGTCGACTAACCGTCGACTATTGAAGTAGTCAACGTTTTTTATTTTTAGTCGATCGTCGTTCATTTTCAAGGTGGTACACATCTACTACACGTCTGGGCTAAATTGCATTGTTTTGTGAGATGAATGATCATTGAAAGTGAATAACTTTAAATATCTAACCATAGTTAACATTCATATCCGGAAGACTGTATGACTGTCACTGACTGTGTAAGAAAGAACACTCACAGTTACTAGAGAAGAATAGATTCTTCTGAATTTCTCCAGTCTTGTACACACGAATACACCCATTGGAAAACCCAAAGCGCGGAAGTGACAAAATTATGAAGAAAGTCAGAACGTCAGATCACTTCTCAAAGTTCGGAACTTCAGACTAAGATCCAATTTTAACAACTGACGAGGGAATGCATAGATCTCAATGTTCAAAATTTCGAGAAACTTATTGCAGAAAGGAAACATATGCAGGAACGTTCTTTGGTAAATTCATTTTAATTCATCGGCTTCAATCTAGTTCAAACTTGGACCTGCAGTCAGTAATATTATTTTTGGGGTTGGTACATCCTACAGAATGTACCAACCCCAAAAATTATATTACGGACTGTGGGTCCAAGATTGGACTACATGTAGCTTCAGTCGGGACCGATTTGTTGTTCCCACAACCCCACTTCGTCTGAACACACTGGTGCCATTGTCATTTTCAGAGTTTTACGAACAGAAGAATGATTTGCTAAAAAATCATGGGAAGCGACTATTAATCGACTAACCGTCAATTATTGGTCACGATTAGTCGATTACAAAAAATGATAGTCGCGACAGCCCTAATGTAAAGTATTGTAAAGGTCTGTACATAAATACTGAACGCAGCCTGTAACAAATATACAGGTAAAGTATTGTAAAGGTGGGTGATAATTAGATGCCTCTAGCCAGAGCCGTACTTAATTGTCGATGGATTGACGGACATACGACGAGCCATGACATAACCTCAAGATTTACTACGTCAAAGTTCAGCTAACAATGGACAAAGTGACTGGGATACTGATATTTGTGATAATAATTGGTGAATCATTTTAATTAACCTGAAGGGTGCTGACCTTTACTAAATATAACAACAGCCTGAGATTATAACATCTACACTCTACTGGTGGAGGTTACAAACTGATTACTGACCCAGGCAAAAATCAGACTTTGTTCATGTCACCTTGCCCAGTTAAATTTGATTGGATAGTGCCTTTTGGCACTATCCAATCAGATTTAACTGAGCAAAATATGATGACCAGAAATCTGTGGTCAAGACAAACATAGCATTCTAATAGTTAACCCTTTACCTAACGAATTGCCCGCATCCGCCCGCGTAATATGCAAATTCAGCAGTTGAAAAAATATAATTTTTCAAAAAATTTCAACAAAACCATATCATGTGTGACCCTCAACAAGGGTTCACATGGTATGGTTTTGTTGAAGTTTTTTTAAAAATTAAAAAAAATGATATTTAAAATAATAAATTTTGATATGGTCTGCGTTGGGTAAAGGGTTAAGTAGAGATTGAAACCCAGTGAGTTAAATTAGTGTAAGTTTATTATAGGGAATAGAATAAAACATATATTTAGCTTCAATGTTATTTAACCTGGTAATGTGTAATCAGGTCTTTAGATTCCTTTAATTTGGGTATATCAGGGAGGAACACAAACTCACTGTGCCAACCATGGTACATGTATACCCAGTGTGAGAAAACATTTTAATTTGACTGAAAAACATAATTTCCTGGCTTCAGGAGATGAAATATAAATCAAAACATGGGCAAAAGTTTCCGATTTTCACACTTCTATAAATAGACAGAAACTGAGATTAACCTTCTGATGTTGAAACATCAAAATTTTAAATTGCAAAGTTCTCCAATAATACAACTAATAAATATAAGCAATTCAATTTTGTTTGACAAAGCACACTGAGCTCGGTCAAACAAGAATGAAATAGTTGAATATCTACTTGCATTGTGGGAAAAGTCTGTCGCTTGAAATAACAGTATTTTGACATGAGAGTGCAGAGCCTGGGTTAATGACAGTTTTCACCAACTATATTCCAACTTAAAAACTTCTGCAACGTGATACATTTCCTCTGAAAGGTTTTAACAGAACGCAAAACTTCTGCAGGGGAGGTAATCTACAAGTATTTCCACTTTTGCCAGAATGGTGCATGCTGTTATTTTCTTGACCAGTGCTGCACTTCAGAACTAACATTTTTTGATAAAAAATTTGGAAACAAGTTGTAATTTGGGCACAATGTCATAATTTAGAAAAGAAATTATTGAGGCCTGAATAATTACAAAGAAATTAAACAAATAAAAAAAAGAAGGAAAATCTCATAGAATATACAGAAATATAGTGACAGTGTTTATAATTGAGTCATTCAATCAAGATGAAATGATTTATAGTGATCATTAGCGGTTTTCTTTTTCTGCGGCTTTATTTTCTTTCTCTTCACCCACATGCATGACATTAGGCACACTGATCAGAACAGTGCCCTCCCCACCCCTACATGTATTTCTAATTTTTTTAAATAACATCACCAATAAAAATAATATCTAACTAGACCTGTTTGTAAAGTCCATTAAGGGCAATGACTTTGGTAATAAACTCTCGAACGACACCTGCATTTCACTATTTGTATACAACAATAGGATACACTTGAATACCAAATATCAAGTCACTCAACCAAGTACTTTACAAGTTACTCATGATTGAATTTTGGGGTGGACAGATGGACAGACAGACGGATGGGCAATGAATCTCGCAATAAAATCTCAAACGACACCTGTATTTCATTATAGGTATACAGCAATAGGATACACTTGCATACCACATACCAAGTACTTTTACAAGTTATTCATGAATGAATTTCAGGACGGACAGACAGGAGATTCCTATATATCCCCCAGCGGGGGTATAAAAATTTATTGCCACCCTGGGAAATTCTCAACCCTTCAGGCTTAACTATGAAGTGACGTCATAGGGTCAAAAATTAAAATACGTCTTGATTTTTTTAAAATTTTACTTACCGTATGTTGTACAGCTCAGAAAATTACGAGAGAGCTGTTTTTCAGTTTTTTGATTTATTGACTTGACATTTTTTACGTCACTTCAAATATACATGTGGGCCTTTCCAGACACTTATAACTGAAAAATTATGAGTTTGTGATATTCACAGCTACACATAAATAGCTGTGAAAGATACAGCATTGAAACTTTTGCACATTAATTTCTGGTAATTCCCCAAGTTGTTCCACCTGTTTTTACTTTTTGTAATTCTGATCTTAGATTGGCTGGATTTTAAGGTATTTTTTTAAGATTTTAATTTCAAGCTTATTTTTAAGCGTATCCTTCAAAAATTTTGGAAATATAATCTCAAAAAAAACAAAACCTTATCTATAAATTCCGACAGGATCACCGATCCAATGTAGAGTTGTGACAGCACAAAAGTGGGTTTAATTATTATCAACTTATCATCCAGAAACCAATTGTTTACAATTCACTATGTGAAGGGTCACTGTGACCTTGACCTTTGACCTAGTGATTCCAAAATAAATAGGGCTCTTTCTTGCACCAATGTCAACCTACCTATGAAGTTTTATGAATGAAGGTGGAACTATTGTCAAATTATCATCTGGAAACCAATTGTTTATGATTTATTATGTTCAAGGTCACTGTGACCTTGACCTTTCGAGTCCAATATAAATAGGGGTCTTCCACTCACCTAGGCCAACCTACCTATGAAGTGTCATGAATGTGGGTCAAACCATTATCAAGTTATCATCTGGAAACCAATTGTTTTGATTTACTATGTTAAGGGTCACTGTGACCTTGACCTTTGACCTAGTGAGTCCAAAATAAATAGGGTTCTTTCTCTCATGAAGGCCAACCTACATATGTAGTTTCATGAATGTGGGTTGAACCATCAAGTTATCATCCGGAAACCAATTCTTTACAATTTACTATGTTCAAGGTAAATAGTGTTCTTCCTCTCACCGATGCCAACCTACCTATGAAGTTTCATGAACATGGGTCAAACCATTATCAAGTTATCATCCAGAAACCAATTTTTCACGCCCGCCCAAACACCTGCCTGCCCGCCCGCCCGCCATTCACCAAACTATAAGTCGAGTTTGACTTCATCACAACTCGACTAAAAATGTGTTGTTATACTAAGAAATTCCCAACCAGTATGGCCAACCTCTGAAATAACATTACAGGGGTCACAGGTTAAAAAATTAAAGTTTGTCCAACTGTTAGAAAAATCAGTAAGTTGTCCTTCTCAAAACATTAGCAGATACAGTTAAAACTAGAAGTCCTGTCAAGAAATGCGCACAAATAGCACGTTGATATGCGCGTTAATGTACGCGTTAAGGCCCAAGTAAAGCTATCAAATTCTGTACATATGGCCTGTGCACAAGCAAGGTTTCAACCAATGGACCTCCGGGTAACCCGGAGGTCCATTGGCAGAAACATTGCATGTGTTTGCTATGAGTAACCAAGAGAACCTGCCAGGCTTTGGATGCCATTCGATATGGCAATTGCGCGCAATTCCAACGCGCGATTAAGCCCAGATAAGCGCACTATTCGTGACAGGACTTCTAGTTTTAACTGTATGCTTTTTCAGTTTTTCCAGATACAGTAACACCATTTTAGACATTTTTACAAACTAGAATGGTGTCATTTGTATGCAAAGCACACTAAGGTGTATCCCCACATTTTAGATATGCCACCAAAATGGTCACAAAGCAATTCGCATTCTATAATGAAAAAAGTGGAACTTCTGGCACCACTTGGGGCCGCATCAAAAATCCAAAGCATTTATGCGCTTCTAGAGAGCCTACTTGAACATATGAACACAATTTCAACATTTCAAATTAAACCCCCTTGGAGCCTTTCACCAGAAACCGATTCTCTAAAGACAGAAGTGGAGCTATAGTTAAAACTAGAAGTCCTGTCACGAATAGTGCGCTTATATAGGCTTAATTGCACGTTGGAATTGCGTGCAATTTCCATATCTGTTACGGTGTGGAATTATTAATGATATTGGTAACAGAAAGAAATCTGAGAATCAGCAACAATAACTATGAATTTAACTATTCTGAAATTTAATTAAAAAAAATTAATATAAAAAAAAATGATACAAAGATCTTTTACACTAATTGGGTTACAGAAAATAAAAACAATGGTACTTATCAATTATAGAATTAGTCCAAAGTACAGTTTGACAGAATCCAGTAATCCAGTGGTGAAGTATCTTCTGAAGAAAGTTACCAGCTGGTAGATGTAGTATTAAATCCAACAATGTCTCTTCAGAAACAGTATACTGTAGATTGTAATAAAATTTTCACTTAGAAATTTCAGCAGTCTCCAATAAAATATAATAAAATGCTCTGCAAAATTCAAATGGAGTAAAAATCCACGAAGTATTGGCGCCACAGGTATTTTCCAAATAATCCAGTAGAATCCTGGCTTTTCACAAAATAATATTATTCTGTTTCACAGAAAGTATAAATTCTCTTTTCCAAGACGAATAGATTCTCTTCAAAATTCTCTTTTGGAATCAATCTTCCAAAATCACAAAGAAGCACTGCTTCTATAATAAATGCACTGTTCTGAAACAATAATAATCTCCAATGGAAACAACTGCTGTGAAAATAAGTACTTCTGAAATGGCTTTCTAAAATGAGTTTTTGAATTCTGTTGACAAACCTTTATATAGTAACCAGATAGAATGTCCCAGAAGAGGAAGTTTCTGCAATGTTCTAACAGTTTCTAGGTGATTCTGTTAAAGTTCAAGTAAACAAGGTCATTGACCTATTTAAGCAATTAAACAATCAACAGCTATATGTACAATATATCAGTGTAACAAAGATGTAAACAAGGTCACTGAGTGCAAAAGAGTTAGACCAGTCAGAAAATGCAGTAATAATAAAAAAAAAATCTATCTCATATAATTATTCACTAAGGATATATCAATCTGGATATAATATGGGGGCTATAACACACCCCACCTTAAAAGAAAAAGTTTGAAGGTACTGAAAACTTTTTACATAATTTTAGCAGACTCTGACTGGTTTACAATACACACACACACCATAATCTTCACAATTTTTTTTTTTTTTTTAATAAACATATATACACTTGAAGTGAATAGGGACCGATCATATCATTTTAAATTAGGATATTCTGGAAAGAGCATCAGCTACAACATTATCTCTTCCCGAAATATGCCTAATCTCTAAATTATATTCTTGAAGGGCTAAACTCCACCGCAATAATCTTTGATTCTTGTTTTTCATTTTATTGATAAATGTTAAGGGGTTATGATCGGTGTAAACTGTAATTGGACATAGGGTGGTTCCTAGATACACATCAAAATGGGTTAATGCCAAAATTAGAGCCAAAGTTTCTTTTTCTCCTGTAGAGTAGTTCTTTTGATGTCTGAGAAATTTTCTGGAAAAATAACATACAGGGTGATCAATACCGTGGGAATCTTCCTGGGCAATATACCCACCTGCTCCAATGTCACTTGCATCTATGAATAATTTGAAGGGCTTTTCATAATTGGGACTGGCCAGGACAGGGGAATTATTTAATAAAGTTTTTATTCTGTTAAAGGATTTCTGGCATTCCTCAGTCCAAACAAACTTAACCCTTTTGCTCAATAAACTGGTCAAAGGGGAGACAACATCTGAAAAATTTAAACAAAATTTTCTATAATATCCAGCCATGCCTAAGAATCTCATGAGCTCTTTTTTAGAGTTTGGTACTGGAAAATTTACAATGGCATCAACTTTAGCCGCAATCGGCCTGACCTGCCCCTGCCCAACAACATGACCTAAATAATTTACAGTCGCTTTGCCAAATTCTGATTTTACCAAGTTAATAGTTAGGTTGGCTTGGGTCACTTTGTCAAAAAATTCTTGAATATGCTTTAGAGGATCAGCCCAATTTGTATCTGTGTGTATAATAACATCATCAATATAAGCTTCACTGTGATCTAGGTCTGCAATTAAGTGGTTAACCATGCGCTGGAACGTTGCCGGAGAGTTTTTCATGCCAAAAGGGGTAACTTTATATTGATACAATCCAAATGGTGTAACAAAAGCAGATATTTCTTTTGCTTTTTCTGTTAAAGGGACTTGCCAATAACCCTTTAACAAGTCAAATTTTGTCACAAATTTAGCATGGCCAAGTTTGTCAATGCAGTCATCAATTCTAGGAATGGGATAATTGTCTGTTTTGGTGAGGCTGTTCACCTTTCGGTAATCTGTACAAAATCGGTAACTGCCATCAGGTTTTGGGACGAGTATGCAGGGCGAACTCCAGTTGCTATGGCTAGGTTCTATGATATCATTGTCCAGCATATACTGTATTTCCTTTCGCATGATCTCAGCTTTGAAAGGGTTCAATCTATATGGATGCTGTTTGATGGGATTTGCCTCTCCTACATCAACATCATGAAAAATAACAGATGTCCTACTAGGCACATCGGGAAATAAGTGTTGATATTTGAAAATTAAATCAACTAAATCTTTTCTTTGGTCAGGCAGTAAATAATCTGTTTTATTTTGTAGATCTCTCAGGACATCTGAGTTCTGTAACTTCAGAGGTACATTTTCGCCGCCTTCATGAATATCCTCTACAGGATTTTCCAGCTCATCCATGTGGGTGACTGTTAAGACTGGTAAAGAGTTTGGTTCTCTCTCATAATAAGTTTTCAACATATTTATATGGCACAGCTGAGTATTTTTGAGTCTATCAGGAGTCTCAACAACATAATCAGTATCACTGATCTTGTGCTTAACAATATAAGGGCCTGAATATCTTGCTTGTAAAGCATTGCCCTTTAAAGGGAATAATACTAGAACCTTGTCCCCAGGTTTAAAGGTGCGAAATTTTGCCTTTTTATCATACCACGTCTTCATAAGACTCTGGGCTTTCTGTAAATGTTTATTTGCCATTTCTCTGGCCTGGTGCAGTTTTTCCTTAAAAGTGGACACATAATCCAGAAGAGAAATTTCAGGTGGCTCTTCCCCGAGCCATTTCTCCTTCAAAGCAGTGAGTGGACCCCTCACTGAGTGTCCAAACACTAATTCAAAAGGGCTGAATCCCAGAGATTCCTGTACAGTCTCACGGACTGCAAATAAGAGGAGATGTACTCCTTCATCCCAGTCCTTCTCATTATCCTCCCCATAGGCCTTTATTATGGTCTTCAGTGTTTGATGAAAGCGTTCTAGAGCTCCTTGACTTTCGGGATGATAGGCACTTGATGTGTACTGCCTAATTTTGAGCTCATACATCACCTGCTGAAAAATGTTTGACATAAAATTTGAGCCTTGGTCCGATTGTACTGACCTGGGTAGACCGAAAGTCGTGAAAAATTTTATCAAGGCCTTAACTATAGTCTTAGTTTTAATATTTCTTAGAGGAATAGCCTCAGGAAATCGTGTAGAAGCACACATGATGGTAAGAAGATATTCATTTCCAGATCTTGTTCTAGGCAATGGGCCAACACAATCAATAATAATTCTACTAAATGGCTCCTCAAAAGCGGGGATTGGTTGAAGGGGAGCAGGAGGAATCTTCTGGTTGGGTTTTCCTACAATTTGACAGGTGTGGCAGGTTTTACAAAATTCGACAACATCCTGTCGAAGCTTGGGCCAGTAAAAACACTGTTGAATACGAGAGTAGGTTTTCCTAACTCCCAAATGTCCAGCCATTGGATTTTCATGAGCCAGGCTTATTATTTCATTCCGGTATTTAGTGGGGACAAATATTTGATAAATAACCTCCCAATCACTATTGGAGGGTACTTCTGGTGGTCGCCATTTCCTCATAAGTACACCAGATTTTCTGAAATAACAGACAGGGGAGTTTTGGGCTTCAGCCTGTGTTAGAGCCTTTTCACGTGGCTCGGCAAGGTCAGGATCACTTTCCTGTTCCTGAATTAAAGATGTCCGGGAAATGACATTCAAGGAGGTCCCCCTATCACTCTCGGGTGTAGTGGCCTCTTTACAATGTCTGGACGAGTTATCACACTGACTCAAAAATGTCTGAGACAAATCAATGTCTTCAGAATCCGTAATTCTGTGACAGTTCTTATCCTCAGCTTTACTGTTTAAATCAACACAATTGAGGTTGTTATCAACCTCAGTTTTCTTTGCCATGGACCGAGTCACAGCACATGCTGGAAAAGCAAAAGGAAAACATTCCTTCAAATTAATAATACTTTCATCTGTGCTCGGCTTATCCATCACTTGAGGTTCTACAGTGACTTTGTCACCAGCTAAGTCATTTCCCAATAATAAAGAAATACCTTTTACAGGTAGAGTAGGTCTGATTCCTACTGTCACAGTCCCATTTACTAAGCTACTTCTTAAATTTATTTTATGAAGTGGGACCTTTAAAGAGTTTGACTCAATACCTGATATTAGAACTTGTGCCCCTGTAGCACTTTCTTCAGAAAATGGCAAAATGCCTTCTAACATTAATGACTGAGTAGCCCCTGTGTCTCTCAGTATTTTTATTGGTAAGGAACAGTGCTTATCCCCATCAAGGGAAACAAAGCCTTCAGAAATAAATGGCTTATAATTTTCTAAAGCGTCTTGCTTTATAACATAATTTTCAGGGCAAGGAGCACATGCTAGTGCATTCTGTGAAGTAGAGGACTCATTTTTCCTTTTTAACAGCCAGCAATCAGATAATAAATGACCTGCTTTCTTACAATAATTACAAGTTTTAGTTGAACTGTTGGGTCGTAATGGTGTAGGGCTGGCATTGAATGACTTATTCTCATTAGGCTTCCGATTAAATTTAGGTGGTGAAAAGTTTGTAGGATGGGAAGGATGATTGGAAGGATGAGTTTTATCTGAAGCTGGTCTAGGTCCACTTTGGAAAGAATTCTTGTGGGGCCAAAAATTTGTGGCGTTACGACTCATTTTATGAGTTAAGGCATAGTCATCTGCCAGTACTGCTGCTCTATTTAATGTGTCAACTTTTTGTTCATCCAGGTGGGCCTTTATATCTGAATGTATCTTTCCTTTAAACTCCTCAATCAGCATCATTTCCTTTAATTTTGTAAAATCTTTCCCTATTTCTTTTGAGTGGCACCACCTGTCAAATAAATTTTGCTTTTCTCTGGCAAATTCCACATGAGTTTGATTTTCATTTTTATAATAATTTCTGAATTTCTGCCTATATGCCTCTGGAACAAGTTCATATGCCTTAAGTATTGCCTCTTTAACAGCGTCATAATTGTTGCTTTGCTCAGAAGATAGAGCGGAATAGATTTCTTGGGCCTTCCCTTTCAAAACACTTTGCAGTAGCAAAGTCCAGACATCCCTTGGCCATTCTAAACTTGTTGCCACTTTTTCAAAATGTGAAAAATATTTATCAACTTCTTTTTCTTGAAAGGGGGGAACTAGCCTAACATGTTTAGTTGCATCAAATCTACTTGGCGAAATTACATTTGAGCCTTGACGTTAAGATTCTAATTCTTTTATTTTTATTTCCTTTTGAATTTCTAATTCTTTTAAGTGCATTTCTTTTTGAGTTTCTATTTCCCTTAATTTTAATTCCCTATCCTCCTTTTCTTTTTGAGCCTGAATTTGTATTTGTTCCCTTTCTTTTTGAGCTTCTAATTCTTTTAATTTAATTTCATTTTCTCTTTCTTCTTTTTCTTTTTGGGCCTCTAATTCTTTTAATTTCATTTCATTTTCCTGCCTTTTCATTTCTTGTTGCATTTCTAATCTCTTTAGTTCTAATTCTAACTTTTTGAGTTCAAGGGCATCAGTAGGTTGTGGTTCAGAGACAGGTGACCCAGACTGAGGCAAAAGACCCTCCTCAATATAATGATTAACAATGAGCTGTTTAAGTTTATGCTTGTTCAGACCAGGGGTGGCAGGTAATTTTAGACACTGAGCAAGTTGAAATAAATCCTCCTTCTTAAGAGATTCTAAAAGGGCCAAACTAGGAGATCTTTCAAATTCAGAAATAAATTCTGTCACAATAAATACCATGATGAAAAGGTTTGCTGGTTCTCAGATTATATAAATAATAATACTGAAAGTTTCTAAGAAAGTTTAAATGTTTTAAAATTGAGCCAAATAATAATTGCAATATGCAAATAAAGTTTTCTCGTTATCTTATACTCAATCTCGGCAACGAGCCCCCAATTTCTGTTACGGTGTGGAATTATTAATGATATTGGTAACAGAAAGAAATCTGAGAATCAGCAACAATAACTATGAATTTAACTATTCTGAAATTTAATTAAAAAAAATTAATATAAAAAAAAATGATACAAAGATCTTTTACACTAATTGGGTTACAGAAAATAAAAACAATGGTACTTATCAATTATAGAATTAGTCCAAAGTACAGTTTGACAGAATCCAGTAATCCAGTGGTGAAGTATCTTCTGAAGAAAGTTACCAGCTGGTAGATGTAGTATTAAATCCAACAATGTCTCTTCAGAAACAGTATACTGTAGATTGTAATAAAATTTTCACTTAGAAATTTCAGCAGTCTCCAATAAAATATAATAAAATGCTCTGCAAAATTCAAATGGAGTAAAAATCCACGAAGTATTGGCGCCACAGGTATTTTCCAAATAATCCAGTAGAATCCTGGCTTTTCACAAAATAATATTATTCTGTTTCACAGAAAGTATAAATTCTCTTTTCCAAGACGAATAGATTCTCATCAAAATTCTCTTTTGGAATCAATCTTCCAAAATCACAAAGAAGCACTGCTTCTATAATAAATGCACTGTTCTGAAACAATAATAATCTCCAATGGAAACAACTGCTGTGAAAATAAGTACTTCTGAAATGGCTTTCTAAAATGAGTTTTTGAATTCTGTTGACAAACCTTTATATAGTAACCAGATAGAATGTCCCAGAAGAGGAAGTTTCTGCAATGTTCTAACAGTTTCTAGGTGATTCTGTTAAAGTTCAAGTAAACAAGGTCATTGACCTATTTAAACAATTAAACAATCAACAGCTATATGTACAATATATCAGTGTAACAAAGATGTAAACAAGGTCACTGAGTGCAAAAGAGTTAGACCAGTCAGAAAATGCAGTAATAATAAAAAAAAAATCTATCTCATATAATTATTCACTAAGGATATATCAATCTGGATATAATATGGGGGCTATAACAATATCGAATGGCATCCAAAGCACGGCAGGTTCTTTTGGTTACTCATAGCAAACACATGCAATGTTTCTGCCAATGGACCTCCGGGTTACCCGGAGGTCCATTGGCTGAAACACTGCTTGTGCACAGGCCATATGTACAGAATTTGATAGCTGTACTTGGGCCATAATGCGCATATCGTGCTATTTGTGCGCATTTCATGACAGGACTTCTAGTTTTAACTGTATGGGCACCACATGGGGCCAAATAAAAAAATCCCAAACCTTTATGCACATCTTGAGACCCTATCGGAACATATGAACACACTTTCAGCATTTTGAATTAAAACCCCCAGGAGCCTTTTGTCAGGAACCAATTTCACTAATGACAGAAGTGGCACTACGGGAACAACATGGGGCTGAATAAAAAATCTGAAACTTTTATGCACATTTTGAGACTCTACAGGAACATAAGAACACACTTTCAGCATTTTGAATTAAAACCCTTAGGAGCCTTTCTCCGGAAACAGATTCTCTATTGACAAAAGTCACTGACTCCACATGAAGCCAAATCAAAAATCTGAAACCTTTATGTGCATCTAGACACCCTACCGGAACATATAAACAAACTTTAAACAATCAAAATTACATATCCTAGGAGCCTTCCATCGGAAAGCAGTATTTTAGTTCAGTCTTTAAGTGGTACCACCAGGTGACAAAAATTCAGACTAAACCTATTTTTGTCATTCCTATACCATACTTAATAAATAGCATAAGTTTAAAAATTACAGCTCAAAAAAGAAAGAATGGTCGGAGATCATCAGTATATCCATGCATTTTAGGAAATGCGGAGATAATTATAGGCTGTTTTGCACATTGATTATTACAAACACTGATACCATCCTTTGAGTGTGTCCTAACTAGGACCCTCCAGTCATTGTCCCATCCTTCCACTTTCCTTCAGGGAAGTGGGAATTGGGGGCAATGACTGGAGGCTCCTTTTTAGGACTACAGGATCCCTCACCTCTCCAACTGGCTAGGGCACCCCATTATAGAATCCTGGCTACTCGCCTGACCCATACATGGTTTTTGTTTTCACTTCCATTTTGTAAAACATATTTTTACAGTTATTAACAACAGGAAATACATTATTCCATAATGACATATTTTTTACATTTTCTGTATGACGCGTTTCAATACGTAAAATTCAGAGGCAGGATATATGACAGATTTTACATCACCAATGCAGAATGTCATCGCAAATTTACAGTTGTTACAAACAAAAACTGGTTTCAAATTATCCCTAAAATATTCTGACCCTTATGAGCCATTTTGTTTCTTTTTTTTACCCCCATCCATCACAAAAAGATGCATACAGACTCAGAGGATGTTAGGGAATGAGACTACGGAACACACCATCTTCTATTGACAAACTGCACACACACATCAAAGTTTATCTTTAAAAGTTGTACAATGGAACCCTGTTAATTGAATAGCCACTTTGCCAATGGAAATTATTCAATTAACAGGAGTATTCAATTAACAGGGATTGCGTCATTTTCCTGTATTCATTGGCAAAGTGGTTATTCAATTAACAGGGTTCCACTGCACCAACATTTGAGAAAAACAACACAAAAGAGTACATTCTATCACGATGCTTTGTACCCAATTAGTTTAGATTTGGCCCAAAGATTCTGAAGAAGACTACTTAGTTGATGGAGCACAAGACAGATGATGACTCAGCATTTTACCATTGCCAGCAATGTAGAAATGGGCAACCCAGTATGGCAGCACCCATGACAAAACTCAGACAGCCATATATTTGGTCCATCTGATTCCACTAGGGCTGTCATGATTTTTTTAATTTAGGAATCGATTAATCGTCGCAAATAATCGATTGATCGTACCAAGATGACCCCCATCTCCTTCTCTTTGAAGTCGATAAAAATGAAGTTGAAGTCAGTTGACCTACCTCAAGTAAACAACGAAGACGATCCTCTTTTAGTTACATTCAAAGCTTTGATGTTCTGAACTTTTGAACTGTCAGTGTAATAATCAAGACCGGTCGGCAGTTGCGAAGTAAAAAGTTCAGAACATCAAAGCTTTGATGAATGTACCTGAAAGACAAATGCTTCCAATAGCTTCTTGGGGTTTAACATTGATGTTCTTAACTCTTTACCTTTAGAAACAATAGTTTTTTCAACATATTTTCTTTTAATTATTAAACGTCTAAAACGGGATATAATTTACCGATTATTCGACAACGAAAAATACTAATCGATTTCGCCGTGACCGATCAACAATCAATTAATTGATTAATCGTGACAGCCCTAGATTCCACTGGTCCTAAGGAAACTTCATACCAAAAAAATATTCTGTTCAGTGCAGTTTTTGAAATAAGGGCAGTTTTTATTTTTAGCTCCTGGTTTTCCAACAGGACTGCAAAAAAATTTGGGGGGCATAAATCAAAGTACTTTTGACCCAATTACACCACAACACATTTGGTTCAAATCAGACCATTGTTTCTGGAAATAGAAATTTTAGGTGGAGCCCAAAATGGGCATGATCCCACCAGGATCTCAAATACTGACCTACTGAGCTCTTTTGAACAAACTTCAATCTGCATCATGAAAGGAAGTTCCATACCAGAAATTTAATTAATCATTACTGCATGTGGTTTATGAGAAGATTTTTAACCCTTTACCCAACGCAGACGATATCAAAATTTATCATTTTAAATACCATTTTTTTCAAATTTTTCAAAAAATTAAAAAAAAACCCCATATCATGTGACCCCTTGTTGGAACGAGCTCGATGAGCTCGTTCCAACAAGGGGTCACATGATATGGTTTTGTTGAAATCTTTTGAAAAATATTTTTTCAACTACTGAATTTGCATGTTACGCAGACGGATGCTACCGATTTGTTGGGAAAAGGGTTAAAGCATTTTAGGCTTTTGGAACATTAACCCCATCCCAAGGGGAGTAGCAACTTTGGGGAAAAAAAACTTATCCCAAAATGGGCATGATCCCATGGAGAGCCCAAATATTGACTTACAAACTTGCCTTGAACAAACTTTAATCTTCACACCAAAGGAAGTTCCATACCAAATATCAAAGAATTCTCTCTGGTGGTTTGTGTACCCGGTGCTTCATTAATTAAAGTTTTGATGATTATTCCTATAATTATTGTTTGGAATCTAATATTATTGCGTCTGTGGAAATATTGCTCAACTGTGGAAAGTGACCAGTCCACGGCGGCTGTACTGTACAGGAATATCGCCAAAATAAAGCGCCAATATGGCGTCATTAACAAAAGAATATCATCTAATGGTATAATATGTTATAGGCTGTACTGTACATATTTCCAAAATGATTCTGTGTTGTTTTGTTCCAAACCTTTTAGTATGGCCGAGTTTATGTTGTTCCATTCTGCTTTACGTATTTCTCTCTTACATTAGTTTGGAGGATATTTGTAGTTTGACCACTCTTTTGTTCTCTTTGTCTGGTTGTATAGGCTTTGCTTTTTCCTCAATAGGCTCAACAATTTTTTTATTCTGTGTTTGAACAATGGCAGTTTGTTGTTCAGCTTGATGCATGTTGATGGATTTTGAGGGGATTTGTTTGTCAAGGCTTTCAGCCAGGTGTTGTTTGAATGTGTCCCAGATGTCATTTATGTTGGATCTGTTCCTATCCATTTCTTGTATTAATGGGGTGAGCAAGTCTAGGTCATGGTTTACTAGGACTGTCACGATTAATCGATTAATCAATTGTTGATTGGTCATGGCAAAATCGATTAGTATTTTCCATTGTCGATTAATCGGTAAATTGTGTCCCTCTTTAGATGTTTAATAATTAAAAGAAAATTTGATGAAAAAACTATTGTTTCTAAAGGTAAAGAGTTAAGAACATCGACGTTAAACCCCAAGAATCTCTAATTATGATTGAGTAGTCCAAGACACCAGGTATGTTTGTGGATGTTTTGGCTAGCGATGGGTTTGTGGTGAAGATGAAGTAGAGAAGAAGGAGCTGTGTTGTGTAAGTCCTGTTTGAGATGTGATGACTTATCATGTCTATCAAGTTTACTTTGTACCTCTTTGTCTGATGCGTCATTTTTAAGTGAGTGAGTTTCCCATTTGATATCAGGACACTTGAAGTCCCCTGCAAATATTACGTTGTTTTCTTCAGCGATGCAATTCAATGACTTTTCTACTTCTTCCATGTCTCTTAGATTTTTGAGTACCATATAGAATGTTCCACTTAATAATGATAAGTCTTTGGTTTCTTTGAGTTTGACTTTTACCCAGTCGAGTTTGAATTTTGTGATGTATTTTCAACTATTTTGGTTGCTCTATCACAATGATGTTATTTTGCACCGGGATAAAGACTCCATCTCCTAGGGTTTCTCCGTCATTTCAAAATGCTGTGTAATTTTCAGGAAAAACTTCAGCTGATTTGATTGCATCTTTTGATGGGTTTTTGCTTGGTTTCACACCTTTTAGCCAGGGTTTTGTTCTGAAGACTGTGTCCAGTTAGGTGTAATTTATGGTGGCTTTTAGTTCCGCCAATTTGTCTCTTTTACTGGTACAACTGATGGTCATAAATAGTTTCTCTTTTGGTTTTGAATTCTGGTTAAATGTCGAATCATTTCTGGTTTTAACTGTTCTACTTTCTGGGCTTCTTTAATTGCTGGTGTTTATGTGCGTTCTTTTGGGGCTCCCTGTTTTCAAGGGGCTGAACTGTGACATGAATGAATCTAGGAAACTTTAGTGGTTAGGTGGTTTGTATGAGTGATAGATAAAACAGGAGATATTTAAGCTGTTGAACTTGCAGCACATCCACTGCACGTTTGACCATTTTAGAAACTTGTAGTCATTTGTGCATAATTCAATTTATGATGCACCAATAAGGATTTGAGACCGCCATCCACTTGTCGATTAGTTGAGCACACAAGCGGTCGATTGTGAGTGCCAATGTCACATAGACACAATCAAAAGGAGTAGCATGTACAAGAACGCATATAATTAGGTTAATTTTACAGTACAGTCAGGTTGATTTGCAGACCTCAGGAGTTATGCTGATGTACCATATGTTCATTGTTGCGGCAATAAATGAGATGTGAACATAGTGTGCAGTGTGCTTCCAGTATAGCAGAGTAGTGAAGCAAGGCAATCCTCACTGACTTCTAATATTTCAGTATGCAGTTGTCCTGAGTAGCAAGGCAATCCTCGATGACTTCTAGAATTTGACTAGGCTATTTGCATGGTACACATAAGTGTTATGTTGAGGCAGATATACAGCGCGTTGTACCGCACAAGGAAAGTTAATTTTATGATGGATGACTTTAGCGTTTACTGTTAGTATGTTTTGCATAAAGTGTGATACTGAGGCAGATACACAGCTTGAGCTGTCGTATCTGTTACGTATCCTTCTCCTAGTTATACAAGGATTGGTTATTTATAAAAATTAATTTTTCATGTTAGGTAGGATTTTGTTGAAAAAAAAAAAATTATTTTCAAGAATTTTCATCTTCGAGCTTCAGCGCTGGACAGGAGGATTGCAGACAAATTGAGAATGAATGGACAGAATCTGAACGTAGTGGGGTAGCTGCTATGTTCATATGGCTGAACTAGTTGTGCAGGGACTCTATGACGTATCCATACAGATACAGTAGTCAGTTACATATATCTCCCGACCTGCACACTGGGGAGGGAGTGGGTCTTTTCTGCCTCGGGAACATTTGGCCTCGGGAACATTCGGTCTGGGAACATTCGGCCTCCGTTTTAATCTAGGGAGACAAAGAGAGTCGTGGTTTAAGATGAGTTTAAACACCTTTATTACAACCAAAAATGGAAATTCATATCGGTTACAAAAATGAAAAAATCCACCAGTATGTGTTTTTGAAAGCTGGGAGTCATCGTTCATCCTGTAAGGGAGAGTGGATGCTAAGCCTTGGCCATCTGGTCTGCCTTTTGACAAATACGTGTGAATGAAAAGTTTCAGAGCATCGAAGATGCACAGGGACGATGTCCCTTGCGACCCGAATAACTTTATTTGTTTCATAACTTTATTTGCTCATGAATCGACGAGAGTCGGAAGCAAGAACCAATAATCTTATTTGGTTTGAGTGTGTCCACTGGCAGTAGGGTAGGGGGTTCAGATCTCTGAGAACCTTGAAATGGAAGATGGAATTGTGCATAATTACAAATACAAAATAAATTTACACTTTACATATAAGGGTGTTTAAGGGTTCAAAGAAACTGTAAAAACAGTATATGATCGCCAAATCAAACTTGTGCGACTAAATCAATCAAGCTTCAGTTGCACTGTAAACACCCTGTGTGAGTATCTCATCAGAGGCCAGAACTTTGATCACTCCTTCAGAAGAACTTATCAAAACCAAATTTTTAAGTTGGTTTGTGCCAAACAACATCCAAGAAGAAGTATATCATTTCGGGTTTGCATGTCAGCATTGGATCACATAAATTATCATTCTGTTATTCAATAGACAATACAGTGGCTTTTATATTTCATTATTCATTATGGATCGGTCTTGTGCTTAATATATATCGACTTTAGGAATAAAGGCAAGTACTCTGTATATATTATTCTTTAAAAAATATTCTGGAAAATCTCCCAACAAACAAAAAAAAAATAATAATGAACTAAAAATGTATTTTTTCAACTTCCAAACTTTGAAAATGTTTACTCAAACTGGGAACATTCGGCCTTGACTGAAGCCGAATGTTCCCGACAAATACCTGGGGCCGAATGTTCCCGAGGCCGAAAAGACCCGGATCCACTGGCAGTGGGGGGGGGGGGGGGGGGGGGGCGAAAATAGGCAACAAATAACTAGTGAACAGCAAAAGGGGGGTTCGCTCAAAAAAGATTTCGATACTGATTTAAATTTCTGAAAAGACATACTGTTGTTTTTAAGCATGTTCTTCGATAGTTCGTTCAAACAACGACTGGAAAGAATGAAATTAGCTTTTATAATTGGGAAAGACATTTTCTGAACTTTTCACCCCAATGATGTCGCAGTCGCAGATAACATCAAGTAAAAAAATGCATTTTAAAATGTCGGAAATAGTAACATTTTTCTGGGTATTTTATGTAGAAATGCAATAGAATTAGCTTTAAGCTAAATTTTATGAAGAATATTGAAGAAGCAGTAGAATATATCAGAATCAATCTTATCATATAAGTTAATTATTTTATGAAGCTATAAGCGCCCCGGTTCTACACATGTGCTCGACTCACTGGAGTATACGCAGGATTAGACGAGTCTGTCTGTTTTTTCGGAGAGAAAGATGAAACAGTGAAATTCATTTCTAAGTTTTTCTGACGACGATTGAATACACCCTGAACAAGGAGCGCGCACCTGTTGCTGGAGTATATCCCATTTTATGGTTCAAGTGAGAGTATTTTTGACAGCATGGCGGAACTTCAGCTGGCTCCACTTCGGCCTCTTGGAGATTTTTTATTGGAATCTGCAAGGTTCCAGATTCCGAACATACAGGATGTTGAAAAATGGGCTAACCGGGTTCTGAATAATCTTCTGTATTATCAAACAAACTACTTTTTAACGGCATTTATAGTGTTCCTAATTATTGGGTTTGTAAAATTTTGGTGATTTTTTTCAGTGATTCCATTTCCAGTCTCCATTATTTATTAGCTCCTTTTGTTTTCTCGTTATTTGAAAGACACTGAAACGCATTTCCATTGTCTTTACAGGTTCAATGCTTTTCGGTCTCGCGGTTTTCGGCCTCGGGTTTTGGGCGCTTTTCGGTCTCTGAGTCTGAGAGTTTGGTGTTTTTTCACGAACATTTTTTTTTCATGTCCTGTGAGTGGGCAAGAAGAACAAAATTTAAATTCATGACATAAGCAAATAAAGTTATTCGGGTCGCAAGAGATTTCAAATCCTACATCATCCCTGTGTGCTTTTGGCGCACTGAAACTTTTCATTCATTGTATTTCTTGCAGCCTTGTAGACAAATTCTAAGGGGATCGGGAAGATTCGTCCTCGGGAAGTTTCGTCCCCGGGAAGATTCGTCCCCAGTTAGTGGGAAGTTTCGTCCCCGGGAAGTTTCGTCCTCAGTACTTGTTAAATAATCATAAGCGTAGGGCTGGCGTGGGATTGTAAGGTACATGGACAAGTTATAGTATCTTGGTTAATCATATTTTATTCAATTTTTACTCAATGCTTTACAGGTCAAAAACTGATAACAACAAAATATACAGTAAAAACATAACACGAAAATACTATGGTAAAATAAAAACACCAATAATTAGTCACAAAAAAAAATCAATCAACATGCAGACAATATTTTATACGAGGAGTTGATTCACGCAAGCAGCGGCAAGCTCATTAAATTTATTTTGTGACAAATTATTCGAGAATGTCTGTTACAATGTACCAAAGTTTCATTTGTATTTTAAATAGTTCAATCAGTTGAAAAAACACCCTAAGATCCATCCGACTGTACCAGTTAAAAAAAACACCGTAAGATCCAACCGAGTGTATTCACATCAAAAGAATTATGCAAACATATTTATATTAATAGGGAAAAATAAAGTCAGAAGAGTAATATTCCACGCATACATAACATATATTAACATGATACACACAGGTCCTTGATTAATTTTTTATTAAAAATATGTCAGAATTCTATACAATTCAAGTGGGAAGTTTCGTCCTCTATAGAGGACGAAACTTCCCACTAACTTGGGGATGAAACTTCCCGGGGATGAATCTTCCCTGACCCATTCTAAGCTGGTTAAACTGTAGTTCAGCGATGTGAACGTAGTGGCTACCCCTCTATGTTCAAATTCCTCCCATTCAAATCTGTGGTAAAATCCTCAAAACTCGAAATTACGAATATATATCAGGCTTTCGCCTTTATCACCAGCTGCTTTCGACACCAGTAACTGGTCCTGCAACATATTTATCCAGAGTACACATATTTCCTTACATTTGTGCAGAGTAAATTGATCCAAACTATATGTTATCCTTTGTTTATAGAGATATGAACTACCGCCAAATCAACTCACAGAAGGACCACCAGATTCTTGAAGACGACCTTAAAAAATTAGAAGACTGGGCTGGCAAATGGGGAATGCGTTTCATTGCTACAAAATGCTACATAATGAGTATAAAGCAAACATCATCCCACTTATACCAGTTATGTGACCAGATATTAAAAACGGTAGATGGCAATCCGTACCTTGGCCTCATGTTCTCAAACGATCTTAAGTGGAATACCCATACTGGTAAAACATCCCAAAAAGCTAGCTGCACATTGGGATTCCTATGCAGAAATCTAAGAAAAGGCCCACTGAAATGCAAGAAAATGGCCTATATTGCCACGGTCTGTTCAGTAATGGAGTATGGAGCAGAAATATGGGACCTACATCTAGTGAAAAATATAAATCAACTGGAGAAAATCTGAAAGAGAGCTGCACGTTTCATAACAAGTGACTATAAATCCAGAGAAACCGGATGCATGGCAAAAATGTTAGAAAATCTAGAACTCCCGCCACTGCAAGAAAGACGCCCGGAGGTCCATTGGCTGAAACATTGCTTGTGCACAGGTCATATGTACAGAATTTGATAGCTTTACTTGGGCCATAACGCGTACATTAACGTGCATATCAACGTGCTATTTGTGCGCATTTTAGGACAGGACTTCTAGTTTTAACTGTACCAAAACAGAAACAGAATGAATACGGGAGAACCATCAGCAATCACTTCATTGCCGCCCATGTTAACTTTCGCCTGTACGGCTCTAAAATAATAACCCGGAGTTGAGACTAAACAAATATCTATGCAGAAACAGAAATATGGTTGAATTTGTGCAGAGCAGGTTGATTATATGTATGATCATTGCACGGGTCATTTTATTATGAGTTACGATCTCTGCATCGATATACATTTCGGCAGCAACTCCGGGTTGCGCAAAAAAACATGGATGATATCAAAGCGCTGGTTGCCGCTTTGCAGTGTTAAAATCACAATAAATAAAGGATAATACATAGTTTGGATCAATTTACTCTGCACAAACCACAAATGTTAGGAAATACATGTTTTAGAACGTAGAGGGGTAGCCACTACATTCAGCTCGCTGAACTACAGTTAAAACTAGAAGTCCTGTCACGAATAGTGTGCTTATCTAGGCTTAATTGCGCGTTGGAATTGCCATATCGAATGGCGTCCAAAGCACGACAGGTTCTCTTGGTTACTCATAGAAAACGCATGCAATTTTTCTGCCAATGGACCTCCGGGTTACCCGGAGGTCCATTGGCTGAAACATTGCTTGTGCACAGGCCATATGTACAGAATTTGATAGCTTTACTTGGGCCATAACGCATACGTTAACGTGCATATCAACGTGCTATTTGTGCGCATTTCGTGACAGGACTTCTAGTTTTAACTGTAGTTAAACAGATTAGCCCACACTGGTGGTGCTCTCCCCCTCCCCCCCCCCCCCCACACGTTCAGATTGGGAACTCAAAACACGAAAATAGGAATATATGTCAAGCTTTTGCCCTTATTACTGTCTGCATTTGATAGTACTCATATTTCCTTACATTTGTATGGAGTTTATTGATCCAAATTGTGTTTTATCCTTTACTTATCAAGATTTGAACACAGGCGAAGGGTCAACCATTGCTTCGATACCGTCCATGTTACTGTACGCCTGTATTGTATTGGCTATAAAATAGTAACCCAGAGTTGCACCTAAACATATAATGACGCGGAAACCGAAATACGATTGGATTTGTGCAGAGAAGGTCTATTATGATCATTGCGTGTGGGTATTTTATTAGGAGTTACCATTTCTGCAGCGATATTTGTTCCGGCAGCAACTCCGCGTTGCGCCAAAAAATGGACGGCATCGAAGTGGTGTGTTGCCTGTGTTCATATCTCGATTAGTAAAGGATAAAACATAGTTTTGATTAATAAACTGTACAAATGTAAGGAAATACGTGTACTATCGAATGCAGGGCAAAAACTTGATATATAGAGGATATGGAATGAGTGTTTGTCTCATATAATATTTGTGAAACGAGTGTAAGAATTTTCCATTTTGGCGAGCCCAAACGGAAAATTCGGACTAGTTTCATCAATATTTTTTTAGAAAAACACTCATTTCATATTCTATTTGTCATATGACACACACACACACAAAGTAGCCACTTAGTATGACTTTTTAACCCATCACCTAACCTGAGTTGCAGACGGCTCTTGGAAAAAACATTCTCGTATAACTAAAAAAAAAAATTTCATTTTTTGCTTCCAAAACATAGGTTATGACCCCTCATTGGAATGAGCGTGACACACTAGTTCCAATGAGGGGTCATAACCTATATTTTGGAAGCAAAATTAAAAATATAAAAAAAAAAAATAATGGCGTTTTCTCACGAATATATTGCACCAGGAGTGAAAAATTGCTCGCGTAAAATCAATCACTGGAGCTATTTGCTCACGCAATTACAGTTAAAACTAGAAGTCCTGTCATGAATAGTGCGCTTATCTAGGCTTAATTGCGCATTGGAATTGCGTGCAATTGCCATATCGAATGGCATCCAAAGCACAGCAGGTTCTCCTGGTTTCTCATAGCAAACACATGCAATGTTTCTGCCAATGGACCTTCGGGTCACCCGGAGGTCCATTGGCTGAAACATTGCCTGTGCACAGGCCATATGTACAGAATATTATACATGTAGCTTCAATTGAGTCATAACGCGCACATTAACGCGCATATCAACATGCTATTTGTGCGCATTTCATGACAGGACTTCTAGTTTTAACTGTACACATCACCATTGGGGACCATCTGCAATGTGATATTTTTATACTGTACCAATGACCCAGACTTAGCTGGTGCTAACTCTAACAAAACCAGGGCCAAACACAAATTTTGCCCCCAAATCCCCAAAATTTGCATCCAAAACCAAAAGAAATCATGTCCTATAGGACCTCCATACTACGCCCCCACTGCGCATGTGCAGTGTCAAGGACATCCCGAAATTGGCGCCAATTATCATTCTCTGTTTGGCCCTTCATCAGTCAACATCTCACTGATCTTTGTGCTTGTAAATCTCAGTTTAAAGGATGCCAGACATGTAATTTGTGGAGAAATGGTGATTCTAAGGAGGATATAGAAGGAGGAGAGGAAAAAGAAGTGACAAAAAATAATCAGGGCTGTACTTAAAATTTTTTGATGAAATTATGTTAGGTTGCCTATTTTCAGGGCATGGGCCTCTTGTTGTCATTCTTGCTAAATGTTGCACTGCTTATTCAGTGTTTCCTCTCCCCTAGCCTTCTAAAGTCCCCCCCTTGCAATTCTCCCATGCTTTTGGCATATTTTTGAGAAAGTTCATTTCTAAAATTTTCCTGGGAGAGTTGCTTGGATACAGAATGTTTTCTGTTATTTTCACCATAGTTACGTTTTCACCCATGGGTGTATAACGTTGTATTCTGCATCTTCCATCTGATGTTCTGCAGATTCTCCCCTGGGAGTCTCTGTCTTGCATGAGATAGAGTGTAATTTTGATGACTGATTTCGGGCCAGTTTTTTCAGTGCCTGGAGTCATGTTTTCTGGTGTTTTACACTGTTTGTTTACATTGGCAACAGCCTTTTTTGAGGGGAGCTGTTTGCCTTTGGTGTAGTTTATCTCACTATAAGATACGTTTATATTATCCGTAAGTGTCTCATTAATTATTTAATATAAATTTAAAATTTTTGACCACACTTTGCCATCGGATCCATCGGGGCTCAACGTTACTTTTCAGCAACTTGGGCTTCGCTGAAAAAATATTTTTTAAAAATTATTTTGATTTGCAATTGTTTTTTCATTTATTAATGGATCATGTTATTATGTATCTTTGTGTCAGGGGTTTGTGCGAGTAACTAGGACTTGTTGACTTTTCACAATGAAACGATATTGTTCAAATTGTAATGGGAAGAAATCTTCCTCTGACTTTCATGATCATTGTATTAATTGTAGTCAGTGTTCTCGCACTAATCCTTGTTCTATATGTCAATATTGGGATGACAAACATTGGAAACGTGTGTCACGGTATGTTGTTTCTGGAGAAAGGGCTATGCCGGCTCTTTCTCCGCAAGGTCACTCTACACTCTCAGTTTCTATTTCAGAGGAACAAGAACAGGGTGATGTTTCCATGTTATCTTCTGCAAGTGCGCTTCCGTCGTCACAAATGAATTCAGAGCTAGCGGCAAAAGTGCTCATGGAGATTAGACAAATGTCGTCCGCTAGCTCGCCCGGTGTAGCGTCCATTCACCGAATGGTTCAGCAGCCGGGTTCGTCCGATGCGGTCCAGGAGGAAATGTTGGGTGATGCGAGCACTCAATGTGCACACCCAGTGATGGCGGATAGTAAGCGAGATCGGAGGAAGCCTTTGAGTCCGGTTCCTAGCTCGTCCAGGTCCAGCCGGGCCACGAGCGAGAGAGGCCCCTCTCTCGTACAACAACATCTGGGACCAGATGTTGTGGTACAAAATGTGTCGCAAGCGGAGCATACGTCCGTCGCTCGGGACGCTCCGTTGTATAGGCAGTCCGCGGAGACTGCTAAGGCTTCCTCTTCTCGTCAGCGCACACGACCGCACCTTGGCTGCGTGACCGCCGATATCTTACCAGCTTCGCCGATCAAGGATTCTTCGGCGACCAGGTCACACCATCCGGTAGCCAGGGACTCGAGACCGATGGACTCCGGACGTTCGCATAGAAAAAGTATGCGGGAGCCATCTGATGCAGAGCTGCCCTCGGCGAAGCAGCGAAAGACTGCGCCTCCGCAGGTCTCGACGCCGGACATTCTTGTGCAGATAGCACAGCTTATCGCAGCATCCCAGCAGCCGACAGAAACGGTGTCGGATCGAGAATTATCCGACGGCGCTGGGTCGGTACGCTCGCCGAAGCATCGGGGGCGGACGACCGGGAGCATCATGAGGTCCGACCGGATGGTGAAAGGGATACGGATGATTTGGAGCTATCCCTTTCGGAACAACATAAAGCTGCCGTGGACTTCATCCGGCACTTTCTCCCTCAAGTTGTTCCGTCGGGACAGACTGCTGCGGTTCCGGACAAGAGGATTATAGCGTCATTGGACTCTGAATTTTTTGAGCGGTTCAGGGACATCGCTCCCGAGTTTCCGTCGCAGTCCAATAATGTTGCAAGAACATTTGAATTATTGAACGACGCTATATTTAAACTTGCTTCCAAGACGGGGAAAGCAGGTTTCTTGTCCGCCAATACTCTCAACCTGCCTTTCATTAATGCAAGGAATAAATTCGACACGGCAGGACAGGGTATCCCGAGAGTTCCTCTGCGTATGGACGACGAGGCGGAAGACTTAGAGCTATCATTACCGTCGTCGGCTTCTATTCCAACCGCGGTGTTGGAAACGGCTATTTCGTCTAACAGAGCCAATTTAGATGCCTTATCTTACGCAGATCACCTTACTAAGGCGTTATCACTGCGCCTTCAAGGGAAAGAGTTTCAGGATATACAATCCTCTTTAAGACTTCTTTCAAGGGCAGTAGCTTATTCCACGTGTAACTCCGCCCTTTCTGTGGCAAACCTGGAGTTGGTTAGACGTGACGCAGCCCTAGCTACATCCACACTCGTGGATACTAAGGTGAAGAACTCTCTTAGAGTCGCTTCGGTCTCCGGAGAACTTCTCTTTGACGGCAAGCTTTCTGCTATTTATGATAAAATTACAAAGAAAGCTTCGGATTCTCTGTTGTTCAAATCTGCTTCTAAGAAGTCGGATACAGCAGACAAGAATAAGACAGGCACTTCTGGGTCTAATGCGCCCAAGAGAGGTTCCTATAGAGGTTCCGGTGCATCCTCTTGGTCTTATTCGAGAGACCGTCAGGGTAGCGACTCTCGTTCGGGACGTCCTTCGGGCCGGGACAACCGGTCGGACGCCCCGAGGGCGACGGGACGAGGTGCGGGTCGTGGAGGACGTGGTTTCTCCTACCGCAGGCATCGCAGGCCTCGCAGGTCCAGGAGGTGATGGCTTAAACCTCTATCGCGTACCGGTTGGCGGAAGGTTGTCGAGCTTTTCACAAGAATGGGCGTCGATTACGGACGACCCTTGGGTGAGAGGAGTGACTTCGGAAGGTCTAAAGATATCCTTCAAACGAAAGCCTCCATTAACTCGAAGTCCAAAGTGGACTCAACTTCCGTCAAATCCGCAGAAAAGAGACGCTCTGTTATCAGAGGTGCAGTCTCTTTTAATGAAGAACGCGGTAGAGGTCGTAGAAAACCATGAGACTCCGGGATTCTACAGCTATCTGTTTCTGGTTCCGAAACCAGACGGCTCGTTCCGTCCAGTCATAGATTTGAGCTGGATAAACAAGCTGATCGTCGCTCCGAAATTTTATATGGAGACGATTCGGTCGGTCAGAGCGAGTCTTCGGGTGAACGATTATGCAACAAGCATAGATCTCAAAGATGCATACTTTCACGTCATGGTACATCCGACATTCAGAAAGTATCTACGCTTCGCAGTCCTAGGAGTGGTGTATCAATTCCGGGCGATGTGCTTCGGATTGAATCTAGCACCCTGGGCTTTCACTCGGGTAATGAACTTGGTAATGATCTATTTCCGAGCTCATTCGTCTGCGGTAACGTCGGCCTACCTGGACGACATTCTTCAGAGGTACGGCAACGAGTTAATGCTTCAGAACGATGTTCAGAATCTACTTCTATTGCTCCGACGTCTTGGTTTTATAGTAAACGAGGAGAAGTCAGATCTGGTGCCGTCCAAGTCATTCACTCATCTGGGAATGAGCTTCGAGACGCACAACAATCTCATTTGTCTGCCTTTAACCAGAGCGAAATTAGTCAGTTGTTACGCTCGCTATTGTCTGCACGCAGGCAAAGTCACAGCGAGAGAATTTATGAGACTGATAGGTCTGTGCGGAGCCGCTGCGGATCTCATTCCGATGGGGCGGTTACTCACGCGTCCTCTCCAAATTTTCTTGACTCAGAATTGGAGTGTGAAAATTCATTCGCTCGACGTAGACGTTCTCTTGTCAGATCAAGTGAAACAAGAGATTCAGACTTGGGCAAACATTCAGTGGTTAACTCAGGGAGTTCCGCTGCAGTTGCCGGATCCGAGTTTTACCGTTATGACGGATGCCAGTCAAACAGGTTGGGGTGCATCATTGATCCCAACGGATTCGAGATGCCAGGGTCTTTGGGATCCGCAATTCCTGTGCAAGCACATAAACATCAAGGAAATGATGTCAATTTGGCTTGCGTTACGTCATTGGATGGACATTATTCACAATGCTCATGTCCAAATCCTATCCGACAATACGACAGTAGTGGCGTATATACGGAATCAGGGAGGCACTCATTCAGTTCCGTTGTTCAATCTAACGGAAAGAATCCTTCTGTTTGCGCTAGAACATCAGGTTCTTCTTTCGGTCCGCCACATACCGGGTCGTCTGAATGTGCTAGCAGACTCCCTTTCACGAAAGGGTCGCTTGTTGCCGTCGGAGTGGACTCTCAATAAACAAGTATTCAATCAGATTTGCTACCAATGGGAACGGCCAATGATAGACTTATTTGCGACACATCTCAACAATCAGTTGCAGACGTATGTGTCTCCGTGTCCGGATCCAAGAGCATTTGCAGTAGACGCTCTGTCGATCCCTTGGGATATGCGTATCCTCCAGCGCCGTTAATTCAACAAGTATTGCTAAAGATAAAACAATCTCAATGCAAGATTCTGTTGGTAGCATCTCTGTCGCCACAGAGACCGTGGATAAATCTACTCAGGTGTCTGTTGTGGGACCTACCGCGAAAGCTTCCTCCACGGGAGGATCTTCTTTCGCAGGGGAAATCGCGCCAACTCCATCACAACCCGCAAGGTCTCAACCTTCACATTTTTCCGTTGTGTGGTCCTTCTTGCATGGCAAGCACTTTACAGGATGAGCAGTGGACGCGATTTCTAACTGTAGGAGGACCTCCTCTTCACTAAACTATGCGGCTAAGTGGAAGGTTTTTCGTCGTTGGTGTAGGGATCATTCTGTAGATATATTCGATCCCTCTATACCAGACATTGCAAACTTTCTAGTATACAACATTGACGAAATCAAACTGCAGCCTGTTACTATTAAGGGTTATAGGTCTATGTTATCTGATACCTATGCACATCATGATAGTTTACAAATTGGATCTAATGTCTCTTTATCTAAGTTGGTTAGAAACTTCTCGATAAATAGACCCAGAACTCTTAGATTAATTCCTAAATGGAATTTAGCTTGGGTTCTTCTTGAATTGAAGGAAAAGCCATTTGAACCTCTTGGGACAGTAGATTTCAAATTCTTATCTTATAAGACAGCTTTTCTCTTAGCTTTCTCTTCTGCTAGAAGAGTCAGTGAGCTTCATGCACTGTCGGTGGATGATTCTCACTATCGTAGTGTCGGGAACACTATCACCTTCACTACTAATGTGGGTTTTTTTAGCTAAGAATCAGGCTCCTAATAAATATCCGGAACCTATTGTTATTAAGGCTCTTCCGTCTTCAGACGGTGTAGGCCTTTACTCTGTCCTGTTAGAGCGTTACGTATCTATAAACAGAGATCTCAGTTTATCAGAAAGGGACGGAAACGTTTCTTTCTGTCTTTGATGCCTAATAGAAGGGACATTTCGGTCCATTCTATTGCTAGATGGATTCATTTAACTATCCGTACTGCTTATGAGAGTTTATCTTCTTCTCAGCAGTCTGTGCTTAAGATTTCCGCTCATGAAGTAAGAGCTCTTGCTACTTCTTGGGCTTATGCTAATAGTGTTGCTATTACAGATTTAATGAAGGCTGCTTATTGGTCTCAGCCATCCACATTCACGAATTTTTATCTCAGAAATATTGAGTCCATTTCTGGAGACATGCATTGTTTAGGTCCGTTATCTGTTGCTCAGAATGTCGTCCACTAAACAGTTGCAACTATAGTTATGCAGGCTTTCTGTTCCGGCAGTGACTCCGTCCGGCTGCCCTCTTCGCTCTGGGCTATTTGACCCAGGGCAAGGGGAAGGGGGGGGGGGGGGGGGTTTCCTTAGGTCACCTGCTTTATAGTGAAAAGCAAGGGAATGCCTCCTCCAAAGTCAGTATTTCTGAGTCGCTTCCGGGATGGTTTTAAAGTGTAATATTAATGTTAAAATTCATTCATGTCTTATTTTTAAAGTGTAGCTCGGTGTGAAGCATTTGTATATGTCAAGTGTCAAACGTATACAATACTCGGACACTTTTAAAAGATTATAAAGAGTCTCAATTCTCTGGACTACTTTATTTATTGGCTTACTTTAAAAATAATTAGTATAAGGGTTATACTGGATGTAAATAGAGAACATGAATATTATTGTGCTCAATTATTAAGGGTATTGTATCTTTCTAATTTAATATTAAATAAGATATATACATGTAAAGCCTAATACTCCTTTTCTCCTTAAGGGGTTACCTCTTTATTATATAGTTGAGCTTATTGGATTTTCCTCTATGTCCTAGGCCCTCCAGCCTGTTTACTATTCAGCTAAGTCTGGGTCATTGGTACAGTATAAAAATGTTAAAAAATTTATAGTAATTTATATATTTTTTATACTTACCAATGACCCAGACGGGGATGGCCCTCCCAGGAGTTGGGAACTCTTGCTTCCCCGCTGAGTACATAGCGCTGACCAGGCACTGCCAGTAAGAATGATAATTGGCGCCAATTTCGGGACGTCCTTGACACTGCGCATGCGCACTGGGGGCGTAGTATGGAGGTCCTATAGGACATGATTTCTTTTGGTTTTGGATGCAAATTTTGGGGATTGGGGGGCAAAATTTGTGTTTGGCCCTGGTTTTGTTAGAGTTAGCACCAGCTAAGTCTGGGTCATTGGTAAGTATAAAAAATATATAAATTACTATAAATTTTTTAACTTTCGTGCATTTTTAAAATGAAAGGAGCAACCCTAGTCAGACTTTGTTATGCCATGTTTATGCAATTTTCCAATGATGGAGAGATTTTCATTTTTAATCCTTTTCTTGGATATTAGGCCTACATGTATATTATACAGTTAAAACTAGAAGTCCTGTCATGAAATGCGCACAAATAGCACGTTGATATGCGCGTTAATGTACGCGTTATGGCCCAAGTAAAGCAGTCGAATTCTGTACATATGGTCTGTGCACAAGCAATGTTTCAGCCAATGGACCTCCGGGTAACCTGGAGGTCCCTTGGCAGACACGTTGCATGTGTTTGCTATGAGTAACTAAGAGAACCTGCCGTGCTTTGGATGCCATTCGATACGGCAATTGCGCGCAATTCCAACGCGCAATTAAGCCTATATAAGCGCACTATTCGTGACAGGACTTCTAGTTTTAACTGTATACAAGTAATTTCTTATCAACCTACTCACAATTGTTTACTACAGGCTTGCACTACAGTGGAAGTCCCTAACTCGGATAAAATACTCTCTATTTTTGTCTTTCCCAAGCAAGTTGGGAAAGAAAAGTGGTGCAAAAGCACCAATAAAAATAAGCCAAAACTGGGTCGAGTGCAACCGGCGCAGACCCAGTACGGGACGCTCTCTCCCAAGTACAACTCCACGACTTCCGTTGCCAGTGCGCATAAACCGTCTCTAAAGACTCATTCTTTTTGAAATCCGCTTCGTGTCGAGATGTTTTTGCACGCTTATCAGTGTTCCACCAGCTCGATGTTTGATGATTCCTGATTCATTATACCACAGTGTATCCTTTGTATTCTCAGGAACAGTGTTTTATATTCTCTTTTTTCTATTATATGTCCATAATGTATATTTATTTGCTCTCTCTCGGGTCGCGCGCGATTTTCGCGGGCCACGCGGTTCGGACTTAGTTTTTCACAATTATTGTTCATGCTTTTTTTGCAAATTTTTCTAATTGTGTTAGAGTTAGGTGTCAGCGGGGTACCACTCCTGCAGTGTTTCTTCTTTCTGTTGAGAGTAGTCTTCCTGTTGGGTGGTTCCCGGTCGACCGTCTGGGGTCTTTGTTTCTGTCACCTTTCTCTCTTTGGGGGTGTTCTGTTTTCTGATCTCACCTTCTCTGCTCCTCTCACCTCTTTCATGCCTAGGACAATTCCTTGTGGGCAGTGTCTGCTGCCTAAGCATGTGGACGATGTACATTCGTCGTGTTCCTCCTGTAATGGGTGTTCGGCCGAGCGGCCGTGTGGTGTCTGTGGAACATGGTCTTCCACCTTTTGGGCGTCTGTAAATCGTGTCGTTCGTTCTCGTGGCCGTGCCTCCCGCTCCCGCGGGAAAGGAGAACGTGGTCGTTCGAGCCTCCCGAGCCGACTTTGTCTGGTGAGAGTTATTCCTCCTCCGTGGGGGATGTGCAGTCTTTTCCTGTGGTGGATACTGCGGGAGCCGTTGAGTGTTCTGGTGTAGAGATGCCTGGTTCCGGGACTACGGTCCCCCTCCAGTCGACATCTGAGGCTGTCACTAGGGTTGTGACTCCTCCTTCGGAGCCGAGCCGGTGTGCTCTCTCCATTATTTCACCAGCCTCAACGACTCTCGACGTATCTACTACTGCTGCTGGTCCGTCTGCTTCGTTGTCTGTTTCAGCCGGCCTCGGCTTTTCGCTACAGGGGACTGCAGAACTGTCCGATACTGTAGACGTGGGATATCGGCCCCAGCCTTCCCTGACTTCAACTCGGCGAAGTCGGAAGGGGCTGCCGGCCGAGCCCATCACTGTGGTCTCGTCGCCGTCGAGTACAACAGTTGTGTTTTTGGATTCGGATGTTCGTAGTGGAAACACTATGAACTCCGTGGCGTTTCCGTCCACTCACTCTGGTCACACGACCAGTTTTGGGGGACCAACGCCTTTTGTGCAGCCTGGACCTTCTGCCCCGCAGAGGTCCGCGGTGACTCTCATGAGTTCTCGCAATATTGATCCTCGGGGTGCATCGTACCCCTATACACGTCTGCCTTCAGATGTTTCGGCTGCCGCCCATCGTCCCGCGTCGGGTGTTTTGGAGGATCGTGACCCTTCGCTGGTTAAGAGGGTCAGAGGTGAAGCCACTTTGCCGGTTCGCTCCCCTGTCGAACCGGTCGGTACAGGCAGTGAGCTTTGGGAGGCCCTCTCCTTACTCACTCAGGTTCTCTCAAAGAGCCTTCCTGTTGCTTCCAGCGAGGCTATGGGTGGTTTCCAGGCGCCTCCTATGGCGCCGCCTCCCGGAATTGGAAACAGGCCGGTTTCCGATTCCTCTGGTGTCCCGACACCATGGGAGGCGTCGGCTGGTTTGCCCACGATGGGCTATGTGTCTTCCGACTCTGGGGAGGAGTCCGACATGCTTGAGGTCGAGGGCCAGCAGTCTTCGGACTTGGGGGCGGCTCTTGACTTTGTGTTTGGGTTTCTGCCTGAGCTCAAACCTGCTAACCAGCCGACAGTTTCAGCCTGGCCGCGATCATCGGTCGCGCGCCAACAGCCTATGGAGCAACCTGCTTCTGGGCGCCTTCGACCGTGCCAGTCGGTACAGGTGGTTGAAGCTTTTTCAGCATTGGATGCCAAGCTGAATTCCAAGGCTTTGAAGACTTCGTTCTTCACCAGGGTTGACACCTTTTTGCCTCCTGTGCATTATCGTTCCTACGATTCCGCCAATCCGTCAGTCTGCCAGACTTTGACGGTTCTGGATCAGGACTCCACTTCCCTCGGGCTTTCCAAGCCCAAGTCTGCCGTCATTCCAATGACGACTCTGGAGTCCACGTTGGGCTTATCTAGAGAGATGCTTGGCATGCTTTCTCTCTCAGATCACGTCGTCTCAGCTTTGGCTGCTTATCTGCCTCCAGATAAGTTTGACGAGGTACAGGCTCCTTTGCGTGTGCTGTCCAAGGCGCTTATGCACCTTACTCACACGCATGCCTGTAACACGGCCAATTTGGAATTAGTTCGAAGGGACGCTGTGCTGGACACAGGACGATCCCTTCCCGAGGTGCAGCGTGCTACTCTTCGATCTGCTTCTTTGGCAGGTCCGCAACTTTTCCATGGTTCCGTGTCGACGGTCCGGGATGACGTCCTACGTCATTCCAAAGATCAGCTGCTGTTTCGTCAGCTTGATCAGCCTTCTCGGGGAGGCAAGGGCCGTTCCAAGCCTAACAAGTACCCTTCTGCTTCCTCTGTGAAGCAAAAGGCTGGTCCTTCTGCCGCCGCCTCTGCTTCTTACTCACGGGGTAAAGGTAGGGGTCAGCAGAATCGAGGGAAGTCTCAGGATTCTTCATTTAGCAGAGGAGGTGGTTTCTCCTCTCGCGGGCCTCGTCGGGGCTCGAAATGAAGGTCCTCACCTCGACTCGTCCCAGGTTGGAGGAAGGATAGCAGAGTTTGCAGACCATTGGACCACCATCACATCCGATCCATGGGTGTTAGATGTTGTTCGGTCCGGGCTGCGCATATCCTTCCGACGGCACCCCACTCTGTCAAGGGTGCCTCTTCCAACCACAGTTCCTTCAGACGTTTTACGTCGGGAACTTTTGTCCACGGAGATTGCCAATCTCCTGGCAAAGGGGGCGATCGAGGTCGTCAAGAACGTTCAGTCAGTGGGTTTCTATTCCCGCCTGTTCTTGGTGCCGAAGAAGGACAGCCGACTCCGACCGGTTATCGATCTGAGCATCCTGAACCAGTCTATCATTGCTCCCAAGTTCAGCATGGAGACTTTCAGGTCGGTCCGCCAATCAATTCACCAGGGAGATTTCGCAGCCAGCATCGACCTGCGAGACGCTTACTTCCACGTTCCGATGCATCGGGCGTCACGGAAGTATCTCAGGTTCGCTTTTCTGGGGCGAGTTTACCAGTTCAAGGCCATGCCTTTCGGCCTCAACCTGGCTCCTTGGGCGTTCACCAGACTGATGTCGCATGTGATAGCGTTCCATCGCACACAGTCCAGGGTGACTACTTCGGCATATCTGGACGATATCCTCCAGAGGCATTCCAATGCTGCCTTACTGGAATCGGATGTCGCCACTCTGTTGAGCTTGCTCACGTCGCTAGGATTCAGAGTCAACGAGGAGAAGTCGGACCTGGTCCCTTCTCAGTCGTTTTGTCATCTGGGGATGTCTTTCCAAACCAAATTCAATTTGGTGGTTGTTCCCCAGGCCAAGGCTGTGATTCTCTCAGCTTTTGCTCTGACTCTGTCCCAGTCCAGGTCCGCGACCGCTCGGAGTTTTCTCCGGCTGATCGGTCTCTGCGGTTCGGTGACGGATCTCATTCCTCTAGGTCGGCTGCGTGTCAGACCTCTCCAACACTTTCTGCTCAGTCGTTGGAGACCGAATGTAGTTTCTCTGGATCAGGTGCTTCCGTTTCCGGACTCTCTGTATCCTCACCTTCTTCCCTGGACAGATGTTCAGTGGATTACGCAGGGTGTTCCGCTGGACTTACCCACGTCCGATCGCGTTCTGACGGCAGATGCCAGCGATCTCGGATGGGGTGCGACGTTGGATCCTCTCGGTCTTTCCCTACACGGGATGTCTTCTGAGTTTCAGGCAGTGGATCCCTCACTTGTCGAATCGCCAGGTCCTTCTACTATCCGACAATTCGACAGTGGTTGCTTACATTCGGAACCAGGGCGGCACGCACTCGCTTCCGATGTACGAGTTAGCTCGGGATCTTTTACTGCTCGCTCAGGAGGTTCACGCCGGGGTGGTTGTTCGTCACATTCCCGGTCGTCTGAACGTCCTAGCCGACTCCCTGTCCCGACAGGGCAGGGTTATTTCCACCGAGTGGATGCTTCACAGGGCAGTGTTCCAGTCGCTTTGCGATCTCTGGGGACGTCCCCACATCGATCTCTTTGCGACTCGTTGGAACCATCAGGTGGACACTTTCGTGTCCCCGTGTCCAGATCCTCTGGCTTTTGCCGTGGACGCTCTGTCACTCGATTGGAACGGTCTAGTCGGCTACGCCTTCCCGCCGGTTCCGATTCTTCCTCAGGTTCTCGCCAAAATTCGAACCTGCAGTTGTCGAATCATTCTGATCGCTCCCCTGTCGCCTCAGCGGGTGTGGATCAATCAGCTCCGCTCGCTGATGGCGGCGGTTCCGGCACGTCTCCCGCTACGTCGCGACCTTCTTTGTCAAGGTCGCCCGAGGAGGTTTCACGTCGACTTCATTGTGCCTTCACGCATATCTTTTGTCAGGTCCTGTCTCCTCCGTAGAGGTTTTTCGAGACGAGCAGTGGAGTGCATTTCTTCTTCAAGGAGGCACTCCACTGGTTTAGCTTATGCAGCTAAATGGAAGGTCTTCTGTCGATGGTGTGCTGATCACTCTGTTGATTATGCCAATCCTTCGATTTCACAGATTGCGGAGTTTCTGGTATATCTGTTTGATTCTCGGGGTCTCCAGCCTGTTACCATCAAGGGTTACAGGTCTATGCTTTCAGAGACTTTTTCTTATGTGGGGAAGCGTCGTATCGGCACTAATCCTTACCTCTCCAAGCTTGTTCGGCACTTTTCTTTGAAAAGGCCTCGGACTTTGCAGCTTACTCCACGATGGAATCTTTCGTGGGTGCTGCTTTGCTTGGGGGGGGGGGGGGGGGGGCGCCGTTCGAACCTTTATCCCAGGTGGATATGCAATTTCTCACATACAAGACGGCTTTTCTGATGGCATTTGCTTCGGCCAGACGGGTTAGTGAGCTTCACGCCCTCTCGGTTGACCCGGCCTTTTTTAGGAGTTCTCCCAACAGTGTTACTTTTACCACTGATTGCTCCTTTTTGGCTAAGAATCAGTTACCAGATACTACTCCTCCTCCTATCTGTATCAGGGCTCTTCCCTCTGTTGAGGGTACTCGCCCTTTGCTCTGTCCGGTCCGTGCTATTCGCATTTATCTTGATCGGACACGCTTCATACGGAAGGGCAGAAAACGTTTTTTTCTGTCTCTCATTCCGGGTCGACAGAAGATCTCTCCTCAATCCATTTCTCGATGGATTTGTCTTGCTATTCGTACGGCTTATAGTCGTTTAGCAGCTGGCGATTGTATTACCAATCGTATTTCTGCCCACGAGGTGCGGGCACTGTCTACCTCTTGGGCTTATTCTAACTCCGTCAAGTTGTCGGATGTTATGCAGGCAGCCTACTGGAGAAATGCTTCTACTTTCTCCACCTTTTATTTACGCCAGTTGCAGGAGCAGTCGGAGGACCTTTTTGCCTTGGGTCCTCTTTCTTCTGCTCAGGCTGTTGTCTGCCATAGCCATTAGGCTTCTTGAAGGTCAGTTTCAGCCTTGTGCTGTTACTGCCCTTTTTTCTGTCTGTGTGTCACACAGGCTCATATGTCTCTTTTCATTGTCCTTTACCAATGATTGCGACATTATGGTTGATAAGCCTCGGGACCTCTTCCTTCTGCTTCACGGTTCCAGTGCACTAGGGTTATGTGGGGGTTGGTTATGCGATTCCCTCCAGCCTTTTGTCTATTCAGCCTGTAGTAAACAATTGTGAGTAGGTTGATAAGAAATCTAAATTTTATAGTAAATTTCCTTTCTTATTATACCTACCACAATTGTTTACATGGAGGCCCTCCCGTCTTCTTTACGGGTAAAGAATCTTTCCTCCCCGCTGATCACATAACTCTAACGTTTACGGATTCAAAAAAGAATGAGTCTTTAGAGACGGTTTATGCGCACTGGCAACGGAAGTCGTGGAGTTGTACTTGGGAGAGAGCGTCCCGTACTGGGTCTGCGCCGGTTGCACTCGACCCAGTTTTGGCTTATTTTTATTGGTGCTTTTGCACCACTTTTCTTTCCCAACTTGCTTGGGAAAGACAAAAATAGAGAGTATTTTATCCGAGTTAGGGACTTCCACTGTAGTGCAAGCCTGTAGTAAACAATTGTGGTAGGTATAATAAGAAAGGAAATTTACTATAAAATTTAGATTTCTACCAGCGACAACCAAAAAATAAATTAACTTGTCTTGGGCGACAAGTGTATTTTTGCCATGACTTTTCATGTTATTGAAATCATTCCCAAACATACCAATTCCAATTGCAGAAAAAAATCTGAAACAATCGGCACAGTTGACGGCAGTTACATTCCACTTCCATTTTGTTTGTGGGGGAAACTCGTTTCTATTTTGAACCAAACACGTCATAGATATTGAGGGAGATTCTGTGCATACTTGTCATCATCTATTGTTTTCTGGGGAAAACTTGTTTCCGTTTTTAACTAAATTTATACGTCATTGGTATTGATTGAAAATTAATGTGTACACATCATGCGATATCGGGGTAACTACACAACAATGGAAAGACAACGTGTTCAGCATCATCTACAAAGAGTTTAGTCCTGGGTAAATTTGTAACGAAAAACCCCTGAATTGACTCGGAAAAATCTGCGGAATGCACAAAGGGGGCCAAATGTATTGAAAGTCAATTTGTTCAAGTTGGTTTCAATGGGTTACAAGTGAAAAAACAATTTACTTGTCACAGGTGACAAGTAAATTTTTTTGAATATTTCGACCCTTGGTAAAATGACAACAAGAACATGTGCATTTCGTTTTTTTTTCTATTGAATATGCCAGCCGCCATTTTGTACCGACGATGCAGAAATCTGTTTTTTTGTACAGAACTTCCATATGAAAGCTCTGATTTGAATAATTTTTTGTATGAATGTTTAGTACCATGGGATACATCACATATAATACAGGTTTTTTTCTTGTGCGTAAATTATGCAAATTAGACTAAATTTGATGTTTTTGGTGTTACTTTCAGCACTGTAAGTGCAAATGCCAATACGGCTCGGGCTAGAGGCCGTGTTTATGAACCAATCTTTACGAAACTCCTTGGGTACCTTTGTTATCACCGTGGGACAAGAACGAGTGTTTTGGGGTCCGATCCGAAATTCAAGATGGCCGATGGCAGCCATTTTGTACAAAATTTAGTGCAATCAGATTTTTGCACAGAACTTGCATATGAAAGCGCTGATTTGAATAATTTTTTGTGTGAATGTTCAGTACAATACGGCTCGGGCTAGAGTCTGTATTTATGAACCGATCTTCACGAAACGTCTTGGGTACCTTTGTTATAACCTTGGGACGAGAACGAGTGTTTCTGGGTGCGGTCCAAAATTCAAGATGGCTCCCAGTGGCCATTTTGTACCGAAATTTGGTCTAATCAGTTTTTTGTACACAACTTCTATACGGCTCAGGCTAGAGGCCGTATTTATGAACCGATCTTTACGAAACTTCTTGGGTACCTTTGTTGTCACCGTGGGATGAGAACGAGTGTTTTTGGGTGTTGGCCAAAATTCAAGATGGCCACCAGCAGCCATTTTGTACCAAAATTAGTGCAATCAGTCTTTTGTACAGAACTTCTGTATGAAAGTTCTGATTTGAATAAATTTTTGTATGAATGTTTAGTAATATGGAACACATCACATATAGTACAGTTTTTTTTCTCGTGCCGAAATTATGCAAATTAGATGAACTTTGATTTATTCAGTGCTACTAACACACTGTAAGTGCACATGTCAATACGGCTTGGGCTAGAGGCTGTATTTATGAACCGATCTTCACAAAACTTCTTGGGTACCTTTGTTATCACCTTGGGACGAGTGTTTCTGGGTGTGGTCCAAAATTCAAGATGGCTGCCAGTGGCCATTTTGTACCGAAATTAGGTCCAATCAGTTTTTTGTCACAACTTCTACACAGCTCATATTTGTGAACTGATCTTCATGAAACTTCTTGGGTACCTTTGTTTTCACCTTGGGACTGGAATGAGTGTGTTTTGGGGTGCCTTTGTTATCACTGTGCTATGAGAACAAATATTTTGGGGTTCAGTCAGGCCCACTCTGATCTGGGACGCAAAGATTTCTTTTCTAGTTTAGCATCTGACTGTCACCCACCTTTACAATACTTTACCTATACATTTGTTACAGGCAACGGTCAGTATTTACATGTATGTACAGACCATTACAATACTTTATATGTACCTTTGTTATCAGGTCATTACCTAGATGTTTGTCATTGCTGAGTCACATCTATACATGTACATGTCTTTGTCTTGACAAGTTGAGCTACAGTGTCATTGACACTTTCATTTAACTGACACAGTGTACAGACATGCGCCCATCCCACTCGCTTCAACTGACTGAATAATACCGCCCCGGGCCCGAACCACTTCGACTGACATGTGCAAGCTGTCTTCCCGTAGTACATGTATGGTAGACGGGCGCATCAATTTGCACTCGGAAAATAAAAAACCTGGGCGTTCCCTGGCGCAAGAGCAATAGTGCCCGCTTCGTGAGAAGGACTGGACAGATAACTTACCCTACTGAAATTATAGAAATGTGACCCAGTTGTATTTTGTTTAGCCAATCAAATTGTCCAGTTTTGAAATTGACCAATGAAAGCTCCCAACTCTAATTATGCAAATTATGAAAATGTGGCCCAGATGTATTTTGTTCAGCCAATCGAATTGTCTAGTTTTGAAATTGACTGATAATATGAAAACAAAATGTCAAATGTTTTAATGTGAACAAAACGGACGAATCATATGATAAATATTCCTGTTTTAGTGTTTTGAGTTCCCAATAAAACTGATTGAGGAATTTTACAACAGATTTGAATAGGAGGAATCTGAAAAAGGGGGGGTGGGGGGAGGGGAGGAAGAAGGGGTTGGGGATAGCCACTACGTTTCAATCGCTGAACTAGCACTACATGTACTTTGTCTTTATCATTAATTCAGAAATACAGATTTTCAAATAATACTCTCACTACATATAGATTAAAAAACATTAGCACAACGGCCGGATCACTTGAAACAGGTTCTCCTAAATCCAGAACTGCACAGAACCTCCCTCTAAATTACATTTACGCAGTGTTTGCACTGAAATATTTTTATTTTCTGTAATAATCCTTAGGCTTACAGTTAAAACTAGAAGTCCTGTCACGAATTGTGCGCTTATCTAGGTTTAATTGCGAGTAGGAATTGCGCGCATTTGCCATATAGAATGACATCCAACGCACAGCAGGTTCTCCTGGTTACTCACAGCAAACACAGGCAATGTTCTGCCAATGGACCTCCGGGTTACCCGGAGGTCCATTGGCTGAAACATTGCTTGTGCACAGGCCATATGTACAGAATTTGATAGCTTTACTTGGGCCATAACGCGTACATTAACGCACATATCAACGTGCTATTTCTGTGCATTTCATGACAGGACTTCTAATTTTAACTGTACTGGAAATAACAACCGAAGTAAATTCATTCTCATAGTTGCCTTTATCTAGGGGGGGGGGGGGGGGGGTGGGGGGGGAGGGAGGGAGGGGGGGTGGATCGGATCTGGTTTTTAGTATTTTTTAACTAAACACCAGAATCTCACAGAATTCCCCAGAACTGCCCTCGAAATGACATTTGCATGCTGTGTTCATAGAAACTATTTCATTTCCAGTCTCCTTGGGATTCAAAGGAAACTGAAATTGAATTTATTCACAAATTCATCCCTGTGTCAGCATTTGCTTGGCTATTCACAATCAGGCTATTATATGAGCAACATTTTGCTTGGTGAGGTGGTCATTCAAGGGTGGCGTCGATTTATCCAATAGCACCCAATATTATCCAATGATACCCAATAACACCCAATGCTGCCCAATGAGATTAATAAGTTCAGTTTGGTAGTACTGGGTATAGCGTGTATAAATACCGGTACAAGATAAAATTGCAAAGCAAACATGAGGTTTTGGGAGCAGAAAAAAGCACTACAAAACCCTCATGGTATAAGGTGTGTTATATAGGTACAGTTAAAACTAGAAGTCCTGTCATGAAATGTGCACAAATAGCACGTTGATCTGCACGTTAATGTACGCGTTACGGCCATAGTAAAGCTATCAAATTATGTACGTATGGCCTGTGCATAAGCAATGTTTCAGCCAATGGACCTCCGGGTAACCCGGAGGTCCATTGGCAGAAACATTGCATGTGTTTGCTATGAGTAACCAGGAGAACCTGCCATGCTTTGGATGCCATTCGATATGGCAATTGCACGCAATTCCAATGCGCAATTAAGCCTAGATAAGTGCACTATTCGTGACAGGACTTCTAGTTTTAACTGTAGGGTATGCATTGCTGTGGGCAGGGCAATCTGAATAAGAAGTGGTGAGATCCCTTGGGCTGTAGGTGGGGGCAAGTCTTGTGACTAGCAGGAAGCCTAATAGTTAATTTGGTATGTTGATTAGTCTATAAATAGGGTAGATGTGTTTTGGAGCCATGATGTCTGAACTGGGTTACATGTAGATACATCATTGTCTTGTGTGTTTGGTGTGCTGTCATCATTGATACATTTATCAACAATAATTCAACATTAGAGTTAAAACTAGAAGTCCTGTCCTGAAATGCGCACAAATAGCACGTCGATTTGCGTGTTAATCTACGCGTTATGACGATGGTACAGTTAAAACTAGAAGTCCTGTCACGAATTGTGCGCTTATCTAGGCTTAATTGCGCGTTGGAATTGCGTGCAATTGCCATATTGAATGGCATCCAAAGCACGGCAGGTTCTCCTGGTTACTCATAGCAAACACATGCAATGTTTCTGCCAATGGACCTCTGGGTTACCCGGAGGTCCATTGGCTGAAACATTGCTTGTGCACAGGCCATATTTACAGAATTTGATAGCTTTACTTGGGCCATAACGCGCACATTAACGCGCATATCAATGTGCTATTTCTGCGCATTTCATGACAGGACTTCTAGTTTTAACTGTAAGGCTATCAAGTTTTGCACATACGGCCCGTGCACAAGCAAAGTTTCAGCCAATGGACCTCCGGGTAACCCGGAGGTCCATTGACAGGAACATTGCTTGTGTTGGCTATGGTGAACAAGGAGAACCTGCCATGCTTTGGTTGCCATTCGATATGGCAATTGCGCGCAATTAAGCCTAGATAAGCGCACAGTTCGTGACAGGACTTCTAGTTTTAACTGTACAATGAACTCTGTAAAAGATTGAACTCTCATCTATATAAAACAAACTGTAATTGTCTTTGGTGGGTGTTGAGTGATTAGGGGCACTGTCATTTGATATTTCAACTTGAGATGAATCAAGTGACACATAAGGCAATAAATCAACAAAGAACATTTACTTGAAAGAAAAATTGATAATACCAAGCCAGAGAGGATTATGGTCTTAAAATATTGACTGCAGTGTATATACTATTCAAACTAAAAAAACGTACTATTGTCTGGAAAGCAATTCAACATTTTGAACTGTTTATGTTATTCATTCAAATGCTGTTATTTTATAACATCTTTCCACGAGTTTAGTTCAAGCAATGATGGGGGCTCGAGTTTGATATGCCAAGTCATTTAATGAATGCAAAATTACAAGAAATATTCTGAGTTAACTCCCTTTACTAAATCTTAAATTTCGATGTTGAGCTGAAATGAGAGCGAATTTGAGAATAGGGCTGTCACGATTTTTTAATTTAGGAATCGATTAATCGTCGCAAATAATCGATGATTAATCGTACCTAATTGACCCCCCGCCCCTCCTCTCCCTCTCTTTGAAAAAAATGAAGTTCAAGTCAGTTGACCTACCTCAAGGAAACAACGAAGACGATCCTTTTTAGGTGCATTCAAAGCTTTGATGTTCTGAACTTTTGAACCGTCAGTGTAATAATCAAGACCTGTCGGCAGTTGCGAACTTCGCAACTGCCGACCGGTCTTGATTATTATACTGACGGTTCAAAAGTTCAGAACATCAAAGCTTTGATGAATGTACCTGGAAGACTATTGCTTCCAACAGCGTCTCGGGGTTTAACATCGATGTTCTTAACTCTTTACCTTTAGAAACAATAGTTTTTTCATCAAATTTTCTTTTAATTATTAAACGTCTAAAACGGGATACAATTTACCGATTATTCGACAACGAAAAATACTAATCGATTTCGCCGTGACCGATTAACAGTCGATTAATCAATTAATCGTGACAGCCCTATTTGAGAATAAATAAAGTTTTACTTTCCTGCTGAATGCTGAGCTAAAACAATATGGAAATGGAATATTTTCCTTGAAAACAGTGTGCAAATGTAATTTAGAGGAGGTTCTTCTAGGGGAATCTGAGAGGTTCTGGGGGGTTCTGGTATTTAGCAGAAGAATACTAAACACCAGAACCTCCCAGACGAAGGCAACTTCGAGTTAAAATTCACTTCTACATTGCTTGCGAATGCTTACCATAAATTGGAAATGAAATATTTTCTCTGAAAACACTCGGCAAGTGTAGTTTAGAACGGGGTTCTGATATTTAGGAGAACCACTTGAAATAATAAAATTATATTGCAGTTATTTACTGGAATGCACCATTGATCATTAAATCAACTGGTTGCACTTTTCAAAGTGAGTACCAAGCTCATGATGAGCTTTTAGGTTTTTAAATTCACTGTCCTTTCATTCAGAAAACAGTTTAATGAGAAATGCACAGACAGAAAAATTGATGGTGTAAAACATAGATTTGCACAGAATGATGCAAGATCATTAAAAAAAAATCATTAAATGCATATCTAAGAACAGAAAAAAAAATAACCGAAAATAATCACTGGACATGAAAAATAAACAAACAATTGTCAAAAAGTTTTAGTAAATTTTTTTTTGATGCCATTTGGTTTAAAAAACTGCGCTTTTCGGCCCAAAATGAGGCTGAATAGTACACAAAAATAATTAGGGTCGAATCGCGTTGCAAGGCCGAAAAGCAATGGAGCCATCTTTACTTACGTTGGCTTTTTTGTTTTCTTTTTCATCATACTGTGTAATTTAATGAAAAATCGGAACTGCCCACCAAACTTAGGTGAAACTTAGGTGAAACCTCTAAGTGATCATCATACAGTTGAAACTAGAAGTCCTGTCCTGAACTGTGCGCTTATCTAGGCTTTATTGCGCATAGGAATTGCGCGCTATTGCCATATCAAATGGCATCCATAGCACAACAGGTTCTCCTGGTTACTCACTGCAAACACAGGCAATGTTTCTGCCAATGGACCTCCGGGTTACCCAGAGGTCCATAATTGGCTGAAACATTGCTTGTGCACAGGCCAAATGTACATAATTTGATAGCCTTTCCATGGCCATAACGCGTAGATTAACGTGCAGATCAACGTGCTATTTGTGCGCATTTCATGACCGGACTTCTAGTTTTAACTGTAGTGTTTTTTCAATATGGTGATGATTAAAATAAACTGTCAAAATAAGACTATTTTTAAAAAAAAGAAAAAGAAAAAAGTGAGGCATACAATCATAAAGTAGTGATGAGCCGATAAGATAAATGGGATCAGGGACTACCCACCCCAGAGACAACCCACCCAAGGCCTATTTTTGAGGCAGGTTGTCCCATTTTGGGAGAGGGTTTTTTTGGTTTTTTTCTGATTTTTGAAGAAAAATAAAACTAAGAATTTTCTGGGATAGTATTTTTTATATAATAAAAATTTACTCACTCTTTTATCAAAAATTATCGAAACTGATGCGATTAACACATCCCAAACTGACTGAACTAAATTAATAATTATAATAGTTCTATACTGAATTGGTAATATGTGGAGACCAGTCAAAAGAGACATGTTGAACATTTCAGTTGTGTTGTTTTCGTTGACATTCCCTTTAATGAGAATGTTATTGTTTGATGCGCATAAAAGTCAATTGCCAAGACGTTGTTTTAGCATAATATGTACTCATCACAGCATACCAAGCAGGATTACAGTAGAACCTGTCTTGAGAGACTGCCCTTTGGGCCACACAAAAGTGGTCTTTCAAGACAAGTGGTCTCTCATAACAGGTTTCAGGTTTTCTCAAGGCATTGAATAACCAACCACAAAATTCAGAAATGGAGAAGAATGGATTTTTATAATTACTTTGTAATTGTACTTTTTTATGAAGTTTTTGTATCAAACTGGAATGTTATAAAAATTATAAAAATAAATTAGTGTTGAAAATCTTCATTGAAGATTTTCAATACAAATTTATTTTTATAATCCTACCTGTCACATTTCAGGTATGTATGAAATTGTTTATTCAGCAATAATCCTAATCTTTTCACAGGGGTCTTATAAAAACATCTCAATCTTTAATGAGTTATGTAACTGAATAGCAATTGAAACTCAGTTAAGAGCCTTTAATACTTTTAATTATGTTAGTATAACCACAATGGATTTTCCAATTCCAGAACAGGTAAAAAGTTTTTGTCATGGTTTCAGTCTTGAAAGGGGCGGTCTCACAAGACAGGTCCATTATGGCATAAAAGTACAAGTTGGTACCAGGTCACAGTGGTCTCTCAAGACAGGTGGTCTCCCATAGCAGGTCCATTATAGAGTAAAACCAATCGGTGCCTGGCAGATGTAGTCTCTCAAGACAGGTGGTCTCTCAAGACAGTGGTCTCTCAAGAGGGTTTTACTGTATATTGACATTTTCAATGCTGTCAATAGCCAGTTAGTTGATCATGCTGTGACAGATTTGAGATTTTATTTCAAAACTGCTATGCTGCCTGTTTATTTACCTGCTACCAGTGGGGGCTTCAAACAGCATAAGTAATAGCAGACAAATAGTCTGAAACAATGTCAATGTCCAATTCATTTGGACTTATTCATCTGTTATTATTATAGGAAATGTTAGGGCGGGTTGTCAAGGATGACTGTTGGGGTGGGTTGTCCCAGTGCAGGTTGTTCCAGCTCATTTGGGGTGGGTTGTCCCATTCCTAGATAAATGACCTGTCATCCAATTGCTGATGTTTTGGATACGAAATCATCTGAATGTCAATGCCGATGTCAGATGGTCACTGTTTCATGTTTGATTGATGGTAATCACCAGCCATTGCAGCGTGTAAACCTCCAAATCTGACAACGGTTTTAGTGGTGTTTGTTATCAATGTTAAGGGCTTCAATTAACAATTATTTATTGATGAGCAGCACATTTATTTTACTGATGGGCGCTGCCATCTTGTTTTCATAATATTTGACAAAGTGGAATCATGGCAGAAGTATAAGAAAGGCAAGCAGAGTTTCAGCCAATGAACCTCCAGATTAAACCGGGACGTCCATTTGCTGAAACTCTTTTTGTCCCTCTTGTGCATTACAGCTGGGATTGACAATTATTTTCTGGGTGGAATCTTCACCTCACAATTTTTAGTTTTAATCCACTTTCCATGTATTGTACATGTGCAAAACACTGTAAAAGTTAGAAAAAAATCTTTAAACCCCGCACAATTTGTGTGCAATTATATTGTTTGAACACAGCATTTAATGTTAATACTCCATGTGGAAACCCTGGAAAGTGAAGCTGTGCTTGTTAACTGTGGTAACCAATCTTGTTTTATTGGTAAAATAGAACCCAGCCACCAATGCTTAGGGTGAAAATCCTTTAATCCTTTGAACTTGTAAGACCGATTTTTGGGTCCAAGGCATAATTTCGTCCCATTTTTGTCTCAATATAAGAGATCTATACATGGGGCATTGGTGATAAAATAATAACAGCAGTCTGCAGCCATCTGGCTGCAGACTGCAGTTATTATTTTATCCTTCCTGTATATTGATATTGGACTGACCCATCTCACTGTAAGTGTACACAAAGGCAATACCATTCCAGGAAACGAAGGTTCAAGGGGTTAAAATGGGCGGCATGGGTATACAGTTAAAACTAGAAGTCCTGTCCTGAAATGCACACAAATAGCACGTCGATTTGCGTGTTAATCTACGCGTTATGACGATGGTAAGGCTATCAAATCCCGCACAAACGGCCTGTGCACAAGCAAAGTTTCAGCCAATGGACCTCCGGGTAACCCGGAGGTCCATTGGCAGGAACATTACTTGTGTTTGCTATGGGTAAGAAGGAGAACCTGCCATGCTTTGGGTGCCATTCGATATGGCAATTGCGTGCAATTCCTATGCACAATTAAGCCTAGATAAGCGCACAGTTCGTGACAGGATTTCTAGTTTTAACTGTAAACGATGGAGTAAACTTGACTTGATCTCCATGTTGCAGTCATAATTAACCATTGTGCAGAAATATGTGACCTTAAACAGCAATAAATAAATACTGTCGCTATTTGATGCAATGTATAGGCCTGAAAAGGAGAATTAATTTTTTGTTTCTTTTTTTCCTGTTTTCCAGGATAATTCATCCAGTAAAGATGGTGTTTGGTTTTGTAGCCATTGCAATAGCATTTGGAGGATTTGTTTACTGTACAAATAACCAGTGGAAGGCAAAACAGTTCAAAAGAGACCATCCATTGATTAGTGTCGCCATTGTACTTGTTGCTGGTTATTTGATGGTGTATATGTTGGGAGCTGTCATTGTTTTTATGTTTGGAATTGCATTTCCTTTGTTGTGTAAGTATTAATTAGATTGCAGGTTTTGTAAAATGGTTTTAGCTCTTACAGTTAAAACTAGAAGTCCTGTCATGAAATGCGCACAAATAGCACGTTGATATGCGCGTTAATGTGCGCGTTATGGCCCAAGTAAAGCTATCAAATTCTGTACATATGGGCTATGCACAAGCAATGTTTCAGCCAAAGGACCTCCGGGTAACCCGGAGGTCGATTGGCAGAAACATTGCATGTGTTTGCTATGAGTAACCAGGAGAACCTGCCGTGCTTTGGATGCCATTCGATACGCCAATTGCGCGCAATTCCAACGCGCAATTAAGCCTACATAAGCGCACTATTCGTGACAGGACTTCTAGTTTTAACTGTAGTAGTTTTGAAATGATTAGTGAATTTCATATTCGACTACATGTAGTCACTGCCCCACCAGTATCTGTGGTTGTAATTCATAACACAATGTCTCGCAAATTGCAACATGTTAATCTCACTCCAGACGTCTCCCAGAAGCAGGCATGTCTAAGTAGCGCCGGTACCAACATAGCCGGTACTGGAATGGGACAGAGCCTGTACCGCCAGTACCGGGACACGCCCAAAATTGGGTGACGTATCTCTATCAGATGGGAGAAATTCGCATTTACACCGACCCAGTCCCCAAGGTCGCTAAGACAAACACTGCATTGTACCAATTATTCTGCGGTGACATCAAAGTAATCATAAAGCTTGAAGTTCGTGCTTTATGATTACTATGATGTTGCCACAGAATAATTTCTTTGAAGTAGCCGATAATGGCGCTTTTATTGTCTTTGATGCCACGTTTGGAAAGTCAAAATGGCCAGCCTTATCAAGTTTGTGGTGCAGATCGAACATGCACCTTTAGAGTGTTTTGATATGTTCATTCACAAATAAGCTGAAAGAATATCGTGCAAATGTGCCATACACGATTATTGTCCCGTTTACCCTCGTTCAATTAGGAATTTCCCCATAAAATAATTTCGTCCCGGTACCAGTGGGGTAAAAGCTTGTGTACCAGTACATGAGGAAACCGACGGAACTGGTACAGGTACCTGTTCACATGCCTGCAACAAGTAAATCTAGGGTTGATTCTCATTTCCATCACTTGCTGTAGTCTCTGTAAGACTCCTCGGGCATACTTGTACTCGGTCCAAGCCCAGGTGGGCGTGATGTGGAAAGAGGGCCTTCACAGTATTCCAATATTTGTACTGAAACTTGATGTTTTTTAAATACCAATTGCATACCGAGAAAATTTTCACTTATTCGATATACATGTACCAAAATTTTCGGTATTATCGATTAACATTTTACAAGTCCCAAACTAAAGCAGAAAATGGACATTTTTCTCTTGTTTGTGTTCAAATATCACTCAAAGATACAACAATGTAGCGAAACTCGACACGTACAGTACAGCCTACAATAAAGTGGAAACCTGATCATGCTAATAACGTGCTATTTGGGTGATATTTGCAAGCCTGGAAATAAGCAATCTGTCCTTTGCAGAATGGGGACCCCAGAGGGTGAATTTGCTGATGCTATACCATACAATGGACCAATTTATCCTCTTGGTACCTCATTCTGTTTAGACTTGAGACCTTGATTCTCAATGAGGTTCAGAGGGGATAAATGTTGTGATGCTACCCTGCTGTGCATGGTAGCATAACCAAAATTCACCCTCTTGGGACCTCATTCTGCAGATGACAGCCTGCTTATTTCCAGGCTTGATATTTGCATCACATTCATATCTGAGTATTGTGATGTTTTTATAGGAATAACAGGGGGCGCGGTGGCTCAGTTGGTAGAGGTGCAGGCTGCAAGCCGAGAGGTCCTCGGCTCGAATCCCATCTGCGGCAACCGTGTTTTGTCCATGGGCAAGACACATCACCCCCATTGCCCACGTGGGGGGCACGGTGACGTTGTGTACTAAGGCGTACTGCACGTCGATGGTGCACCTGTCTTCAACCAATGCTAACCCTGCTTGTGTGGAGTCAGTATGTTGGGGAGCTGACAGTTGTTCGCCGTTGCTCGGTGGTTCTCTCCGGGTACTCTGGCTTCCTCCACCCATAAAACTGTCGCGGTCATGATTAGCCATTGTGCAGAAATATGTGACCTTAAAACACCAATAAATAAATAATAGGAATAACGCATCATTTGTGATTTGGCCAGTCGAATGTGTGCTAAGATGCCGAAACAAAAACCCTGTATATATGGGTTATATACACATGGTGTTTGTAAAAAATCTTTTATCGCGACGAGAGCATTTTCGGGGGCATATATAGCTACGAGTCGCGCAGCGACGAGTAGCTATGTAGCCCCCGAAAACGCTCGAGTCGCGATAAAAGATTTTTTACAAACACCATGTGTATATAACCCTTTTATCTACACCCCCACCTCCCCCATTCCCGTAATAAAACAAGTTTTGATTAACAAATGCAGACCACTAAAAATAATCTAGCCTTCAACCAGATAATCACTAATGTGAAAAATATCTGGTTATTTGTACTTTCCGACGTTTGACGTCACATTTTGAAAAATGTTGAAGAAACTGAATTCCCAGTGACGTTTGAACGTCAGGATAATTAAAGTCTCGAAGGGTGAAATAATCTCATTTGAAAAAGTGTAAGTGACTAATTTTTACTCTTTTCCGTCAAATTTTATTTTTACAATTCAGTAAGTTTAATTAATGGCCTTCTTTTTTATTCAATACATTTCGATAAATACGCCCCGTTTTATTTGTTTCGATCCGCGGCAGCGATAATTAGTTATTCAAAGTGTTGAATGAAATAGTACGTCATGCAAATGAGATGGGCGTGAACGTTGTATTCTTGCGATATCACGTGACTTTTATTCTTACTGCAGTAACGATAAAAGATTTTTTATTGACGGCGAGTTTTCGATAACGATAAAAGATAAAACGTTACTGTTTTTACGTATAAAGTAGATAAAACGTATTAACTTCCAAACCAATTTTTGTTATGTTGTTTACAGTATATTTACTCCACATCAAGATACAAAATTAAAAATAACACATGATTAATTATTAACAGTAATCATTTCAGTTAAACAAGCACAAAGAATTAGTGAAGTCATATCAATGCTAAACAGTAAACAAACAAACACTCAAATAGTTGTTAACAACGATCATTTCAATGCAATTACAGTGGAGCCCACTTAATTGGATATCTCTTAATTGTATATCCCTGTTAATTGAAAATAATTTTCAAATACAAAACCATTTACCATACATTCAGTACAAATTTGATCTGTTAATTGCATATGGCTTGTAGAGTAAACTCCTGTTAACTGTATATAAATTTCTGTAATATGTCGAAAAAATTGCCGTGACACGCACCAAATTCCCATTATTTATCAAGCTTTTTGGCCTCACTACATCCAATACAGGCATTTATTCTATTATATCTTGTTTGACAGAGCTCTATGAGCTCTGTCAAACAAGATATAATAGAATAAATGCTCAGTTTACCTCCAGAACACAGGAAACTGACGAAATCCCTGTTAATTGTATACTCCTGTTAATTGAATAATTTTCACTGGCAAAATGGATATTCAATTAAGAGGATTCTACTGTACAAAACAATGTAGGGTTACAATGACCTATATGAATGATTTTTATTTCAGAAAATTTTTATGGTCGGCATTGTTGTTTTAGGGTGTGTCAGGTTACCCTAAACACAGGTATTTGGGTGGCAGTGGGAGGGGCTAATTTTGCAACAGCCTCAAGGCAAAAATCATTTTTCTCAAACTTGGAACTCTTAAGATAATTTATGCAAATACATTGTGCTCAGGAAATCAGACTTAGAGTACTGGTATAGTCTTTTTCACCTGTGTGTTGCTTTTCAAAGGGAATCCCTGTGACAGTGACTGGTTCCAAATACATCTTCTGATATGCAAATGCAATGTATTGTTATGTTTGTGCAATGAAAACTGAAACAGAAAACCCGACTCGTTGAATGAAACTGAAACCGGTAGAGCTGTAGGTTTTTAAATTTCTTGTTCGGTTTCGGTTTTGATTTTTCAGGTGGAGTAAAACCTCGGTTCGGTTCGGTTTCCGGTTTGTTCATGAGGCCAAGTAAAATTCAATGGTAGTGAAATTGAGTGAAACTCAATGAATGCCCGAAATAAGCTATAATACATGAAGAATCAGGAAGGCCAATATAATAATTACCTAAATATACAGAACTTTTATTGTGCTTGGCCATTTTTCGAGGTCTGACACCTGCACGCAACTTGAGGAAAGCTGCAAACACAACTAAACTGAAATGTCGGAAATTCACAGAATGTAGCCTTCTCAGAGTAGTGAGAGTACCCAGACACTGCCATTGGCAGTGTCTGTGTACTCTCACTACTCTGGGATGGCTGCATTCTGTGAATTTCTGCTGCAAGAGAGTATTTAATAAAAAAAGAAAAACCTTAGATTACGGGATGTCGACGGTTTCAGTTTTGTTTTTTAAAAAAAACTAAAAACCTCGGTTCGGTTTTGGTTAACCTACAGCTCTAGAAACCGGAACCAACATGAAATTTGAAAACCATCTATCTCTAGATGTCAAGATGGGAGCTACTGATTTTTTTTGAATTTCGTTGAAAAACATGGTCGCTAGCAGCAATCTTGACTTTAGCATATAAATTGTCAACAATTCCATGAGCACACCCGACAGGCTACATCGCTTGCCCAATTTTGTTCAAATTTTATTTGTAGCTTTGATGTGTTGTCTGCATGGGAGCTATTAAATTCTTCTGAATTTTGTTCAAAAACATGGTTGCCATCAGCCATCTTGGATTTAGTATAGAAATTGTCTGCAATTCCATTAGTACACCCTACAGGTCGCATGCCTAGCCCAATCTTTTTCAGATTTCAGATGTAGCTTTGGTGTTATGTCTTTTCTGTAGAAACTTGATTAAATGACTTGACATTACTGGAACTTTCTATTTAGTTCAGCCCCTTCAAGGACAAGTTGAGCTGCAGTATCTTTGACACTTTCATTTAAATTAGAATTCGACTGTCTATCAACATTATTGGTTTCCGACCAATAACTCCAGTGATCCCATTCAACTATCTATCAACATTTTTGGTTTCCAACCAATAACACCAATGATCCCATTCAACTACCTATCAACATTTTTCGTTTCCAACCAATAACTCTAATGTGGATCATTTGATCTCAACCAAAATTGATATGTGTATTTTCCAGCTAATAATACTGACCCAAGTTTGAATATGGGTTCTGTCTCATTATTTTTACATGAGTTAGGTCTCTTTTTTCGATGTACAACGGGCAGGGACCAGCCTAGGGGGGAATTTTAGGGAGACTTCAAGTCTCCCTCCAGAAAAAATAGGGAGACTGCAGAGTTATGTAGGGAGACTTCTAAGGCAAGTGAGGGAAATTAAGAATATTCATGTACCACCCCCGCCGCTTCTTCATATTTTCAATTTGTGGTCCTCCATTAACATCCAAGTAAACCAGGTCAAATTGTCTATGATGCATCTGTGCCAGGCTAAAAAATCACAAAGTAATTATTGACTGAAAATCCCCCAATGCTACCCTCTCCTTCATGACCCCTCCCCTCTTCTTCGTGCCAATCCCCCAGCACCCTCCTGTGGTTGCCTTTCACCAAGGTCCGTTGTCAACGGGCATATGCCGGGCTATACTATAATGTTTGACGCACTTCTGTCCATTTGATACCCCAATGGGAAGCCCGAAAAGTGAAGCAGTGCTTGTTTACTGTGGTAAACAAGCTGTGTTTTACTTGTAAAATAGGACCAAGTGACCATTGGTTGGGGTGGAAGTCCTCTAGTATGTGCAATGTAGGTATAAAGTATTGGCTGGACATGACTTTATCTCCATATTGCAGTCATGATTGGCCATTGTGTAGAAATATCTGACCTTAAACACCAATAAATAAATTAATAAATATCAGTTCTACTGTCAATTTCTGACTTTGTATACAAGGCCAATTCAATTTGTGATTGAAACAAGCTATTAATTGAATTTGAAACTCACTTGAAAAATTTTAACACAATCCAGTATAATTATTTTCATTAATTCCTTGAAGGAGGGCGCGGTGGCTCAGTAGGTAGAGGTGCAGGCTGCAAGCCGAGAGGTCCTCGGTTCGAATCCCACCTGCGGCAACTGCGTTGTGTCCTTGGGCAAGACACTTCACCCCCATTACCCACGTGGGGGCACAGTGACGTGTACTAAGGCGTAGTGCACGTCGATGGTGGACTGTCTTCAACCAATGCTAACCCTGCTTGTGTGGAGTTAGTATGTTGGCGAGCTGACAGTTGCTCGGTGGTTCTCTCCGGGTACTCTGGCTTCCTCCACCCATAAAACTGTCGAGGTCATGATTAGCCATCGGGCAGAAATATGTGACATTAAACACCAATAAATAAATAAATTAATTCTTTGAATCCTGCACTGTATGTGACATGTATTCAACCAATCCTGTGCATTTTTACAGCCTTAGTTAGTGTTTTTTTTATAATCTACGGAATATCATGGGTGATAGTGTATTTCATCCCTTGAGAGCAAGAAGGCTTTGCAGTGCTACCGCACTGCAAAGCCTTCTTGCACTCAAGATACAAATTTATCAGTTTTTTTAATTTGGGTAAAATATCAAAACATAAACCATTTAATTTTAATTTTTGTTAAGTTTCCATTAGTTATAAAAAGAGAGCATGCGGCAGCCAAAAGGACCATATGGGAGGGCCTGAGAAAAAAAAAGATTTTTTATTTTTTTAGGCATTACCAATTTTTTTATAACAGAAAGTGTGACTAACCCTGTGCTTTAGGCTTTGGTCTGGTTATAAAAAAGTTTTATTATTAACTGAGTAACTAACCATGTGGACTGTAGAGCTTTAGTGTAAATCTCATCCATATCCACTCTTCTCACCCAACATCAGGGGTCAGCTGAGTGGGCGACTTAGGCGAAGAAGTCGCCTTGTCATTCCTCAAGTCGCCTTGGCTTGCATTGGGGGCGAAATTCAAGTCGCCCTCCAAAACTTCCTTGGGAGACATGGCAATTTACTGTATTTTCTTATGTTTTATTTTTTAAAAACACCCGCTGCCGCATTCGTAAAAAAAAGTAAACACGGCTGCTGTTAAAGTCTGTCACGCAGCTATGAAAATAGCCTAAACTAGCCCAATTGTATATTTCTGAAAAGAATTGTAATGGCGTTGACTTTCGAACAATTCGCCCCAACTGATGACAACCAGCACAAAATGGCTATTTAAAAAGAAAGTGCCAGCCAAAACAACGAATCACACAAGACGCGCATCGAAATTCGATTAATTAGAATTTATTAAAGTTAACCACCGTTTCAAAACAAAAAAAAATGTATTGGAGACAGTTCGTCCATATCGAAATTGCTTGCGGTTACGCTCTGTTCCACTGAAAAATTGGTTGCATTGAAATTCGCCCCGCAATTTGCATTGAATGTTTTTCTTTGAAAACTTATGAAGTTGTGTTGGAAGGGGGTTAAATGTAATAAGGCTACAAATTCGAAATCACAGGTATTTGGATGGATAAGAATGGCAGATCTTCAAAGCACCAATCGCACGTGTCAGTGTAAGATGGTTGGCAGAAATTGTCAGTTTTCTGAACAATGTATTATTACCCAGCGCAGCCGGGAAGGGAGACAACTGAAATATTTTGTCATTTACCAAAGAAATAAATTAACTCAAATTGTTAATAACGCTTAATTTACGAAGGATATCGAAAACTTTTTTAACTACACTTTTCAACTCAGTTAGGGCATTCAGAAACCATGAATGACCCAGCTTCTTACAGTTAAAACTAGAAGTCCTGTCCTGAAATGCGCACAAATAGCACGTTGATATGCGCGTTAATGTACGCGTTATGGCCCAAGTAAAGCTATCAAATTCTGTACATATGACCTGTGCACAAGCACTGTTTCAGCCAATGGACCTCCGGGTAACCCGGAGGTCCATTGGCAGAAACATTGCATGTGTTTGCTATGAGTAATCAAGAGAACCTGCCGTGCTTTGGATGCCATTCGATATGGCAATTGTGCGCAATTCCAACGCGCAATTAAGCCTAGATAAGCTCACTATTCGTGACAGGACTTCTAGTTTTAACTGTATATGAACTTGAAATTTATTTTAATCGCTTTAAATAATTTTTTTAAATATACCTTCTATTACAGAGAATAACACTCTCATCATGGGTCATACTAAATTTCAAATCCACTGCGTTGAGGCAAATACAAAATCAACTGCATGATAATCTTAGTCATCACTGTTAGGCAAAGAGTTAGGGGGTATTCAGAAACCATGAACGACACAGTTTTTGTGGGGTGGGGGGGGGGGGGGATTTTAATCTACATTCTGTTATATACCATCTGACTTAGTTTTGTGTGTGTATGTATGTTTGTATAACTTTTATTTATTTTTTTCTCCAGAATTGTGTCCTCTCTGTTCATTTATTTTGTCACAATGTCATATACGTTTTATGTTTTTTTCTGATTTCTCCTTCATGTCCACTGACTTCTCCCTCCTGGGTCCTGACTTCTCCTTAAAGTCTCTGAAGGGAGAAGTCACTTCTCCCTAAAATCAGCTGCCAGGCTGACCCCTGCCCAACATAATGGACCAAACCAGTCATTACTATTCTCAAAAATCATTCAAACACTTCAGCTTACAGTACAGCCTATAACAAACTATTAGTAGCAGGCGATATTCTTTTGTTAATGATCCTATAGCATTAACATGATATTTCCATCGTGTTGTGGCAAATATCTCAAGACAAACAGGCAAATGGCACAATATATTTTTATACTGTACCAATGACCCAGACTTAGCTGGTGCTAAACTCCTTAATTCAGGGCCAAACGCAAATTTTGCCCCCCCCCCCCCCCATCCCCAAAATTTGCATCAAAAACCGAAAAATACATGTCCTATATGGTCCTCCATACATTTACTCCTCTGCGCATGCGCAGTGTCAAGGAGGTCCCGTAATTGGTGCCAATTATCATTCTTTGTTTGGCCTTCAAAACAGTCACACTTCTCTGTTATTTGTGCTTCCAAATCTCAGTTTTCATGATGCCAGACACATTTTCATGAGAGAAATGGTGGAAATAAAGAGGATACATAAGTAGGAGAGGAAAAAATTTAGTGCAAGAAAATGTTCAGGGCTGTAACTTATAATTATTTTATGAAATTATTTTTAGTTGCCTTTTTTCAAGGCATAGCCCTGATGTTGTCATTCTTGCTATGAAGTACCATTGTTTGATCAGTGTTTTCTCTCTGCCTTCCTTATTCCCTCCTAACTATTCTCCCATATTTTGGCTTATTTTTTGTAATGTTTATTAATAAAATTTCTTAGGAGTTTTGGCTTGGTAACAGATTTATTTCTGTTTTCTCCCCATGTTTACGTCCTCACCCTAGGGGTGTTTAGGCATTTTGGTCTGCATCTACCATCTGATGTTCTACAGTTTCTTCTCTGGAAGCCTCTGTTTTGCATCAGATAGTGTTTTAATTGGTGACTGATTTCGGGCCATGTTTGTTTCAGTGCCTGGAGTCATGTTTCCGGTTTGTTGACACTTTTGCTTAGGTTGACAACAGTTACTGCTGATAGTGATTATTTGTCTTCTGCATCTCTTATTCATAGTAAGATACATTATTATTGTCCTTAAGTGTCTCATTAATTTTTTCAAAATGAATTTAAATTTTTGTCCACACTTAGGCTTTTTTGGGATCCATTGGGCTCAGGATTCCCTTTGGGAACATGGGCTCTTCTGAAAAAATTTTTTTTTTGAAAAAATTTTTTCTTTTCAAATCATTATTTATTAGCTCAACTTTGACGAAGTCAAATTTGAGCTATTGTCATGGCCCGTCGTGCGTTGTCCGTCTGTCTGTCCATCCGTCCGTCCGTCTGTCCGTACATCAACAATTGGCTATGGCTTGGGCTAGAGGTCGTATTTATGAACCGATCTTTACGAAACTTCTTGTGTACCTTTGTTATGACCCTGGGACGGGAACGAGTGTTTTTAGGTGTGGTCCGAAATTCAAGATGGCTGCCAGCGGCCATTTTGTACCGATGATGCAAAAATCAGTTTTTTGTACAGAATTTCTGTATGAAAGTTCTGATTTGAATAAAGTTTTGTATAAATGTTTAGTACCATGGGATACATTACATATAATACGGGTTTTTTTCTCGTGCGTAAATTATGCAAATTAGACTGACTTTGATTTATTTAGTGTTACTTTCAGAGCTGTAAGTGCCAAGCTGCTATGGCTCGGGCTAGAGGCCGTATTTATGAACCAATCTTTACGAAACTTCTTGGGTACCTTTGTTATGACCGTGGGATGAGAACGAGTGTTTTTGGGTGCAGTCCCAAATTCCAGATGGCTGCCAGCAGCCATTTTGTACCGACGATGCCGAAATCTGTTTTTTGTACAGAACTTCCATATGAAAGCTCTGATTTGAATAATTTTTTGTATGAATGTTTAGTACCATGGGATACATTACATATATTACAGGTTTTTTTCTTGTGCATAAATTATGCAAATTAGGCTAACTTTGATTTATTTAGTGTTACTTTCAGCACTGTGAGTGCAAATCCCAATACGGCTCGGGCTAGAGGCCGTATTTATGAACCGATCTTCACGAAACTTCTTGGGTACCTTTGTTATCACTGTGGGACGAGAAGGAGTGTTTTTGGGTCCAGTCTGAAATTCAAGATGGCCGCTAGCAGCCATTTTGTTCAAAATTAAGTGCAATCAGATTTTTGCGCAGAACTTCCAAATGAAAGATCTGATTTGAATAAATTTTTGTATGAATGTTCAGTACCATGGGATACATTACATATAATACAGAGTTTTTCTCGTGAATAAATTATGCAAATTAGGGGTCCGGATGGGATGACCAAAATCCGGAAATTAGTATTTTTATACTGTACCAATGACCCAGACTTAGCTGGTGCTAACTCTAACAAAACCAGGGCCAAACACAAATTTTGCCCCCCAATCCCCAAAATTTGCATCCAAAACAAAAAGAAATCATGTCCTAAAGGACCTCCATACTACGCCTCTACTGCGCATGCGCAGTGACGCAGACGTCCCGAAATTGGCGCCAATTATCATTCTCTGTTTGGCCCTTCATCAGTCAACATCTCACTGATCTTTGTGCTTGTAAATCTCAGTTTAAAGGATGCCAGACACATAATTTTTGGAGAAAATGTGATTCTAAGGAGGATAGAAGGAGGAGAGGAAAAAGAAGTGACAAAAAATAATCAGGGCTGTACTTAAAATTTTTTGATGAAATTATGTTAAGTTGCCTATTTTCGAGGCATGGGCCTCTTGTTGTCATTCTTGCTAAATGTTGCACTGCTTATTCAATGTTTCCTCTCCCCTAGCCTTCTAAAGTCCCCCCTTGCAATTCTCCCATGCTTTTGGCATATTTTTGAGAAATTTCATTTCTAAAATTTCCTGGGAGAGTTGCTTGGTTACAGAATGTTTTCTTTATTTTCCCCATAGTTACATTTTCACCCATGGGTGTATAACGTTTGTGTTCTGCATCTTCCATCTGATGTTCTGCAGATTCTCCCCTGGGAGTCTCTGTTTTGCATCAGATAGAGTGTAATTTGATGACTGATTCCGGGCCAGTTTTTTCAGTGCCTGGAGTCATGTTTTCTGGTGTTTTTACACTGTTTGTTTACATTGGCAACAGCCTTTTTTGAGGGGGGCTGTTTGCCTTTGCTGTAGTTTATCTCACTATAAGATACATTTATATTATCCGTAAGTGTCTCATTAATTATTTAATATAAATTTAAAATTTTTGACCACACTTTGCCATCGGATCCATTGGGGCTCAACGTTACTTTTCAGCAACTTGGGCTTCGCTGAAAAAATATTTTTTCAAAATTATTTTGATTTGCAATTGTTTTTTCATTTATTAATGGATCATGTTATTATGTATCTTTGTGTCAGGGGTTTTTTCGAGTAACTAGGACTTATTGTTGTTCTTTCACAATCAAGGGACGTTGTTCAAATTGTAATAGGAAGAAATCTTCCTCTGACTTTCATGATCATTGTATTAATTGTAGTCAGTGTTCTCGCATTAATCCCTGTCCTATATGTGAATATTGGGATGAGAAACATTGGAAACTCGTATCACGATATGTTGTTTCTGGAGAAAGGGCGATGCCGGCTCTTTCTCCGCAAGGTCACTCTACTCTCTCAGTTTCTATTTCAGAGGAACCAGAACAGGGTGATGTTTCCATGTTATCTTCTACAAGTGTGCGTCCATCGTCACAAATGAATTCAGAGCTAGCGGCAAAAGTGCTCATGGAGATTAGACAAATGTCGTCCGCTAGCTCGCCCGGTGTAGCGTCCATTCATCGAATGGTTCGGCAGCCGGGTTCGTCCGATGCGGTCCAAGAGGAAGTTTTGGGTGATGCAAGCACTATAAACATAATAGATGCACACCCAGTGACGGCGGATAGTAACCGAGAACGGAGGAAGCCTTTGAGTCCGGTTCCTAGCTCGTCCAGGTCCAGCCGGGCCGCGAGCGAGAGAGGCCCCTCTCTCGTACAACAACATCTGGGACCAGATGTTGTGGTACAAAATGTGTCTTTAGCGGAGCATACGTCTGTCGCTCGGGACGCTCCGTTGTATAAGCAGTCCGCAGAGACTATTAAGGCTTCCTCTTCTCGTCAGCACACACGACTGCACCTTGGCTGCGTGACCGCCGATATATTACCAGCTTCGCCGATCAAGGATTCTTCGGCGACCAGGTCACACCATCCGGCAGCCAGGGATTCGAGACCAATGGACTCCGGACGTTCGCATAGGAAAAGTATGCGGGAGCCATCTGATGCGGAGCTGCCCTCGGCGAAGCAGCGAAAGACTGCACCTCCACAGGTCTCGACGCCGGACATTCTTGTGCAGATAGCACAGCTTATCTCAGCATCCCAGCAGCCGACAGAAACGGTGTCGGATCGAGAATTATCCGACGGCGCTGGGTCGGTATGCTCCGCCGAAGCATCGGGGGGCGGACGACCGGGAACATCATGAGGTCCGACCGGATGGTGAAAGGGATACGGATGACTTGGAGCTATCCCTTTCGGAACAACATAAAGCTGCCGTGGACTTCATTCGGCACTTTCTCCCTCAAGTTGTTCCGTCGGGCCAGACTGCTGCGCTTCCAGACAAGAGAATTATAGCGTCATTGGACTCTGAATTTTTTGAGCGGTTCAGGGACATCGCTCCCGAGTTTCCGTCGCAGTCCAATACTGTTGCAAGAACATTTGAACTATTGAACGACGCTATATTTAAACTTGCTTCCAGGACGGGGAAAGCAGGTTTCTTGTCCGCTAATACTCTCAACCTGCCTCTCATTAATGCAAGGAATAAATTCGATACGGCAGGACAGGGTATACCGAGAGTTCCTCTGTGTATGGACGACGAGGCGGAAGACTTAGAGCTATCATTACCGTCGTCAGCTTCTATTCCAACCGCGGTGTTGGAAACAGCTATTGCGTCTAACAGAGCCAATTTAGATGCCTTATCTTACGCAGATCACCTTACTAAGGCGTTATCACTGCGCCTTCAGGGGAAAGAGTTTCAGGATATACAATCCTCTTTAAGACTTCTTTCAAGGGCAGTAGCTTATTCCACGTGTAACTCCGCCCTTTCAGTGGCAAATCTGGAGTTGGTTAGACGTGACGCAGCCCTAGCTACATCCACACTAGTGGATTCTAAGGTGAAGAACTCTCTTAGAGTCGCTTCGGTCTCAGGAGAACTTCTCTTTGACGGCAAGCTTTCCGCTATTTATGATAAAATTACAAAGAAAGCTAAGGATTCTCTGTTGTTCAAATCTGCTCCTAAGAAGTCGGATACAGCAGACACGAATAAGACAGGCACTTCTGGGTCTAATGCGCCCAAGAGAAGTTCCTATAGAGGTTCCGGTGCGTCCTCTTGGTCTTATTCGAGAGACCGTCAGGATAACGACTCTCGTTCGGGACGTCCTTCAGGCCGGGACAATCGGTCGGACGCCCCGAGGTCGACGGGGCGAGGTGCGGGCCGTGGAAGACGTGGTTTCTCCTACCGCAGGCCTCGCAGGTCCAGGAGGTGATGGCTTAAACCTCTATCGCGTTCCGGTTGGCGGAAGGTTGTCGAGCTTTTCACAAGAATGGGCGTCGATTACGGACGACCCTTGGGTGAGAGGAGTGACTTCGGAAGGTCTAAAGATATCCTTCAAACGAAAGCCTCCATTAACTCGAAGTCCAAAGTGGACTCATCTTCCGTCAAATCCGCAGAAAAGAGACGCTCTGTTATCAGAGGTGCAGTCTCTTTTAATGAAGAACGCGGTAGAGGTCGTAGAAAACCAGGAATCTCCGGGATTCTACAGCCATCTGTTTCTGGTTCCGAAACCAGACGGCTCGTTCCGTCCAGTGATAGATTTGAGCTGGATAAACAAGCTGATCGTCGCTCCGAAGTTTTATATGGAGACGATTCAATCGGTCAGAGCGAGTATTCGGGTGAACGATTATGCAACGAGCATAGATCTCAAAGATGCGTACTTTCACGTCATGGTACATCCGACATTCCGAAAGTATCTACGCTTCGCAGTCCTAGGAGTGGTGTATCAATTCCGGGCGATGTGCTTCGGATTGAATCTAGCACCCTGGGCTTTCACTCGGGTAATGAACTCGGTAATGATCTACTTCCGAGCTCATTCGTCTGCGGTAACGTCGGCCTACCTGGACGACATTCTTCAGAGGTACGGCAACGAGTTAACGCTTCAGAACGATGTTCAGAATCTTCTTCTATTGCTCCGACGTCTTGGTTTTATAGTAAACGAGGAGAAGTCGGATCTGGTGCTGTCCAAGTCATTCACTCATCTGGGAATGAGCTTCGAGACGCACAACAATCTTGTTCGTCTGCCGTTAACCAGAGCGAAATTAGTCAGTTGTTACGCTCGCTATTGTCTGCACGCAGACAAAGTCACGGCGAGAGAATTTATGAGACTGATAGGTCTGTGCGGAGCCGCCGCGGATCTCATTCCGATGGGGCGGTTACGCACACGTCCTCTTCAAATTTTCTTGACTCAGAATTGGAGTGTGAAAATTCATTTGCTCGATGTAGACGTTCTCTTGTCAGATCAAGTGAAACAAGAGATTCAGACTTGGGCAAACATTCAGTGGTTAACTCAGGGAGTTCCGCTGCAGTTGCCGGATCCGAGTTTTACCGTTATGACGGATGCCAGTCAAACAGGTTGGGGTGCATCATTAATCCCAACGGATTCGAGATGCCAGGGTCTTTGGGATCCGCAATTCCTGTGCAAGCACATAAACATCAAGGAAATGATGTCAATTTGGCTTGCGTTACGTCACTGGATGGACATTATTCACGATGCTCATGTCCAAATCCTATCCGACAATACGACAGTAGTGGCGTATATACGGAATCAGGGAGGCACTCATTCAGTTCCGTTGTTCAATCTAACGGAAAGAATCCTTCTATTTGCACTAGAACATCACGTTCTTCTTTCGGTCCGTCACATACCGGGTCGTCTGAATGTGCTAGCAGACTCCCTTTCACGAAAGGGTCGCTTGTTGATGTCGGAGTGGACTCTCAACAAACAAGTATTCAATCAGATTTGCTACCAATGGGAACGGCCAATGATAGACTTATTTGCGACACATCTCAACAATCAGTTGCAGACGTATGTGTCTCCGTGTCCGGATCCAAGAGCATTTGCAGTAGACGCTCTGTCGATCCCTTGGGACGGAATGATAGGATATGCATATCCTCCAGCGCCGTTAATTCAACAAGTATTGCTAAAGATAAAACAATCTCAATGCAAGATTCTGTTGGTAGCATCTCTGTCACCACAGAGACCGTGGATAAATCTACTCAGGTGTCTGTTGTGGGACCTACCGCGGAAGCTTCCTCCACGGGAGGATCTTCTTTCGCAGGGGAAATCGCGCCAACTCCATCACAACCCGCAAGGTCTCAACCTTCACGTTTTTCCGTTGTGCGGTCCTTCTTGCATGGCAAACACTTTACAGGACGAGCAGTGGACGCGATTTCTAACTGTAGGAGGACCTCCTCTTCGCTAAACTATGCGGCTAAGTGGAAGGTTTTTCGTCGTTGGTGTAGGGATCATTCTGTAGATATATTCGATCCCTCTATACCAGACATTGCAAACTTTCTAGTATACTTGTTTGACGAAATCAAACTGCAGCCTGTTACTATAAAGGGTTATAGATCTATGTTATCTGATACCTATGCACATCATGATAGTTTACAAATTGGATCTAATGTCTCTTTATCTAAGTTGGTTAGAAACTTTTCGATAAATAGACCCAGAACTCTTAGATTAATTCCTAAGTGGAATTTAGCTTTGGTTCTTCTTAAATTGAAGGAAAAGCCATTTGAACCTCTTGGGACAGTAGATTTCAAATTCTTATCTTATAAGACAGCTTTTCTCTTAGCTTTCTCTTCTGCTAGAAGAGTCAGTGAGCTTCATGCACTATCGGTGGATGATTCTCATTATCGTAGTGTTGGGAACACTATCACCTTCACTACTAATGTGGGTTTTTTAGCTAAGAATCAGGCTCCTAATAAATATCCGGAACCTATTGTTATTAAGGCTCTTCCGTCTTCAGACGGGCGTAGGCCTTTACTCTGTCCTATTAGAGCATTACGTATCTATAAACAGAGATCTCAGTTTATCAGAAAGGGACGGAAACGTTTCTTTCTGTCTTTGATGCCTAATAGAAAGGACATTTCAGTCCATTCTATTGCTAGATGGATTCAATTAACTATCCGTACTGCTTATGAAGATTTATCTTCTTCTCAGCAGTCTGTGCTTAAGATTTCTGCTCATGAAGTAAGAGCTCTTTCTACTTCCTGGGCTTATGCTAATAGTGTTGCTATTACAGATTTAATGAAGGCTGCTAATTGGTCTCAGCCATCCACATTTACGAATTTTTATCTCAGAAATATTGAATCCATTTCTGGAGACCTGCATTGTTTAGGTCCGTTATCTGTTGCTCAGAATGTCGTCCACTAAACAGTTGCAACTATAGTTATGCAGGCTTTCTGTTCCAGCAGTGACTCCGTCCGGCTGCCCTCTTCGCTCTGGGCTATTTGACCCAGGGCAAGGGGAAGGGGGGGGGGGGGGGGGGGGGTGTTCCCTTAGGTCACCTGCTTTATAGTGAAAAGCAAGGTAATGCCTCCTCCAAGTCAGTATTTCTGAGTCGCTTCCGGGATGGTTTTAAAGTGTAATATTAATGTTAAAATTCATTCATGTCTTATTTTTAAAGTGTAGCTCGGTGTGAAGCATTTGTATATGTCAAGTGTCAAACGGGCTTTAATATACAATACTCGGACACTTTTAAATGACTATAAAGAGTCTCAATTCTCTGGACTACTTTATTTATTGGCTTGCTTTAAAAATAATTAGTATAAGGGTTATACTGGATGTTAATAGAGAACATGAATGTTATTGTGCTCAATTATTAAGGGTAGTGTATCTTTCTAATTTAATATTAAATAAGAAAGATACATGTAAAGCCTAATACTCCTTTTCTCCTTAAGGGGTTACCTCTTTACTATATAGTTGAGCTTATTGGATTTTCCTCTATGTCCTAGGCCCTCCAGCCTGTTTACTATTCAGCTAAGTTGGGTCATTGGTACAGTATAAAAATGTTAAAAAATTTATAGTAATTTATATATTTTTTATACTTACCAATGACCCAGACGGGGATGGCCCTCCCTGGAGTTGGGAACTCTTGCCTCCCCGCTGAGTACATAGCGCTGACCAGGCACTGCCAGTAAGAATGATAATTGGCGCCAATTTCGGGACGTCTGCGTCACTGCGCATGCGCAGTAGAGGCGTAGTATGGAGGTCCTTTAGGACATGATTTCTTTTTGTTTTGGATGCAAATTTTGGGGATTGGGGGGCTAAATTTGTGTTTGGCCCTGGTTTTGTTAGAGTTAGCACCAGCTAAGTCTGGGTCATTGGTAAGTATAAAAAATATATAAATTACTATAAATTTTTAAACTTTTTGGTTTTTTATGCGTTTTGGTCAATTTTAAGACAAAAAAAAATAATTTTTTTTACACTGAAAATTTGGGGTCCGGGTGGGACTTAGAAAATTTTGGACCAAAATCCGGAAATTAGTTTTTTGTGTTTTGATGCATTTTGGTCAATTTTAAGAAGAAGAAGAAAAAATTTTAGTCTGAAAATATTTTGTTTGGGACTGAAAATTTCCACACAAAAATAATAATCTACAATGATTGGTCTTAATCTGTAGTCCATTACAGTCACCTTGTAATTCTTTTATTATTGTTGACTGGGCCAAAACAAATACTAATTCCTGTCATATTCATTATTCAGTTGTCTTGGTCACAGCAAGTACTAATTCCTGTCATATCCAAGTTGAGCTACAGAGTCATTGACTCTTTCATTAATGAATATAATGGATTGTATCATGTATCTTTATTTTCAAGGATTAGTGCGAGTACTTTGATTGTTTACATTTCACAATGAATGATTATTGTTCAAATTGTAATAGGAGGAAATCTTCCTGTGATTCTCATGATCTCTGTATTAATTGTTCTCTCTGTAGTCGCACTGATCTTTGTTCTGTGTGTTTCAAATGGGATGACAAACGTTGGAAACGTGTGTCACGGTATGTTGTTCCTGGAGAAAGGTCCATTCCGGTTCTTTCTCCTCAGAGTCACTCTAGTATTTCACTCTCTTTTTCAGAGGAACAAGAACAAGGTGATGTTTCCGTGATGTCGTCCAGAAGTGTGCTTCCGTCGTCACATACAAGTGAAGAGCTAGCAGCAAAAGTGCTCATGGAGATTCGTCAGTTACCTGAAAGGAACCTGAAGGGGTTGACGTCCGCCAGCTCGACCGGAGTTGCGTCCATTCACCGAATGGGGCAGCACCCGGGTTCATCCGTTGCAGTCCAGCAGAGAGAGTCAGGTGTTGCGAGCACTATAAAACATCCACGTGCACACCCAGTGACGTCGGAAAGGAGGATGGATCGGAGGAAGCCTGACGGTCCGGTGTTTAGCTTGTCCAGCTCGGCACTGGCTGCAAGCGAGAGAGGTCCCTCTCTCATACAGCAGCATCTGGGACCAGATGTTGTAGTCTGCGTAGTGTTACGCAGTCGGAGCATATGTCCGCCGCTCGGGACGCTCCGGTATATAGGCAGTCCGGCGAGGCTACCTATAAGGCTTCCGTATCCTCTCAGCAGCACACTCGACCACACCTTGGCTACGTGACCAGTGAATTACAGTCAGCTTCGCTGACCAGGGATTCCACGGCGACCAGGTCACGCCATCCGGTAGCCAGGGATATGAGGCCTTCATCCGGACGTTCGCATAAAAGATGTATGCAGAATGCAACGTCCAGGGAGCTTCCGGCGGCTAAATCCACTAAAACCGCCGCTCCCCAGCAACCGGCAGAGCCTCTGTCGGAACACGAAATGTCAGAAGATGCTGAGTCGGTAGGTTCCGCCGCTGGATCGGGTGTGGATGACCGAGATTTACATGATTTACATGAGGTCCGGCAGGATATGGCGAAAGGGGATTCTGATGAATTAGATATTTCCCTTTCGGAACAACATAAAATAGCCGTAGAATTCATCCGGCATTACCTTCCAGAAGTTGTTCCGCTGGACCAAAATGCTGCGCAGCCGGATAGGAAGGTGATAGCGCCACTGGACACCGATTTGTTTAATCGGTTTAGGGACATTGTCCCGGAATTTCCGTCACAATCCAAGAATGTCTCTCGGATTTTTGAATTATTGAATGGCACTATTGATAAACTTGCCAACAAGACGGGCAGGTCAGCCTTCCTACGTCGGCTTACCTGGACGATATTCTTCAGAGATACGGCAACGAGTTAACGCTTCAGAACGACATGCCCAATCTTCTTCTATTGCTCCGACGTCTCGGTTTCATAGTAAACGAAGAGAAGTCGGATCTGGTGCCGTCCAAGTCATTCACCCACCTGGGAATGAGCTTCGAGACACACAACAATCTCATTCGTCTGCCGTTAACCAGAGCGAAATTAGTCAGTTGTTACGCTCGCTATTGTCTTCACTCAGACAAAGTGTCAGCGAGGGAATTCATGAGAATAATTGGTCTGTGCGGAGCTGCCGCGGATCTCATTCCGATGGGGCGGCTACGCACTTGTCCTCTCCAGGTCTATCTGACTCAGAATTGGAGAGTGAAGATTCATTCGCTCGAGACGGACATCCTCTTGTCAAGCCAAGTGAAACAAGAGATTCAGACTTGGGCAGACATTCAGTGGTTAACTCAGGGAGTTCCACTGCAGTTGCCAGATCCGAGTTATACGATTATGACGGATGCCAGTCAAACAGGCTGGGGCGCGACACTGAGCCCATCGGATTTGAAGTGCCAGGGTCTTTGGGATCCGCAGTTTCTAAGCAAGCACATCAACATCAAAGAGATGATGTCGATTTGGCTTGCTCTACGTCATTGGATAGACGTTATACAGAATGCACATGTGCAAATTATGTCCGACAATACGACAGTAGTTGCGTATATTTGGAACCAGGGTGGCACTCATTCCATTCCGTTGCTCAATCTAACGGAAACAATTCTTCTGTTTGTACTAGAACATCAGATTCTTCTCTCGGTCCGTCATATTCCGGGTCGTCTGAACGTCTTAGCAGACTCCCTTTCACGGAGGGGGTCGCCTGTTGCCATCAGAATGGACTCTCAACAAGAGTACATAACGCTTACCAGGCACTGGTTGTAAGAATGATATTTGGCGCCAATTTCGGGACCTCCTTGACACAGCACATGAGCAGAGGAATAAATGTATGGAGGACCATATAGGACATGTATTTTTCGGTTTTTGATGCAAATTTTGGTGATTGGGGTGGGGGGGGGGGCGCAAAATTTGTATTTGGCCCTGAATTAAGGAGTTTAGCACCAGCTAAGTCTGGGTCATTGGTAAGTATAAAAAATATGTAAATTACTAGAAATTTTTTTTAACTTTCATGACTATCGTTAGTAAATTTATTTATGCAAAGAAGAGGATATGGCAGTTACCAATAATAATATGGATGATATGAGCCATGCACAGCTTTTTATGTTAAACCAACTGACGTAAACGTTGATGTCAATGCAATTAAAGCTCAGATTTCCCTTGGCCTACTGGGCTTCATGAGAGTCCTTAGACTATGTTTACATAATTGCAGTTTAAACTTTTATAAATATAAAGCTCTCAATCTTTGAAGTCAGTGGGGGGAAGGGGGGGGGGGGGGGGGCAAGTCTTCCTTTCGGTTCGATAACGCCGATATCAGGCATGAATTTGGGTGATGTAAATGAAATAGAGATATTCGCGAAAGCAACGAAATGGCCATAAATATGTAAAATGGGCCAACTAAAATTTATTTGAAAAAAGGAAACGGAACTTCCTGAACACTGCTATTAAACTGCATCTGATCAAACTGATAGTTCAGTTTGGATGTACAAAAGACCGTATTTCCAAATCACAGGTTAAACAAACTTGGCAAAAGTCGAGTCCATCTTGTTTAAACTTTTATCCAGATGGACCATTTGGAGGGGCTGCACTAGAGAGCCAAAGGTTTTAGCGTGCTGCAGGCTATTGATAGCAAGTGTACAGGTTTTTTATTATTTCGTCATCATAGTGCGATTGACCGGCCAAATCACGGCCAACTGACATGTTATTGCTATAAAAATATTGAGATATACAGATACAAATGTGATGCAAGTATCGCCCAAATAGCATGTTATCAGCACATCCAGGTTTCCTCTTTATTGTAGGCTGTACTGTGTGACCCCTTCATTCAAATGAATTGTGGAATGGGGTTTTTTTTGCTGTATTCCAAAGATGAAAACGTGTTTTATTTTCAATATCATAGCTTGTTTTGAATGGAAAATGTGTGATTTGCAGGACCCTAGAAGTCATGTCACTCCCTGAACTTAAAGTTTAGATGGGCAGTAGTTATCTGCTTGCATTTTTTCAATACAAGTCTATTTCACTTAAGTTGAACCCTGCATTCTTAACTTGAACCATAGAGAATTAATTTCAAATCTTATTTTGTATATTTTCAGTAATATTACTTCATGCGTCCCTCAGAATGAGAAGTATAAAAAATAAAATAACAAATAAAATGGAATATGTTGGCTTGAAGAGGACGCCAATGGGAATCATTCTTGAAGGACTGGGCCAAGAACAAGAAGCTGGATCCTAAATTCCAACGAATCTGTAATGAAACTCTCTTCTTTATATTTCTATATTTTTTAGCTAAAAGCATATTAAATCTTGGTATGCAAAGATTTTTTATAATTATTGTGGTGATGAAAATGGACTCATGGTTGTTGAACTGTATTGACTGTTACATCATTTTCTAAAACATGAATTAGTTTTTTACTGTTTACCAAAAATGACTAGCTGACGACACTTGCAAAAAATGTTTTTGCATCAACTTGGAATAACTAAATATTTTCCATCCTGCCTCAGAAATTCAGCTTATGACCCTTATTGGAATGAGCTTGTTCAAATAAAGGGTCATAAGCTGTGGTTTTGAGACAAAAAATTGAAAAAATAATAGAATTGGAATGGGAATTTTAGCAACACTAATGCTGTGCTCAGTTAACAGTAATAGTTTGATTTTTAAAAACAATTTTGTGAAGTTGTGCATTATTATGCTTCTAGTTCGGTCACCTTGTTTGAAACACCCAGGACTGTTTCATGGCGATTTACAAAAGTAAAAAAAAATGATAAGTTTGTTTTAAAAATAACACATAATTTCATTTGTGAGAAGCAAACTGTGTTGACACGGTTAACAGATTATTATCCCCCCACAAAACGAAGTTTAGGGGGGTATATAGGAGTCAACTTGTCCATTGGCTGGGCGGTCTGTCATCGATGTCGTCAGTCCATTGCACATGTAAACTTGTGGAGCGAACTACTTCCACTGTTTTAGCCCCATTTTCATGAAACTTCACAAAAATGATCAACATGATAAGGGGAAGTGCGTGACATAATTTTTTTCCCGCTTGGTTTCAACATGGCCCTACAGGTGGCCATATTGGATTTTTTTTTACTTAGAAAAATTGAATGCCCCTTTTCAGTCACCCTCACTAGGCAGAATGCCACGGTGGGGATATACCGGGCGACAGACCATCTCTAGTTTTTCAGTGGCAAATTCTCTGTAAATCAGGTCCTAATTCTTACCTACAAATCCAATTGTGCCTAGGGTTTAATCCCAGAAATGAGAATTTTGTGTTGGAAGTAAAGTTTTCAAAATTAAAAACCTGCCCCAAACGTAACTTCATAGGATTTCATCAGCCTTTCCACTCGTGAACATTTTACAATCCTGCTTCTTGGACGTTTTTCACCAAATCACTCTTGCTCTCAAATCATTTCCAGAGGATGCCTCTCTTCAACAGCAAGATCTTCACTTGCTTCAGAGTTTAAATTTGTTTTCATTTTCAGAATCACTAGTAGTATCACTCACTATTCACTACCACCTTCAAGATCAACTCCTACTTCACTGTCGTCACCACTCCTCTGCTTGAAGCATTGGTGACTGGTGATGGTAGTGAAGAGGGAGCTGAAGCCAGGAGGTCATGGTGATCAAACTAGCGATTCTGAAAATGAAAACGAGTTGGAAGCGGGTTTGGGATTTCACACTTCTCTTTGGAAAAGAACTTTTCTGTATGGAGAAGGCAGATTTCCAATAAAATATGTTCATTTTCACGAAAATAAATGCGTCTTGGTACTCATAAATTTACTTGATATTATCGAGAATATTTCCCGGTTCACAGTTCTGAACATAACTTCATTCCCATTCCTGTTACTACAGAAATCTGGGAATACATTACACCTTAATTGTGCCTCTCTCTGTCTCTCTTTGTTACTTGTCCATTCCTACAGTTTTCAAAATTTGAAACAACAGTTTGGCAATCAGGAGTAATTATGTGTAATAAATAACACTGTATGGTTTTCAATCCCTTGTATAAGGCAATTTGTGTTTTTTCATTTGTTGGGTATTTTCGTTTGATATCTGTTGATATGGGCATTATTGAAGTCAACTGCTTTACATACTGTTTGCTCGCCACCGATAACATTCCATTCCCTTCCCTACCCACTGAACATTGAAATTTTCCGTCAAGGTTTTCTCGGCTTCTATGCAAGGGATTGATTTTATATTTGGTCTGCTGCTTCATAATGATGAGTTGTATCGTGTATGCAATTTTCAGATTTGCCGTGCAGCCACTTCCTGTTTGCCTGATATAATTGCATGCAGCGATGCAGGTCCAGACCCGGTATTGGTCTTGTTAAATGTAGAGTTGAAACAAGAAGTCCTGTCACAATTAGCACAGAAAGTGCTCAGTTTATGTGCTCCTTACTACAGAATAATGAAGTAGTCTGAAATACACAAGAGCATTTGTGCTGTGCAATACAAAACAGGCCAGAAAATAAGCAGTCTGACATTTGCAGAATGAGGTCCCCAGAGGGTGAATTTGATGATGCTATCCCATACAGTGGGCCAATTTATCCTCTGGGTACCTTCTTCTGTTTAGTTTTGATTTGAGACCCTGATTCAGATTGAGGTTCAAAGAGGGTAAATTTAGTGATGCTACCCTGCTGTGCAGGGTAGCATCACTAAATTCACCCTCTGGGGACCTCATTTTGCAGATGTCAGTCTGCTTATTTTCTGGCTTGATACAAAATGTAATACTCTATTTGCAAGGTCGGTAGTGAAATCATGAACTGTACGATCAAACAGAAAGAAAATACAGTATGTGGAGGGTTGATTACTACTAAATTGCTGTTGGATAGATTTTTCACTCAGTAAATTATTTACTGTTTCTTAGGGCTAAACACAAGAAGCACTTGGTCCATGTGATCAAAGTTTGCAAGTGTTGTTATGAACAATTATAAAAACTTTTTGAGTGGGGAATATATGGCGCTGCAATTAAGTAGTAATCCATTCTCTTCATTCTGTATATGCAGTCGAATTTTAATATCTATTTACGTCATTACATGTGGATGTCGCCCAGAGGAAGTTAGGAAATGATCTCTATTTGGCTTTCGGTGCCTTTGCGGTTCATCTGTCATCTTTGCTTCCGGTGGTTTGGTGGTACTCTCACTTGGCTTGTTCGGCCTGGAGCAGGGCATACCAATTCAGCAAATACTGTAAAAGATGGGTGTAATGTGTTCCATGCCCCAGTATACATGTGCTACCCAGTGCGCCAGAGGCTCGGTATAACCTTTGGCTCTCAGGGTCTGACATAAGCCGTAACCTATAGGTTAGGTTATGGGGGAGGTTATGTGTTTCTATAAACTCGAGACCTATTATTAGGTTACGAGAGGAAACTGATTACCTTAATAATTTACCTTATATCTACACTACCAAAACCTACAGGTTCCGGTATGTTAGGCACACCGTAAGGCCACACAAAGTAGATCTTCTGTTTCTCCGGCCATTATTTGTAAAATTGCATGTGGGCGAGCGTTTTTTTATTAGCTCAACTTTGACGAAGTCAAATTTGAGCTATTGTCATGGCCCGTCGTCCGTCATCCGTCTGTCCGTCCGTCCGTCCGGCCGTCTGTCCGTCTGTCCGTACGTCAACAATTGGCTATGGCTCGGGCTAGAGGTCGTATTTATGAACCGATCTTTACGAAACTTCTTGTGTACCTTTGTTATGACCCTGGGACGGGAACGAGTGTTTTTAGGTGTGGTCCGAAATTCAAGATGGCTGCCAGTGGCCATTTTGTACCGATGATGCAAAAATCAGTTTTTTGTACAGAACTTCTGTATGAAAGTTCTGATTTGAATAAAGTTTTGTATAAATGTTTAGTACCATGGCATACATCACATATAATACGGGTTTTTTTCTCGTGCGTAAATTATGCAAATTAGACTGACTTTGATTTATTTAGTGTTACTTTCAGAGCTGTAAGTGCCAAGCTGCTATGGCTCGGGCTAGAGGCCGTATTTATGAACCGATCTTTACGAAACTTCTTGGGTACCTTTGTTATGACCGTGGGACGAGAACGAGTGTTTTTGGGTGCGGTCCGAAATTCAAGATGGCAGCCAGCCACCATTTTGTACCGACGATGCAGAAATCTGTTTTTTGTACAGAACTTCCATATGAAAGCTCTGATTTGAATAATTTTTTGTATGAATGTTTAGTACCATGGGATACATCACATATAATACGGGTTTTTTTCTCGTACGTAAATTGTGCAAATCAGACTAATTTTGATGTTTTTTGGGGTTACTTTCAGCACTGCAAATGCCAATACGGCTCGGGCTAGAGGCCGTATTTATGAACCGATCTTTACGAAACTTCTTGGGTCCTTTGATATCACCGTGGGACGAGAACGAGTGTTTTGGGGTCCGGTCCGAAATTCAAGATGGCCGATGGCAGCCATTTTGTACAAAATTAGGTGCAATGAGATTTTTGCACAGAACTTCCATATGAAAGCCCTGATTTGAATAATTTTTGTGTGTGAATGTTTAGTACCATGGGATGCATCACATATAATACGGGTTTTTTTCTCGTGCAGAAATTATGCAAATTAGATGAACTTTGATTTTTTCAGTGCGACTTACACACAGTAAGTACACATGTCAATACGGCTCAGACTAGAGTCTGTATTTATGAACTGATTTTCACGAAATGTCTTGGGTACCTTTGTTATCACCTTGGGACGAGAACAAGTGTTTCTGGGTGCGGTCTAAAATTCAAGATGGCTGCCAGTGGCCATTTTGTACCGAAATTAGGTCTAATCAGTTTTTTGTACACATCTTCTATACAGCTCAGACTAGAGGCCATATTTATGAACCAATCTTTATGAAACTTCTTGGGTACCTTTGTTATCACCGTGGGATGAGAGCGAGTGTTTTTGGGTGTGGTCCGAAATTCAAGATGGCCACCAGCAGCCATTTTGTACCAAAATTAGTGCAATCAGTCTTTTGTATAGAACTTCTGTATGAAAGTTCTGATTTGAATAAATTTTTGTATGAATGTTTAGTAACATGGAATACATTACATATTGTAAGGGGTTTTTTTTCGTGCAGAAATTATGCAAATTAGATAAACTTTGATTTATTCAGTGCTACTTACACAATGTAAGCACACATGTCAATACGGCTCAGGGTAGAGGCTGTATTTATGAACCGATCTTCACAAAACTTCTTGGGTACCTTTGTTATCTCATTGGGATGAGAATGAGTGTTTCTGGGTACGGTCCAAAATTCAAGATGGCTGCCAGTGGCCATTTTGTACCGAAATTAGATCCAATCAGTTTTTTGTCACAAGTTCTATACAGCTCGTATTTATGAACTGATCTTCACAAAACTTCTTTAGTACTTTTGTTTTCACCTTGGGACAGGAACGAGTGTGTTTTGGGGTGCCTTTGTTATCACTGTGCTATGAGAACAAATATTTTGGGGTTCAGTCAGACCCACTCTGGGACTCAAAGATTTTTTCTAGTTCAGCATCTGACTGTCACCCACCTTTACAATACTTTACCTATACATTTGTTACAGGCAACGGTCAGTATTTATGTACAGACCGTTACAATACTTTATATGTACCTTTGTTATCAGGTCATTACCTAGATGTTTGTCATTGCTGTGTCACATACTATACATGTACATGTCTTTGTCTTGACAAGTTGAGCTACAGTGTCATTGACACTTTCATTTTATTTTTTATTTCAGTAATTACTTCTTTGCCACCAAAAGTTCATGTTCTTGGTTTATGTTTCAGGCCTCATAATCTACAGAATAGCATGAGTGTTGGTGAATTTCATCCCTTGAGTGCAAGAAGGCTTTGCAATGCTAACGCATTGCAAAGCCTTCTTGCACTCAAGGGACAAATCCATCAATTTTTTTTAACTTAGGTGAAATATCAGACATGAACCATTAAATTTTTATTTTTTTTTAAGTTTAAATTGGTTATAAAAAGATAGCATGCGGCAGCCAAAAGAACCATGTGGGAGGGCCTGAGAAACAGATTTTTTATTTTGTTAGGCCTAACCTATTTTAAGGTTACGGTGTATGAAGCTTATATCAGTCCCTGGGCTCCCCATTGCAGCACACCCCCCCCCCCCCCCCCCCCCCCCCCCCCCACCTCTCTCTCCAAATGGTCCATCTGCATAAAGGTTTGAACAAGATGGCAATTTCGTGTCTCCTCTTTTAAAATAAATTTTAATCGGCTCATTTTACACATTTTGTTGCTTTCACAAATATTTTTATTTCATGTTACCTCACCCCAATTTGTTCCTGATATCGTGATGTAAACTACTCTCGAGGGCACTCATGAAGCCGGATAAGCCAAGGAAAATCCAAGCTTTAATTGCATCGACATCAACGAATACATTAACTACATTAGTTCGAGTAACATAAAAAGCGTTGCCTTCCTCAAATTGTCCATATTATAAGTATTCGCTCCTCTTCTTTTCATCCCAAAAATTATGAATGATAGTTATGAAAATATCGCGTCACGCACGTGTTTGTCTTCCGATATTTGCCACAACACTTTGAAAATATCGCATTTATGCTATAGGAATATAGCCGTATTATAGGGCGCTAATATGGTATTAACAAAAGAATTTCGCCTAACGGTGTTGATTGTTATAGGCTGTACTCAATTCTGACACAATTACGCTAATTTTGGCACAATGTTTGTCATCGCTAATATAAGGGAATTAACTATTTACCCAGCGAATCAGCAGCATTGGTCAATGTAAATTTCAAATCCCCCTGCATGAACCCCCGGGAAATGAAAGAGTGCTTGTTTACTGTGGTAAACAAGCTCTTTTTCACTGGTAAAACAGGCATGAGGGTGTTCAGCCAATTAGCTGATTTCAGCTAATTTGTGTGGAAAATGCAGAGAACTTATTTCTATAAATCTACAAGAAAATGGACTTTTAGGCCATTTTCTTGTGGATTTCTAGAAATAATTTAAAATATAGGGCCATAATACTGGAATACTCCTGGTATTGAAGGCAAAATTAATATATTTTATTTTCAAAATTTGATTTTTCATCCAATTTTTAGAAATTTCAGCTTATTCGGTGGCTTTGTACTCTCATGCCTGGGTAAAATAGGACCCAGTCACTAATGCTTAGGGTGCGAGTCCTCTAAAATAAACGTATTGGCTAACCTTGACTTTATATCCATGTTGTGATCATGATTAGCCATTGTGCAGATATATGTGACCTTAAACTCCAATTAATAAATAAATAGTTACAAATTTAGCAGTTGAAAAAATCTTTTTCAAAATCTTTCAACCAAAATCATGTTACACCTCTTGGAAGAATTTGTAAAAAAAAATAATAAAATAACAAATTTGGATAATTGATTGGATAAAAGGTCGAAACTCGAGAGTAGAGTTGGAAGGTTTCCAATTCAGTTTTGGTTCTGTTTCAGGAAACAAATTCAGTATTGATTCAGTTGTCTATTTAACCCTTTACCCAATGCAGACGATATCAAAATTTATTATTTTAAATACCATTTTTTTAAATTTTTCAAAAAATTTCAACAAAACTGTATCATCTGGCCCCCCTCATTGGAACGAGCTCAATGAGAGGGAGAAAATGTGACAATGAGAATTGACATATTCGACCCTTTGCTGGATGTAAGTGATGAGAGTCCAAAGGTGCAACCAGTCCAGTTCCCTCACAGTTAGATAATTTGACCACTTTATACACAAGCACAGTAAAACCATTCGACTGGAAAACAACAAAATAACACACAGCTCTACTGGACAGACAATTGAGTCACGATCAGGTTGAAATGTTGTGTCGGATTTCCTATCATTCGTAGGGGTTCTAGGGAGATGAGTTGCTAAGCATACAGACCTTTAGATCAGACTAATTTGGGCACAATGGCAAATATGGATGTAGCCTGCATGGTTGGAGAAAAAGCACCGGTATTTTCTTCTTCTTGGCGTCTGTTTTGGGTTTTAGATCCCCGTCTTAAAATGATAGTTTACAACCCCTTGTTATAGGGCTTCACCATTATCACTGGTTCCCACCACCCTTTGACGTAAGTTTATTTGACTAACTCGAGAAGGCTTCTTAGTTTCCAGCGTCAAGCCAAAGTCCTATTTGAATGTAACTCCCACATGGCATTTACTGAGAAATGCCCCAAACGTCAGTATAATAGATCTCAAGCTTTAAGTGCATGATCATATAGAATTCGCCACAGAAAAGTAATCGGCAATTGACACTGTCGATGCCGATTGCTTTTCTGTGGCGAACTCTGTGGGGTTTATACCTGCGTCGCCAGCAGCAGAGCAGGTCTAGTAACCGCTCGACTACGTCCGTCAGTCCGTCCGAAACACTTCTTCCATCAAAGATTTCTTGGCTTCTATGAAAGGGAATGATTTTATATTTGGTCTGCTGCTTCATAATGATGAGTTGTATCGTGTATCTAATTTTCAGATCTGCCATGCAGCCACTTCCAGTTTTCCGATACTTTGAAGTCTGTTCATCTCTGTAATCAATTGCATGCAGCGACGCAGGTCCAGGCCCAGTATTGGTCTTGGCTTGTTTTTAAATTATTTATCTGTTGCATTGTTTGATTCGAAGATAAGCTCTAAGCTACATTGCAAGCATCGGGGAAACCTGGCCAAATTCTATATTGCTGAAACACTGCAAAACTTTGGAAAAAGTTTCAAACTCCACATAATTTGGGCGCATTTATCTTATTTGGGCACAGCGTTTACCGTCGTTATTTGGGAAGAATTTAAAGGCCTGTAAGCAAATTTATTCAGAAGCAAGCTCATCAATCAGGGTAACAATTGAATAATGTTCATCTAAAGCAACCTACAGTTAAAACTAGAAGTTCTGTCATGAACTGTGCGTTTATCTAGGCTTAATTGCACGTAGGAATATCGCGCAATTGCCATATCGAATGGCATCTAAGCATGGCAGGTTCTCCTGGTTACTCACAGCAAACACAGACAATGTTTTTGCCACTGGACCTCTGGGTCACCCTGAGGTCCATTTGCTGAAACATTGCTTGTGCACAGGCCATACAGTTAAAACTAGAAGTCCTGTCACAAATAGTGCGCTTATCTAGGCTTAATACCGCATTGGAATTGCGCGCAATTGCCATATCGAAGGGAATCCAAAGCACGGCAGGTTCTCCTGGTTACTCATAGCAAACACATGCAATGTTTCTGCCAATGGACCTCCGGGTTACCCGGAGGTCCATTGGCTGAAACATTCCTTGTGCACAGGTCATATGAACAGAATTTGATAGCTTTACTATGGCCATAACGCATACATTAACGCGCAGATCAACGTGCTATTTGTGCGCATTTCATGACAGGACTTCTAGTTTTAACTGTAAGTACAGAATTTGATCGCTTTACTATGGTCATAACCCACAGATTAACACGCAGATCAACATGCTATTTGTGCGCATTTCATGACAGGACTACTAGTTTTAACTGTAAAGCATGCTTTGATCTCATTGTCACATTTCTCCTCTCCCAGTGGACGAGTCAATAAGGGAAAAAATGTAACGATCAGAAAACGATGTATTCCCCCCTTTCCCGGTTTGATAAAGTGACAAGAGTCCATTGTGGTCGCTAATCCAGTTTCTTCAAAGTAAGAAAGTTTCATCAGTTTTTGCACAAACTCAGTAAAACTGTTCAGCCGTTTTTTACTGTGTCTTGCGGTTCATTTTTTCAGTTTGCCACAAAAAATGGAACCGAACTGGAAAACTGAAAACCGCACATGCAAGGTGACCGAGTATCATTACAATACATATACTGTACTTGTTAACTTTAATACAAGTTTATTTCCTCACAAGATGTGTGTGGCAATACAGGAGATTAGGAGACATAATAATATTTTTTTAATACATCCACTTCTCCTTCCGTAATATCTTTTCATGTGCAATTTATATATTGAACTCTCCACGTTAATGCATTTTTATTATGAATGAAAATTGGAATATTTTTTAAAATTCAGCGTTTTTGTAAATATATGTGCACGTTTACTTCGGATGGAAGGTAACATTGCGTCTGATATTTCCAGTAATCGTATTGAATAATGGATGGAATTGACAAAGTTTGATGAGAGAAAGGAGAGTGGCAAAGCATTCTACAGTTCCAGTCAAAATAGATTTGTAAGATCAGAATGAAGTTTTTTTTAAATTTTTCATCCATCAACGACGCCAGCCTCGACAATCATTGTTGGAGACTTATAGTATTATTGATGGAAGAAAAATCAGAGAAAACGTTTCTTTTCTTATCCTACAACGTATTTTGACCACAAGTGTACATGTACTTTTTCATATTTTGCAGGTTGATCCATTAGTGACGTGTGTACCATCTGTTTTTATTTTAAACACTTCTGAACTTATCACAGTGAATTGTATATATTTTTGTTATGTGATGTGGGTTTGTTGTTTTATTTTGTGCAATGTTATTTGATATTTTTTGAGGACATATTTTGGTGCAAAACTGTTTTTTGACCCCAATCTCAGTAATTAAGAGACAAAATCAACCCTCTCTCCATTTAGGTCAGTACCGTTGTTACTTTTAATCTTCTATTTAATTGCATTTCTCACAAAATCAAGTCATGGCTGCAGCAATGCAGCCATGACTTGATTTGATGAGAAATTCAGTAGAATCTGACATCAAAAAAGCATTATCAGCAGCACTACGTCTATTTACAGTAATGTGTTTTGTTAACAAGAGCCAATTGCATACCTTCACTCAGTAAAAGAGCATTTTTTTTGTTTGAGCAAGAAAAATCTGAGTGCAGCAGGCAGAATTCGTAGAGGATCTCTGCAAATAGTGTAACAAGAAATAACGTATTTACCATGTGGTACATCGACAAATTACTAAAACACCCAACTGAGCAGAATTTCCACTCGAGCAATACTTAATGTTCTGTGAGAATGCATAATTACAAAGAACAAGCTAAGTTTCAGCCATTGAACCAACTGTTAACACCAGAAGGTCCATTGGTTGGAACATTTCTTGCATTCATCATGTTTTTTGCACAAAATTTGTGTTTTCATCAGGATGTGAACTCAGGAGCTACAATATATGTATGTTTTAAGGAACTACAATATGTGTCTGTTTTAGTGGTGATTCATCCAATGAACAATCAGTAGTAACTAAATTATGGTTGGGTGGGGGGAGGGTGAGGGAGTAGGGCAAGGGCTAGTTTTAAGAATTTTAACATCTGTCACAAATTTATGGTTACTGAAAAAATTACAAGGAGCTCAAGTAAATTTTCAGCTCATGGACCACTGTGTTTGGGCTTTGTTTCAGGAAAACAACTACAGTACAGCCTACAATAAAGTGGAAACCTGGTCGCGCTAATAATGCACTGTTTGGGCGATATTTTTGCGTCACATTCGTATCTGAATATTGCAACATTTTTATAGGAATAACGCGTCAATTGGTCATCATTTGGCCAGTCGAACGAGCTAAAATGACGATGCCTCAAAGAACAAGTTACAAACAGTACAATGGTACATATTTAAAAACAAAATATGATTAATTATTAACAGTAATCATTTCAGTTAAAGAAAGCACAAAGAATTAGTGAAGTCATATCAATGCTAAACATTAAACAAACATAAACACTCCAAAAATTGTTAACAACGATCATTTCAATGCAATTACAAAACAAACAAGTACACAAAGACATGTTTTAAGAAGTACAAAGCTAAAAAACAATCCTGAAATTGAACACAATATTTTACAGTCAGTTCATCCGTTCGTACTGCTGGGTAAATGTACTCTTGCTTATGTGTATATAATTCTGGATGATTTTCGAATATTAGGAAGGATTATGAAGGATATTTTCATTGTTGAATTTACTTCAAACAAACGTGTAAGTACTTCATATTTTGTTAAAATTTATGATAGATATTTTAAAATGTGTTCAAAATAAATCACACACATATTAATAATACAACTAAACTAATTGTGCTTTCACGAATATTTCTATTTTGTTTTACATCACCCCAATTCCTGTTTGATATTGTCTACGTCAGTTCGTTTAACAAAAAAAACTTTGCCTGACTCAAATCATCCATATTATTATAAGTATTCGCTCCTCTTCTTTTCATCCGAAAAATTACGATGGATAGTTATGAAAACATAGCGTGACTCGCGCGTTCGTCTTGCGATATTCGACACAACATGTTGAAAATATTGCATTATTGCTAAAAGAATATCGCCAAAGTAAGGTGCTAATATGGCATCATTAACAAAAGAATATCGCTTAACAGTATACAGTAAAACCTGTCTTGAGAGACCACCTGTCTTGAGAGACCACATCTGCCAGGCATAGATTGGTTTTACTCTATAATGGACCTGCTATGGGACACCACCTGTCTTGAGAGACCACCTGTCTTGAGAGACCACTGTGACCTGGTACCAACTTGTATTTTTATGCCATAATAGACCTGTCTTGAGAGACCACCCCTTTGAAGACTAAAACCATGACAAAAACATTTTACCTGTTCTGGAATTGGAAAATCCATCGTGGTTATACCGGTACTGACATAATTAAAAGTATTAAAAGCTCTTAATTGGGATTCAATTGCTAACTCATTAAAGATTGAAATGTTTTTATAAGACCCCTGTGAAAAGATTAGGATTATTGCTGAATAAACAATTTCATACATACCTGAAATGTGACAGATACGAATAAAAATAAATTTGTGTTGAAAATCTTTTTGTAACAAATTGAAATGGACTGTTATAAAAATTATAAAAATAAGTTAGTGTTGAAAATCTTCGATGAGGATTTTCAACACTAATTTATTTTTATAATTTTTATAACAGTCCATTTCAATTTGTTACAAAAACTTCATAAAAAATAACAACTACAAAGTAATTACAAAAATCTATTCTTCTCCATTTCTGAATTTTGTAGTTGGTTATTCACTGACTTGAGAAAACCTGAAACCTGTTATGAGAGACCACCTGTCTTGAGAGACCACTTTAGTGTGGCCCAAAGGGTGGTCTCTCAAGACAGTTTCTACTGTACATTGTTATAGGCTGTACTGTATTTGTAGGATAGGAGGAAGAACCCTACTGAATATTGTGTATTAGTACAGAGTTGTACTTGTGGGGTGGAAGAACAACTACATTGTGATAAAGCAGTAATCTACCCTCCATGTACTTCACATTTATGACTTGTTAGGCCTAAAAAAAAAATATTTCTCGGGCCCTCAGTCATGGCCTTTGGTTCCTGCTTACTGTCTTTTTATTACTAACTAGTGGGCGAACATATCTCAAGGGTGGGTAGTCTTACCCATGTGATGGAAAATTTCTGGTTGCATTGCATATGAAGAGAGATAATGAAAGCTTGAATTTCTAGCCATACAATGATGCAGATATGGAAGAAACCACGCTCTCCATATACTAGAATTAGATGCAGCTTGAAAAAAATGCAGCTTGTTCAAAGAGAGTCCTTGAGATTATATTTGGGCTCCCGGTGGGAGCCTGAATTTTAACTTAAGGCAATATGAGGGAATTTCTTTAAAAATCTTCTTCAGATTCGCCAGTCAGAATCCTTTTACAGTTAAAACTAAAAGTCCTGTCATGAAATGCGCACAAATAGCACGTCGATATGCGCGTTAATGTGTGCGTTATGGCCCAAGTAAAGCTATCACATTCTGTACATATAGCCAGTGCACAAGCAATGTTTCAGCCAATGGACCTCCGGGTAACCCGGAGGTCCATTGGCAGAAACATTGCATGTGTTTGCTATGAGTAACCAGGAGAACCTGACGTGCTTTGGATGCCATTTGATATGGAAATTGCGCGCAATTCCAACGTGCAATTAAGCCTAGATAAGCGCACTATTGGTGACAGGACTTCTAGTTTTAACTGTATATTCGGTATACAACATCGCGAGGTGGGTCTGTTTCAGGTTTGTTCAAATCGGTTGCTTGGGTAAATGTTTGGACTCTTCATGGGAGCGCGAAAATCAGCTTAGTGCAATATGAGAATTTTTTTTAAAATCTTCTTTTTTAGACCCTGTAGTCAGAATGCTTTCATTTTTGGTATACAACATGTGTTGGGGGGGGAGTGTCAGATTCATGTTTGTTCAAACCTAGTCCCTGGGTTGATATTAGTGCAATACAGGGAAATATCTTTGAAAATCTTCTTTTTCAGATCCAACATTGAGAATCCTTTCATATTTGGCATACGACATCTCTAGGAGGGTCAGATTCAAGTTTGTTCAAATCTGGTCCCTAGGTCGATATTTGGTCTTCCAATGGGAGCCCAAATTTTAACTTAGTGCAATATGAGGCAATTTCTTTAAAAATCTTTTTCTCCAGAATCATCAAATAGAATCATCTGATATTTGGTATACAACATCTCTGGAAGGGTTAGATTCAACTCTGTTGAAATCGGATCCATGGGTTGATATTTGCCCATATTTTAACTTAGTGCAATATGAGGGCATTTCTTTAAAAATCTTCTATTTCAGATCCACCAGTCAGAATCCTTTCATTAGTTAGTATACAACATCTCTAGAAGGGTCAGATTCCAATTTGTTCAAATCGAGCCCCTGGCTTATTAATTTGAGCTACCTATGGGAGCCTGAATTTTAACTTAGTGCAATATGAGGGAATTTCTTTTTAAATCTTCTTCTTCAGATCCACCAATCAGAATCCTTTCATATTTGGTATACAACATCTCTAGGGCGGTCAGATTCAAGTTTGTTCAAATCAGTCTCTGGGTTAATATTTCGGCTCCCTACTTGAGCTCAAGGTTTAACTTAGTGCAATGTGAGGACATTTCTTTAAAAACCTTCTTCAGATCCACCAGTCAGAATTTTCTCATATTTGGTATATAACATCTCAAGGGGAATCGGATTCAAGTTTGTTCAATTTGAGTCCTTGGCTTAATGTTTGGGTTCTCTATGGGCAGGGTTGGAGTGGGTGGTGGCAGGGAGGGGGGGGGGGGGGGGGGGCATGTTAGGTTCAGGTTTGTTCAAATCCATTCCTTAGTGTTTTTTCATAAAATTTGCCTTTCATGACTTCATTCCTTTGTAGTGTTGATGAACCATGTATAACTGAATGTGACCTCAAATACTTCTTTTAACCCTTTACCCAACACAGACGATATCAAAATTTATTATTTTAAATATTATTTTTGTTAATTTTTCACACAATTTCAACAAAACCATATCATATGACCCCCTCGAGGGGTCACATGATATGGTTTTGTTGAAATGTTTTGAAAAATAATATTTTTTCAACTGCTGAATTTGCATATTACGCAGGCAGATGCGGGTGATTCGTTGGGTAAAGGGTTAACCACATTTGCACCCTTTTGCTTATAAGTTTGCATTGGTTATAAAAAAGAGCATGCAGCAGCCAAAAGGACCATGCAGGAGGGCCTGAGAAACAGATTTGTAACTTTTTTATTCCTAACATACAGTTAAAACTAGAAGTCCTGTCATGAATTGTGCACTTATCTAGGCTTAATTGCGCGTTGGAATTGTGCGCAATTGCCATATTGAATGGCATCCAAAGCACAGCAGGTTCTCCTGGTTACTCATAGCAAACACATGCAATGTTTCTGCCAATGGACCTCTGGGTTATCCGGAGGTCCATTGGCTGAAACATTGCTTGTGCACAGGCCATATTTACAGAATTTGATAGCTTTACGTGAGCCATAACGCGTACATTAACACGCATATCAACATGCTATTTCTGCCCATTTCATGACAGGACTTCTAGTTTTAACTGTAGCTGATCTGAGATTTCACAACTGCCGTGTACATATATGAATGTGTAATTTATTAGAGATATTGTAATTTTTGTTGAATTTTAATGTTGTAAATCTGTTTAATTACTCTTGTATACGATGTTGAATGGCTCCGTTTTTTGTCGTTTTTTGGTTTGTTTAACCCTTTACACACTAATGTCAAAATATTAAAATTTCAAGCAGTAAATGTTTACAATTTTTTCCCTGATCAGGGATCATTTTGGGCATCTACAGGATATATATGAATATGGGCCCCTTTCCCAATGGCATTTTGACATCATTTTCACAATTCAAACCAAAAATTTCTCAATCTCAGTCCTCATTCAAATAAAAATTTAATTTTTCTTTAACTCTTGTAGGTCTAATTTTTGACTTCAGTCACTTTTTGCTGTAACAAACCAGATGCCTCAATGGGCAGTTTTTGTGTCGCCGTCCCACGAAATGGGGAGCGACATATAGGGATTACTTTTGTCGTCTTGCGTCGTCCGCGTCACACTTTCTCTTATCTGCCACTCCTCTTTAACCTATGAATGGATTTTGATGAAACTTTCAGTGATTCTTTATCACATAATGGCATTGTGCACCTCCTATTTTATTTTTTGATCTGCTGTATTTTTTCCAGAGTTATGCCCCTTTTCCACTTAGAATTCTGTCTGAAATATTAAAATATAGTGCAGGCGACACACGTCTTCCATGGAAGACTCTCATCTAAGTTAGATAAATTTGCATCCCAAGAACATTGTCAGTTGTTTCTAGGCAAGTCTTGACTGCCTATATAGGCAGTCAAGACTTGCTTAGACACAGCTGCTAAGCCACTGAATGTGGACAGTAGAAGTGTAGCAAAATGAAAAAATTTCTTATTTAAAACAATAATTTATTTAGTAGAGATTACAAAGACTGCTCATTATTTCATGTGACTGTTTGTTATAAAACTTACAACATGTGGGGGCGCGGTGGCTCAGTAGGTAGAGGTGCAGGCTGCAAACCGAGAGGTCCTCGGTTCGAATCCCACCTGCGACAACCGCGTTCTGTCCTTGGGCAAGACACTTCACCCCCATTGCCCATGTGGGGGCACGGTGATGCTGTGCACTAAGGTGTACTGCACGTCGATGGTGCACCTGTCTTCAACCAATGCTAATCCTGCTTGTGTGGAGTTAGTATGTTGGAGAGCTGACAGTAGCTCGCCGTTGCTTGGTGGTTCTCTCCGGGTACTCCGGCTTCCTCAACCTGTAAAACTGTCATGGTCATGATTAGCCATTGTGCAGAAATATGTGCCCTTAAACACCAATAAATATTTAAATACTTACAACATGTACTATACATGTAGTAGCTTCTGCATTAATGCTAGCGCAATATGGAGGTAACATTTCTTATTTTTTTGTGTGTTTCTTCCCAATTGGAGTCTTCCTGACTGGGATTTTCCAAATTTCATGGATCCTAGATCATTTTCCAAAGAGAGTAGAAGAATCCCTGCTGATATTAAATTAAGAATTGATCCAATTTTCTGTCTTGTTTGGCAGGGCGTATTCAAGATTGAATTGGTAATAATTTCTACTACTTAAATTATGGGAAAAATTTTCTGCTTGAAATTTTGTAATCTTGACAGTATACAGAGAGTTAAATCAAGCTACGTTATAGTTAGATAGCCTTGGATGCTGATGTGGCATTGAGCACCAAGCAGTAAAGACAGAAGAGGGGGAATAATTTTCGGTAAAATACGCACCAGGGCTGTAGTATTGTAAATCACCATAGAGTGACTAGTGGTCTCCTGGAATAAAGCTCAGGGAAGAGATAACTCCAATAACTCAGTAGTCATTTTGTAATGATGAAAAATCTTATAGTATAGGCTTTTCTTTAATAATACAACTTGGGAGCTGTTAACATTCGGATGTCAGCTGACAAAATCTGTGAGCTCAGAAGTACTTTAATCCTTTACCCAACATGACTGCTATTCACAAAAACAACCATTAAATTTTCATTATTTTTATCATTTTTTGTCTCAAAAAACAGTTTATAACCCCTCTTTGGAATGAGCTCATTCCAGTGAGGGGTAATAAAGCCCCACAAAGTAGATCGTCTCTTCTCAGGCGATGTTTTGTAAAATTGCATAAGAACGGGCATTTTTTTATTTTTATTTTTATTTTCTGTATTCATTTCGTTGCCATCAAAAGTTCTTGGTTTGTTTTATGTATTTGGCCTCATAATTTACTAAATAGCATGGGTGGTGGTTTATTTCATTCCTTGAGTAAGAAGGTTTTTTGCAATGCATGATATGAAGTTTTTGACATATCTGGGCACTTAACTAGTAGAGGGCTAGATTATTTTTACCTCTATTTTACCTATGTAACAAGTCTGGACATTACGAGGCATATAGTCAGGCCTGGAAATAAATGGTTGGTCATGGACGGTGACTGCCACGAAACATCGATGTGACCGGCGCTAACAGTATCCAACCGGTCATGAATGACCAGCGCTTTTTTCTCCCAAGTATATTCATTTTTCACATGAGACCTTGTGTTCTGAATCATTAATTATGGCTGTTGATGGTGAATAATTTCCACATTCAAATATATTCTTTAAAATAAATACAAATACAAAATCGCAAAACACAAGACAGATTTATAAATGAGAGACGCTCCTTTCGTAATCGAAACTGAAACTCATTTGTACTCTATTTTTTCCGTGTATGTTCTTCACAAATCGAACCAGATGATCCCCTCCTCTTTCCTTTCCTTTGTGTAATATACTTTCTTTGAAGACTGCGAGCAGAATTTGTCATAATTTCCGGAAAGCTTCATAGTAATTCAGTAATACTTGTAGAAAAATATAACCAGTTTTAACTCGGGTGACAGATGTGCAAGTGCCGATTTTATTTGGTGCCGAGATTACCTGGTGCCAAAAATGATGGGGTTGGTTTTGACCAGGTGCCAGATTTCCCAGTGGTGAGACGTCCAGGCTACAGGTGTGGAGATGTTCAGCATTCAGTTTCAAAGAAATGGTCGAATTGGAGTCCAGTTATGTTTTAAGAAAACAAAAGTGATTTGCGGACTGAAGACATCCCTGTCATGCAGTTTAGTGTTATAAAAGTTAAGTGTCATTTCAATAAAATTGAACGCAGGTAGGCCCTACCTACTATTGTGTATATCTTTACGACGTTAGCCCAACATAATTTACATGAGTTTTGCCCTTGTGAATGTTTGATTTGGAAGCCAATAAATATGACCGACCCGGGTTACTGTATGACTGATCCGATCATTGTGGAGCTGGTCATTATGACCGATGCACCAAAAAAAAATTATTTCCAGACCTGCATATAGTTCATAAATATCAATTTGTTTCAGTTTACTGGAGAATGCCTTTTGGCATTCTCCAGTAAACTGAAACAATTTGGTATCTATGAACAAAGGGCATTTAATATTGCTGAATCATATGTAAAACAACTCCTCAAACCAAAAGCCATTGTAGTTGCCTCCAATTCTCAACCTATTAAGAGGCAAATGATCAATCACTCATCACTTTAGAAATTTAGGTGATTACCAGGTGAGTGCAAGTGATCCATCACCATTCCTTCAGAGCCCTGGCCATAAAGCAACTAGGAATTTAACCATGTTTCTCTCAGCTCATTGAGCTGTCAAACAAGACTAAATTGGTTAAATTGATATTAGCATTATGGGAGAGGTTTTCTGGTTGAAATTTTAATATTTTAGCAGCAGTGAGCAAATGGTTGATCACGGTAAAGAAGTACCTCGAAGTGGGGAAATGCTGTCACTCAAAGGTCATTTAGGACGTTTGTGTTTAGATCGAAAATATTCTTGTGCTGCATAGTTTTAAACTGGTAGAGTGCTAAATTATTTTTGTTTAGCAAATTTGTTCACTAGGGCTGAAACGGGTTGGCTCATTTTTGTAACCGACTAACCGAGAGCTATAACCAGATAATATCCGGTTATCCGTGGCCATTATTTCACCGAATTTGGGATCAAAACTATAGGAATGGGAAAGCAGTCTTCTCAAACTATTCTGTAGTGTTTATACAGATGAACATTGTCGAGTATTCGACAACGTTTGTTTGTATTCTCACTATGGAATAGTTTCTACGATTACTTATTACTCACGGAAGCTGCCGATCATTAACAAAGTCTTGAATGCCAAAGTCGATTATTTCTCAGTATACACAACTTGGCTTTGATGTGTAATCTATCACAAAGGAGAAGCAGCAGATTTACTACATTTTAAACGTGGAATGACGATCACTATTGATATTTTGGAAAACGGTTGACTGTTTCTTTAATCGGTTAGGTAGCTAACTGGTTTCAAACCGATTATTCCGGTTAACCATTTCAGTACTATTGTTAACCTGTCTTTGCCTTGTCATAATTTATAGGAGAGTACTTAGAGGCACTCTCCCATCAATTGTAATAAGACAGACCCATACAGACTGACAATTTCTCTGCAAAGATAATGTGCAGCACATCCACAGCAAGCCAGAAAATAAGCAGACTGTCATCTGCAAAATGAGGTCCCCAGAGCAAGCCAGAAAATAAGCAGACTCATCTGCAAAATGAGGTCCCCAGAGGGTGAATTTAGTGATGCTGCCCTGCACAGCAGGGTAGCATCACTAAATTTACCCTCTGTGAACCTCAGTCTGAATCAGGGTTTCAAAACTGAACAGAAAGAGGAACCCAGAAGATAAATTGGCCCACTGTATAGGATAGCATCATCAAATTCACCCTCTGGGTACCCCATTCTGTAAATGTCAGGCTGCTTATTTTCAGGCCTGATCCACAGAGAATGAAGCTTTTAAGCTGTTGTACCTACACTTCAGAATAAAACCCAAATATGGACTGCCAACACTTGAGCAGTTAAATAAACTTGAATAATCTGTTTGACAAAAAAACATCTTGAAGACTAAAGAAAATTGCTGTTACAGGATTGTCAGTAATCAAACGTTAGGACGACATTCATTGTGGATAATAAATTTTTATTTTGAAGACTTAAGTGCTCTATGTAATAAACTTTAAAAATCTGCTTAACAACTCCATTAACTAAAACAGTTAATCACTTTGTGATAATATCTGTGTTTGAATATATGCAAGTTATTTGGTATAATGTTTTTTTGTTTTTTTAAAAATACCAATGTAGTGTGAATTGTTAAAATTTGTTAATTTTGATTTAAAATTCCAGTTAAAATAACGTTTTTTTCCTCCCCATGGGACCATCTTTATTCACTGTGTCAATATATGTTATTTCATTGTGTTTATTTGGGTAATTCTATGTACTCAACTGCTTTGCGTTTGCTGTGGATTATTGAAATTCTTTGAATTTTCAGGACCTTGAAAGTGGTTGAAAATGATTTCTGAATCTCAGAGGGTCACTGACATGTTATCGTTTGTTGGCACTCCTATCAGATTTTGTCTCCTTTGTGGAAACTAGGGCCCGATGAATTACACATTTTGAATTTGAATCCGATTTTGAATTGAATCATGTCTATTATTCAAAATCAAATTGAACCTCAAGTCGAATCAGTGGCATGTTGAACATGACCGAGAGGGGTTGGGGTGCTATAAACCTGATTTGTACCAACCAAGCCAGAAAATAAGCAGACTGTCATCTGCAAAATGAGGTCCCCAGAGGGTGAATTTAGTGATGCTACCCTGCACAGCAGGGGGGTATCTTTTTGTGTCACCCTATGGTCATACTTAATAGTTTTTATGATAATGCCCCAATGGTCTGTAATCTGTTACAGGTCTGTCATCCTTCAGCATCACCCAGTAATAAATGTTTCATTTCTCTAATGCTATCCATGGTATAGCAGGAAGGGGTATACATGTATGCCACCCTCAACTTTCTCGAGTTTTTATGTGGGAAACCCAGAAGTTGGATCAGTTCTTGTTTACTGTGGTAAACAGGTTTTGGTCTACTGGTAAAGCAGGTGTTAACTAATGCCTGGGGTGTAATTAACTAATGCCTGGGGTGTAAATCTGCTAAAGTGGGCAGCATAGGTATAAATGATTGGATAAATTTGGCTTCATACCTGTTTTGTGACTTCATACCCATTTTGCTGTCATCATGTAGCCATAGATGCTGAAAGTTGTGTTAACCCTTTACCTAACATGAAAAGCAGATGACACTTGCAAAAAAAAATTATTAAATAACTATTTTTTTTTAATTTTTTGTCTCAAAAACATAGGTTATGACCCCTCATTGAACGAGCTTGTTCCAGTGAGGGGTCATAACCTATGTTTTTGAGACAAAAAATGAAAAAATAATGAAAATTAATTGGCGATTTTTGAGAATAGTGCTGGCCGTTTCAGCCGTTACGTTGGGTGAAGGGTTAAACAATAAATGTTAATGTTGCAAACAGTAATTTTAACCGATTAACCCTTTACCCAACGCAGATGATATCAAAATTTATTATTTTAAATATCATTTTTTCAAATTTTTCAAAAAATTTCAACAAAACCATATCACGTGACCCCTCATTGGAACGAGCTCAACGAGCTCGTTCCAACAAGGGGTCACATGATATGGTTTTGTTGAAATTTTTTGAAAAATAATATTTTTTCAACTGCTGAATTTGCATATTATGCAGGCGGATGCGGACGATTCATTGGTTAAAGGGTTAAATCTTGTTTTACAGAGGTCACTGAGACACGATCTGGGTGGCATGTTCACTCTATGGGTGTTGATTGATAATTCATTCTCCACATACTCTTTCAAAATATAGCTTTATGCATATATTTACAGTGAAATTTCATAAATTGACACATGTTATGGGCTGTTTGTATACTTGCTTTGTATTTTAGCTGTTGGTGTTATAACTGATGTATTTTGTTTATTTGTTTATTATTGGATGCTGCCTAGTCAAATACAAAATCAATTATTTTATTGTGTAATTTATTCTGATATTTATTAATTAACCAGTCTACTGCTTGAATTAATTACTCATGAGAGGTATGGGGAGTGTGGTGGCTCAGTAGGTAGAGGTGCAGGCTGCAAGCCTAGAGGTCCGAATCCCACCTGCGGCAACCACGTTCTGTCCTTGGGCAAGACACTTCATCTCCATTGCCCGCGTGGGGGCACGATGACGCCGTGTAGTAAGGCGTAGTGCACGTCGATAGTACGCATGTCTTCAACCAATCTAACCCTGCCTGTGCTGCAGTGCGGAGTTACGATGTTGGGGAGCTGGCAGCTGCTCGTCGTTGCTCGGTGGTTCTCCCCGGGTACTTCGGCTTCCTCCACCCGTAAAACTGTCACGGTCATGATTAGCCATTGTGCAAAAATATGTGACCTTAAACATCAATAAATAAATAAATAAATATCATGAGAGGTATACAGTACATAGAATAGATTATTCATGAATTAACAACCCTCAACCTGCTGAGTATTTTCAAATTGTTTCACAGAAGTGGACAAATTGGATAACCCTGGCCTGTGTTAAAGTTCCTCCAAATGCTATACACCATTTTGTAGGATTACCCTTTCTTGCTCCTCTAAAATAATACGAATCAAATTAGAGTTTCAAGCAAATTAATCATGAACCCTTTCCAGTTCCTGATTGTTCTCCTTATACTTTTATGGGGGGGGGGGGGGAGGTCTTTTTTGTTTAATTTTTATATGTACCCATACTATGTATGGTACACATAATGCCGGCATCCGGGGTGGCCATCTGTCGTTCGTCCATCCTTTGTCTGTTCGTCTGTCCATCCGGCGTCCGTATCCATTTCTTTGTCATTCGATAACTTGAAAAATATTGCTTGGATTGTCAAGTTACTTTACATATGTGTTCAGGTTACTGATTTGCCGAGCTGTATAGTTTTTGGTGTAAATCTGATGACTTGATCCCGAGATATTAACCCTTTATCCTTCAAATTGAAAATTCCTCCAATCCCTTTTGCATTCGATAACTTGAAAAATATTTCTTGGATTGTCAAGTTACTTTATATTTGTGTTCAGGTTACTGATGTACCAAGCTGTATAGTTTTTGGTGTAAATCTGTTATTTTGATCCTGAGATATTAACCCTTTATCCTTCAAATTAGACTCGCCTCCAATCCATTTCTACATGTACCCATACCATGTATGGTGTACATAATGTCGGCATCCGTGGTGGCCCTCCGTCATACAGCTTTCTACTAGTTGAGCATATGGGTACACATCTGACGATTTCATCGGCCTATTTTTGTTGCTTGCCAGTATTTGGAGATTGCTCATAATTGAAAAGATTTATGACTATGCATTCACATGGGTGGTGTATTTTGACAATGTACTCATGGAAGATAGATCAACTGGATTGTATGAAGGATAAATATTTTATATTTGTTCATTAACCAGTGGAGTGCTGGAAGCACCTAAATGTTTTTTAGTGCAGGTGCTGCAACTTTAAGGCCTCATATTCTGTAGATTCATATAATCTTTGAAGGAAAATTATTAAGTTTTTGTACATTTGCTCTTTGTAACAAGGCACCCTCTCCCATCAATTTGTAATAAGTCAGACAAGCAAAAATAATTAGGCACTTGATTAGTTAACCCTTTACCTAACATGAAGAGCAGACGACACTTGCAAAAAAAAATTCTTGAATAAATAATTTTTTTCATCTCAAAAACATAGGTTATGACCCCTCGTTGGATCGAGCTCGTTTCAACGAGGGGTTATAACCTATGTTTTTGAGATAAAAAAAATGACAAAAATAATGAAAATTAATTGGCGATTTTTGAGGATAGCTCTGGCCGGTTTTGGTCGTTACGTAGGGTAAAAGGTAAAAAAAACCCCCACATGTTCACTTTGTCCCTCCCTGTTTCATGAAATCATGGCATGGCTGCTATAAAGCAGTCATTACTAGATTTGATGAAAAATTCATGGAAAGCAGTCTCAAGAAATCAGGTTAAAAAGACCAAGCAATAGCATGGCTGAGTTAGGTTTTTTTTAAATCATAATACCTAGTAAGTTAGGATTTCAATGCCGGAATGTCTGCTGTTGTGTACTTCACTCATACGCCTGAATTTCTGTGGTATCTAAGAAACGGGGACCTGCCGTTATCTGCTGCTAAAACATACCACGTGCGTGCATTTTGTCTGGTTGAACCTACTTAACGGCTTCACGTGGTTCTTATGTCGATTGGTCTTGTCAAAATGCAAGACCTGACGTTGTATTGGTTAAAAGAACTCGACAAGTTACAGTTGTCTCTTATTTCATCTAGTTGCGTGTTCAGTAATACCGCATTAAAACGCTAGGCATGGAACTGTATAGGTTAAGTGAGTAGTGAATGAATGAAGAATTCTTTGGGTTTTTTTTTTAGAAATGTTTGTGTGATAAAACAATTTTAAAATAAGTCGAATGGAACCTCAGAAACACGTGACACGCAGCCACTACTCGCGCATTGATTTCGACCAGTCCACGGCGTCTGTATTGTTAAAGTACATTTTATTTATTTACAAATAAATTTTCGGGAATTTTGTATTTATTTTTTTGCTATAATCCCGGCTGAATAATATTCCAACTGCGCGATTTAGTTTGAAAAGTAATCAGAAGGGGCTCGAGCCATCACATCCCCCAGCCTCAACGTAAAAGTGTTCATATTCGCGATGGCCCTGGGCATTAATGTAAACATACATCTTGTTCTATATGTTTATTCTACAACGATATAGATTAGAACATTTCGGAGAGTCCAGAGAAAGTGATCACCACAGGACTCCCCTGGGATCTTGGATTCAATGAACGGCCCTGAATTTGATTGAGACTCATTCAAGCAAGCCCTGAAATCGTAGGTGATTTCTTAAGAGGCCTTGAAAAGCCTAAAAATGCTGACGAAACACGTTATCTTAACTGGATAGTTTTAAATGCCAGAATTCGGAAAGGCATAGTCCTAACTAGGACCCTCCCGGTCATTACCCCCTACTCCCCTCTAACCTCTTGGAGAAGTGGGAGGAGGGGGTTGGTAATGTCCGGGCATTCTAGTTTGATCCAGTGAAGGCAGGACCTTGAAAATCCTTTAATGTGACCATTGAAGATCCTTGAAAAATGCTGAAATATATCAAGAAATGGCCTTTAATAGGCTTTAATTTTATCAGTCTTTGCCTGCATGAATCCTGTACCACTATCCGTAAATTATAGTTCTCCCCAGGCGACTTTCTGTGGATGCCATAGAAAGGAGAGCAGTGTTACTTAATTAAGCGACTGTCTGAACTTTACTTGTGTTGTGATTATAATATAGCCATAGATGTGTAAGTGACCTTAAACATCAATTAATAAATTTTTGTGGCCTATTATAGTTTGTGCAATTGCTCTTGGAAGTTGAATGTATTTTATAATAATAATAATAATAATGGCATTTACATGTGAAAAATTGACTGCAAATGTTGTCATTATTGAGATAAGTTCAATCGGAAACAATTGTTTCCGGGTTTGTTTTTGTTTTGATCTCTCAGTTTATGTTTTATGTCATATTTCTTCACACTTGTAGTAGTTTAGATGTTTAATGATAGAACGTATTAGTTTTTTTCGAATTTCTTTATTTTCTTCAAATAAAGACTCAGATGTTTTTGATCAACATAGGGTATAGTCAGATGTGACTTTTTGAGGAACACAGAAGTATGAAACACAAAACGCCTTAACTGGTAAAGTGCTGAGTTTTTTCTGACAACAAATCAAAGCTCATCATATACTGCTCTATTACATTTAATTGGATAGTGCCTTATAGGCACTATCGAATTAAATGTCAGAGAGCAAGGTATTGTATAAAAAATCTGATCCATATCAGGGACAATAAAGGCTTCCACAGGCAGAATGTAGCTACAGACAGTTATTGCATGTCACTTTTAGTAAAGCCCAAAATAGGGCTTCCAGCACTCTACCAGTTAACAGATTCAAGGTGCAGAATACCCCCCCCCCCCCTCTCCTCCCTCCCATTTGTTGGGGTGGTGGTGGTGCTGGATATCCACACCCCAGATCCGCCTATTGAGAGCGTGATGGCATACTACACGCATGTTTGGACTAGAGAAAGCTTATCGTATCATTTCAGAATGCACATAAGGTGTTGATGTATGAGTTATATGCGTCGTAAATGTCGTGTAATTGATGAAGTGTAATTTCAGTTATTTCTGCAGAGCGATTTTTATTTGGTTGTACATTTAATTGTTATAGAGGTTCTACATGGTCTGGAGGCGAGTTGATTGTCCCTAAGAATAATGCTTACTCAGTTTGAAAGTTTCAATGTACAGTTAAAACGAGAAGTCCTGTCACGGGGAGCGCGGTGGCTCAGTTGGTAGAGGTGCAGGCTGCAAGCCGAGAGGTCCTCGGTTCGAATCCCACCTGCGGCAGCCGCGTTGTGTCCTTGGGCAAGACACTTCATCTCCATTGCCCGCGTGGGGGCACGATGACGCCGTGTACTAAGGCGTACTGCACGTCGATGGTATGCATGTCTTCAACCAATCTAACCCTGCCTGTGCTGCAGTGCGGAGTTACGATGTTGGGAGCTGGCAGCTGCTCGTCGTTGCTCGGTGGTTCTCTCCGGGTACTCCGGCTTCCTCCACCTGTAAAACTCTCACGGTCATGATTAGCCATTGAGCATAAATATGTGACCTTAAACATCAATAAATAAACAAGTCCTGCCACGCACTGTGCGCTTATCTAGGCTTAATTGCGCATAGGAATTGCGCGCAATTGCCATATCCAATGACGTCCAAAGCACGGCAGGTTCTCCTGGTTACTCATACAAAACACAGGCAATGTTTCAGCCAATGGACCTCCGGGTTACCCGGAGGTCCATTGGCTGAAACATTGCTTATGTACAGGCCATATACACATAATTTGATAGCCTTACTATGGTCATAACGCGTAGATTAACGCGCAGATCGACGTGCTATTTGTGCGAATTTCATGACAGGACTGCTAGTTTTAACTGTATGCCCCGTGAAGCTTCGAATCTTAAGTTGGCATTCGGTTTGATTCGAAATCGGCCGTCCGATTCGTTTTCCTTCGAATCTTTTCACTGGAATTTCGCTGGGTATCCGTCATCTTAGTAACAGTCTCACAAAAGGTACAACTGAGCCTGACTGAGCTATAGAAATTGTACGTAAACAATGTTAAAAATAAAGACTGAGTGTAATTTCCGCTTTATTAACATAAAAAAAAGCATCTGCACCCATTCCAAGATCCATGCTAATTCCAGTTTCACTCGTCACTACCACTGCTGAAAGCAAATTTGAAGTTCACAAGCAATATCGACGATGAACACACGGTTGCTTTCCGCTAGCCCCTTGCAGTGCCCAGTGCAGAATTCTCGCACCCGTTTTCGTTTTTGAACGGAAATCCTTTCCGGTACTGGGTAATATTGCATCTACGTCATCAATGCGTGCCTTCGACGAACCATTTTATGGTAGAAGTTCCGCCAACTAGTTGCCAGTACTTTTATCTTATTTTTGACGATAATATTTTTTAAAGTGTGGGTCCCTCTTGGGAACCCGGGAAGAGAAGCGATGCTTGTTTACTGTGGCAAGCAGGCTCTGTTTTACTGGTAAACTAGGAACCAGTCACTAATGCTTGGGGTGGAAGTCCTCTAAAATGGACAACATGTGTATAAACGATTGACTAAACTGGACTTTATATCCATGTTGCGGTCACGATTAGCCATTGTGCAGAAATATGTGACCTTAAACACTAAAGAATAAATAAATTTAGAATGTGGGTAGACTATTTTCCTTGGATGCTGTGAAGAAAGTAACTATTTAAGTTATTTCATTTGTATATCTATGCATGTTGTAACTTGCTCATTCACTCGCGTTGCTGTCTGTTATTGTGTATTGTATATAGTAAAATATCACCAATAAAATATATCGAAATCAGATTGCTGGTGAAATATTTTTTACCAGAAAAATCACTACACTTATCCGCATAGCCTGTGATTAATCCAAGCAGTGTCAGTTCTGTCAACTTGTAAGTAGTGGAAAAAGAGCAAAGAATATGACAATGCAGCGAAGGCTTTTGATCAGAGAAATTCTATATGAACTTCGTACACGCTAAAAACTAAAGTGTTAAAAACTACACTTGAAGTGCTGTATTTAACACTAAGTGTTGAACTGGCACTTTGTTCAAGTGTAGATATCCCAGAACTTGACAGGTGTTGACAATAATACCACTTGACAAGTGTAATGTCCTGACACTCAAAAGGAAACAACGCAGATGACGCGGATCAAGCTCGAACTCTCGAGCCTGATCCGCGTCATCTGCGTTGTGTCCTTTTAATTATGTACCCACCAAGCGCAAATCAAATTATGGACGATTCTGGAAGAACCACCAATGCTAGACACATGGGAAGTGCCATCCATTCAAGTTTCAGATGTCTGACGATTGTAATGTCTAAGTGCTTAGAGCATTGCACTTTGAGTGTTAAAATCAAACCCTAAGAGTTAGAATGGGTTTAACATCTCGAAAGTGTCAGTTTTTACACTTTAGTTTTTAGTGTGTATACATTCACGTCCTGACAATGTTTGTCAAAGACAATGCCACTATCGGGCATTGTCATTTTTATGTGTACCCATACTATGCATGGTACACATAATGCCGGCATTCAGGGTGGCCATCCGTCGTTCGTTCATCCTTTGTCTGTCCGTCCGGCGTTCATATTCATTTCTTTGGCATTCGATAACTTGAAAATTATTGCTTGGATTGTCAAGTTACTTTATAATTGTGTTCAGGTTACTGATGTGCCGAGCTGTATACTTTTTGGTGTAAATCTGATAATTTGATCTTGAAATATCAACCCTTCATCCTTCAAATTGAAAATTCCTCCAATCCCTTTGGCATTTGATAACTTGAAAAATATTGCTTGGATTGTCAAGTTACTTTATATTTGTGTTCAGGTTACTGATGTACCGAGCTGTATGGTTTTTGGTGTAAATCTGATATTTGATCCTGAAATATTAACCCGTTATCCTTCAAATTGAAAATTCCTCCAAACCCTTTGGCATTCGATAACTTGAAAAATATTGCTTGGATTGTCAAGATACTTTATATTTGGGTTCAGGTTACTGATTTGCCGAGCTGTATAGTTTTGGGTGTAAATCTGATAATTTGATCCCGAGATATTAACCCTTTATCCTTCAAATTGAAAATTCATCCAATCCCTTTGGCATTCGATCCCCCGTGGGAACCCCGGGAAGTGAAGCAGTGCTTGTTTACTGTGGTAAACAAGCTCTGTTTCACTGGTAAAATAGGACCCAGTCACTAATCCTTGGGGTGCGAGTCCTCTAAAATAGGCAACATGGGGTATAAACGATTGACTGAACTTGACTTTATCTCCATATCTCTTCATACAGCTTTCTACTAGTTGCGCGTATGGCTAAACATCTGACGATTTCATCGGCCTATTTTTAATCCAGTGATTTACTATTAACACGTTGAGTATTTTCTAAATATGTTTCATCAAATCTAGTCATGAGTAACCAAGAGAACCTGCCGCGCTTTGGATGCCATTCGATATGGCAATTGCGCGCAATTCCAACGCGCGATTAAGCCTAGATAAGCGCACTATTCGTGACAGGACTTCTAGTTTTAACTGTAGGAAACAAATTGAAAGTAGCAATAAAAGTGGAAACATTATCATATTTATGTGCAAAGGCACACCTTAGGAGACAGAAGTTTGCATTTATTTGAATTTATGACTAACTGTAAACACAACATGCATAAATACATCCAAGCTGTTACAGGGTGGACTATATTAATCTGTTTAAGACAGGTTTGAAGAAAGGTCAAACATCATCTAAAAATTATCAACTTCAACAAAATTGAACAATCTTATAACCAATACGAAAGTAAAACAATTCAATTGTATACTGAGTCAAAAAAAGAAGTATAATAGAAAGAAATGTGAAAAAAATAACATAAAGGATGAAATATAATAGTTCTAATGTTGCTTGTTTGTCGACAAGATGTCGTGCAAAGAGTTTAATGAAATGTTGTTGTTGTTCACCCAACCGTACACAATTTTGCTACGGACTTCAAAATAGCACGTGATACCCGAGAATGTCAAATTGAATGGGTGACCGACGATTTTCTTTGTGTTATGTTGTGATAGAGAGCCTGGGTTATTGAGAAAACACGCTAGTTTTTGTTTTCCGACATTTTAAAAGATGCCAAGGTTAACCGAAAATCAAAGGTTGCGTGCCATTGGTATGCATGAGGATGGGATACCTCCAGATGAGCTCGCTGCTGAGTTTGGAGTCACTGTGGCCACTACTTACCGTCTCATCGGAAGGTATAGAACCAGTAGATCTTCTGCCGGCTGACCGCGTTCAGGTCGACCAAGAGTTACGACCCCTGCACAAGACCGACACATCAGGACGTCTCACTTGCGGAATCGCTTCCTTCCGGCGACGAGAAGAGCAGCAATTACTCCTGGTAGAACTAACAATAAAAAATAGTGCACAAAATGTCCGCAACAGACTCGCTGTACACAGCATCCGAAGTAGGCGTCCATACCTCGGACCAATCCTTGCCCAACGCCACCGTACCGATGGGATGGGTACGTCAGCGTGTTCGCTGGACTCAGCAGCGTTGGAGCACACTTCTTTTTAGTGATGAATCACGATTTTGTCTACGGCGCACTGATGGTAGGGCAAGAGTGTATCGCCGACGAGGAAAACGGTTTTCTGATGCTTGCGTGCGGGAATGCGACCGTTTCGGCTGGGGTAGTGTAATGGTTTGGGCAGGCATTTCCTTGCACCATCGAACGCAGTTGAGCTTCATTGATGGTAATTTGAATGGACACGCTATAGCGACAAAATTCTCAACGCTGTTGTTGTCCCGTTCAACGGTAACGTCGGATTGCAGTTATTCCAGCAAGACAATGTCCGATGTCACGCGGCGCGTATCTGTCGGGACTTTCTTGAGGAGCGGAGCATCGAACTTCTTCCCAGGCCCCCAATTTCGCCAGATTTGTCGCCAATCGAGCATCTTTGGGATCAATGGTACCGTCGGGTACGACTTCATGATCTTCAGACGTCAGGCTATTTACGTGATGTTCTAAGGCAGGAGTGGAACGCAAAACCACAGGGTGACATCCAGAGACTTATCAGGTCCATGCACTGTCGATGTCTTGCCATACAAGAGGCAAACGGTGGACATACACGCTATTGACTGTACGTGTGAACTTTTCATTTCACCCCATGTCTGAATTGCGACGCCCTGACGTGGCGCTGGCAACAGTAAGAACATGAAATTATGCAAATTTATACAGCTGGATTCGAAATATGAATTTACAATACTTTGTTTGGAATTAAAGTCGATAGTACAAAAAAGTGCTCATCAAAGTTTATTATACTTTCTTTTTTGACTCGGTAAAAATATAAAATTCAAGTTGGAACACAAAAAGTTCGTATTTGACTAAGGCAGGTGGTTGCTACAGACAGCATGAGAAGGAAGTTTCAGTTTTAGTCATTCCCGTAATGATTTATGCCGCATCGCAGATAACTGTCACGGTAAAGAATTACACGCAATGTTGATCATTGCTGATCAATGAGTTATCCCAAGGGTACCTCGGAATTATGAAACTTGAAGTAAACTAAAGCCCCTTAACAACAACATATTTGCCAACTTGTGATTCCCACAGAACACTTGTCAGTATTGCTTTATTTTACAGACTCTTTTCAAAATTATGTCCGGGGGGTGGTTACCGACCTTCAGTCTTGGTGTGGACGGTTTGAAGTACAAGAGGATAAAACAATATTTTCTTTCTTCTGACCGATGTCAAAGTTACAAAATACCGTAAATTTCAAATTCATCTACAAAGGGGATCGTTTCTTACTTTGCAAGTTTGGAAGTTCATTACGGGAGAGACCTTTTGGCGAATGACATAACTCAAACATGCTTTTCGACAAAATGATACCACCCAAAGTATTTTAGTGCTTATTTACACAAATGTATAGATAATTTTATATATAAATCCAAATACCATGTCTTTCATTCACAATTGCCATTTGCACGACTCAAAAAAAACATAAGATCAGATTTGGGACACGTAATGTTGTTAAATTCCGGTTGACATCGGATCTGCTGACAAACACAGATCTCACCAATAATGGTTCCGTGATGTTTCTATGATAGCACGCAATGCTATGAAATATATGCGTGCCGGCTTTTCAGGTTCTATTGCATACTATGCTCTCCTGGGTCAAAGGACACTATGTTATGTCGAAATTTGATAATGACTCGTATACCGGTGGTCCATGTGATGAAAGTGTGCAAGTTTTTCTTGTGCTGTTATGAACAAATATAAATACATTTCGAGTGGAGAATATATGGCGCTGCGATTAAGTAGTAATCCACTCTCTTCATTCTGTATATGCCGTCGAATTTTAATAACTATTTACGTCATTACATATACGTGTATCTCACTAGAGGTTAGGAATGATGTTAATGATCTCCATTTACTTGTATAGAATTGCAATTGGGCATGCTGTTTTTCTACAGAAATTGAGTTGCGTTTGTGGTTCAGGTTGACAAGGACAAAAGTAGTGCACAGTACTTCATCAAAATAGTGCACAGTACAGTGACAGTACTTCTAATTTCAACTGTATTAGGAATGAATGAAGAGCAATAACATGGACGGTCCCCAATGAGTCTCTATTATTTATTTATGTACCGAGTTTACTAGACTTGAGTCGAGGTTTACCAAAGCTGGTATCAATTTAGTAGACGAAGTTCATCATTTGTTAATGATCAATGTACAGCTGGTTTGATGAAACGTCAGTGAACAAGGTCTCAACCAAATCTGCTCTCCTCGAGATCGTAACGAATCATCATCCCCGTGAGAACCCCGAGAAGCACAGCAGTGTTTGTTTACTGTGGTGAACAAGCTGTTTTATTGGTAAAATTTGACACATATCACCAATGCTTGGGGTGGAAGTCCTATAAAATGGCCAACATGGGTATAAACAATTGACTAAACTTGGCTCCATATGGCCACGACTAGTTGTAGTGCAGAAATATGTGACCTTAACCCTTTACCCAACATGACGGCCAAAACCGGCCAGCGCTTTTCACAAAAATCGCCAATTAATTTCCATTTTTTGTCTCAGAAACATAGATTATGACGCCTCTTTGGAACGACCTCGTTCCAAAGAGGGGTCATAACCTATGTTTTGGAGACAAAAAATTAGTTATTGAAGAATTTCTTTTTGCAAATGTCGTCTTCTTTTCATGTTAGGTAAAGCGTTAAACACCAATAAATAAATAAAAAGTCATCAACTTGGTAACTCCTCTCATCGGTGACGTTTGATGACGTGAAAGTAGTAGGAGAGGGATGAAACGTCCCTTATTGGCAGACCCCGGGCAGGACCCCGGAAGTGACGTCATGTCACGTGACCTGGTGGCGCCATGTTTGGTTGTCATGGTAACCCGCGTGAGCAGCCATTTTGTGACGTCATCGCCAAGACAGGGGTATGTTCGGAGGGTATGTTCGATTGAATCGGAGACTCGGAGTATCACGAATTTCCCAAATATACCCGACAAGTTTTACTCTTTCTAATTCTTTCAGAATTCTCTGCTTCTATCTATATATGCAATAGTTTTCGTCTGTCTGACCATGTTCCTTTACCCTGGAGTATACTCTAGTAGCGTAGAAGAGCCTATTAGTTGAAACAGCTTTGCTTATTATTACTATATTTAGGTATTCTGGTCTATTCTTGTTTGTTCTGACCCTATTCTGAGTACTCTTGTTGTTTCTCTTATCTAGATCATTTATATAAATTATAACTAACCAATCAGATTGCTTGATTTCCCATAACCTGTACTTAATTGTACAGAGGTATCTCCCCGTATTACAATGAAGTGGTATCCGATTTTTATCACCTCTATATCCAATGGCAATATCCCATGGAATCCCATTTTTGAAAATCATATGACCTTCGGCACCCCTTTGCTTATGTGAAAAGGCACAATGTGACACAATGTGCCCTAGCACATAGGCACATGCTTTATGTGCCGATATGTGCTTATGTGAAAAGGCACAATCTGACACAATGTGCCCTAGCACATAGGCACATACGGGTATTTGAGGATACCTATGGCCTGGTATTGTATTATACGAGGATACCTACTAGAGAATCCCTTTTTTGTCATATGTGCTATGTGAAAAAGCACAATGTTGACACAATGTGCCCTAGCACATAGGCACTTACGGGTGTTTTGAGGATACCTATGGTATTGTATTATTCGAGGGTACCTACTACAGAATCCCTTTTTAGCTCATCTTGACAAAGTCAGGCTGAGCTAATCTCATCGCTCTCTGTCCGTCGTCCGTCAACACCATGTTTTGGTCTTCTCCTCCAAAGCCACTGGGCCAATTCAAGTGAAAGTTTGTGTGAGTGATGGTCCCAAAGGGGCATTTCATTTTTGTTCAACTGAACATGCCCATCCCCATAGGGAGGGAATGGGGGAAAATGCTCCAAAATATTTTTAAAATCTTCTCAAGAACCAGTGTGTACAATGACTTGATGATTTTTGCTATGGAGCTTCCATATGAGGTGTAGAATCAAGTTTGTTCAAACTGAGTTCGTGAAGTAATACTTGGCTTTGTAATAGGAAGGGTAAGATTTTTAGCCCTGCCCAAAATTTCTATTTTCTGAACCGATGGTCCGGTATGAACCAAATTGGGTTTGTGGTATTATTGGGCCATAAGTACTTGACCCATGCAAAAAAAATTCCCGCATCCCCATGGGAACCCTGGGAGCTAAAAATAGAAATATTTTCAAACGCCCATATTTCCCAAACCACACGAAACAGAGAGCTGTTATTTGATATGAAGTATCCCTAGGACCAGCAGAATTGAATGGTAAATAAAAATTGTCATCGATTATGTTAGGGTGTTCTGTAATGGGCATCGAAAAAATGAGTCAGCATATTTGCAAAAAATTTTTAAAAATCTTTTCTCCAGAACCAATCATCAGAATCTTTTGATATTTGGTATACAGCATTCATAGGGGGGGGGGGGGGGGGGGGGGGGTGGGAGGTGGGGGGCAGATAAAAGTTTGTTGAAATAAAGCTCATTGTTCATATTTGGGCTCTCTGCAGGAGCCCGAAGTTTTAACAAAGGGTAATATGAGGAATATTCTTTAAAAATCTTCTTCTTCAGAACCACCAGGCAGAATCTTTTAATGTTTGGTATACATCATTGTTATGAGGGTCAGATTCAAGATTGTTCAAACCAAGTCCCTAGGTTAATATTTGGGCGTCCTATGGAAGACCAAATTTTATCTTTGTTCAATATGGAGGGTAATTTAAAAAAATCTTCTTCAGATCCACCAGTCAGAATGCTTTGATATTTGGTATGCAACATCTTGAAGGGAGTTGTTCAAATCAGATCCCTAGGTATATATTTGGGCTCACTGGTAGCCCAAATTTTTACTTAGTGCAATATGAGGAAATTTCTTTAAAAATATTCTTCTTCAGATCCACCAGTCGGAATGCTTTTATATTTGGTATACAACATCTCTAGGGGGGTCAGATTCCAGGTTGTTCAATTCGGGTGCCTATGTTAATATTTGGGCTCCATATGGGAACATGAAATTTAACTTAGTACAATATGAGGGAATTTCTTCAAAAATCTTCTTCTTCAGATCCACTCGTCAGAATGCTTTCACATTTGGTATACAACATCTCTATAGGGGGGTCAGATTCAAGTTTGTTCAAATCGGATCCATAGGTTAATATTTGGGCTCGCTATGGTAGCCCAAATTTGAACTTAGTGCAATTCGAAGAAATTTCTTTACAATTTCTCCTCTTGAGATCCAACAGTCAGAATGCTTTCATATTCGGTACACAACATCTCTAGGGAAGTCAGATTCAACTGTGTTCAAATCAAGAGCCTGGGTTAATATTTGGGCTCTCTGTGGGAGCCGGAATTGGCCATTTTGCTGAAGAATTAAAAATTTTGTATTCAGTACCGTCTAGAGGTGTGTAACTAAGATTAATCCACATAGGTTGTATCAAACGGCTTCATAGGGAGGGGGGGGGGTGGGGGCTCTACATAGCACCTCGTTTCAGCATGGAGACTTTCAGGTCGGTTCGACGTTCGATTCATCAGGGTGATTTTGCAGTTAGTATCAACCTGAGGGATGCCTATTTCCATGTACCCATTCATCTGGCGACACGGAAATACCTTCGGTTCTCGTTTTGGGATCGTGTCTTTCCATTCAAAACTCTCCCGTTCGGTTTGAACCTGGCTTTTTGGGCCTTCACCCGACTGATGTCACATGTGCTCGCTTTTCACCGTACTCAGTCGGCTGTGACTTCGTCCGTCTACCTGGACGGCACCACAATGCTGCAGCTCTGGAGTCCGATGTCCGGCGGTTACTTGGCCTACTGGCTTCCTCTGGTCGACCTTTTTGCCACTCGCTGGAATCATCAGGTAGAGACCTTTTCTCGCCTTGTCCGGATCCACTAACATTTACGGTAGACGCTCTGTGTCTGGACTGGGCAGGTTGGCTCGGCTATGCCTCCCCCCTGCACCGATTCTTCCTCAAGTGTTGGCGAAGATTCGTGCTTGCCATTGCAGGATCATTCTGATCGCACCTTTGTCTCCACAGAGGGTGTGGATCAATCTACTGCGGCCTCTGTTGGCAGATCGGCCGATTCGTCTACCTCTATGCTACGATCTTCTTTCCCAGGGTCGTCCCAGGAAGTATCACAACAGCCTGGCGAACCTGTCCCTTCACGCCTGTCTTCTATCATGTCCTGTCTCCGACGTAGAGGTTTTTCAAGGCGACCAGTGGAGTGCATTTCTGCATCGCGACGACATTCCACTGGCATGACTTATGCTGCTGAGTGGAAGGTTTTCTACCGCTGGTGTACAGCTCAAAATGTGGATTACCGTAATCCGTCAATCGCTCAAATTGCGGATTTTCTGGTATACCTTTTTGACTCCAAGGGCATCCAGCCTATTACCATAAAGGGCTATCGTATGTGGGAAAGCGGTGCATCGGTCGTAATCTTTTTCTCTCCAAACTGATTCGGCACTTTTCTTTGAAGAGGCCTCGAGTTTTGCGTCTTACACCCAAGTGGAACTTGGCATGGGTGTTTCATTGTTTGGAGGGGGCGCCATTCGAGCCTTTATCTGAGACGTTTTCTCACCTATAAGACTGCTTTCCTTCTAGCGTTTGCTTCTGCCAGACGTGTCAGTGAGCTTCATGCGCTATCCGTTGATTCTGCTTTCTTCAGAAATGAGGCTAACAGTGCCACCTTCACTACTGGGTGCTCTTTTCTGGCCAAGAATCAACTTCCTGATTCAGCACCTCCTCCCATCTGCATTCGGGCTCTCCCTGCTGTCGATGGCCGGAGGCCTCTTCTTTGTCCTGTTCGTGCGATCAAGACTTACATTAATCGCACTCAGTTCATTCGGAGGGGTCGGAAGAGATTCTTTCTGTCTCTCATTCCAAGAAGGTAGTCTGTCTCTTCCCATTCTATTTCCAGATGGATCTGTCTTGCAATCAAGCTGGCTTATTCAATCTTGTCTGCTTCGGATCTTGTTTCGAACCGGATTAATGCTCATGAGGTTCGTGCCATTTCTACATCCTGGGCGTTCTCCAATTCTGTTTCGCTCCGAGATGTTATGAAAGCGGCTTACTGGAGGAATGCTTCTACTTTCTCCTCCTTTTATCTCCGCCCCTACAGTAGCAATCTGGGGACCTTTTTTCTTTAGGCCCTCCCGTTGCTGCTCAGGTTGTTGTGCACCCTCGTTAGATTTGTTTTTATCGGGTTTGTGCATTGCTCAGTCTTGTTCTTTTCAGGTGCTTCTTTCTTTCTTTGTTTACAAGTTTCGCTATTGTTCTCTGCCCACCTTGCATTTTCTTTCTGCTGCTCTTGTTGGTATTGGTTATGTGATTCACCTCCTCCTATTGTTTATTCAGCGAATTGTAAACAATTGTGAGTAGGTTGAGAAAAAATTAATAAAATTTTTTAGTAAATTTTGTTTCTTAACATACCCACCACAATTGTTTACCGGATGCCCACCCTCTTTGGGGATATCTTTGATATCGAAGCCTCCCCGCTAAATCACAAACTTCTCGTTGGCGGAAATACGGAATTGACGTCACGGCTGTTGCGCATGCGCCCGGTAAACGCAGGAGGTGTGCAGAGAGAGTACCTGTAATGTCGAGCGCCGGTCTCGCTCGACCCTTTTTCGATCCTTTTCGTGCTTTTGCACTCTTCCACTTTTCCAACTCGTTTGGAAAAGTTTGTTAGCTTGAGTTAGTTCCGAAGTAGGGCTTGCACTTACGTTACAGCCAATTGTAAACAATTGTGGTAGGTATGTTAAGCAACAAAATTTACTAAAATTTTTTAATATTTCTCAGACCTCAAAGAATGATTTCGAGGCGTTGGAAAATTGAAGACCTTTGATAAAATTATTTTGATTTATAATTATATATTTAACCCTTTAACCAACGCAGACGATATCAAAATTTATTATTTGATTGATAATTATTAGCTTAACTTGACAAAGCTATTGCCATCACGCGTGCGGATGTCTGTCAGGCTGTTCACATTTTCCTTTAGCACAGGCTACACTCCATAGTCTTGTCCGATCGTCACGAAATTTCATATGCAGGTTTGAGGTCATGTCTAGATGAGAACGTCCTCTTTTGGTCGTGATCGGTCCACCGGGATGGCTGCCCAAAACCCCAAAACCTTTAGCACAGTCTACAGGTCGTATTTATGAAGGGATTTCATTGTAACTTGGTAGGATGACTCTGTGTAATGTCTAGATGAGAACGTCCCCTTTTAGTCATGATCTGTCAACCGTGATGGCTGCCCAAGCATATATTTAATTTGGAAGGGTTTCATTGTAACTTGGTAGGATGACTCCGTATGATGTCTAGATGAGAACTTCCCCATTTGGTAACGATTTGTCAACCGTGACGTCTGCCTGAGCCCCAAACCCGAAAACCTTCAGCACAGTCTACATGTCGTATTTATGGACAGATTTCATTGTAACTTTGTAGGATGGCTCCATATCATGTCAAGATGAGAACGGCCCCTTTTGGTCGGGACTGGTAAACTGTGAGGGCTACAGGGCCCCGAACTCCGTAAACATTTAGCACAGTCTACAGGTCGTATTTATGAAGGAAATCCGTTGTAACTTGGTAGGATAACTCTGTATAATGTCTAGATGAGGACGTCCCATTTTGGTTGCGATCGTTCAGCCATGATGGCTGCACGGCCCCGAAGCTCGAAAACCTTTAGCACAGTCTACAGGCAGTATTTATGAAGGGATTTCTTTGTAACTTGATAGGATGACTCGTTTTGGAATAATTTCACAGTAACTTTGAAGACGTATACTACTCAAAGTTTGCTAAACATCAAGTATATCCAACTATCTGTTTTACGTTTTAGTTGAAATATTGTAATGAAAAGTGTATATATTTTTTATTTAATTATATCCTTAGTGATTTAAGTACAGAAATTAAGATTTTATGTGTGTTTGACATCATTTTTCAGCTTCTGAATACGATAACCATGGAAAATGGATATTATTGGTAAAAGAGCAAATTTTTCAAATTTGACAAAAAGTTGACGGAGCGAACTGGTATGGGTTCAATATCGAGTATGAGGCCCATTACTGTTAATTACAGCTTGGCAACGCCTTCTCATGTTCCCAGTCAGGTTCCTGGTGGTCCTTTGTGGGATGTTGTTCCATTCTTGGACCAGCATGGCACCAAGCTCCTGGACACTTCTTGGCAGGACTGAGCGGGCTGAAATTGCAAGCTGCAACTCATTCCAGACATGTTCGATTGGATTGAGGTCAGAAGATCTTGCTGGCCAGTCCATACGCTCAACCCCCTCCCTCTGTCGGCATTCCCCGACAGCATGAGCAACATGAGAACGGGCATTATCGTCCATCAGAATGAATCTATCACCCACTGCACCTGCATACAATCTGACGTGGACATCCAGGATCTCATCAATATACCGTTGTGCAGTCAATGTACCACGTTCAAGGACACGGAGCTCTGTACTCCCACCCTTGCTGATGCCGTCCCAGACCATGATTGACCCTCCACCATAGCGGTCATGCTCAGCAATGTTGGCTGCATGGAATCGCTCTCCTGGTCTTTCCCATACCCTCGAACGCCTATCTGTGTGGTCTAGGCAGTACCTTGACTGATCTGTAAAAAGGACAGGTCGCCAATCTTCTCTGGTCCATCCAACGAGGTCCATTACCCATTCATATCGTGTCTGGCGGTGGTTCAGGGACAGCGGAATGCGAATACATGGTCTTCTCGATCGGAGACCACCTTCGTACAACCTTGCATTCTGAAAGTAACTGCGAAGCTAGCTTGCTGTGGCAAAGTGGTTCCTACGGGCTTGAATGATCAAAAACCGGTCTTCAGCTGCAGATGTTGCCCTGTCTCTGCCACCACCATGCCGTGTTACTGGTGTGCCATACTGCTGTAATCTTGCCCAGACTCTGGTGATCGCCGTATGGTGCACACCAAGGGCTTCACCAACCTGACGATTGGTAGCCCCTTGCACCCCCATCCCTACACCACATTTCTGCTTCAGACAAATGCCTTATTACCTTATTACATTTGCCATATTCACTCATTAAATCACAAGGGTTTGTGTTGGAATGAAGATTGAATACCGTACACATGTCATGTACATGTAGACAGTACACGAAAACACCAAGAAAAGCAAGGGATACATGCTTTCCATGACTGTCACGAAAAGTCTGCCTGTCAAGAGAGCTAATGTAAACACTGGAGACCATCTCAATACAGACCTCATTTATATCCACCAAAAATATCACAAATATGTCACAAGCAAATTTCACAATGATGTCTGATGATGTGTCAAATATTTGGTGCTTAGCAAACTTTGAGTAGTATACACTAACTGTGAGGGTCACATTAACCCACCCCTCAATTCTTTAGTACAGTCTACACCTCAAATTATTTTTATTGAAAACAGCACATACAGGGAACAGAAATTAATATATTCTCAATTATCACAATTATTGTCTTTTTTCATAATCTTTTCATAAACACTGAACAGTATCCTTTTTATCAACACAACACACAGTCAGGTTAAGCTACAGTGTCATTGACTCTTTCATGTATTTAAAGGAACAGATACCCCCAAGATGACGGCAGGTGAAACTCTTTTTATATGTGACCATAGAGCAATTTAGCACAGAATCCTGACAAGTTTGATATCCTGTTGATATCGCCGTTCCATTGAAAATTTCAGAAGAAACTGCCCAGAGATGAAATGTATCATTACGTGTGATTCAAAAATCTTCCCTTGGGTGCCCCAAGACGCCATCTGCAATGCTGTAGCACCACATATGGCGCCCTGATGCACACAGGAGAGGAAATGCAACATGCCGTTTGGGGTATTAGTGAGATGTGACTACTCATTTGGTACCTGTCTGATTATTGTGCCCCCAACCTTCGGACGAGGTGTCGGTGGGCATGTAGTCGAGGTCTCCCTCCGAAGAAAACATTCTGCATATTATAACTTATTATAATTCAAGTAGTGTTTGTCGGATTATGATGTCTTTTGGTTAATTTGGTAATAGCCCATTATGGGAGAAAGAATATCCACATGTTGCTTGTTCTGTCCATCGTCCATCCATTTCTACCAAAGGTATGGATCTTGTTACACTTTGAAAACTATCCGTACAAACGTTTTACATTATAACCCAAGCATCGGTGGTCACATTTTGATGTTCTTGGTATGTTGAGAGATGTGCATGGGCGAAAGGATATCCATATATTGCAGGTTTTGTCAACCTGGTTAGTACCAGACCTTTCTTAGTTTTGGAAAACTGTCCAAACCATCGTTTTGCATTACAGCTCGAGCAAGCATCGTTTGTCAGATTTTGAAGTCCTGTGATCATTGTGCAGAAATATGAGATCTTAAACACCAGGCAGTAAATAGAAGTCCAATGGTATGGTGCGAGAAGAGTAGGGGAAAAGATGTGCACGTATTTTGGGTTTATGTATACATACCCAGAAGAGTTATGGCCCTTGTTATACTTACAAAATTGTCCCTGTGTTCATTTTGCATTATAACTCGAGCTTTGGTTGTCAGGTTTTGATGTCTTTTTTATGTTGATAGGCCAAAATCAATACTCCGAAAAAAAATGTCCACACGAACGTTTTACCTTATAACACAAGCGTCGACTGTCTGATTTGGATCAGTGGCGTAACAGTAATATTGGTGGTCCTTAGGCCACATACTTTAATTATTCAGTACATTATAATAATATTAGATTTCAAAGAATAATTATAGGAGTAATAGTCAAAAATTTAATTAATGATGCACCGGGTTGAATCCGGTGCTTCATTAATTAATATTTTCCTGATGGTGATTTTCGTTCGTCCTTTCGTTCGCTCCTGTGATCGTTCCTTCGTTAGTTGGTCAGCTCTTTAACAGGGACCGATCAGGACTATTTAAAATACGCTCTAGCCTCGGAGCCTATTTTTTCAATTCATGCGCCAGATTTCAATTTACGGAGTCACACTGCTGTTTGTAACACACACAGCAAGTATGTAATAGCTCTCATCATTTTCATTTAGTACACTATAGCAAACATTAATCTTCACTGTGGTTTCTGATCAAGTCTTGGCTGCCTATTTAGGCAGCCAAGACTTGATCAGAAACTACAGTGAAGATTAATGCTTGGTAATTAAGACTTGAAGTATTAACTTAAGCACTCTACAACAATGATAAATGATAATCATATATATAATACATGTAAGAGTGTCTCTCTCGATTATCCATCGAAAGAATATCAAAATATGATCTGAGAAGTTACGCGCCAACTGAGAAGCCTATTTCTGAGATTTAAGAGCCAGGTCCTGATGTTTCAGAACCAAATATACGCACTGGCGCATGCCCAGGTCGGTCCCTGTCTTTAACCGAGAAGGAGTCCCGTTGACATAGTTGGTTTCGGATACTGCTTCGACGGTTTTATGTAACAAACGGTACAGAATGCATCCACATTTGTAAGTGAATTAAAATTAAAATTGTTTCGTCATTTGAACAACTGTCCAATGTTGCTATGTGCCTAGTGCACATCCCCCTAATTGGTTTCAGAGAATATCGTCCCGATTCATTATGCAAGCTGGTATTGAAGCATCCTACCTCAATGCTTCAACTACAACACTCTTTTGAGACCCTTAAGAATGATTTTTCCCAAAATATTGGAATTGTTGGGGACCTCTAAAAACGTGTAATTTTTTTTTTTCTTTTTTTTTTGGGGGGGGGGGGGGGGGCCTAAGGAGACGCTCTAACCTCGTTGTATGGGCGTTACGCCACTGATTTGGATGTCCATGGGTATGGTGAGAGATCAGTATGGAGAAAATAATATCCACATTTTGCTGGTGTCGTCCACATATCCTTACCAGAGTTATGTCCCTTGTTATACTTAACAAAACTACTCGTTTGATAATTTGGTATAAAGACTCGAGCTTTGTCAGTTTTTGATAGATAGATAGATAATTCTTTATTCACGGTATGCAGAAATGGTTTACAGTACAATTCACATAATCTTGTGTTACAGAAATAGGCACACCGTTGGGAATGACGTATCCAGATTGGCTGTCTACCCGACATTCCCTTAAGAGAATAACAGTTTATTTGCAGTCTAACTATGAGAGCAAGTGGAAGTAATAGTAGCTCTTTCTTTCAAGAAAGTGTATACAGGGGGGGGGGGGGGGGGGGAGGGAGGAAATTATTTATTTATTCAGGATCGACGTTTTACAGCATGTCCAGTAAGAAATCCAGCGGTTTTTCAAGGTAGATAAACCTAAATGTCAGACCACTCCATATTCTAAACCCGTCGTCGTTGCGAATAATTTTGGAGCATCCAAAAGTTCTGACACACAACTCACAGCATATAGCAGCTATTAATTGGAAGACGTTATGGAGTGGTTTCTGACAGCAGGTTATACGAGACGAGGTACCCAGAAGAGATTCAATTCTTGACATTTATATTGTACAATAGATTTCAGATGAAGGTTATATCAGTAGGTAATATCGGGAGCCATCACCATAAGGCATAGACAGATGAATTTTCAAGAGTTGCATTCTTCATCTTTTAACCCTTTGCCCAAAAGGGCCCGACTGCATAGATACCGACTTTCATAATTTGAAGCAGGTTCTTCATTTCCAGCATAAAATAAAACCATACACGATATTAACATCCTTGAAACCAGCTCATAGAGCTGGCCTCAGTCATATCAACATTTGCTTGGTGTTATTAGATATGTGCCACAACATACGAAGCCGAGGAAGCCACACTTAGGCTAAAAATCTGTGCGGTTGTAGTCGTTTTGTTAGGTGAATGATTAGTATAGTTGATTATACAAAGTAAATAGCTTTTTGGAGGATAAGAAAATTTATCGTCTGGCTAATTACCAAGCCCTTAAAAATGGCGATTAGCCATCCTAGTCTATTCAACGTCCTGGCTAGGAAGTACATTAAGGGAAAAAACAGCCGCAAAATGCCACACAGCTTTGGGGGTATGGCCAACACTGGGCATGCTCAACCATCTGGGAGAATCACCTACGCTTTATTTGAGATACCTGGTATTTGTCTATATGGTTTGAAAATAAACTGGGATTTTTATTTCTTGTCAATATGTGCAGTCTGGACAGTAAGGGTTATTACGGTAAATTTCACTTGAATATGACGACAATATATTGTTAGTTAGCGTATTCTTGAAGATGTGTCTATTTCTTATATCACGGATCGAGCTGTCAAGCGCGTTCCAGATTCTAGGAAATGCATACAATGGGAGATTTTCTAGTGATTTGGTTCGAGTTTTTTCTACCTTTAAGAGACCTGATTGCCTTGTCGCCATCCCTGATGGGTGTATTACGCTGCTGAATGTATTGTTGAAGGATATTGGTGGTGTACCATTGTGCCAGTCTAAAACAAATAAGGACACGTGAAGTTTGTACAAGTCCTCAACTTTAAGTATTTTGTCTTTTTTAAAAAGGGGTTCGGTGTGAGCATTGTATCGCTTGTTATTGATTATGCGCACCGAACGTTTTTGCATAATACCAAGTCTTTTGACTGCCTTAGACCGCCCCCAAATCTGGGTACCATATGTCAAGTGGCTGTGAATTAAGGCATAAAGAGGGTTTTCATGGCATCGTGATGACTTTTGGCATGTTGATAGACCATTATAAGGAAAATGATATCCATCGCATATTGTGGATTTCGTCCACCCGTACCAGAGTTCCTCCCTTTTGTTATTTTTGCAAAAAACAAAATGTCCAGTTTTCCATTACAATAACTCAAGTATCCGTTGTGAGGTTTTGACGTCCTTTGGAACAGTGATACTGTGACAGATCAATATCGGGGAAAGGCTCTCCATATATTGTAGATTTCGACCACACATATTGTCCACAGATATGCCCCTTGTTACACTTTGAAAACTGCTTGTTTTTTTTGCATTGTTTGTTTTTTGTTCATGAAGAGGCTGTGGAGCCGGGGGGGGGGGGGGGGGGGTGGCAGGGGACAAGGGCCCGTCCACTTTTTTTCCAGAGATATGCTTTGCAGTTACGCAATGAGTTGAAATGGGCGCATGTAAACGTGTCAATATGCATGCATTCCTATAACATTATTTGCAAATCCAAACAATATTTAGCCAAAGAGTCGGGGGCGCGGTGGCTCAGTGGGTAGAGGTGAAGGCTTCAAGCCGAGAGGTCCTCGGTTCGAATCCTTCCTGCGGAAACCACGTTGTGTCCTTGGGCAAGCCACTTCTCCCCATTGCCCACACGGGGGCACAGTGATGTTGTGAGCTAAGGCGTACTGCACGTCGATGGTGCACCAGTCTTCAGCCAATGCTAACCTTGCTTGTGTGGAGTATGTTGGGGAGCTGACAGTTGCTCGCCGATGCTCGGTGGTTCTCTCCGGGTACTCCGGCTTCCCACAACCGTAAAACTGTCGTGGTCATGATTAAACACTGTGCAGGAATATGTGACCTTAAACACCAATAAACAAATAGATAAATAGCTACAGAATACCACATTCGGTCGGATCAGGTCCGTTTCTTCTACTTCAGATATCTTCTAACTCGAAGGCTGGCCTTCGGGTTGGGAGATGTTTGAAGTAGAAGAAACGGACAGGACAGTGATCACACAGCGACATATTCGTCTAAACGAGAGACTATAGCGAGTTATGGTACATTTACCGATATATGATTGTAATCTTTCTCACACTGGGTCGAACCATGGTAGCATTGTAAATTTGTGCTCCTCCACTTTTATCGAGCTCCCACCACCCCTGATTTTTCTTCCATGATGAACAAAAATAAATTGAACAATTGTTTACTGTGGTAAACAAGACTCTGCATGTTTTACTGGTAAAATGGGACCCGGTAAAGTATGCCTTGGGTGGAATTCTTCTAAAATGCGTACAAGTGGTTGACTGGACTTGACCTCATATCCTTGTTAAGGTCACGATTAGCCTTTGTGTAGAAATATGTTACATTTAACACCAATATATACATTTATGCCAGCTTGCGTGTTTCGCATTTTTCATTGAAAACACCTTTTTTCACAAATTTGTTACCTGTAAGAAATGCCACCATTTCAATGAGCAGCATATGCTTTCCGTGCTGTCTCGGGAGGGGACATAAGCAACGCTACGCATAGCTCATTTTTCTTGAGTTTTGGTCTCACGTGTAGTTGGCGTTTTTGTTTTTCATTTGAAAATTATTTTGGCGTGGACACCTGCCTTTGCTTGATCAACACCACCTGATGTAAAAATTAAATCACCTCCAAACCTTCACTAAATGTGTAGTGAATAACAACCCTTTGCAATTCTGGTCTGAAAATATCGGTTGCCTGCCACCGCTATACTAATGGGTTTGTAGTTATAATAGTATTAAATAATTTAATCGGCATTACCCTCCTTCAACTACGGCAGTCGAAATTGATGTAATGTCTGAAACTAAGCAACCTTGAACAAATAATTTGCCAAATACCCTAGAGGTAACACAGGGCGATTTGATGAATCTTGACGCCAAAACATACAATTCATTATTGGTGTGTTTTTGTTGGGAATTCTCAAAAATAAAAATGCACTGTTTTTGTTTTCAATAAATGTCACAAAACGTTATTGATTAGAATCTATATATAGTTACTCTGACCCGTATGCTTAACCCTTTACCTAACCCGAAAAGCAGACGACACTTGCAAACAAAATTCTTGAATAACTTATTTTTTTCATTTTTTGTCTCAAAGACATAGGTTATGACCCCTCATTGGAACGAGCTTATCGAGCTCGTTCCAATGAGGGGTCACAACCTATGTTTTTGAGACAAAAAATGAAAAAATAATGAAAATTAATTGACGATTTTTTTAGAATAGCGCTGACCAATTTTGGCCGTTATGTTGGGTAAAGGGTTAAAATTCAATAACAGTAATAATCGTTTGATCCTAATACTCGAATACTTGTATTTGACATTTTTCAAGTTAGTTTAAGGGCCTATATAAGTAATGAAATTTCGTTTATTTTGAAAATTCTCACCTCTGATATTCCTTCAATTTAAAATAATGCCGTATTCGTACCAGAACTGATAATTTAATAATATTTCACGAAAACGTATCGTGGCCAAATGTGATTTACATGTCTAAGAACAAAGCTAGGGGATCAAAATTCTTCAAAACACGGCGACAGAGCTATATGGGGTTAAATTCGAAAGCCTTTGCTTTTGTTCACGTATGAATATACTTTCGATTTCCGGTCGACGACATCGGACGGAAAAAAGTATGTAAAAACAACGCCGTCTAAAATCAAATAATGAAAAAGATCGCCTTCATACAGTATACTGTTATTAGATAGAGATTGCACAGTTGCCATATTCAATGCAAGGTATCATGACACCTGTTGAAATTTCTTAAAATTACGATTTTGTGTTTCGATGGAAATTCGTGGTATCGAGTGATTTGCGCATGTCTGTCGAGTATGGAAACCATCTTCAATAAAAATGCAGACTGTGTTGTCCTTTTCCCAAATGCAGTCCTATCGCTGTATTCGGAAGTGTTTTGAATGCCTAGCTTTGTTCTTGGATATATGAAGCGCATTTCGCCACAAGTTGTTCTGATGAAATATTATTTTATTATCAGTTCTGGTGCGAATACGGTAGCACACTTCCTGGAACCAGCGGTGCCTGCTGCAAACTCTATGAGTTGATTACATATGTGTTTCGTGTTCTATACATCCCAACTTTCATTTTGATGTATAATTTGTGTATGTTTAATCTGAATTTAAGGAATACGAGAGGTGAGAATTTTCAAAATAAACAAAATTTCATTACTTATATAGGTCCTTAACTGGGTGGCACTAATTCAGAATGTTTTGAAGAAATACAGATTGCCGCCCATACATAATTTATTACAGTGTGCACCAGATAAAATAACACGGAAGAAGAAAATTACTTTAGCGGTCACTAAACACTATGAGGAGTATCACCAATTAAAGATCACGGCAGAAAAAATGTCTACATTAAGATTCTTGTCTTCCTCCTCACTGAACCTGCAAAGTGCAAATATTAAATTAAAAGCTAATATCAGTGAAAATTCTGTTGATTTTCTCGATGTGACCGTGTATAAAGGCAAGCAATTCCAGGCATCCGGTCATTTGGATTATAAAGTATTTTTTAAACCAACAAACATCAATTGTTGCATACAAACTCATTTCATCCTCAGCATACATTTTTGTGCTCTGAATTCCAATGTGTTCTATGTGCCCACCGGCACATAGAACACATCGGAACTCAGGGGACGATTTGTGGTGCATTTTATTATTTGTGTATAGTCTCGTCTTCGATCAGAGAGTTCCTCCTTGCGCGACAGAGACGTGTTATGTGTTTTGATGCGCATCTTCGCAATCAGTTATGTGGAACAACATCTCTCTCTCTCTCTCTCTCTCTCTCTCTGAGAGAGAGAGAGAGAGAGAGAGAGAGATCAGTAGACAGTCTGGACTTGACAGCGAAGAGAAATTACGCTATGCGGAAGCCACGCTTCTTAATTGTGTCGATCAGTTTGTATAATATAGACTAACTGGACTTTATGATTCTGGAGAATCATGGCTTTTCCAGACAAGATTCCATGATTTTTTATGACCCTGGAGTGTCTGAAGAATTGTTTTTAATTGTATCACAAATGTATGTTTACTGATGCCTTGAGAAAAGCGGGTATAATAGTCTCAAATGACCCAGTGTGATAAAAGAAAGTTTTGGTTAAATCATCATTGTTGTTGGAGAAGGTTAATATCAATATCAGCGTCTGAGAATCAGCGTATAATGCAAATAGCCCATTATATCTCAAATTTATCTAAAAGTTTGATATTTGACAGTTTGTGGAGGGTTAATGAAGGCTTGCGTGAATATTTCTTCTCCAGAGTATATTTGTTCTTGAAAATCTGTAAGAACCACATGAAGACATCCACAGAAAATATGAACTTTAAGTTCTTTAGCATGTCGTGTATTGTCCCTGTATCAATTATCTCCTACTAGGCAACAGTTGTTATGCATGATTATGTCAAATTTTCACACCTTCTACAGTTCACCCTGTCCATTAATAGCAGAACTACTTTTCTCTCCAATTGGTTTTTCCCAGTTGGATTAGTTTTATTTATTACACTGAAGATATCTATACATACAACGAGAAACATGAAGTTATAGACAACAATAATTACATATATAAATAGGAAGTGTTGTTCGTAAATCTATGTAAATAAAATATACACTGGGATGGAGGAAGGGCAGTATAGCCGTCTTACAAACTAGTATATACCTAGCCTCACTGCCGGGAAAATGTTGGCGCCACCACTGCATTTGATAACCGCCTTACAGAGAAGTAAATATACCTACCCCCCTTCCGATGTTGGGGAACTCCCCTTTTTTGGTAAGGTTCCTTAGGCACAACATAACGTCTGTAAGATGGCTATATACTGCTACGTCGCCACCATGGGGTGGAGGAGGGGCAGTATATAGCCGTTTTACAGACTTGTATATACCTGGACCCACTGTCGGGGAAATGCTATAGTGTCAACACTGTATTTGATATTATAAGTAACTGATCCCATTGTAGCTAACGTTATTTACTGCTTTCTTATCATGCAGTGGCGGCGGCGTTGCGATAACCGGTTCTCGTCAGGTCACCGAAGTTAAGTAACGTCGAGTCCGGTTAATCATTGGGCGGATGACCGTCTGAGCGATCAATTCGGACCTCCGCGTTGTGTCCTTGGGCAAAGCACTTAACCCCGGCTGTCCACATGGGGGCACGATGCCGCCGTGTACTATGGCGTACTGCACGTCGATGGGACGCATGTCTTCAACCAATCTAACCCTGCCTGTGCCGCAGTGCGGAGTTACGATGTTGGGGAGCTGGCAGCTGCTCGTCGCTGCTCGGTGGTTCTCTCCGGGTACTCCGGCTTCCTCCGCCCGTAGAACTGTCACGGTCATGATTAGCCATTGTGCATGAGTACATGACATTAAACATAAATAAATAAATAAATAAATAAATAAATAAATAAATAAATAAATAAATAAAATAATAAATAAATAATATCATGAAGTGCAATGTGGAATACGAACTGAGGCGTACCTTTCAATGTGTGTTTGGTTGGAGAAAGAGGCAGGGAGGGGTGGTAAGCTCGGTAATTTTGTTGGGATAAATCGACCGCTGGCGTGGGACACCGTGGAATTCCCCGATGAAACGGGGCACAGTGAGAGTGGAATTTATGGGCTGTTATTCTGGATAATAAATAAATACACTTACTTTTGAGTTCATGTTGGAGAGGATTCACTGGAAATCGTATATCGACCACCGATACTTCTCAGTTATGCTCTGCTCCCCATCCTATGAATTGCGCTTCAGACTTCTCAAATCTAGCCCCCATCCCCATCATTCCCCGCCAGAATTTTGGCTCGCTAAAAACTTATTTTTACTTCATTCACCCAACATCAAACATAACGACAACTAGAGGAGCTTCGCAGGGCCACCGGGAGCACCAGAGGACAGGTCAACCCATATTTTCTGGGCTCTTTCTCCAGGGCAGCGTGCCAGCTATGCTCCCAACCACGCCCTCTCCCCATCGGCCTGGATGCTTCTAAAGATATAAAGGTCAATGGGGGAGGGGCCCGTTAGCAAGCAAACGGGGACAGGTGTACTTGGTGAAAAAAAAACAGCAAGGGGCAGGGGTCCTAGGTAAAAAAAAACAGCAGGAGGCAGGTGTCCTAAGTAAAAACAAACAGCAGGGGGGGGGGGGGGGGGGCAGATGTCCCTGTTAATTAACTTTAATAGGGGCAGTTGTTCATGGGACAGGTATCCGCATCCCATTGCCCAGCTTTCCAAATTTTCTATGGTACCTAGCCTTGACGGAAACAACATTTCAACAAGAAACAACGGGAAACCTATTTGCATTAAAGCTGCAAATATAAACTTGATTTTATGACCATTCTATGGACATTTTAAAGCCTACTTAGATATCAGCGTTCCTTACTCTTGTCCTTTCACTGCATCATCGCAGTATTTCATTCGAGTCAAGTTCTGACGTCATGCAAGTTTGGCCGACATGCTTTCAATTTTGTTATTGATAACTTCATATTTATAATTTCGTGATTACTGATTGAATACCCTTAATATTTACAAAACTGATCCTCTGTGAATTCTACTCGCAGTAAAAGAAGATTTGGTTAGCTTTTACATACCATTGGGTGCTGTTGGTGCCTTAAAACAGTAAATTTTATCAAAATGTTGATGTTTAGTAGCCCGTGGAGGGTTAACAAATGCTTAACGGAATATTTTGTCAGTGCAAAATGTAGGATCAGACAGAGATCTGCTAATGGTCATTTTTTCTTCAAAGTCTGCAATATGTGTTTGGAGAAATCTACAGAAAATGGGAATTTTAAGCTTTTAAGGGAAATCTCTCTTTAACCAACCCAAAATGGGTTAAGACTTGGATTTTTGAATATCCTTACCACATACAAACATTTTCCCTATAAATTTTGCGTCTGATAAAAGAAGTTATGTTTGTCTGTTACATATCTATTGCATGCTGTTGGTGTCTGAAAACAGCCCATTTTATCAAAACTTTGATATTTAGCAGCTCGTCGAAAGTTAACAAATTCTCACCGGAATATTTTGTCCATGCAACTTGTAATGGCACACTAAGACCTGTAAATGGCCATTTTTTCTTGAAATCTATAAAATGTTTTTAAAGGAATCCACATAAACATAAATTTTTAAGCCTTTGATGGGTATCCAGTGGCAGTGCTACGGGGGGGGGGGGGGGGGGGTGGCATTTGCTCCCCCCCAAACGAAGGCTTTGCCCCCCCCCCCCAGTTGCCCCCAACCATCTCGCATGCATTTCCATCCACCCTCACACACAAACACATTCAGTCACTCTCTCTCTCTCACACACACACCCCTCTCTTTTTTTTATTCCCATTAATTTCCCATACGCACTTAGCCCAAAGCCTCAGGCTATCTGATGAACACATCCAGGCAGTAGAGATTTAAAGACTCGGATGCAGATACTTATAAGTTATAATTAAGTTATGAGCCAACAAAGGCATGTCTATCCATATTCCTTGTCGAAACAAATTCATGGATTTCGCATTATGACAGACGGGCATTATCTCCCTTGCACTGTTCAATTATTTGAAGTCTCTCTCTCTCTCTCTCTCTCTCTCTCTCTCACGCACAGACCCACCAGACGCGGATCCAGGATTTTTTGAAAGGATGACCGCTAATGACCATTACATTTAGTCGAAACTTGGACCCAAAGTCCGTAATATAATTTTTTGGTTTGGTACGTCCACAGGACGTACCAAACCAAAAAAGTATATTACGGACTTTGGGTCCAAGTTTGGACTACCTCATAACAAAGTAATGATATGACCCTTTACGTATTTGCCCTCCTTCATGGGAGTCTGCCCCCCTAGTTGCCCCCCACAAAAAAATTTCTGGCGCCGCCACTGTGGGTATCGCTGTTTATCCAGCCCAAAACGGGTTAGGGCTTGGTTTTTGAATACCCTTATTACTTACAAAAATTATCCTCGGTGCATTCCACTTCCAATAAAGGAACTTATGTTTATTTCCCAGCTACAGGTTGGGTACTATGGGGGCTGAAAAGTGAAAACAGCCTATTTTATCAAAGTGTTGCTTTTTAACAAACGCTTATCAGAATAGTTTGTCCTTGCAGTTTGTAATGTCACACCAAGACCTGCGAAGGACCAGTTTTTTCTTGAAAATCTACTCGACATTTTTAGAGAAATCCACGTAAAACATGATTATTTAAACATTTGATGGAATGACTCTTAAACCAGTCCAAAAACGGTTTTTTGAATAACCTTATTACTTACAAAAATGGTCCTCGGTGAATTCCACTTCCAACAATGGAGATTATTTTTATTTCTCAGGTACACAGTGGGTGCTGTGGATGCCTGTGATCACCCTATGGCTGACCCTTACCCTACCGTAATAATATTAATATTCAGAGGTGGATTTTTCATTGGAGGAAGAGGTGGGATGAACTGACAGGGTCCGACATGCTATAAAAACGGGAGACGCAAACCCAATAAAACAAAGACCATGCAGGGTAGCACTACACCAAAAGAAAGAGATAGATATATAGCAGATGATATGCCCTTTACCTAACCTGAAAAGCAGACGACACTTGCAAAAATAATTCTTGAATAACTAATTTTTTTCATTTTTTGTCTCAAAAACATAGGTTATGACCCCTCGTTGGAACGAGCTCGTTCCAACGAGGGGTCATAACGTATGTTTTTGAGACAAAAAATGAAAAAAATAATGAAAATTAATTGGCGATTTTTGAGAATAGCGCTGGCCGGTTTTGGCCGTTACGCTAGGTAAAGGGTTAAGTCGGGAATTGATTGAAACATCAACAAGCCTGTGACCAAGTCCGTTAGTGCTTGTGAAGAAAAAGGACAAGTCCTTGAGGTTTTGCGTGGACTTTTGAGCTTTAAACCAGATGACAGAAAATGATGCCTACCCCATTCCTCATATCAGTGAAACATTGGTTTATTTGACCAGGGTAGAATGGTTTCCACATTGGACCTACTGGCCGGATATTGGCAGGTACAACTGGAACCGGAAGACCGTCCGAAGACAACATTCACGACCAAAACAGGCCTTTTCCAGTTCAAGGTCATGAGTTTGGGTCTCACAAACGCCCCTGGAACGTTCGAGCGTCCAATGGAGAGCGTGTTAGGTGGTTTGAATTATGAAACATGCTTCGTCTACCTGGGTGACGTTCTGATATTTGCAAAGTTGTTTGAAGACCATTTGGAACGATTGCAAGAAGTGATTTCTCGCTTAAAAAGAGCTGGGTTGAAACTGAAACCAAGCAAATGCCATCTACTCAAGAGACAGGTAGAATACCTAGGACACATCGTTTCCCATCAGGGGTTGTCGACAGATCCTGCCAAGCTGAAAGCCATTCGTGAGTGCCCAGTTCCATGTAATGTGTCGGAGCTCAGGACTCTCTGGTTAATAACGTCGATTTGTTCCACAGTATGCAAAGATTGCAGCTCCATTACACAGGTTGATAGAAAAAGGGCGAAAATATATATGGAGTGAGAGTTATCAAGCAGAATTTGAGGAATTAAAGAGAAGATTGAAAGAGGCACCCATACTTGCTTACCCCGACGCAGAAAAGACTTCATTCTTGACACTGAAGTTTTTGAAAGAAAGGAGTGTGTCATTGCATATGCAAGTCGCACATTAACCAAAGCAGAGCGAAAGTACTACACAACACGAACGGAGTTACTGGCAGTAGGAAGCTTCTTTCAGCACTTCAAACCTCATCTATATGGAAGAATCGTTTAGTGAGAACTGACCACGGGGCACTCAGATGGCTGCTTAACTTCAAGAATCCAGAAGGCAGGCTGGCTCACTGGTTAGAGCAACTTTCCCTAAATGACTTCAAGATTGAGCATCGAGCTGGAAGGGTTCACTGCAATGCCGACGCTCTTTCACGGCCCTACGTATACAGTTTGGGTGGTCGAAAGGAGGAAAATGAGCTACATTCCTCAGCAGAATGGAGGGATGTTTCAACCAGAAGTCCCGTGGTCAAGAAGCTGTGGTCACAACTGAAGATGAAGTCTGGAATTCTGGTCTTAGAGGAAAAAAGGGATGGACATTCTGTAAAGCAGAGAACTGTTGTACCGACAGCCATTAGGAAAGAGATTGTTCAGCAAGCCTGTGGCCCAAACACCAGCGCACACCTGGGAGTACAAAAGACAACAGACAGACTAAAATTGGCATATCATTGGCCCGGGCTTGAGAGAGAAGCAGAGGAGTACATTGCAGCGTGTACCTCTGTGCTCCGATTAAAATGCAAAAGAACAAATCAGCTCTAAATTCCTTTGCTGCTGGCGCCCCAAAAGGAGCGGGTATCTTGTAGTATAATGGGCCCGATTGAAACACGAAGCAGAAAAGGGAATATGTATATACTTGTAGCAACAGACTACTTCACCAAGTGCACCGAAGCCTACGCTATGATAGATATGGAGGCGAAAACAGTAGCTAAAGTACTGGTGGATGAGTTCTTCTTACGATTTGGACCCACAAGGCAGATTCACAGTGATCAACGTCGCTAGTTTGAGAGCCAACTTTTTCAGGAAATGTGCGAACTACTAGACGTACATAAAACTAGAACCACCATACCATCTGGCATCCAAGTTGAGCGCGCAAACAGAACCATAAAAAGCATGCTGTTTTTCGTACATTCGGGATAAGGGAGATAATTGGGATGAGCCTATCGTTCAAGAACGCATCATTCAATAGGACTACCCCCAATTACCTGGTGATGGGTCGAGAGGTTAACACACCAATTGATCTGCAACACGGTAGCCCTTGTAAGGAAAAGTTCAGAGATTATCGTGATTGGAGTGAGTAGCTGAGTGGAAGCATGGAGGTGGCACATGTTTTTACTCGCTAATTTCTGGAAGGAAAATTGCACAGGTAGAAGAATTATTATGGTCACCATTTGAGCAATGCTGATTTAGAACCAGGAGAATCGGTGTGGCTGTATTCACCGGTGAAGGTAGCAGGAATTCCTCCAAAGTTTCAAAAGTATTGGAAAGAGCCATTTACAATCACTAGGAAAATAACTGACATTACCTATGAAATATGCGACAGTGTTACAGGCAGAAAACAGATTGTTCATGTGGACAGATTGAGTGAATCAGAAGATACATTGGTAGTGAATGATAGCATGCATGTGGTGGAAAGTGCACGCGCGTGTGTTGAGAGTGATACGTCTCAAGACTTATTGTCGAAAATGGGGTTTTCCAAGTAGTCCCGGGTGGGCCGGCCATTAAGGAGACGGTGTATCTTGATCAGTATATATGTCGCGTGCCCGTGATTCCAAAATTACATCCCAGATTAGTTACTAAACAGAGTTTGTCTTCTCTTTCTTCAGGTAAAATGGATAGAGGAAGAGAAAGAGAAAGACTCAAAGATGAAGGAATAAGGCGGAGATGGAACGGGCATAGAGAGACAAGAAGAGAGCGACGATATACAGTTAAAACTAGAAGTATGTCACGAATAGTGCGCTTATTTAGGCTTAATTGCGCGTTGGAATTGTGCGCAATTGCCATATTGAATGACATCCAAAGCACGATAGGTTCTCCTGGTTACTTATAGCAAACACATGCAACGTTTCTGCCAATGGACCTCCGGGTTACCCGGAGGTCCATTGGCTGAAATATTGCTTGTGCACAGGCCATATGTACAGAATTTGATAGCTTTACTTGGGCTATAACGCGCACATTAACGCGCATATCAACGTGCTATTTCTGCGCATTTCATGGCAGGACCTCTAGTTTTAACTATAGTGTGGGTAGAAGTCGAAAGTGGAGAAGAGACGACAGATGGACGTACAGGGAAGGACGTCAGAATGTGAGTGAGAGGAACCAGTGTGAGCCGGAAATTAGAGAGACGATCTGGAGGTGAAAGAGAATTGGCAGCAGAAGGAGTGAGGATAGACCCGGTAGTGAGAAGACAAGTGTGCAACCAGAGGAGCAAGGAAAAGGGCGGTGAGCCGCCGCAGAAACGAGGTGAAATTGCTTCAAGCTAGAAGGCGAATTTGGCAGCCGCATCAAAATTTACAGAGCATGTGTGTCAGTTATGTTTTTTTGCGACGCCGAAGATTTCTAACTGGAAAAGACAGAGACAGCCAAGCATGATTTGACTGTGAATAGAGTTAGATCCAAACAAGTAGGTATGGGTGGTGGCGGTAAACCTCTGTCAGTGATGATGAGTGAGCGCAAAGGGGATAGCAGCCATCAAGACAATTGTAACACACCTGTTACAGATGCTAGCGCAAACGAAACGCCTGTTATCATCCCAGTGCTACCTGCCAGATCACCAAGCATAGGTTCAGAACTAGATATTGCAAGAAACTTTAACACCAGTGAACCCGAAGCAGCTGAGGCCGCCAAAAATATGTTAGCGTGGGTGGGTGACAGTCGAAGCAAGACAGATGTAGGGATTCAGTGTAATCTGCAGCCAGTAAAGAGGAGAGAATCGGGAGTATATCAAGTTTCGAAAGGAGATACTGGAAGAACTGCTCTAGACGACGATGAGATACGGGCATTTGACATGCTGTTTGAAGAGCGCAAAAAGAATAACATCCAAGAGACATTTTCTGTTATCCCTGTCGGGCAATGCGGGACGCATTGGTCGGAGCCGTGAGTTATGTGATGTATTTTATTATGTGTGTGTAGTCCCGTCTTCGAAGAGAGAGTTCCTCCTTGCGCGACAGGGACGAGTTATGTGCTTTGATGCGCATCTTCATAATCAGTGATGTGGAACAACATCTCTCTCTCGAGATACGAAATATCAGTAGATAGTCTTTACTTGGCGGCGAAGAGAAACTACGCTACCGGAAGCACTTAAGAGTAGGAGGGTCAGACCCCGGGAAAAGGTAATTTACTCCTAATAGCAGCCCGCCATGACATGCCGAAGCATGCATGTCTCGAAGGCCCGAGATCGGGGGAATTTGAGAGAAGGTTTCTCTCTCCAATCGGGGGGGGGGGGGGGGGGAGGGGGGGGGGTACCTCCTCCAAAACTACCTCAACTGCCCCAATGAATTTTGAAAGCTCCATGAACAGATTTGGGATGTATTTTAGCTTTGCTTAGAGAATAAATCATTGAAACAAATTGAGTGACGAATCTGGGAAGGGCATTGTCTGCCCCCTCCTCGATGTTTAAGGATGGTTCAAAGTTTAACTCTTACAAGCCTGGGAAATAAGAGAAATAAGAGATCATTTATTGAACATTAAACGGTATCAGTTGGATTTAGTCCAGAGTCGTCGGCCTCAACATACCCGGAATTAAACTGTTGTGCAACATCGATGACGAGAAAACTCAACGTTAGGCTTTAAGGTAGTAACTGGTATTTATGTTCTTAATCAGAAGTCTTACTCAAAGCTAAATACGTATAGCTTGGCATTCCCGTTGGGAAACCCGGGTACAGCAGCAGTTCCCGTTTAATGTGGTAAACAAGCCCTGTTATACTGGAAAATAGGACCCGGTAACCAACACTAGCGCCGAGGGTGTGTGTGTGTTTTTTTTTGGGGGGGGGGGCGGGGGGATGCTCCGATGCCCGGGATTTTGTATGTTTTAAAAAGATCAAAATCGCTGGAAGGCTTTTGGTGCAGGCCTCTGACAGAGGTGGGGAGGGGAGGGGGGGGGGGGGGGGCAAGAGTACTTAGTTGCATTACTGACCAGGTTCCATTCATATAAAATATAAAACCACATTTGTTCCAGTTTGTTGGGTTTCCACCGGACTTTCCTGCATAGTGGTGGTCACGATTATGCACCATGCGCACAGATATGCAGGTAATAAATTACCTAAATTGTAAGGAGATTAGTGAGTAGTTATTGTCAAGACAATTAGTTTAATAAGTTTAGTTTAAAGACAAAGTAGGAGAATGCCCTCTCATTGCACTGATTTAAATCCTCCCGCTTATCGCTTCGCGCCTTTGGCACTCGCAGGACCCGCAACGCCGTCCTGCACACTGCCCGGGGCCCGTCCTCAATCTCGGCGGCCCTGGTAACCAACGCCGTAGGGAGTCCTCTAAAATGAGCAACTCTGGTATAACCCTTTACCTAACACGAATAGCACACGACACATGCAAAAAAAATTCTTGAATAACTATTTTTTTCATTTTTTGTTTCAAAAACATAGGTTATGACCCCTCGTTGGAACGTGCTCGACGAGGGGTCATAACCTATGTTTTTGAGACAAAAAATGAAAAAAATAGTTATTCAAGAATTTTTTTTAATCTATGTTTTCGAGACAAAAAATGAAAAAATAATAAAAATTAATTGAAGATTTTTGAGAATAGCGCTAGCCGGTTTAGGCCGTTACGTTGGGTAAAGGGATAAACGATTGGCTGGACTTGACTTTATCTCCAGATTGTGGTCACACTTAGCTATTGTGCAGAAGTAAATAACCTTAAACACCAGCAATCAAATAAATAAATAAATAAATAAATAAATAAATAAATAAATAAATAAATAAATATAGCTTGGTATAGTCTCAAACATTGTCTAAAAGGTCCTTGAAAATGGCTTGAAAGCGTCCTTTAAAGTCCTTGAATTAAACTCATTCTTTGACTGCATGAACGTCAGTTGAATTCTTCTTCACTCGAATAATATCTCCAAGGCAGTACGGTGGCTCACTGGTTACAGCATTGAACTTCAGACCCGAAAGGTCCACAGTTCGCTCCCTATCAGGGGTAACTACATTCTGTCCTTAGGCAAGGCGCTTTTACCGATTGCCCACGTCGAGCTCGTTCCAATGGGGGGGGGGGGGGGGGGGGGGGGGGGGGGCACATGATATGGTTTTATTGAAATTTTTTGAAAAATTAAAAAAAATTGATATTATTTAAAATAAAAAATTTCATATCGTCTGCATTGGGTAAAGGGTTAAACCAAATCCAATAATTACACAATGTTCTCACACCTGTTATAGTTTTCTGACAGTGTTTCTGTTTCTCATTCTTTTCAAAAAGTCCGAAGTTTTCTCTTCTCAAAGTCCAGCTATCCGAAAGTCACGAATTTACCACTGAGGAAGTCGCGACGTTCGTATGGCAGAGATATCTCTTCTCTCACTTCCACGAATCTGCACTTAGAACTAAGATTCTCAGTTCGCGTTGAATTGTGGGTACCACTCTCTCCTTTTTTTCTCTTCATCCACCAAATCCTTACTCATTGCTATCATTCATTCCTCACCGTACACAATACTCATTTTCAAACCACTCCATAAAACCTGGTGACATCAGTTTTTCTGATTGCGTTCCAAGCAATGGACGACGATTAACGATTTCGATATAAACAATTTCGTTGCCCATAGTAACGACGTATCGGGGGGGGGGGGGGGGAACTCTGGCTTGGTTCATAACGACCGGGTCGGCGTCATAACAGCCGAGTGTGAAGTCTGAAAAACAAAATCCTATCTAATGAATAATTAGGAGTTATTACTTAGTTCTATATCAGCCGATATATAACCCGAAGTCGAGGCGGCTGAACCAGGGGGGTGCAGGGGACACGTGCCCCTCCATTTTTTTCACAGACATGTTGTGCAGTTACACAATGATTTAAAATGAGCGCATGCAAACGTGTCAGTATACAAGCACTCCTATAATTTATTATTTCCAAAATCCAAGAAACATTTGGCAAAAAAAATCCCACCTTCAGTCGCTTAGATCCGTTTCTTCTACTTCACGGTCTTCACCCATCTTCCAACCAGAAGGCCAGCCTTCGGGTTGGAAGATGAATGAAGTAGAAGAAATGGATAGGACAGTAATCACACCGCGGCACGCTCATCTGAACGGGAGACTTTAATATGTCACTGTACATTTACTGAAAAACGATTGTAACTTTTCTTCCACTGGGCTGAATTATGGTAGCATTGAAAAGTTGTGCCCCTACACTTTCATCAAGCTTCCGTTGCCTCTGGGCCGATATAACTTCATGTGAAGTCAGGGGCGTCATGCTAGGGAAAAATCTGGGGGACCCGGATCGGTAACACCATCTGAGTGGAGCGCCACCATCGGTTGGCGCGTAGCGTGCCCAAACAAAAAAATTGGCAAAAAATGCCTCCCAGATTGCCGGAAACGGCACTTCCCAGGCCTTCACCGAAAATATTTGCCCCCCCCCCTCCCCGTGCACCGTTGGCATGACGCCACTGTGTGAAGTTACCGAGGGCTGATATCTCCCCCAATATGGAGCTAACTTCTTTACATATTAAACCAAAACAAACAATTACAAAATGTTCTTAGATCTTTTGCACTTTTCTGGCAATATTGTTGTTTCCCATTCATTCTCTATTCACCAAGTCCGAAGTTTCCTGTCTTCCGCGTACTACTCTCAGCTTGCGTTGAATATTCTACACATCTCTTTCCTTTTTTTATCTTCATCCTCCCAACCTTTTCTTATTTCTATCATTAATTCCTCATCATACAGGAACTCGGCTTCAAACCACTTCATTATGCCTGTTAACGCTAAGTTTCGTGATTCCGTTCGATGAAGAATTGTGATGTAAACAAATTAGTTGCGCCTAGTTAAATAATTCCCGATATTCACTAAAACAGAGTAGATTGTCTTTTTATTATCTGCTACGTGACATTTTACTGCGCAATATTCAGCCCAGTTCAGCTGTAAACAGTTTCAGGACAATAACAAAAAGCTGCTGGTCGTTTTCTTCAAGGCGGCGTTCAAGGCGACGTCATGCGCCGAAACGTAACGTCATTTAGAAAGCTACTGGAAAAATTCATCTCAAGCGCAGCGCGAGTTCAGGTCCACACTCATAACATAATTACCGATACTCACTAGAATAGGGTAGATTTTCTTTTTTATTATATGTTACGAGACATTTTATTGCACAATATTCAGCCCAATTCGACTCCAAATGCTGACGTTTCAAAATAATAACAAAGATCAGCTTATCGTTCCTTCAAGGCGACGTGATGCGGCGTAGTGTGACGTCATTTAGGAAGCTAATAAGGGATATTCCTCGATATCCATCAAATCGGTGGATATATATAGGATATGAAAAGAGTGTTTTTCTCATAGAATATTTATGAAATGAGTCTTAAGAATTTTCCGTTTGGGCGAGCCTCTGGCGAGCACAAACGGAAAATTCGGACGAGTTTCATAAATATTATATGAGAAAAACACTCATTTCATATTCTATTTATCATATGACACACACACAAATTAGCAAAAATTAGCCACTTAGTATGACTTTTTAACCCATCGCCTAACTTGAGTTGCAGACGGCACTTGGAAAAAACATCCTCGTATAACTAAAAATTTTCATTTATTGCTTCCAAAACATAGGTTATGACCCCTCATTGGAACGAGCGCGACACGCTAGTTCCAATGAGGGGTCATGACCTATGTTTTGGAAGCAAAAATTGAAAATAAAAAAAAAATGAATGGCGTTGTCCTTGTATTGCGCGAGACGGTTTTTGCCGTTACGTTAGATAAAAGATTAATACAATATATAACCCACCCGAAATAGGACAGATAGCGTAAATTCTCCCCACTGAAATTATGCAAATGTGACCCAGTTGTATTTTGTTTAGCCAATCAAATTGTCCAGTTTTGAAATTAACCCATGAAAGCTCCCAACTCTAATTATGCAAATTATGAAAATATGGCCCAGTTGTATTTTGTTCAGCCAGTCAAATTGTCTAGCTTTGAAATCGACCAATGAAATTAACGGAAGGCTTTATTTATCACTGATCAATATGAGAACAAAATATCAAATGTTTTAAAGCAAACAAAACGGACGCGTCATATGATAAATAGAAATATCTTTCAGATAATTTGCGATAATTTCACAGGCTAGCATATAATAAAATAAACAATGGTCCGTTACAATCCACACCAAATTTCCAGTAACAGAGGAATTAAAATGTCAGCCTTACGTCACATGAAATTATCTTTTAGTCACAACTCAAAACTATGCCGAGAGTATGAATTTCAAATTAAAATTTTAAATTAATACAAATTATGCCTTCAATGTATAAAGTAGGACGGTAACTTAATGGGTAATTCTAGGAAGGAAATCATATCTAAAATAAATTAAATAAGAATGATGTAAGAAGTTGAATGTGGTAATTCTAGGAATGAAAACATATCTAATAAATAAACTGAATAAGAATAATATAAAAACTGAATCAAAATACTGTTACAATATATATAATATGCATCATATATTTAGGCATCATGCTTTTTCAAAATTTCTATGCAGAAAAATCGACAATTTAATACTTTATCGCATAACGGGAGAATGGGAGCGTGGTGGCATTAATAATAATACATTATGATTTTTTTTCGAGCAGGTATGATTTTAACCTCGATTTGAAAACTGAAAGGGTTGGGGCAACGTATTAAAAAGTTTTGAAGCATTGTAACTATAGAGACGTCCCCACATGAGGCTGGGCCATATGAGCTCTGTTGGAGAACTTGGATACATACAACCAAATCTGAAATGTTAGCAAATTGGCCAGGTGGGAGCAAGGTGTGCTTGTGAGTACTGCGCGTCGAGTGTACACAGGCTTCTAACCGATCCTACCACAGCTTCTGTGGGGTTAGTAATTTCTTGAGTCCGACAGTTACTTGCAGATGCTCATTTGTTTTCTGTGGGTACTCATTCTTTCTTCGACCATAAAACTGGCCGACATGATATACCCATGACTGTTGAAAGTGCCGTTAAAAGAATACAGCCCGATACTCACGGATGACCGCCAGTAGTATGTCTCGGGCTTTTGAGGTCCAGGTTGGATGATCTCATTTGGATGATCTCATGTGTCGTCATGTCACGTGACCCAGTGGCGCCATGTTGGGTTGTCACGGTAACCCGCGTGGGCGGCCATGTTATGACGTCATCTCCATAGTGATACGTGGTGTGAGTGCGCATACGCAGCGCGTGTTGTTAAGGTGATACGTGTTTCCGTCGTCCATTTTGAATACTGGAGGCCGCCATCCTGGTTTCTATGGTAGCACGTGGTTGCTATGTTACGCATTTTTTGCAATAGGACGGGGTATGTTCGGAGGGTGTGTTCGATTGAATCGGAGTAAATCTAATTACCACAAACAACCCGACAATCTCTCCATATCACCAAAATCAACCCCAAATCACCAAAATTGACTTTATTTAATACGGATTTCCCATTTTATCGATGTAGCACGTAGTGCTATAGTACCGAGGGGGACCCCTGGGGTGTGTTTGATTGAACTAGAGTATATCTAATTACCCAAATAGACCCGACCACCCTTACAGACCACCCAAATCTCCACCAAACCACCCAAACGGACATGTGAAGCCCCATTTTGGGCATATAAAAATAGCACGTTAAGCTGTAGTACCAAGTGGTACAGGGGTATGTTCTATTGAATAGGAGTACAGGGCCTGATTTTTCCCAGAATCCCATTTTTAATGCCTATTGCATATGTTTCTCTGATCTGAATTTTAACTGAATGAACTACAACCCATTGAACTGAATTCTTCTAATAGGGAAGGGGAATACCCTCGAGTGTTGATGTTAAAACACGGAATCCAAATTTTACGGACTCGGCTAGGAATCTCAATTAGGAATGCCTTATATGTATGCAGGGAAAATCTGATTCAACCTTGATCAATGTTATAGTCGAGACTGAGATAGGTATAGCTAGGAAGTAGTGATACAAGTCAATATTAATGGATGGTAGTTTAGTCAATAGTACTGGTACAAGGCCGCAATGGAACAAGACTGTTATAGAAGCTAATGATAGGACAGACAGACCATAGGCCAGTAGTGGCCTTGGAGCTTTGGCTACAAAATGGAAACGGAATCCCTTTTGCGGAATCCCTTTTTTGGAATCCTATTTGTGGAATCCCTTTTTCGAAAACGCCTGTGGCTATGGAATCCCTTTTTTCTGAAATGAGTCGTCGAGTCGTTCGAGGAGTCACACGAACGAGCAATTGTTCGATGGCTCATTTGCTCGATGGGATTCGAGTCTTTCGAGCAATATGCCGAGTCACTCGATCGAGCAATTACTCTAAAGCTCATTTGCTCGATGGGATTCGAGTCATTCGAGCAATGGTTTATCAGTAACTGCTCGATTGCTTATTGGGTTTGGGTATGCTTTTCATATACACAAGGGAGATAACTGCATTATGGGGAATCAAGCACTGGTAATTATAAGATTTGGACGAGAGAACCAGAGATAGTTTGGAGGGGAAAGACTGTTAGTGATAGAGAAACATATGCAATAGGCATTAAAAATGGGATTCTGGGAAAAATCAGGCACTGTACTCCTATTCTATAGAACATACCCCTGTACCACTTGGAACTATAGCATAACGTGTTATTTTTATATGCCCAAAATGGGGCTTCACATGTCCGTTTGGGTGGTTTGGTGGAGATTTGGGTGGTCTGTAAGGGTAGTCGGGTCTATTTGGGTAATTAGATATACTCTAGCTCAATCAAACACACCATCAGGGGCCCCCCTCGGTACTATAGCACTACGTGCTACATCAATAAAATGGGAAATCTGTATGAAATAAAGTCAATTTTGATGATTTGGGGTGGATTTTGGTGATTTGGAGAGATTGTCGGGTTGTTTGTGGTAATTAGATTTACTCCGGTTCAATCGAACACACCCTCCGAACATACCCCGTCCTATTGCAGAACATTGGGTAACATAGCAACCACGTGCTACCATAGAAACCAAGATGGCGGCCTCCAGTATTCAAAATGGACGACGGAAACAAGGATCACCTTAACAACACGCGCTGCGCATGCGCACTCATACCACGTATCACTATGGAGATGACGTCACAACATGGCCGCTCACGCGGGTTACCATGACAACCCAACATGGCGCCACTGGGTCACGTGACATGACGTCACATGAAATCATCCAAATGAGATCATCCAACCTGGACCTCAAAAGCCCGAGACATACTACTACCGCCCATTACAGACGCGTATCTATGGAAAATAAAGCCTATAACATACGCATGGATAGAAAGGAATGCTGTTTCCATCTTAAAAGAATTCCCTCCAAAGTAAATAGCTACAACTAACGTGCGATCTCGTTTCGGCGAGATCACGCGTTAGTTGTTGATATTTATATGGGCAGAAATTCCGTTGAGAAGTGAAACGCATGACTGGCATTGGAAAACAAGAGAAGGCGGAAAAAGCAACACAACCTTCCTTGTTTGCGCAGGAGAATGGTCTTACCGCTAGCTGGCACTGAGGCTAAACAGTGGTACTGTGAGATATGTGTCATGTTGTTCCCAGCACTTTATTATTTTATGTAACTTATGTAAGTAGTTTATAACAATCCGGCCATCCTAGAACTTCTCATCCATGATAATCAAAGACAGATCATACATCTGAAGAAAATTCTTTTTTACTCTACAAGGATGGCTTGCCTGATTTTAATAGAAATTGCTCAGTGGCGCCCATTCAAGTAGCGTCCAGGGTTTGTGCCAAACCAGCCATGCCTTAGGTACGCCACAATCGCCCAATATTTCAGCGCTTTGTCAATTCCAACCATCGTGGGAATCCTGGGAAGTGGGAAATTGCTTGTTTAATGTTTTAAACATGTTCGTTTCATGGGTAAACGAACCGCTTGTTTTAAGTTTATATTCTGGAGTGGACACCATAGATACAAACGAGTGACTAAACTTGACTTCATGATATAGCCGTAGATTCTGAAAGTGACCTTAAACATCAATAAATAATTTCTAAAATTCCAAGAAATTGCCACAGAAATGCGCTCGCTCTGCAAGTCGGTGTGAGGTGTTATGAGCTTCGATATTGAAGAAATTGTTTAATATCTACGTACATTTGACGAATCAACGAAAACCGCAGACATTTTTTTCTTTTCATTTTCCTCTCGTTCTGAACATCCGTTGGGACAAACCAAGTTCGCTCATTTCATTTAGGGTTAAAATAATAATAGTTGGAAGGAGAAATTATTTTTTTAGTTCTTCATTTGAAATTGCTACGGTGCTGTCCGCTTCCTATGTAAGACGAAAAGTTACTGATGATCTTTTAACCCTTTACCTAACATGAAAAGCAGACGACACTTGCAAAGAAAATTCTTGAATAACTAGTTTTTTTTTCATTTTTTGTCTCCAAAACATAGGTTATGACCCCTCATTGGAACGAGCTCGACGAGCTCGTTCCAAAGAGGAGTCATAACCTATGTTTTGGAGACAAGAAATGAAAAAATAATGAAAATTAATTGACGACTTTTATGAAAAGCGGTTAATGGCGAGCATGCTCTTTGTGTTTACACACAAGAACGGGTACATCGGAATGGTGTAAAACATAATCACTGATGCTCCCCAAAATTGTCCGCCGGAACTTTCCCATTCCTCGAGTTCCCGTTACGATTAGGTCAGCCTTTTCTTCTCTTGCAGCCTCCACAATCACCTCTCCAGGTTCTCCATTGACACTTTTCACTTTTCCTCCAAACTGAAAGAAATAACATGCTTTTAATGACTTTGTTTACCCAATTTTTCCAGAATCTCACAGATTCCAACATCAGCACACAAATGGAAACAGAAGGTCCGAACTTGAACTCCACGTGATCCATATATTTTTAATACGACATTGATAGCAGTATTTCATCAGGAGTTCTAAATTTGAATCTCAGTTTCAATTTTAATTGTTTTCCCTTTTGAACACAGAATAAAAAAAACAACAACTTGTGTTTTGAATTCAAGTTTGAAAGCAATATCTGCCTCGTTGGAAGATTCAAGAATGATGTGGAAAAGAGATATTTACACAAATAAGAACATAACTAAAAAAATTTGGTGATTTCAAGATTTTGAAATTTCTAAGTCTTAAAACTTTGATAGATGTGTAATTATAGACTGCATAGCTCTCGTGTCTGAGCCAGAAAATAAGCAGACTGTCATCTGCAAAATGAGGTCCCCAGATGTTGAATTTAGCGATGCTACCATGCAGAGCAGGGTAGCATGGACATTCAATCGTTCAATCATTCGTTCACTCATTCATTCATTCGTTCGTTCCTTCGTTCGTTCTGGGTGGACGATCGGATGGATAGATGTGTGGGTGCTTGACTGATCGAGTGTGTGGATGTGTGACTGACTTGCTGTTTAGGGTAAAAAATTAAAGTACCTCCACCTCGTATATTTTTGATCAAGATCATTTCAACAATTCATCAGATAATTTATACCCTGTAGTGCCCTCTTGCGCTAAATCGTCAATTTAGCATCATGAAGATAATTTCAGATCCACTCCTCTTTATTCCTTTTTAGGTTAGTCAATAATCCGTTACCATATGTCGTGCCAGAACGGGAAGCCCTATTCATCAACCCGCTATTTACAGTTCATGATTTCTTTACTTCTTGTGTCGGAAATATGGCTTGTTAGCCCTCATTGGAAGGAGCGCGTGCCGGTGGGGTCGTCAGCTGTGCTCTCGACGCAAGGGATGGAAGACAAATTGGTCTCTCAATAATACTTCTTATGAATGTCGTCTGTTGTTCGTTTTAAGGGCTGTTATGTTTATTAATTGTTAGTTATTAAAGTGTACATTCCATGATGTAATTATGCAATATTATTCATTAACAAATCAACTTTTAATTAGTGAAATTATACCTTGAAATACAGCCAACGCTAGTTCGTCAATTTAGTACCAGTGAAATAACTTTAATCCCAAATTCTCACCCGGTTGATAATTGACCGTCTGCCAAGTGTAACGTCAAAACTGTCAGCGCCATTGACAACTATTCAATTTTCAAGATTTGTACACTTTTGTTTGTTTTTCGGGATTTTGCTTCTTTTGTTTTTTTGTTTTTGTTTTTGTCTCTGAAATAAGGCTTATGACCCCCTCGATGATGATAGTTCATTCATTCATTCATTCATTCATTCATTCATTCATTCATTCATTCATTCATATTACTCCACCTCGTCTTTTACAAATTCACTCACCCATTCTCTATCCTCATTGAATCCATTGTTTTACTGTAAAGTCCTTTAATTATAAATTTATTTGTTCAATCCTTCATCCAAGATACCATATCACTTTGATGTGATGTTAGGTAGGGTGATGTTGCACCCGACGTACTTGTATATAAACTACAATGTTTTTATCCTGTTTGTACAGAATAATTTCGTTTCTAAACAAACTCCCAATTACATACTATTACCGCAACAGACTGTGACTAGAAATGAAAAAGAAATATCGTCTCAACCCGTCCAACAGTTGAACTATGTCTGGGACTTAACCTCCTTTCATCTTCATCTTGGAACAATATATTGTAGTTATGTCTTGTATATTTGTCCAGCGAGAAAGGATGGTAGTATGTTGGTTAATTATGGCGGGTAACATTACACTCGACGAGGTGCAGGTAGACGCAGAGTACGACTTTATACAGCTCTATAATTAGAAAATATGTTCCTTGGCAGAAAATGATGAATCCCCATATAAAAACCACGCAACTGACTTCAACTACTTTTCGCCTAGTGACTTTCGGTCAATGGCTTGTAAAATAGACGCAAGATTCTCAATATTCCATCTCAATTGCCAAAGCCCGAAGGCCCATTGGGATTCCTTCCAAAGCATGCTATATAACCTACAAACAGGAAAGAACTTCTTCGATATAATAGGACTTACCGAAATTTTCCAAATTCCTCCAGAGATGTCGTTCAGTCTGGATGGCTATGCCCCGATTATTAAACGTATGAGACACGAGAATGATGATGGTCGAGGAGGGGTTGGTCTATATATTAAAGAAGGAATACCCTACAGAGTTCGTAATGATATTTCGTTCTTTATTCCCCATGTTTTCGAATCTCTGTTTATTGAAATTAAAGGTAAATACCAACCCAGAATTATTGGCGTTATTTATAGACCCAACACTCCTCCTAAAGCCGACATCAACCTCTTCTTATCAAAATTAAATGAAATAACGAATGTTTTAAATGCCGAAAATAAAAAAAGTTTATATTATGGGGGATCTTAACCTAGACCTTTCAAAAGCAACTACACACTCAAAAACGGAAGAATCTGTTAATCTTATGTTCAGTCAAGGCTTTCTGCCGTATATCACCAAGCCAACGAGAGTAACCTGTCGTTCTGCCAGTCTGATAGATCATATCTTCTCTAATAATGTTTCACAAGCAGCATTACTTGGAATAGTCATATCTGACGTGTCAGATCATTTTGGTGTTTTCTATATCGAGGAAAAACCCAAAACCAAAAGATACACCACACTTTACACTAAAAAGAATAATAAATGCAGAAAGAATTGTTGAATTCAAAACACTTATCACGCAAAGTGATTTTAATCCTGTATTGCAGTCGAATTGTCCCAATGAGTCATATGAAACCTTTCTAAACATCTATATGGAAGCCTATGAAAGAGCATTCCCTCTCAAACGTGTTCGCCAGAACAAAAAAATTGTTAAAAAACAGCCATGGATGACAAGGGGGCTTGTAATATCCTCCAACAACAAAGAAAAATTCTACAAGAAAACACTCCAAGCTCCCACCGAAAGGAACTCAGAAAACTATAAAAACTACTGTAGAATCTTCAACAAGGTAAAAAAACAATGTAAAGCTACCTATTATAGAGATATCCTAAACGAAAACAAAAACAATATGCGAAGAACGTGGCAGATTTTAAACGAAGCCATCAATAAAGGAAAACGTGAAGCCAGATTACCCTCGTTCTTTATCCAGGACAACATCGAGTTAAGCGAGCCCCATGCCATCGCAGAAGAATTCAACAATTTCTTTATCAACATTGGAAAAAACACATCCGAACAGATTCAGAAAACTAATAAGTCCTACACAGATTACATGGACAACAGTGTCTCCAATAATTTTTATTTAATACCCACAAATCCCACAAAAGTCAACTGAGTAGTAAATAAAATGAAGTCAAAATTATCTAAAGACTGCGATGACATCACAACCTGTCTTCTTAAGCATACGATAACCGAAGTATTGGATCCTCTAACTCATGTAATTAACAACTCTTTCCTAAACGGCAAAGTACCAGACAGGATGAAGATCGCGAAGGTGATACCCATATTTAAAGCGGGTGACGAGCACAGCTTTACAAATTACAGACCTATCAGTATACTTCCGGTATTCTCAAAAGTAATGGAAAAACTCATGGAAGTGAGGCTAGCTAGTTACCTCAATAGGTTTAATATTTTATACCCTCAACAATATGGGTTCCGAAAGCGACATAGTACTATTCATCCAGTTCATCAACTCCTTAAAAGCATTGCAATAGAAAATAATAAACAAGAAAAAAACAGCACCTTTGCACTGTTCCTGGATTTGTCAAAGGCCTTTGACACCATAAATCATGAAATACTATTTGGTAAACTGGAAAAATATAGCATCCAAGGTGTCACCAACAATTGGTTTAGAAGTTACTTGTCCAACAGGTCTCAATATGTCACGTACGGAGAACACAAATCGAACTTAGCCAAAAAGAGTTGCGGTGTACCACAGGGCTCGATTTTAGGCCATATTCTTTTTCTTTTATATATAAATGATATAAGTAACTCAACATCACTCAATCTTTTATCATTTGCCGATGACACCACTGCACACTGCCCGGGCTCCGACAATAATCCCATTACACCGTATTTCAATGACGAGCTCCAGAAACTATTCGAATGGTGCTCTGTGAACCAGTTAATGCTGAATGTTAAGAAAACCTCGTACATCATACTTAATCCAAACAAAGGTAGGAACAATAATCTTTGTCAAGAGGTAAAAATAAATAACCAAAACATTAACAAGGTTGGGGCCACCGAAACAGAAAAATCTGTTAAATTCTTGGGAATTAGCATTGATGAACATTTATCCTACAAGGCTCACATATCCCGATTATGCTCGAAAATAGCACGCGCAAACTATAGTCTAAACAAAGTTAAAAATACCCCCCCCCCCCCCCCCACGGAGCTCTGAAAACATTGTATTACGCCCTCATACATAGCCATTTGGTATACGGAATCCAGGCATGGGGCAACTCAAGAGCTATCAAAAAACTTGCTGTCCTGCAAAAACGTTCAATACGAATAATTAATAACAAAAAGTACAATTCTCATACAGATCCCCTGTTTAAAGAAAACCAAATACTCAAGGTTGATGATTTGTTTAGGCTACATGCACTACTGTTCGTGTTTGACTGGATAAATTTCCTTTATACTCCTTCCCGAAACTATGGAATGCTCTGGACGACACAACTCGAAATATTAGCGACAGAAGCATGCTTAAGAACAAGTTAACTTCCACATTCATTTCCTCATATTCCAATTATGTCAGCTGCAACAATCCCTACTGCCCTGATTGCACTTCGTAAACTTCGTAAATTGTCAAAGTCGTGGTCCGCGTCTAAATCTGGAATCCTCGTCTTGTGCAACCTGTCGCGCTTCCTCCTTAGAGTGGTGCTATGTAAAATACTATATGGATACAATTAAGAACTTGCAAATAAAAGTCTAAACAAATAAATCATAACACTCGTCATCCTACGATGATGATGCAGCTAACGTAGACACCACACCCAAACATCATGACCAACCTCATTGTCGCAGTCTAAACGATACGAACTTCACGATGGAACTTGTTGCCACCCTCATGTGTTATGATAAGTAGTGGAGGGTGTCCTATAGGCAGGTTGCTTCTTGCCTACCTTGAATCACCGTCTTTCCGCTGGCGAAAATGAAACACTATACTCTAATCTCAGAAAAGTAATGATTCGATCGTCATTCTCCATCATGTGTCACATAATTGGCTCTCAGTTCATTCTTTCACTCACAGTCTGTTTGCAATCACCCCATCTTCTTCCAGGGGATGGCAGGTAGACAGTCAATCTGGCTATGCCACTTCCCACGGTATACTTCTCATTACATTTGTGCAATATGTTTATTTGTAACCATTTTACATGCATGTGTACCGTGAATAAAGAATCTGAATCTGAATCTGAACCGTGTCACCCAAAAGGTAAGTCACTCGAACTGACAAGGGAGATAATCATGTATAGGCAAATAGTTACTAAGGTGACTTTGGCCAACTAAGAATTGGTAGATTCAGTCTGGAGATGAAAGGGAACAGACACGATATGTTACATACAAGCTGGGAAAGCAAAATATTGAACACATATTTTATGGGATAGATACAGTCCATACTATACTACCACACGTTACAATAACACCGTAGAACAGCATACTATAATATAACGACCATAAGGTGATACAGTAAAAGTCTTCAAACGGGCCAACAAGGCGAGAAAGCTAACAATAGTAACAACAGGGATATAGACGGTCCATGTCAGACAATCAAACATACCTTTCAGCACGACGTGACCAAAAATTACGGGCAACATACAACAGTTATAGGAAAAAAGTACGAAGCGAGCCAGTGGGATGGCCGACAAAAGTAGCAACAAAAGGTTAACCGTACTAACCGAAAGTCCACGCTTTCCTACCAGGTATAGTCGTTTTTTATGATTACACCAAACATTGAAGCTGACCAACGCCATAGCAACTGGTTACAAAGCAATTCATTACCTTATAATTCACGTGACACTGGAGAAACCACAATGGCGGCCGCTATAGAGCTAAATGGAAACACGTGATAGCAAAGAATCAGGTGCTGTGCATGCACAGCATCACCAGAACGCCACGGATAATCGCCATCGATGACTTCATTGAGAACGCCATGCGTTCATAGACAGGTGACATATGGTCCTTCTAATGAAATGAGACGTTTGTATGGCATATTACTAGTGGGAAGCACTCCAAGAGACACAAAGTTTTTAACCCTTTACCCAACGTAACGGCCAAAACCGGCCAGCGCTATTCTCATAAATCGCCAATTAATTTTCATTATTTTTTCATTTTTGTCTCAAAAACATAGGTTATGACCGCTCGTGGAAACGAGCTCGTCGAGCTCGTTCCAACGAGGGGTCATGACCTATGTTTTTGAGACAAAAAATGAAAAAAATTAGTTATTGAAGAATTTTTTTTGCAAGTGTCGTCTGCTTTTCATGTTAGGTAAAGGGTTAAATATCGTTTACAATGATTACACCAGTAGGAACTATAAGTGTTCCATTATTTAATTGTGTACACTTTCATGTACCATACCGTGTCCATTCCTTATTCTATCTTAAACTAAGCACTCCGAGAAGTCCGTTTATTTGTCTTACTCCATTGATGTCAATATTTTGTCCACACCACCACCACAACAACACCCCCCCCCCCCCCCCCCAACAAAAAAAAAGAAAAGAACCAAAACAATCACTTACGCCGTGTTTTTTCAGTTTCTCGCCCAACGTTTTCACAAATCTTTTCACTCGGTCCTCTTCCTCTTCCATACCACTTACCCATACGGATGCGTCTGCCATAAATGCAGCTGAAAATACAATATAGAATACAGACGATCCTCAGTCATTTAACCCTTTACCCAACGTAACGGCCAAAACCGACCAGCGCTATTCTAAAAAAAATCGTCAATTAATTATCATTATATTTTCATTTTTTGTCTCAAAAACATAGGTTGTGATCCCTCTTTGGACGAGCTCGTCGAGCTCGTTCCAATGAGGGTCATAACCTATGTTTTTGAGACAAAAAATGAAAAAAAAAATAGTTATTCAAGAATATTGTTTGTAAGAGTAGTCGCCTTTTCATGTCAGGTAAACGGTTAAGAGACACAGACGGTTCCGTTCTGTGATGGCACAAGTCTCGACTGATAAACCACCCACCTACATCATCAAGGCATGCATTAATGATATAGTTAGGGGCGCGGTGGCTCAGTAGGTACAGGCTGCAAGCCGAGAGGTCCTCGGTTCGAATCCCACCTGCGGCAACCGCGTTGTGTCCTCGGGCAAGACACTTCACCCCATTGCCTACGTGGGGGCACGGTGCCGTTGTGTACTATATAAGGCGTACTGCACGTTGATGGTGCACCTGTCTTCAACCAATGCTAACCCTGCTTGTGTGGAGTTAGTATGTTGGGGAGCTGACAGTTGCTCGCCGTTGCTCGGTGGTTCTCTCCGGGTACTCCGGCTTCCTCCACCCGTAAAACTGTCGCGGTCATGATTAGCCATTGTGCATAAATATGTGACCTTAAACACCAATAAATAAATAAATAAATAAATAAATAAATAAATAAATAAATAAATAAATAAATAATGATATAGTTAGAAGATTTTCAACAGTAAGTCGGGACTATACTTCTGGAACTTGGGAAATTTATGTGTGGAGAAATACATGTAGTAGCGCGACTAGACACGTAGAAATGTCTTCATATTAGGGGTAGGGAGCACATGGATCTTCGGTGGGTTCAGGCATCTTTGTGCCACAAGCATGTCATGAAGATCGAAGTCTTGAGTTTGGGAAAGGTGTGAAAGTGATGTTCCTCTCGTTTTGGTTGGGCCGGGGTTGAGTAGTATAGATGGATTAATAATATATAATAATAATATATAAATATCAGGAACCAAGTGCGCATCGTTTGTTTATTTCGCCAGTATAAATGAGTGCACTCGTGGCCCCGTGCAAAATACATAAAAATAACATTCGGAGGATTCCGTATTCCGTGGGAGGGTATAAACTCCAATTAACTAAGAAGTCTTCAGAAGTAATGATGTCGCACTGCCTACGGTATCCAACTCAACATTAAATTCGTCGTCCCATTTGTCAAAATGATTTGCCTGTGATTCTCCATAAACGAACAGAGGATTAGGTCGTGATCTGATAGGTGTCAGACATCGATAGATGGAAATGTAATAGATTATATCTTGCCTCGAGGGTCAGTGAATTAAATTTAATAAGCGTAAATTCATGCATAAGGCAAAACTATTTTTAACGATTAAGCCGAATTATGTTTTAAGTTATTTTTTCACCTGAAATGCATTAAATTTGCTTTTCTAAGTGGCAAATCTATTAATGCTATTTTGAGTACATGTTATGTTATTGTTGATACATGTTGGTGTTGATTCTTGATGGTTTAGGAGAGATATTTTATAGACATTCGTATGCTGAGGGAAGGTCTGTTTAACAAACTCACGATAGGCCGTGAAGATCATGTTATAGGGTTCTTGTTACCCCACAGATCTGTATCAGGGACGTCTTGGTGAAATGTGAAGAAAGCGTTACAAAGTAGATAATTCGTGAAAATGTAATGCGGAAACAATGCGAATAGTACAAAGGATGCAAACAAGTAACTTTGCTGTGTATGCAACAGTGCTGTTCTCGGCTGTTCCTGCTGAAACGCCAGGTGAGTATATCTTTACGACTTTTCAACAAATTGGTGCAGGTCGGCTTTGGAAAACCATTTTAAATAAACCCCAATTTCCAACGTAGTAGAATTGGGTACGGAAATTTTCACTTTCACGGTATAAATCAAAATGGCGGCTTTCAAAGCATCACTTCAAGGTGAATACGAGTCAAATTATCACTGGAAATGATCAATTTGTTCTAAAAACGTACAATGAAACGAAAATCTAGTGTTTTTGAGAGGATACCGATCATTTCCAGCAATAATTCAACAGGTATTCACCCTGCATTCATGCATGAAACCCGCCGGCTGAATCAGATTGCAAGACGTTTCCTGTTCCGAGAATCGATCAAATCACTTCCGCGTATCAATGCGCTGTTTACTTCCATGCATCAATTCAAGGTTGAAACGAATGGAATTATCGATAGGAATGATCAGATTCTTATAAAAAGCGTATGATAAAAAGAAAATCTTGTGTTTTTGCGTGGATACAGAAAATTATCTCACGCGTGACCAAGATAAAAGATTATTTTCGCTCGCGCAAGCGCTCGCGAAAAATAAACATTTGTCTCGGTAACTCATGAGACAATTTTCGTTGTCCACTCAAAAGCACTAGATATCCTTTGTTTACTCGTCGTTTTAGCAAGGTAACTTTCGTGGCCCACGAAAAGAGCACCTTTTGGTCATTCGTTTAATCAATCCCTTCTGTTTATTTTTGCTCCACAAATCTAGAAGCCATGTGTCACCCTAGAAAATCGAGGTGACGCATTACTTCACCTAAAGTGAACAGTAGAAAAGCATACCGCCATGTCTACACTGTTATCCATCATGGATAAAATTTGAGTGGTGAATCTTGTATACCATGTAATAAACAGATAATAGTTCACTGCTCGGATTCGGGTACAATTTTTATCCCCGAGTCGGCGCGCGGAGGATTATTTTGAACTTTTGTATTTTATTTCCCCCTTATATGTTTTCTCAAAACGTCCCTTTATAATTGATTCAGAGATTACTTTCAAAACATGTATAAAAAAAGTCATAAAATGCAGAGGCGGGGGGAGCGGGGGGGGGGGGGGGGGGGGGCTGGGGGGTCCTCAGCCCCTCCACTTCTTTTGCCGGGCCATGTTTTTTTGTATGCGTATATTTTAACACAACCAATGACTGGTGAAACAGGGGTCGGATCCAGAGCTTCCTCCATATTCTCGCCAGCTATATGTTTCTCTCGAACTGGTTCAGTTTCGATGGATTTCGGATCATTTTTGCCGTAAGTGGCAACAAACGCTAAAATGTCTACAGTCTGTTAATAAATCGGCTGAAGTAGGTCGAAATCTTACAGACAGACAAGTACCAAATCCACCCCAGACAAGATAATCCAAAGACAATATCATTGCTGTAAACGTCTGGTAAAGCATGCAGGTGAGGTCTATTTATCAGCTTTGGTCGTTACGACCAAAGCTGATCCAATAGACCTCACCTGTATGCTTTACCGACGTTTTTTAACGGCTCTCAAAGTGTGAAATCTTTCAAATACATCTCCTGAAAAATCTCAAAATATCCACTCAGATGCATGGAAATGGGGGTTTTGTGACCCTGGAATTAAAAATTTTCATACCAACGACCATCCATACCCCGATCCAGGCCCCCCCCCCCCCACCCTTTGAAAACCGTTCCGCCGCCCCTGAAATAAATATATCATTGTTACATAAACAGTTCGGTCGATTAAGACGAATATGTCAACTAAGCTACCGTTAAGATCAACTCAATAAGCGACAACAGTAACAATTTTTTTTAATAACTAAAAAAATCTTCATTTTTGCCTCAGAAACATAGCTTATGAATGTCATCGTCCCAATGAGGGGTCATAAACTTTGTTTTTAAGACAAATATTGAAAAAACAATAAATTTTGAATGGCGGTTTTTGTGAATAGCGCTGGCTGGTTTTTGATTACGTTAGGAAAAGGATTACTGCCTGAAAGCTCACACTGGCTGAAGGTGGGCAAAGTAGCCACGAATAACAAATTTCACGTGTAAAGACAAGTTTTACTATAGACAAGATATGTACAGTACAGTCGCCGTGGACTCGTCACTTTCCACGGGTGGGCAATATTTCCACGAACGCAATAATATTAAATTCCATACACTAATTATAGGAATAATCATCACAAATTTAATTAATGAAGCACCGGGTACAACCGGAGTTTCATCAACTAAAAAAAATTGGGCGATGATGATTTTTAATACCTGGTAAACACACTCGTAGACATCAGTGCCCACGCGTGGATTTCGACCTGTCCGCGGCGGCTGTAATGTACTGACTGAAAGCTCACACTGGCTGAATATAGCCAGGCATAACAAATTTCGTGGCTATGCATTCAAAAGACAGGTTGTGCTATAGACAAGATATGTAATACCAGTTGAGACGTAGACTAACATCCAGTGGAGAGAACTTGTGCATTGTGATCCTAATGACCAGCAAGGAGTACCGGTATTCTGTGTTCTCTATTATTTTACCAAACACACTCTCTCTGTGCTGGTCATGCATGGCTTCCAAGAACATTTTTATACTTTTGCCCGGAAGACAACTTCCCTGCACAAGCCATTTTTGTTACGAAGTTCTTCTCGAACAATGTAAGACTAGAATGACCTGGGATTTTCAACAAATTGCCACAATAGTAAAATGTCGATGAGATATGTACCTGAAAGAAGTGAAGTGATATTTACAGATTCTGTGATAATTTGACCAGTCGCGTAGCCACGTATCCATATTGGATGTAGGGAGGGACACATAGATTTTTTGAGGATGGGTCAAAGCATTTTTGTGCAGTCGGCATATCACGAAGATCGAAGTCATGAGTAGGCGGAACGTATCCGGCGGACCCCCCCCCCCCCCACCTCGCGTTGGTAGGGCCGGAGGGGGGGGGGGGTGTATATTTTTCAAAATTTTCTCAATGGAGGCCCCAAAGCCGGGCCTCCCCAGTGTCATTTTGAACAATATGTTCCAATTGACCCTATTTTGAGGCTCGACGGAATATCAAGCGTAGTGTGTTATCTATAATTTCATCAGTTGACACCCCATGCAGATCGTAGAATTCAGGATTTTATGGGGAGGACAGTGGGTATTTTTTCAATAGGCCTATGCATGTATAATAACCGTGCACGAATTCTATTTTCTAATAGTACTTAGTATTACTCACAGTTGTGTACAACAGTATGAAACTCAGGACAGTGCACGATCACTACGCGATCCTTTTCCTTGTGAACATGTTCGGAGTACCCTGAAAAATATATAAATAGAGGACGTCAACGATGTTTTAGTGAATATCGGGAATTATCTCATGAGTGTGAACCTGAAAATTATATTTTTCACGAGTGCTCTTTTTATCATACACTACGTGACATTTTACTGCGCAATATTCAGCCCAATTCGACTGCAAACAGTTTAACTCTTTCAACACGAGATGCCGCTTTTCCGGTCCAGCAACACGATACGTCATAATTTCAATAAGTAGAATGGCTACTAAGTGAACGAGTGCGGTAGAACAATTAATATTTTCAACATGCAGCCTTCAGGCTGCACGTTGAAAATATTAATTGTTCTACCGCCAAATAATGGATATGGACTCTTCCAATTTTTGCCATTTAACTGTCATGGAAGATACCACCAGTGTCAAAGGGTTAAAGACAATAACAAAGATCAGCTGATCGATCCTTCAAGGCGACGCCACACGCCGAAGCGTGTGGACCCGAAAGTATTATTTTTCACGAGCGCGAGCGCTCGTGAAAAAATAAAGTTTTCAGGTCCCCACTCATGAGATAATTCCAGATATTCACCAAATAGCGTAGATTTTCTTTTTATTATATGCTACGTGACATTTTACTGTGCAATATTCAGCCCAATTCGACTGCAAACAGTCTCAAGGCAATAACAAAGATTTGCCGATCGTTCCTTCAAGGCGTCGTTCAGGGCGATGTCATGCACCGAAGCGTGACGTCATTTAGGTAGTTACTGAGGTATATTTCTCGATCGAGTCGATGGATATCGAGAAATATCTTTTAGATAATTTGAGATAATTCACAGGCTAGCATATAATAAAGTTTATATTACAAAAGATTACCAACATTTTATCCTTCCATAATCACCATCACATGGTCATAGAAAACGTAACATTGGCAGTGGTGACTGGGCTTCGCAGTAGTAGTGGTTGGATGAAGCGACAGTAGTTGTCATTCAAAATGGACGACGAAAACATGTACACACTACAAGAGTTGAGCATGCGCACTGACACCAAATATGAAATATCACCATAATAAAAACGTAACAACATAGCCATTAACGGAAAAACTCTCGACGTCAGTTGTCAGGTGACGGATGAGTGATGGCGTCACATCCTAGATCAGTAAACTGATTTGTAAGAAAAGTGTCGAAAACTACATATTATACAAGCATCTGATACGTAATGCATTCAGACAAAGCTAAAGAACCGAGTGTGTTTGAAAGGTGTTACACGAGGTTTGTTACCACATAAAAAAGATATGTATTGTGTTAAAATATGCGGTTAGATTAATAACCAGTGGCAGAAGCTTGTGTCGGAAATGTTCGGTTCGTGATCATAAGAACTTATATAAGAGACAGTATTGGTGGAAGAGCTATAAAACTGTACTGTTGCTCTCGCGAAATATGACTACGAAATTCCAACTCGTTATGTAAAACACCCACCGACTCAAATACATATCGCGTTCTGTGTTTATTACGCATCCCATGCATTAACATCCATTTAAATAAATAAATTTTAATTCCGATGTTTAAACCCAAAGGTTAAGAGTTTGTTTTGTTTGAAGCTGTACTGATCAAATGGATCGATAAATGAAAGTGTCAATGACACTGTAGCTCATCTTGTGTAATACATGTACATGAATAGTATGTGACACAGCATTGACACACATCTAGGTAATGACCTGATAACAAAGGTGCTTGTTAAGTATTGTAAAGGTCTGTACATAAATACTGACCGCAGCCTGTAACACATGTACAGGTAAAATATTGTAAAGGTGGGCGACAGTTATATGTCTCTAGTCAGAGCCGTATTGAAATGTGCACTTACTGTGTATAAGTAGCATTGAATAAAAGTGTGTCTAATTGGACGCCGCAGGCCATCTTGAAATTTCGGACCACACCTCAGAACACTCGTCCTCGTCCCAAGGTGATAACAAAGGTACCCAAAGAAGTTTCGTGAAGATCGGTTCATAAATACAGCCTCTAGCCCGAGTCGTATTGACATATGTACTAACTATGTATAAGTAGCACTGAATAAATCAAAGTTCATCTAACTTGCATAATTTATGCACGAGAAAAAAACCCGTATTATATGTGATGTATTGCATGTTACTAATCATTCATACAAAAATTTATTTAAATCAGAACTTTAATACAGAAGTTCTGTACAAAAAACAGATTGCACTAATTTCGGTACAAAATGGCCCCCTCTTGAATTTCGAACCGCACCCCAAAACACTTGTTCTCGTCCCACGGTGATAACAAAGGTGCCCAAGAAGTTTCGTAAATATCTGTTCATAAATACGGTCTCTAGCCCAAGCCGCATTGAATTGTTGACGGCTGGACAGATGGACAGACGGACGACGGGCCATGGCATAACCTCAAATTTGACTACTTCAAAGTTGAGCTAAAAATCGAAACAACCTTTTGGGAACCAGCCTAAATTACATTCGTTATCATTTCTATTGGGTGTGTTTGTTGAAATTCGTGTCGCTGTTTGTCTTCGGCTCGTGTCCACTCACGCCTAACAATTTGGTGGCTATTACTGTTGGTAACAGTGGCGGCGCCAGAAATTTTTTTGTGGGGGGGGGGGGGGGGGCAACTAGGGGGGTAGACTCCCATGAAGGGGGGCAAATACGTAAAGGATCATATCATTACTTTGTTATGAGTTAGTCCAAACTTGGACCCAAAGTCCGTAATATACTTTTTTGGTTTGGTACGTCCTGTGGACGTACCAAACCAAAAAATCTTTTTGGGTCCAAGTTTCGACTAAATGTAATGGTAATTAGCGGTCCTCCTTTCAAAAAATCCTGGATCCGCGTCTGGTGGGTCTGTACGTGAGAGAGAGAGAGAGAGAGAGAGAGAGAGAGAGAGAGAGAGCGACTTCAAATAATTGAACAGTGCAAGGGAGATAATGCCCGTCTGTCATAATGCGAAATCCATGAATTTTTTTAGACAAGGGATATGGATAGACATGCCTTTGTTGGCTCATAACTTAATTATAACTTATAAGTATCTGCATCCGAGTATTTAAATCTCTACTGCATGGATATGTTCATCAGCTAGCCTGAGGCTTTGGGTTAAGTGTGTGTGGAAAATTATTGGGAATAAAAAAAGAGAGGGGTGTGTGTGTGTGTGTGAGAGAGAGTGACTGAATGTGTTTGTGTGTAAGGGTGGATGGGAATGCATGCGAGATGGTTGGGGGGGGGCAACTGGGGGGGGGGGGCAAAGCCTTCGTTTGGGGGGGGGGGGGGAAATGCCCCCTCCATGTCCCCCCCCCTAAAAATATAAGTATGAATTTAGGCAGATTTACAAAACAGCTGGGAGAAACGTTTTTAAAAGAAGTTCGAAGCATGTCAAGATGTCCGATGATTTACCGAAATAAAGTTGTCCAATTTAGATATAACGGGATCCGCAGACGAGACGGCCACCAGACTGGGTTAATAGCGCGCGCGCACACTCTAAAAACTAAAGTGTTAAAAACTACACTTGAAGTGCTGTATTTAACACTTACCAAGTGCTGAACTAGCTCTTTGTTCAAGTGTAAATATTCCAGAACTTGACAGGTGTTACAATAATACCACTTGACAAGTGTAATGTCGTGACACTTAAAAGGAAACAACGCAGATGACGCTGATCAGGCTCGAACTCTCGAGCCTGATCCGCGTCAACTGCGTTGTGTCCTTTTAATTATGTATCCACCATCGCAAACCAAATTATGGACGATTCTGGAAGAACCACCAATGCTAGACACGTGGGAAGTGCCATCCATTCAAGTTTCAGATGTCTGACGATTGTAATGTCTAAGTGCTTAAAGCATTGCACTCTGAGTGTTAAAATCAAACCCTAAGAGTTAGAATGGGTTTAACACCTTGAAAGTGTCAGTTTTAACACTTTAGTTTTTAGTGGGCAAAAGCAGCCCGAAGGGCTGCGTTGAAGCAAGCCTAATAGACAACGTGAACGTGAAATTGGAAAAACCAAGGAATCCTATGCCATCCAATCTAAACCGGAAACCGGAAGTAAAAACATGGGGAACCCCAGCTCTCGTTTTCAGAAGCGAACAAATCGAATGACGCCCCCTAAAAAGCGAACGGTGTAATGCGAGATTTCTCCTTAGATCATTCCATGCAGACTGTGAATAATTTATTGAACATGCTTTTCAAAATTAAAGTTTTTCCAAACAAACTCAACTGTTGTTTGCTTTGCTGACTAAATGACAGAAAGTGTCGAAAAGCTAAATGTTCCCATATATGCACACTGGATTTCATCGTCTGCTGGCTGGCTGTTGGGATCCCGCTGTTGTTCGATTCTGCGGAGTATTCTGTCACGTGATTTATTTGTTTTGCATTTGCAAGTGCAAAACGCTGTTCACTTCAAACCAACACTGCGTGTTATTGGAACAAAGTTATATATTGTAGGTCTGATATGTTTTTAGGGGGAAATAAATCTACAAGACAGCATGTACATGCATTAGTTCACAACGCAAAATGTTTTGTTGGACGACCCCTCAAACACTGTTTTAAATTTTGTTAAGTTTATGTCATTATAATTTGAAAAACACTGTGAATTGCGCGCGCTTCTTGGTTTTACCAAAGTTCATATTATCTTTTCAGTTCTACAATGTATAAAAAAAAATATATGTATATCGTTTATAGATCATAGAAATTTGCACTTTTGCAAATTGCAGAATACATTTCTAGAGAAAAACAACAAAAATCCAAACAACACACAAAAAAAATAATTTATTTCCTACTACCAGATCCTACTTTTCTCCCCCCACTGCATGTGTAACGCACGTCTGTCCAGGGTGAGATAGCAGGGAGAGACAGATATATCCCACCCCACACACGCTTCGTTATACATCTATAACGTTATTAGCGAGCGAAAGCGACCCGCAGTGTCGCGTGCAAGCGATCCGAAGGACCTTCGCAAGCTATTAGGCAACACGTATGTACCGTTTGTATGAACTCAAAGCTAATCTTATCTCAAAGGCATCAAGTTCAAAATTTTTCAACGGAAGTGGTACACAAGGACGCTGACATGTTTGCGCATGGCGGAAATTGACATTCGTAATTGAAGAAATGATTTATTTTCGTAGGAAGTAGTTGACGAGATGAGACTTCACGAGAATGACTCTGACTGATTAAACTTGTAGAATATTTTCCCAAAGGAACCGGGGTCAAATGAGGTTCTATTTTATCAAGGATACTCGGAAGCTAGAACAAGTGGTGACTGTCCACCATTGCTTTCACCCTCATTGGGTGAAGGGATCCTTAATGTATTGGGTGGGGGAGGGGGGAGATGGGGGCTAATGGGTCACTAATTATGTCACGTGACGTCCATAGCAAGTGAAGCACACCCCTAGCAACGGGCAAACTACTGGGTCAATTTTGACCAATTTTGATACATGGACCCAACATGCATTGCAAACGAAAACAGACAGATCAATGGTGTTGTCGCGTGACTTCCCTAGCAACCAGGGCGCCCCCTTAACAACGGGCTAACTACTGGTCCGATTTTGACCAAATTCGGTATGCGGACCCAAAATGCATCGCAAATAAAAACAGACTGATCAATGTTGACGTCCCGTGACGTCTCTAGTAACCAGAGCGCCCCCTTAGCAATGGGCTAACTACTGGGCCGATTTTGACCAAATTCGGTATACGGACCCAAAAATGCATTGCAAATGAAAACAGACAGATCAAACTTTATGTCTTGTGACTTCCCTAGCAACCAGAGTGCCCCCTTAGCAACGGGCTAACTAATGGGCCGATTTTGACCAAATTCAGTATACGGACCCAAAATGCATTGCACATGAAAACAGATAGATCACTGTTGACGCCACGTGACGTCATTAGCAACCAGAGCTCCCCCTTAGCAACGGGCTAACTACTGGGCCGATTTTGACCAAATTCGGTATGCGGAAGCAACATGCATTGCAAAAACCCAGAAGCACAGGATTAGCTGTTTTATAATTACTCTCAGAATTATCTGTTGTGATAACTACAAACAATACCGGTATTTCTTTCAGTGAAATTAATGAAAATGGTTTATTGAAACGGGCACATAAAGTTCTAGGCCTATTTAATTCAAACGATAAGTCTGTGCTGTCTTGTGAAGTGAGTGTGTCTGTGCTGGCTTGTGTAGTTTGTGTGTCTGTTGGGCAAATCGCCCAGAAACCTGGTCCAAATCGTCCACAAACATTGTCCGAATCGTCCAATAGTTTGGTCCGAATCGGCCAGAAATATGGTCAGAATCGTCCATAGATCTGGGGCCGAAACGTCCTATATAAAAATCTGGTCAGAATCATGAAACTACATTTGTGATACTCAGTCTTATTATTTTAAAGATGGCCTTTTCAGGAAAACTGCATTGGCATATTATCATCGTCCTTTTTTGCACAGCACTGCTGTATTTTCTTCTTGTGGCTACTAACAGTTGGTAATAGTAACAATAAATGCTGCACGCTATTTGTAAAAAAATAAAAATGAACGCAGCAATTTCTGTAACTCTTTGGATAAATTCCGGAAAACAACGACGCCATAAATATATCTTCCAATCAAAGCAATGATAAAATTATCTTTCAATCAGAGGACTGGAATCCAATCAAAACGCAGATAAAAATAGGTATCTCGAAATTTGGTTGGTCCCCTATTCTTTACCAGTAAATGTAGGCCTACAACACTTTAGGCCTAATACATCACTTTCGCTCGTTTTTAGGTTTCATATTATGACGTTATGCATATCTTTTCAGTTTTTTGCTACCATCTAATTCATACTGACGTCATCAGAATGCCGTGTGATCAAAGTTTGATGCTCTAAAATTCTTTAAACCCCAAGATGCCACCGTTCCTAATTGATTTCGTGGTATATACATTTGATATATACGTAACTTTTGTATGCTCTTTCCGACGGTGTCATTAGTTTTTCAAAACAACGAATACCAAATGAGTTGATTATATCAGCACGTGACCGCCGATTACCTCTGGCCAACATTACCGCTGTATGGTGGGGGAGAAAAATAATCCCTGATGGGTACGTTTGTGGGATGGGAAAATCTCACCCTCGGGACAAGATATTTGGGCCAGACACTCGGCAAGCCTCGTGTCTGGCCCAAATATCTTGCCCTCGGGTGAGATTTTCCCATCCCACACCCGTACCCATCAGGGATTATAATATTCTTCACCAGTTTACACTAAACAATGGCATTCTTTTGAAAGGACAGGGGGAGGTATGCTGCAGACATTTGGGTCTGTTAATTATAATAGAATCCGGCGACAAAAGCCTATGCCAAATTGTATGTTGAATCAACGGGAAATTTTCCAAGAAAAAAATAATAAAATGCATGATAAAATTCTCATGTTTCCTCTAGTTGTTCTCTCTCCGGGTACGAGTTCCGGCTTCCCCATCCGTTAAACTGCCAGTCGCGAGATGACCCGGCTGTCAAAAGTGTCGTTAAACTCCAATAAATAAAATAAGTTGTTCTCTTTCTCTCATCCAGAAAGTCACGAAAAAGGGCACCAAAGCACATTTTATCACGCAACCAACTTCTGCTCCGGACAACTTGATATCCAGTTTGCAGTGACATTCATTTTACAGATGCGCATATATTAATCAAGCAATGCATAATTCTGAGTTATTGCACTTCGACAGCCAAGAAATTGCAGGACTTTTAAATGACAGTCCAAGACTTCAGGCCCGTGGAGAGGAAAAACTGCAGAGTTCAATTCACGTTACAGCCCCTTCGTAACTGTTGGCAATGAGTCAGAACCGGGGGGGGGGGGGGGGGGTAGTTCAAGCATGGCCTGAAAGCTTGTAGTTTTGTACGTTCTTTGAAGGGACGTACCAAACCAAAAAAATATATAAAATACAGTCTTTCAGGCCATGTTTGGACTGGGGAGGGGGGGGGGGGGGGAGACCTAAACCAAGAATACTGGTTTCCTGGGCCAAACCCGGGCTTCCTTAAGCCAGACTCAGGGGTAGCTATCCCCACCCTCTCCCCAACCCTGCCAAATGACCACCCATTTTTGATGACTTAAATTATAAGAGACGGACGAAAATGGACTAAAATAAACAAAAAAGAATGTTATGGAGCGAATACATATTCGTTCCGTAACTTTCGTTTTTGTTCATTTTAGTACATTTTCGTTTTTTCTCTTTAGCTAACAGTTGTTTACGTTTAAAAGAGGAAATAGCTTAAATAATTTACAATTCCACCAATTTTACCAGCCTTGAAAGAATACAGAACACACTTCAAAAGAGTAACACCCCAGCCCACAGTCCCCAGTTGCAAATCCTACTTAAAGCCCATCTATAAGTTCATGGCGGCTCTAAAAAGGTACAAAACAAAACAAAACTGGCTACACTAAGTTCACTTCTGAAAACATTATGTGAGACGCTTCTTTATTTCTTATACATTCCTTTGCCTTACAAAATTACCAGTCTGCGTAAATCTTCGGTTTTCAACGAGGAATCATAAAATAAGCATTTAAAAGCAAATATCTCCAGATGAGATCAAAAATATTCTTCATAGTTAAAAATGTCTCGGATTTCAAATTCGAAAAAAAGCACGGCACTGAATAACGGCACTTCGTCTGATCTGATCAACACCTGATACGTAATTTTCCTCGCCGAAATTTAGGGTCCAGTATTTGTAAAATAAATGTAATTCCGTATCATTTTTATGTCATTCCTGTGTCATTCATTCCGCATCATTCCGAATCATACTGCATCATTCTGTGTCATTCCGATATTTAGGAGGACCCTTTTGTGGTCTGAACTCTTTCGGCGATTTCGTTTTTTCTGGCACAGACAGAAATTAACAAATAATTGTTTGTATTTGAAGAAGATGATTGTTTTTTATCTCTTATTTTTTCTAATATTCACACCCAAAAGTAACATTAATTGGCACTCGAAACTGATATCCGATCTGGAGTTGAAATTCACTGCGAAGTTTCCCTGAAATGGAAGGTCTGCGAAGTAATTTGAGATGGAAAACTTGAGTAAAACCCTCTGAGAAATAAAGATAATGCAAACAACTGTCACTGAACGCAACTCAGACTTAAAGAATAATTATCCGTGCATAAGGGGACGTTCTTATATGGCCCAAGTGTAATTCGTAGTTTTAATACGACAGTATCCTAATTTCGGTGTACAGTCATTTTACCGATATCGAACCACTTTCAGACCATATCCGATTTCGTTTTGAAAATGTTCTCCACCAATAACTTTTCTCTGCTGTTTCAATTCAGAAAAGTATCCCAAATCATGTGATAAAAAATGGAAATTATTCTGAATGTTATATTTTATGGATAAGGAAATCGTTGGACCTACCCATTTTACCATTTTCGAACCAATTTATGATAATCGAATCACCACAAATCTTTTCGTAAATTGAACTTAATTGCTGGAATTTTTTGTTTTAAATGCCATAGTTTGAAACACGGTTATGTTCTTTCACATACTGAGTGAAATCGTTGGTCAGTTTTCTCTCCCGTGCGTTGGATAACATGGATTTCAACTTGGGGGTGTTTTAAAACGAAATTAGGCGACAACAATGAGCGTTACTGACGTTCCAAGGACTAAATATTTGTGTAACCAGTACTAACCACTGGGAACGGATTAGCACATTAAATATTTCGTTTCTGGTACAGCAGGAGACACATCTGCTTGCTTATTCTGAATATTTTGTGTCGATGAACCCCGGTGACCCGTTGGGGGGGGGGGGGGGGGTCCTCAACTTTCATCCATGATTATCTAGTTGAAATAATAAATAACAAGTAAATAACCATTTACAAATACTGTTCACACTTTAGCTATGAAAAAAATATATGTAATATTGCTACAAATTCCTGGAGAATGCCACAAGGCATTCTGCAGGAATTTGGACCAATATTGGCATACTCTTTATCAATAAAAGGCTTTTCCAAGTCGAATAGGCTTCTACGACCTGCTGGTCCAACTTGGCAATGGGAACATTTGCATGGGCTGTGCTAGGAAGGATGAATATGGTTTACCCATGCACAGACATGGTGTGTGTCAAAAGAGAATTTGGGCCTCTGATCAACTTGACATGCCTTCCAGGGGCGTAGGAAGCATATTGGATTTGGGAGGGCATTAGCGCATACCAATACATCTGGAATTCTCCACAATAGTGGCTTTTCCCTCCAATCCTACATACGTTATACGTGGTTAAAACCCACAACTTTGTTCAGAAATATTATATTATTTCAAATTCCTGGAGAATGCCTTAAGGCATTCTCCAGGAAATTATAATATAATCTTTTATGAACAAAATATTTTCCATAAAATCTATCATTAGTACATATTTATTCATATTACCCATACATATACCCATGGAGGAAAGTTGGAGGGGCATGTGCCCCCACCACCCCCCCCCCCCTTCCCTGGTTCCTAGCCCCTGATGCATTCTATCTCTGAACACCTATATACAGGATGGTGGTATCAACGAGCCACTCATATGTTGATGCATGCTTCATACTCCACACATGGTGACAAATGATTTCCTGACCCTTGTACCTTTTGTTGGTGATCTTATGAACCCCCTGGCTATTTTCTTTTCACTTTTGAGGCAAGCTTAACAACAGGACTTTCTGCACTCTTTTTCTTGGCCTTTGGCATTTCTTTAAGCTGTATAAGAAATAAACCTTTGTTTAATCCCCCTGCACTCTGATGTCAAACTTCCAATGATGTAAAAATTTTAACTTTTTATGTAGGTTTACCCCACCTATGTTGGCAAAAATTCATCAATTCATATTTTGTTTGAAAGATATCCATTGGAGCTCTGTCAAACAAAATATAAATTCATGATTTTTTCCCAACACAGGGGAGATGATCCTGCATAGAAAGTGAGAATTATCGACGTCAGAGTGCAGTGGGTGAAACATTTTAATGTAATTATGTCTCCTTGATGCCTCACTTAATTCCTTGGAGCCTCAGCTAAGGCGAGGGGGAGGGGGCACTACAAGTACATTTTTGAAATCCTAAAACTCAAAATTATCTACATAGCTGTAGATGAGTTGGCAATGGTTCTACATCATTGCTGGCTGCCCGAACAGGCAGGCAGCAAAGATGTAGAACCATTGCCAACTCATCTACAGCAGTGTGAACACATAAAATGATGCGGTAAATTGAATTTAGAGGAAAGATGCCCTAAAAGGGCCCCGCTGATGGAATCCCTGGGTCAGGAGACATGTAATTTAATTTTTGTATCATGGCCGGTCTCCCATAACTCTCTCTATCTCTCTCTCTCACCCCTCTCTCGCTCTCTCTCTCTCTCTCTCTCTGTGGAAAGGGGAGGGGGGGGGGGGGCAAAATTGCAGGAAACAATGTTATTCCTCCAGACACCACCCAAAAAGAAAAAAATGACAAAAAGTCCCCACAAACTGCTTCCACCACCCTGACGGCAGTGATCTGGATGACTTAAGAGCATCCCAGTCTGGCGTGTGTGTGTGGGGGGGGGGGGGGGGGGGGGGGTGTGAGGGTGTGTGTGTGTGTGTGATGCCTAGGTCACGCTACCACTAATTTTAAATGTGACCATATAATATTGACCAAGATAACTGGCGTTTTGCCTATGACTCCCCAACTCTTCCTTTGATCACAAGTGGAGAGGTGGTGGAACAGGTAATAGCAGGGTAACTTGATCGCATTCAAAAAAGTTTGGGGTTGTGCGGCCTGAGAATCACTCAAATCCCCACCCTATCCTCCCACTCCACCATTTACACAATTATTCTTCACCTTATGGAATTCTGCCATTGCAACCAACCAACCCCCACCCCACCCCACGTAATTTGTCAGTTTGACAGAGCTGTTGCAAACACTGACAAAACATACTCCACAGAGTCACCCAGATACAGTTCACATCTCTTTGATTTACACAGTTGTTCTAGTTGACCGAGAAAAGTTCGGAAAAACAATCAATCTCGAGTTGTTTCTTATTGATCAAGTGTGGATTTTGCCGATTCGAAATAGGTAAAAATACGCGCAAGCAAAACTAAATTAATCGTGAAAAATAGAATGCAGATAAATATGTACTTTTCCTCCTGCTAAAAGGTGAATGAAATGGCGATGCTTTCAGCCGAAAAGTAAGTCTCGGTCCGATGGAATGACCCTGTTGTCGAAGAGTGAAAAAAATAGAACGGGGAATTCCCATACGCGAACTTTGGAAACTAGACAGGGTGCTAATGATTTCCAACTAAATAACATAATATGCAGATGTCAGATAACACTGTAACTTTATCATTTAAAGAGTAAAATATTAATGAAACTTTGATTCAAAGTTTTGTTACTTTGTGTTACCTTTCGATTTTTGCGACGTGATTAAAGTTGAAGTGACCCGCATTTGGTAAAGATTCGATATCGGTAAAATGACTGTAGTGACTTTTGAGCATGTGGGAGTTTCCAGCCTTGTGTATTTTATATATAAGGGGGTACTTTGAAGTAGGGGTGATATCAGGTCAATTGGAGAGTATTTATCTCTTTAGATTAGGTTTCCAGACACCTGTGGACAGACGATCGATAATTGTATAACGAAATTTGGAAACTTTTCGAAGCGTAACTAATGACTCGACGGTAAAGGAACTAGTATAAACAGTGCTGGGAAAAAAGTTCCGACTTGTACATCTAGGGCTGTCATGATTTTTTAATTCAGGAATCGATTAATCGTTGCAAATAATCGATTAATCGTACCTAGATGACCCCCCCTCTCTTTGAAGTCGTTAAAAATGAAGTTCAAGTTGGATGACCAACCTCATGTAAACAACGAAGACGATCCTCTTTTAGGTACACTCAAAACTTTGGTGTTCTGAACTTTTAAACCGTCGATTGTATTAATCAAGACCGGTCGTCAGTTGCGAACTTCGCAAGTTCGCAACTGCCGACCGGACTTGATTATTACACTGACGGTTCAAAAGTTAAGAACATCAAAGCTTTGATGTACCTGAAAGACAGATGCTTCTAACGGCTTCTGGAGTTTTAAAGTCGACGTTCTTGACCTTTTAACTTTAGCAACAATAGTTTTCTCATCCAATTTTTGTTTTAATTTTTAAACGTCTAAAACTAGGTAAAATCTAGCGATTCGTCGACAACGAAAAATACTAATCGATTTCGGAGTGACCGATCGACGATCGATTAATCGATTAATCGTGACAGCCCTATGTACATCGCCAGTTGAATACAGAAACATTTATGCCATAGCTGCGATTCCGTTAAATACAAGGGTTTAAAGTTTAATGGATGTGTAATAAAGACGAAGCACCCAGAGAGAATCATCAAGCAGCAGAAAAACAACTGTCGGATTCTCCAACTTACTAACCCTGTACAGGCAAAGTTGGCCGTGCGTGAACGCAAGTGCACCATCGACGTACATTACGCCTTAGTACGAAGTGCCACCACACTCCAAGATACATGAATTGAGATCAAGTATCCTCCTCATTGACACAACACAGATGACGCGGATCACGGTCTAACCGTCGACCTTTCGATTTCAAGTTCAATGCTCTAACCAATGAACCAATGTGCTCCCCTACCTCTGAAATGGAAAGTCCGTTTCAGGTTACTTGTACCTTATATCGGGTCTTTTAGTCCCTCAAATAGCGACGGTAAACGCTGTGCCCAAATAATGCAGTTGTTCCCTCGATGTGCACAAAATAGTTTGGAGCCAACCTGTGAAATTAAACAATACAACAGATAAATAAGTTTCAAAAACTGCCAAGTTGGTTAGTGAATGGTAATCTGCGTCAACAGTGTCGTATACAGATTTCTTTTCACTGTTGAACTATGTATGAGCATGTACTCAAAGCTAGGGCTGTCACAATTAATCGATTAATCGATTGTTGATCGGTCACGGCGAAATCGATTAGTATTTTTCGTTGTCGAATAATCGGTAAATTATATCCCGTTTTAGACGTTTAATAATTAAAAGAAAATATGTTGAAAAAACTATTGTTTCTAAAGGTAAAGAGTTAAGAACGTCGATGTTAAATCCCAAGAAGCTATTGGAAGCATTTGTCTTTCAGGTACATTCATCAAAGCTTTGATGTTCTGAACTTTTGAACCGTCAGTGTAATAATCAAGACCGGTCGGCAGCTGCGACCGGTTTTGATTATTACACTGCCGGTTCAAAAGTTCAGACCATCAAAGCTTTGAATGTAACTAAAGAGGATCGTCTTCGTTGTTTATTTGAGGTAGGTCAACTGACTTCAACTTCATTTTTATCGACTTCCAAGAGAAGGAGATGGGGGTCATCTAGGTACGATCAATCGATTATCATCGATTATTTGCGACGATTAATCGATTCCTAAATTAAAAAAATCGTGACAGCCCTACTCAAAGCTTGAGATCTAATATATTCATATTCGTGTTGTTTGTTATTAACCCTGTCTTTGTCACCGTGGTCGATTCGAACTTTCCAACTGCCTCTGTCTGTTTCTGTCTCTCTGACGTCTCTCTCTCTCAGTCATGACTTCACAGGTCATATTTCTGCTTTTGTTGTTTACAGATGAAACAAATTTGATCTGTTTGGAATTATCACAATCTCGCAATCTCTCTGTCTCCCTCCCTCCCCCTCTCTGTCTCTCTCTACCCCCTCCCTCCCTCCCTCCCCTCTCTCTCTTCTTCTCTATCGCTCTCTCTCTCTCTCTCATTCATGAATTAATTGATCATTTTTCTTTTTTGTTGGCTACAGATGACAAAAAATGATCTGTTTGGAATTATCATTATCTCTCTGTCTCTGCCTCGCTGTCTCTGTCTCTGTCTCTCTATGTGTCTCTGCCTGTCTCTTCGTCTGTCTTTTTGTCTCTCTCTCTCTCAATGAGAGAGAGAGAGAGAGAGAGAGAGAGAGAGAGAGAGGGAGAGAGAGAGATCGGGTAGACACAGACGTAGAGTTAATGAGATAGACAGAGACACCCAAATCGGCCGTGGTGACAGAGATATTGTTAAGTGCCACGAGTACTTTACATATAAGTAGAAGTTTGGGTTGAAACCAGAAAAATGAGAAACCTTTACTCGAGTAAACTTTAGCTCAAGGAGGAGAAGCAATAATAATAACGATGATCTATATCAAAAGGCTGTAAGCTATGATTCTGAGGAGGAAAACATGAAACAAACGCCAAGATACTGGCGCCTTCCCTTCCAACCAGGCTACAATACGGTGGACCCATATTAGCTGTTGTGCCCTAATAGGTTTAATCTAAAGGCCTGAATCCCCATGTGAGTTAGTTCGATAGGAAGTCTGACAACTTCTTACCTCTATTAGATGGTTCTGTCCGGGTATTTCAGTTTCCTACACACGCCAAACTGTCGGAGTTCACCCCCCCCCAAACACCGAAAACCCAGACAAAATTAATACCGCCATCGAGGGTAGCAAGGAACCTGGCCACCACTCCGTTCGCCGCGGGTACAAACTCGTAAAAACCCTTTCACTTCTTTGCTACACCTCCACCCAGATCCCTACAGATGCCATTTCATGTATTTTACACAGTGTTAGTATTCACACAGAGACAGATAGATGGCACATATTATTTATGATATACATGTATGTCAAGTGATATCTCACTTAATTAACTGGAAACTGTATCAGGCACAGACCACAATTTTGACAGCTTGCAAGTAAAAGCCAAGGCTGGATAATATTTGTCATTATTCATGTGACGACACAGCTGATGCTGAGTTAGAATATGACTGTACAAGGCACACTGGCAACAGCGGCGTATAATAACGCTCGTGTATACAACAAGCACACTTTCCCTCGCGTAACGGTGATATCCGACAGGAGCTATTCACTTAAATCCCGATTCAAATTCTTTCAGTTTTTCATTTTTTTTTTCCAAAAGAAAAAAAAAGTCAAGTTCTCAATCCACCAGTCAAATTCTATAAGTTACTCGACTCTTTTAACCCTTTACCCAACGTAACGGAAAAAACCGGCCAGCCCTATTCACAGAAATCGCCAATTAATTTTCATTATTTTTTTCATTTTTTGTCTCAAAAACATTAGTTATTCAAGTTTTTGTTTGCACGTGTCGTCTGCTTTTCATGTTAGGTAAAGGGTTAAGGCCTGGAATCAATCTATCCCTTAAATACTCCATTACACATGTTTAGATTGAGTCGTCTGAAATACGTACGGTTCGCTTTTCCGACCAACTGAAATATTCCATTCGACTGATTCTAAAGAAATGCCATAAACGTTAGTAGTATGTCATGTACCCGGACACCCCCCATTTGGGGACCTCGGTGGGGGACCTCGGAAGTGACGTCATGTCACGTGATGTAGTGGCGCCATGTTGTGTTGTCATGGTAACCCGCGTGAGCGGCCATGTGGTGACGTCATCTCCATAGAGATACATGGTGTGTGTGCGCATGCGCAGCGCGTGTTGTTAGGGTGATACGTGTTTCCGTCGTCCATTTTGTATACTGGAGGCCGCCATCTTGGTTTCTATGGTAGCACGTGATTGCTATGTTACCCAATTTTTCTGCAATAAGACGGGGTATGTTTTGAGGGTGTGTTCGATTGTAGAAGAGTAACTCTAATTACCACAAACAACCCGACAATCCTTCCAAATCACCAAAATCCACCCCAACTTTTACTATTTCGAATTCTTCCAGAATTCTCTGCTTCTATCTATATATGTAATAGTTATCGTTTATCTGGCCATGTTCCTTTATTCTAGAGTATAATCCAGTAGCGTAGAAGAGCCTATTAGTTGGAACAGTTTACGTTATTGTTACTATATTTAGCAATTTCTGGTCTATTCCTGTTAGTTCTGACCCTATTCCAAGTACTCTTGTTGTTTCATTTATCTAGATAATAACTAACCAATCAGATTGCTTGATTTCCCATAACCTGTATGCAGAGGTATCTCCCTTCTGTATAATAAAAGCCTATATCCAATGGCCATATCCCATGGAATCTCATTTTTTGCAAAACACCTGTGGCTATGGAATCCCTTTTTTGTCGTATGAGGCCATGAAGGCTATGTAAAAGCCCTCAATGAGTCCTCATTTATATTATCCCTCATAACCTCATTGAATTTTGAGTTTATGAGGACCATTAAAAATCCCTCAATGAGGTATAATTTACTACGACTGTTAGCCTCATTTCAGTATTTGAGGATACCTATGGCCTGGTATTGTATTATTCGAGGATACCTATCGAGGATACCTTTAGGAGAATCCCTTTTTTGTCGTATGAGGCCATGAGGGCTATGTAAAAGCCCTCAATGAGTCCTCATTTATTATCCCTCATAGCCTCATTGAATTTTGAGGTTATGAGGACCATTAAAATCCCTCAGTGAGGTATAATTTACTACGACTCTTAGCCTCATTTCAGTATTTGAGGATACCTATGGCCTGGTATTGTATCATTCGAGGATTCCTATCGAGGATACCTTTAGGAGGATCCCTTTTTGTCGTATGAGGCCATGAGGGCTATGTAAAAGCCCTCAATGAGTCCTCATTTATTATCCCTCATGGCCTCATTGAATTTTGAGGTTATGAGGACCATTAAAAATCCCTCAATGAGGTATAATTTACTACGACTCTTATCCTCATTTCAGTATTTGAGGATACCTATGGCCTGGTATTGTATTATTTGAGGATACCTATTGAGGATACCTATCGAGGATAACTTTTGGAGAATCCCTTTTGTGTCGCATTAGGCTATGTAAAAGCCTTCAATGGGTCTAATGTAGTCTTACCAACCGCTTCCATCTTGTCGCCAAAGCTTCAAGGCCATTACAGGTCTATGGCCTATCTGTCCTATCTTTAGCTTCTACAGCAGTCTTGTTCCATTGCGGCCTTGTACCAGTACTATTGGCTTCTGTTATTCTGCCCCATATCACATCCATTACTTCCTGGCTATACCTATCTCAGTCTCGACTATAACATTGGTCAAGGTTGAATCAGATTTCCCCTGTATACACATAAGGCACTCCGTTATTGAGATTCCTAGCCGAGTCCGTAAAATTTGGATTCCGTGTTTTAACATCGTCCACTCGAAGGTAGTCCCCTTCCCTATTGGAAGAATTTAGCTTAATGGGTTGTAGTTTAAAAATTCAAATCATCTTTCGTTATATTTTCATAGAGTTTAAAAATTCAATCAGTTCAAAAAGGTGTTAATATTTATTTATATTATATATAGTTCATTCAGTTCAAAGAGGTTAAATATATATACATTCATTAGGGTTATAGTTCATTCATTCAGTTCAAAGGGGTTTTCATTACATAAAGTTCATTCAGTTGAAAACTTTGTTCAGTTCAAAGGGTTCATTCAGGTTTGTTCAATTCAAGGGGGTTAACATTGAGTTATATTTAGGGATTATAGTTCATTCAGGTGAAAACTTTATTATGGTCAATTCACTTCGACCTTGGTTCTGTTGGATCTTCGTTCACTTCATTCGAACAGTTGTCTTGTATCTGTTCGTAAATCAGTTCTGTTCACTTCGATCTTGGTTGTGTTGGATCTTTGTTCACTTTGTTATGTTCAGTCTGTCCAACGTAACGGCCAAAACCGGCCAGCGCTATTCTCAAAAATCGCCAATTAATTTTCAAAATATTTTCATTTTTTGTCTCAAAAACATAGGTTATGACCCCTCGTTGGAACGAGCTCGTTCCAACGAGGGGTCATAACCTATGTTTTTGAGACAAAAAATGAAAAAAATTAGTTATTCAAGAATGTTTTTGCAAGTGTCGTCTGCTTTTCATGTTAGGTAAAGGGTTAAACGGATTACTATTCTGTTTAAACAGATTACTATCACAACAACACGTGACGCTTCTACGCTGCCGTAGATTTCAGCACAAACAAACTTACGAAGAAAATCCTAATCTTCCTAATGTCTGAGGGAGAGGGCGCGTTTTTTAGATAATACGAATACCATGAATGCGACACGAAATACTTTCATCAAGAGACGAGAACTCCAGCTCATACTAAAGTGGATTCCGTTTTCAGAAGATTTTGTTGAAATATTACTAAAATTAACCTTGCCCGGTTGAAGAGACTTCTGCAAAACGGGACAGAATTCGTCCCCTGAGTTCCAATGTGTTCTATGTGCCAGTAGGCACATAGAACACATTGGAACTCAGGGGACGAATTGTCTCGTGCCAGGAGTACTTCGTTTAGTCCATTCATTCAGATATCTGCAATCTCAAAACCCAAAACAAACAAACAAACTTTAAACTTATTGTGAAGTAGTTGTAACCAGTTTAAATATTCGCAATTACTCTTTCTATACACGAAGCAATGTTCAGTTAGTTGGCTGTATTTATCGTTCACCAAACGAGATTAACATAACCTTATCTGTACACGTCGTGTGATTTCAAATATACTTGGCTCCCCAAACTCTAATTCAAACTATACAGTAGTATAGGGCCTGCACTACTGATAAGCTCCACGAACATAAGGACACGTACTGTAAACAGTGTGTAGAGATTGCCACATGACCACCAGCCAACCCCACAACCAAGAAAAAAAATATGAAAGTTCTTGATAGGAGCATGGCTATACGATACTATGAGTAAATGTTTTTTCGGGGAGACATGCTCTCGGATACCCTCTCTATTTCAAGTCCTGCTACGTGATTACTATGAGCCTGGAAGTCCTCTTATATAGTGGTGGTACGCGCAAACCACGTCACTACTACTAGCATTTTGTCGAAGTACTTCAGATGCTGAGTTTCTATTAGCCAGACCATCTCCCCCGGGGGAATTTTTATTGCTGAATATCTGAGATATAAAATGGAACATCTTTCCAATACTGTGACTGCGAGTAGGACACTATCAGTTCTGTGATACTTTTTGGTTTTTAAAAACAAAAAGCGCTTTTCAGGACGCAACTCAACGTATCTTTCCTAACACGTTACCTCTCCAAATGCGTTAAACGTGCATCAGAAAACATGTTTTTTTTTAATGACACCAATCACAAATAATTGATAGTTGGGGCATTCGGAAATCACACACGAATATCGATTTTTCTGACGGCTTATTATAAACCAGAGGCTGAAGTGAGCCTAAAACGCTCACATGGCTCAAGTTGTCAAAAGAAATAAGTGTATCAGTAAGTGATCAGCAGCAAGAGCATGTTTTTGAATTTGCTATGGCACAACCAAAGGCAACTTTTTTGGCCATTGATTTCTGGTGGTCCTAGGAAAGCTTCCCAGCAAACTCTGTCTTGTGAAGTATTAAAAAACATCAACCGAGCGATATGTTTTGTTTTGTTTGGTTCTCCCCCCCCCCCTCACCCCCCCCCCCCAAAAAGAAAGAAATTCCGGCATAACTGAAATAGTTATGTCCCAATTACAGTTAAAACTAGAAGTTCTGTCACGAATAGTGCGCTTATCTAGGCTTAATTGCGCGATGGAATTGCGCGCAATTGCCATATCGAATGACATCCAAAGCACGGCAGGTGCTCCCGGTTACTCATAGGAAACACATGCAATGTTTCTGCCAATGGACCTCCGGGTTACCCGGAGGTCCATTGGCGGAAACATTGCTTGTGCACAGGCCATATGTACAGAATTTGATAGCTTTACTTGGGCCATAACGCGCACATTAACGCGCATATCAACGTGCAATTTGTGCGCATTTCATGACAGGACTTCTAGTTTTAACTGTATATACTACATGACAAATGTGGTTCACATCTGCCAATTGGATCTGAAAATAGAAATTTTGCGAGTAGCCCAACTTTGGGAAACAAAATTTGGACTCACTGTGTTTCTTTGAAAAAAGTGAATCTGCATCACTAAAGTAAGTTCCAAACAAGAAATCTAAGCATTATTGCAAGTGGCTTATAAAAAGAGGATTTTAAAATCATTTTAAGCTTATCGTGCATTAACCCCTATCCAAGAGATATAGTAATTTTGGGGGAAAACCAGAAGAGTAAATTTCAGCAGCCTGAAGATGGCAGCAGCTTCATTTGAACAAAGGAGAAAAGGTTTACTCCACTTGACTTGAACAAAGGAGAAAAGGTTTACTCCAAAGATGGCCTGTGCCATAAATGAATGAATTTGGCCCAGTGGTTTTAAAGAATAAAAAACATTTCAAACTAGAGACACAGAATTTTACTGCCACTAGTAAATTCAAGTCTGTGTGAAAATGGTTATATCATCAAAAATAAACAAAACAGAAAGAGAATTTATTTTTTGGGGGCGGGTAAAAGTATTTTTAAAGAAATCAGAAAAAGGTTTTCATTAAAAGTATTACATGAAATAAACTCTTTGGAGCCCATATTAAATTCTTGAGAGGGTTAAATTAATGATATTCATGCAGGAATCAGATAAAATTTTTCCAAGGAGCCATAAAAAACATATAAGTGCACAACATTGAAAGGGTTTGATCAAGGCATCAATAAAATCCTTGGATCCCACAATGATGTCTTGAGAGGGTTAAATTAAAGATATTCATACAGGAATCAGATAAATGTTTCCAGGAAACCAGAAAAAACCTATATGTGCAGGACGTTGAAAGGGTTCAACATACAATAAAATATTAGGAAACACATTGATGTCTTGAGAGAGTAAAATTAAAGGTATTCATACAGGAATCAGATAAATTTTTCGTCTGCCACTTTCGAAAGTCTTGAGAGGGTTAAGCACTGAACAGAAATTTCATCCCATTAAGTTTAAAATGATATAGAGAACATATGTGTTTGACAGGTGACAGGAGTCTCTTTTGTCTCTTGTTGACATAAGTGATGATAATAATAAACAGTCTGAAGAACATTTAACATTTTGTATAGTGAAAAATATTACTGCAAAAATACTGACTTATCACTTTTTCATTGCATCCTACCACACACCCTAACATTACCAAGGGCAATGATTTTTGATCAGTCCATTCTACTGGTCCTGAGGATGTTTCATACTAAATAACAGTTCTCCGTGTGGTTTGGGAAGTATGAGCTTTTTCCACTTTTAGCCCCTGGGGTTCCCACGGGACTGTGAAAAATTGTTTCCGAGCATCAATCAATTACTTAGGACCCACTTATACTACATGCCAAATTTGGCTGAAATTGGCCCATGGTTTGCTTAGAGTTTTTCGTGATGTATTTTCTTGTACTGTTCAAAAGCTTAAGAACTGAACATGCAGCAACATAAACTAAAAAGAGAAAACCACAGATAAATTTAATAAGTGAAGATGGTGTCTGTTAGCGATTCCAATCGTTGTTTCTAGTTATCACGCTTAATAACATAATTATGTTAACAATGGAGTTGTTCACGTGGTACCCGCGGTACACACAATGATAAGTCAAAATTGAACCTTGTAATCCCAGGTGCATACAAAATAGTATCCCTCGGCATTCTGCTTTTAGACTATAAAAAACTTAACCTGGGGTTGTACAGGGACGTTGGTTGCTAAGGTTGGTTCCAAGAAGACATGCCTTGACAGGCCTGGCATTATGAAAAATACAGGAAGGCTAAAAATTGCTCTCCTTAATCCTTACAGGAGGACAAATGCTCTCGCCAGGATACACGTCGCCATATGAGTTCCATTCTCTTCTATCTCCCAGTAGGGAGATAGAACAGAATGGAACTCATGTGACAACATGTTCAAGGAAGTCTCCTTGCTTCATACAGTAAGTGTAAGAATAACAAGATTGACCACATCTGGGAGCGCGGTGGCTCAGTTGGTAGAGGTGCAGGCTGCAAGCCGAGAGGTCCTCGGTTCGAATCCCACCTGCGGCAACCGCGTTGTGTCCTTGGGCAAGACACTTCATCTCCACTGCCCGCGTGGGGGCACGATGACGCCGTGTACTAAGGCGTACTGCACGTCGATGGTGCGCATGTCTTCAACCAATCTAACCCTGCCTGTGCTGCAGTGCGGAGTTACGATGTTGGGGAGCTGGCAGCTGCTTGTCGTTGCTCGGTGGTTCTCTCCGGGTACTCCGGCTTCCTCCACCCGTAAATCTGTCACGGTCATGATTAGCCATTGTGCATAAATATGTGACCTTAAACACCAATAAATAAATAAATAAATAAATAAATTGACCACATCTGCACGTAGCAGTATGTCTAGGGAGATGTGAACAGAATCTTAAGGTAGAATGTACTTTCTCCAACAATGTTCCATGAATGTGACAGAATGTTTGAACAAGCCCAGTGGTGCATTTGAATTTTATTTTTGAGCAAAGTATATATTCCTTATTTCCATATGGATAAAGTGAGCCATAAACATTGTGCAAATAAAATAGAAGTAGAACTGTAAAACAATTTGTGATGTGTTTAATTAGCTAGATGCAGTAGGGCTAAAATTAGCCCTCCTAAAAACATTTGCGAAGGCTCTAGGAGGGCAGCTCCCCAGCCTTCCTTGACTTGAGAATGCCAAGTCTGTCTTAATGGGGTAAGTCTAGATGGAACATCAGTCTGGGGGAACTAAGACTTCACAGTCGAGAAAAATCAGGTTTACACCCTCACCAATCAGTCATCTGTTCGATGCCACTGCATGGACACTTGAAAGATGGAAGGGGGTTCTCAAGTATACCTTTATCAGTAGTATCATTGCACCAACTGAACGATTAATCAAAACATTGCAAAAGCACTGTGATCTGGAACAAAGTGTTCAGATTGGTGTTCAACAACCTCTAACAGTTTTAATAGTTTGAACGTATTGACAGAAGTTGAATATAATTTTAATGAAAACATTTGCTAGAAGAAAAATGCGGATTTGGTGTTGCTGAGTCAAAAATGAGCCAAGCATCAACTTCCATGCGGACATGAGCCAGATATCTACTTCCATGTGGACATATTGACATTCCTCTTCATGATAGAAGTAAACCAGAGACACATATTGTCCTTTTGTGAAATGGAAAGGGGTGGGGTCATGCTGTCATATGACGCGGGTAGTCATGGTGTCGGCGGTTAGGTCGTGACTTCATTACTATAGTGATAGGTACTGTTAGTATTGCATGTTGCAGCACGTGTCGACCATTTTGTTACTTGGACGCCATCATCTTGATTTCCAAGGTAGTACGTAATTGTCTGGAGAACGAATGTGTTGATCTGGAGACGGATGTTAGACGGGTTGTACTGTTTCTCCCAGATCGAATCTTCTACTCTGTCTATTCTAGATCCCATTCGTGTTATTCTGAGTCATCTTGATTCTTCTCATTAGTTATTTCCACCCACGTTATCACATCTGCATCTCCTCTCTTTACTCTTTTAGCCTATTTTACTGTTCACTCATTTGTCCCTAGTGCTTTCTGGTATTGGCGATTGATTCATGGCCGCTTTCTTGCTCCATGTTCCCGATTCCACCTCTTCGTGTGTTCTTGGTCCGGGTCCAAAACAATTCTCAACACAATTCTATCTCTTTCAGGTCGCGTTTTGGCTACTTGCGTCAATCAAGCTATCTCGTGCTACCCCTGGCTACTCAGGGTTAAATAATACAAGTAAATAAATGTGGATTAACCCTTTACCCAACGCAGACGATATCAAAATTTATTATTTTAAATATTATTTTTTAAACCTTTTCGAAACATTTCAACAAAACCATCTCATATGACCCCTCATTGGAACGAGCTCGACGAGCTCGTTCCAAAGAGGGGTCACATGATATGGTTTTGTTGAAAGTTTTGGAAAAATAATATTTTTTTCGCTGAATTTGCATATTACGCTGGCGGATGTGGCCGATTCGTTGGGTAAAGGGTTAAAAACCTCCCTGCGTAATTTTGGATGTGGAGGGTGTAAGCAAAAGTATATGATTTGAAAATGTGTGGATGTCCTGACCCTCAGCCCCACTTATACCACCAATGTGTACGTGCAGTGGGGATTCCTTAACAATTCATTCCCAAGGACAAGAACTATATCCATATATCCAACAGTCAGTTCCATTTTCTTGATCAAATTGATACAAATTATTATTGCTTTTCCGTGCCAACATGTTATATTTTGAGCAAAAGTAGTTGACGAGGGATGGCTTCCATTTTTGGATAACCCCGGTAGATGACCCAGGTGTAAACTTACCATAGGGTGTCCGGGGTCATCCAAACATAACCGTGAGCTGGGGTGTACTTCCTTTTTTGTTATGTGATGGGAGGTGTTAGCATGCATGTCGAGAAACTTTTGTTTACGGTTTTCCATCGTCTAATTTGTACAATCTTTGTTTCTGTGGTGGTAAATGGTTGCTATGAGACTAATAGTTCTACAATATAGTGGGGTGAGTCTAGGGATATGTTCGGGTGTATGGCAGAACATCTAATGACCGAGAACGATCCGACAACCCCCCCCCCCACCCCCCCAATGGACCATGATACCCTCCACCAGTAGGATATTCCGAGATTCCTCGTTTCCGACCACTATAACCATCTATAACCGTGATAACATATCCCAGTCCTATTCCTCACTACGCCTGGCTACTGTCGACCTAAAAGTCTCTCTATTTCTTGCTATTCCAAGCTATTTCTGGTCCCATCCTCTGTCATTGGCCAATCGGAAACCCCATTATCTAAAACCCTTCCACTGTGTACGCGCAGAACCCAAAGGTCATGGATTTCGAACACAAAGTGAAAGGTGGATTAGGATTTCTTTAGCTATTCGATATTCACCAGTACCGGTTGAAAAATTCTCAATCAAGGGGGCGAGGTGCTAATGCTTGTATCACAAATTAGTGCTCGGCAGACGGGATGAGGGTGGGGGGAACACTTGGAAATTCAGAGGAGGTACACGCGCGAAGCAAGACCCTCCAAACCTGTCCCTGCTAGCTCTGTAATATTATGCAAGTTTAACTAGACACCAAACGTCTCCTAATGGTATTAAACCAAGCCGCCATAATAGTGTGCACTGAAACATGGAGGAGATTCTAATGGATTACATTTGTGCCTTCTAAAGTGCATCATGCCATTTTCTCTTCATTACAATTAATTTTGCAGGGCTTATATTTCGTCCAAATTTGTGAGAATCCATTTGGATTCTCGTGAAAATGGTTGCGGGAATCCACACCTACTATGAGTGTCCCAGAATCCCAGGATGCCACCATGGTTGAACCACTGTTGTATACTGATAACACATGTTAACCTTTTACCCAACACACCTTTTTAATTTTTAAAACTAAATTTGATAATTTTTAAACAATAAATAATAAATAAATGATAAAATAAGTAAATGAACAATATTTACCAATAAAATCTTACAAATATGGCTGTCGTTGGAACCGGCTCAATGAGCCGGTTCCAATGACAGCCATATTTGTAAGATTTTATTGACAAAGTGTCAGGATATTTCAGGTCATGTTAACCTTCTATTGGTTAATTTGTTTCCGCTGTGTTAGTTAAAGGGTTAAATTGACTCAATGTTTTTCAAAAGGATCCTAGCAGAGGTGCAGCAAGAATCTACATGGATTCTCGGCGGTTTTATTGCGCGAATCTTTGTGCGAATCGATTCTCGGATTCTCGTCGAAATATAAGCACTGATTTCAAACTAAAATTCTACTTTGGGCTTGTGAAGTAATATGTTGCCCATCGTCTTTGAAAGTTTACAATTAATTTTGTACATCATAACACATGAAGCGGACATAACAACCGTTACTTATTCCCAGTTCCTTATTCGACATTCGTTCTCAGCAGATTTTATCGGTTGATAACGAATGGCGAATAAGGAACTGGAAATAAGTAACGGCTGTCACGTTCCCACATATAAAGAGCACAGCTAAAATACGTCATTAATATTGGTAATTGAATATATTCTATTTTCACCTCTACCGAAAAGTGTGAAGCTCAAGGAGTACTTGTGTTAGTTTGTCCGTTTGTCAATCCATTCGTATGTCTGTGACCTAACATTCTAACCGCAATTAAGTGTGGACACTTCCGGAGGAAGTGAATAAAGTATGGGCGAAAGAAACACAACAATACTTGGCACAATATTCTTAAATACTGCATTATTCGGACGCATTTATCATTATCTGGGCACAGTATTTGTCGTCGCTAATTTTGGGTTTATAGAATGGTGGGATTCACGTTTATATTACTACTTTGTTTGAGGTTATGTACTTGTTTGTTAGTTACGCTGGAGTAATTTCCTAGTATAGTTGTGCAATTTGATGTTTCCTGCCCAAATATAGCCTCAGTTACCCAGAGAAATGGACTTTAAGCCGAAGGGTCGACGGTTTGATCCTGACCCGCCACATCAGCGCTATATCATTGGATAAGACACTTAATCCCGATTTCCCGCTTGGGGACATCTAAAATCGGTTGATAAAAAAAGGCGAATAAGGAACTGGGAATAATTATCGGTCGTTACGTCCGTGGATATGACGGACATCCGCGAGTTTTGCAGTGTGAATTCGGAGAATTTCCCGGATGTTGACATCCTGCGGATGTGTCTGAATTTCGGCTACCAGATATCTGATATGGGGGGGGGGGGGGGGGGGGGGGCGGGAGATCCCATGCATTTTTTATGCCATACGCATATCCCGAAGTTCGAAATCTTAAAATGGAGAAGGTGGAGGGGTGTGTTTCTCAAGTTGGTATCACCGGGCAGTGAGAATATTTAAAAAAAAATAAATCGAAAAATAAGCCCCAGATGGCGCATTTGGGAGTCATTGTGAGGCAAGAAAAAACCACGAGCATGGTATGTTATCTGTAATTTCAGTCGGTGACGTCCCATGCAGAGTGCAGATTTCGTGATTTCTGGGTGGGTGTAAGAATTTTTTTTTTTTTGGGGGGGGGGGGGGGGGGCGGGGAGGGGTTGCACATGCCACCACCCTCTGCTAGACACTGGTGCGAAGTGAATGATATTAAATAGATAACAGGTCAAGTTTCACCATCAGGGTCTCAAAATGTTGTCTGTAAGTGATAGGCGATGTTTTTTTCCCAATTCAGTGAGCAGCTTACTTTTGTTTTTAGTTCTGGACAAGTACGGGACTCCAGAATCCCTGGACCGGGAGATTACTACCACAGGTTCACCCCGCCCCCCCCCCCCCCGGCTCTGTACACACTTACATATATGAAGTAAATAATTGTAACACGAGAACAGCATATAACACAAAAATGATTGCATAGTATAGAGGAATGGCACGGCTGCGGAAGCATGACGTCATAAGGTGTGAACAACTGCTCACAGTGACCTGGTTTTGGTTCATGACTCACCATTTAGTTAATGATGCGTAAGACCACTTTTGAAAGATGATGAATACAGACATATATTCATTATTCCAATATCTGAAGTATTCGCCGGACTTGATTTTTTTTAACTGAGTACGATGAAGCGTAGAGGGCAGACCACGTGGACCAAGGTTTAGCTCATATCCCCCATTTGAAAATTATACACACATTTATTAAGTTTCACAACTCCGAGACAAATTGTATCCACCGTGAAACCCACATCATTGTAACCCAGTATTGATGCATTGTACACAAGATGATGTAAAAGAACTCTCCGAATCACATATTTTAATTCTGGAGTCTACTCGAAATCTAATCGAACCTCGAATCGAAAGGGATGTTTTGAAGATGACCCATTTTATTTGGGGTGGGGGGGGGGGGGAAACCTAATTTGTTCCTACGGTGGGGCTCAAGTCCCGATTGATACAAGTCGTCCGGTGCATCATACCCCCACGTGGTGTACCACCTAGTATGGGCATACCTATGACCAACAAACATTATTTATGAATATACTCGTATGGGCTGACGGACAGATGCACAGATGGGTGGACGCAATCCAGTATACCCCCCCCCCCATTTTCTCGGAACGTTTTCAACAATGTCTCAGTCAAAATGTATGGCAAATTGTTTGGTGTTTGGAAGTTTTATGCAATGAGGCAGAAGCCTTTGTCATGGGCAAACCGTATGCCATATTTCACTGAAATCCGATAACCTTAATCCAGTATACCTCCACCCACCCCCACCCCCATTTTCTTCGAAAGTTTTCAACAATTTCCAGGTCAAAAGGTATGGTAAATTGTTTGGTGTTTGGAAGTGTTATGCAATGAAGCAGAAGCCTTTGTCATAGGCAAACTGCATGCCATATTTCACTGAAATCCGATAACCCATACCTGAGATACAGGCTGAACCGAAAAATAATGTCTATTTCCTACAATTTCTAAGTCAACAAGTAATAAAAGAAAAAAAAAAAACTAGTGTGGGCATTGTGGGCATACCTATGACCAACGTGGGCATACCTATGACCAACAAATATTATAGAAAATAATAATTTACTTAAGTTATGAAAGTTCTGAATATTCTCGGATGGACTCACACACGGACGGACGGACGGACGTTCCAACTATTTGGGTTTAAGGGCTACAAAAAAAAAACATTTTATATGTCCATCACCTTATTTTAGCCAGAACCCCACCCCCTCCACCCTAGAACTTATATTTAACCCTAACCCCACCCCATCCACTCAAAAACCACACCCTAACACTACCCTACTCTGACCCTAAACCCTAAAACCCCACCCCACCCCTGACCCTAACTCCCACCCCTTGGGACCTAACCCTCCCCAACCTTAAGATCTACTCTGGGCTACCCCTACCCCTAACCCAACCCCACCCCACCCCACCCCACCCCACCCCTGACCCTAACCCCACCCTAGCCAGACCAAAAGGATTAGGGGCTATTTTTTTGGTTTAGGGACTATAAAAACTAAAACCCCACCCCTGACCCCAACCCTCACCCCACTATGTTCTAACCCCCTCCAACCTTTAGCCCTGCCCTGGGGCTAACCCTCACCCTAACCCCACCCCTCTCCTAACCCTAATACTACCCTAATTTCGACTAACCTCCTAAAACTAATAGCTCCTAAACAGGTTTAGTTGGCTCGGACATACGCACGGACGCACAGACGCACGCACAGATGCACGGACGCATGTAATCCAGTATACCCCTATTTTCTTTGAAAGTGGGGGTATAAAAATATGTCAGCTACATCATCAAGGCATGCCTTCGTCGTTGATGATGTAGTTGAATTTTACCCAGTAATGAATAGTTAAAAACAACAGGAAACAATGGTGCGAGTATTACCGTTACTAGGCAATATACGCAAGGCTAGCAACTAGCAACAACTCATCGTATGCATTGTTTGGAAACTTTAAGTTTGCTTTTTAACATTAGCAGTGACTAGTGAGACTGGAATTAGCTTGGGTGGTGGCATGGGTACAGATACTTTTTATATTAATATACCGGAAATAAGTCATTATTTTCAACATTATTTATGCACAATTTCCATCTAAACTATACCGGTGTGATGCGACGTGGATGACTGAAACGAAACTTTATTACTTTCCAAAGTGTGATTTACTGGGATTTCCGGGTTTGATAATAAACGATAACTTCACAAGTGAATTATGCAATCACCAGTTGTGTCATGTATCCGTGCGCGCAAACGAAGACGCTTAGCCGTGGATGTAAAGGGGACTTCATTGTTTTTTTGTTTGTTTTTTTTTAACCCTTTACCTAATATGAAAAGCAGACGACATTTACAAAAAAAACATTTTTGAATAGCTATTATTTTCATTTTTTGTCTCAAAAACATAGGTTATGACCCCTCATTGGAACGAGCTCGACGAGCTCGTTCCAATGAGGGGTCATAACCTATGTTTTAGAGACAAAAAATGAAAAAAATAATGAAAATTAATTGGCGATTTTTGATAATAGCGCTGACCGGTTTTGGCCGTTACGTTTGGTAAAGGGTTAAATAATATAATTATCGTTAATAATGAAAAGTAATAAACAGAGTAATCGCTTGACTGTACTGGTTACGTGAAATAATTCATGAGAGGTGAAGGACGTTGTACAAACACGAGAGCGCGAATGCGCACGAGTGTTTTACAATATTGTCCCTCGCTTGTATAGCGATTACTCTCTATACAATATCCATCTAAACTATACCCGTGTGATGCGACGTGGGTGACTGAAACAAAACTATATTCATGTGAACATATTAAAAAGTAAACTAATCTAGCAGCCGATTTCAAATCAAGCCGACTAGAAACTTAAGATTCGATATCAAAGCGAATCCCGTCGCTTCACAGGGTTCTATGTAGGCGCCCATCTAATTACATGGATCAAAGTCAAAACTTATCTGAAATATAACCTGGAAACGACAGGATAGTAACTATACTATGTTCAAATAATGAGGGTAGCTTCGGTAGGTCTGGGGTGGTGGTGGTGGGGAGTAATGGTTGCACAACAGTGGCATGCCAGCTACTCGGGAGTAGTAAGTACTTTGCCAAACAACCGCGCAATGAGACATATTTGAGGAAGTGACACACCTCAGAATTTATGGTACTTGAAATGGACCCAAGTAGTGTAGCATGTACCAGAACTACCCTAGTTTGCTTGAAATTTGCCGCGAGGCGCACGTTTTTCGATCCATCCATCTGGGTGCGGGAACATATTAACTGTATACTCTTTAGTTTGATATAACATGTATTATACACGCACCTGTCATTGGATATGTGATATTGGCAAGTGATAGAAGACTGATGGGGAAATGAGTTTTCTCGAAACTTTCCCGCAGGAAACGGTCGATGTCACCATGATTTTGTGGAGACGCCATGTAGTCGATGACCGCTGTACAATATGACATTACAATGTTCGGACCAGGTCGTGTCGGGCTTCTCATATGATTGTGACATGGTGACGGTGTGTACCCCCCTGTTGATATACTGTTATCCCATAGCACCACTAACCCACAGAGGGCCCCTACAAAAACAAATCATGGTTTCGGGTCAAACAAAATTAGGCGTATGGATGGACACACATACATAGTACAAAATCCATCTCTGTGAAAATAAAATACACAAACTGACTTGAGAGCTCAAACACTAATATTGCATGGACGAGTGCATTGTGTACTCAGTTTGGTGAAGTTTAATATCTCATATATTCTATATATTATTTCGACCAGGGCTTATATTTCATCTAAATTCGGGAGAATCCATTTGGTTGCGAGAATCCATATCTGCTATGAGTGTTCCAGGATCCCACTAGGCCACCATGGTTGAACCCCTGTTGTATTTATTTATATTTATTAGTGTTTAAGGTCATATATTTCTGCACAATGGCTAATCATGACCTCGACAGTTTTACGGGTGGAGGAAGCCGGAGTACCCGGAGAGAACCACCGAGCAACGGCGAGCAACTGTCAGCTGACAGTTGCTCGCCGTTGCTCGGTGGTTCTCTCCGGGTACCAACTCCACACAAGCATGGTAGCATTGGTTGAAGACAGGTGCACCATCGACGTGCAGTACGCCTTAGTACACAACGTCACCGTGCCCCCACGTGGGCAATGGGTGTGAAGTGTTTTGCCCAAGGACACAACGCGGTTGCCGCAGGTGGGGTTCGAACCGAGGACCTCTCGGCTTGCAGCCTGCACCTCTACCTACTGAGCCACCGCGCACCCTTTTAAAAGATAAACAATATTTATCAATAGAACCTTACAAATATGGATTCCATTGGAACCGGCTAATTGAGCCGGTTCCAATGACAGCCATATAAATATGTATGCCATTGGAACCGGCTCATTGAGCCGGTTCCAATGACAGCCATATTTGTACAATTTTATTAACAAAATGTTAGGATATTTCAAGTCAAGTTAGCCTTGTATTGGTTAAATTTGCTACTGCCCTCTTAGGTAAAGGGTTAAACTGACTCAATATTTCTCACGCGACAAGAGGTGCGGCGATTCTCGCAGGCTTTGTTGCACGAATCATTACATAAAGGGATTCTCGTCGAAATGTAAGCCCTCTCTGATCTTGTCTTCTATCAGGAACAGTTGTCTGGTCTGATGTCGTGTATCTTCTTCACAAAATGCTGTAAATTTCAAGTTATTTTTTAACGTCAGTGTCAGCTTTAGCCTAATAAAAACTAACCCTCAAGGCACATCCATTTCAAACTATATATATCCCCACCATTTTACCGAACACCCCATTTAGTAATGCCCTAATACGTGTGGATCGTCACGTTATTCATATTCGACATGCATAGCTATCGATGAAAATGCATAGAACAAACAAATTTTATCTATTTATATGTACTCACAATCTAAAGCAAAATCAGCGTTTTCACTCCCATCCATTGCAATTATAACCACTCTATGACCGGATTCCGCCATGATTAAAAAGGACGAAAACCTGACCTGAGGCACAATTACTCTCTAGTGGTATCCTTTTTACACTAATACGGAGAATATCGAACGAAAGGTTACTCCAACTTCGATCACATCTACCAACCAACTGTATAACCTAGCTGTTTATTTGCATAAAAATAAATTGTTCTATCAAATATGAAATGTCACAGGAAAGGACGGTCAAGGTTGAAATTTGACTGAATCATTGACATTTTTACTGCTATGAAAGCACATTTCATAATAAACTCGATGTTTTGTAAACTGGGGTGTCGCGAATATGACCGTGTTCATGGCAGGGGATGGTGGTTAGGCAGGTGTGGGGGAGGGTGGGGGTGTTGGTTTGATTTGTCCCGATTGCTCAAGTTGGATATAGACTATTTTTCAGACTGCATTGTAGATAAACCGATGCTAAAGGACGTCCCCAAATTTTCCCCTGACTCAGGGCGCAAATTATTAATCGCAATCGTTCGGAAACCCCTTTCCGTGGGCGATGAGGCCGGGCTGAAGAAGCAGTTGAACGTGTGTATTGGATAGGGTTCGGACAGTGAGATTGGAGCGAGTACAACCAGGTTGAGAGTATTGTAACAGTATGGCCTCGTGGTGGTTAATGTTTGGATGCTGATGGCTGGCTGTGGGTTAATACCTGGAGGTTGGTAGCTGGATAATGGTCAATATCAGGATATCCAGGGCTGGCTGTGGGTTAATTCTGTGCAATAACTATAACTGAAGAGATGCTTTCTTTTTCTGTTATTTTATTTCAGTACATGGGGAAGTTATGTACAAACAATAGCCTTTTATTGGCTTTTCATTTTAACGACATTTTACATCAGTCGTAACAGGTACTGATAACAACAATAAATTAACAGTCTTTTTAGCCTACTCTAGTGCACACATATGCTTTACGTTGTGCCTTGTGGTTAAATCCCGAGGACTTGTCCGTGGTGCCTAATTGGAAAGGATGGGGAATGGGCTTTCAATAAGTTTTCATAACCATGGCCCTAATTGGGAGTGTGATTCTGGTCTGGTGATGGTAAAATTACCCTAGTTGGATTTAGGAGGCTCCTTTTCTTATAACGTACTGTACAGTTTGACGGTCAAGACCAGAATGCCAAAAAACGCTGCCGGCGTCGAATTTATAGGTTTTGGGACTGTACCACGTGACGTACCTTACCCAATGGCGTTACGTACCGGAGGCCGTTTTCCTGTGAGATCCGTCAGGAATCCGTTGGAATCTCCCAGGAATCCGGTGACTGGTACCCAAAGCCACTGAACAGGTTAAAACAAGCATAAAATCTGCTTTTTACTTTGCTTTACAAATTGCCAATTATTATAAAATACCTTTGGAAGACTTTATAGTACTTAACTTACAATTAGCTTTTAAAGAAAGTGACTTTAAAACTTGAAGTGGTCGTCTGAAAATAGCGCAATACTGACTACTGTGTACTTACACATCAAAGCTTTGCAAGGAGGCTTTAAAAAGAATCCCCAATTGCGTAACAAAATAAATTGCGTTTATCAACGTACTGATTGCGAATATACTGAATTTACTTAAATAAAATGTTTCACACAACAATTTCACTAAAATACTCCCGTTGGAGGGTTACCTAATGTGTTTTTTGTTCTTGAGAAATGATTTATCTGGAATGCAATATAGATTTTCCAAATATGGAAGTGCCACGTGATATCAACACGGCAACAAATTGCGCAAGGGTGAAGATGCTTAGGAAATACACAGTATTTCTCGCAAAAGTCTTTTCTAAGTTCCGCGGTAATAAAGTATCGAAACGCCATGAAAAGGACATTACTTGTTGGATGAGGATTTTATGATTTAGTAGGTATGACAAAATGACGTTTCGTACAATTTGTGTTTTTGACCGATACACAGCTTCGATTGTGAGAAAATTCGTCTGCAAAAATGCACTGGGTCAGAAATATAATGTTCGAGCACATGTGCGAATGCGGCTGCAATCGTACGTTAATGATTAATTCCCGCAGATATCCAAATGTAGTAACAACTACGTCCACACAATTAATACATCCATTAGTGGGTAATAATTTACAACATGAGGTCCCTCATCGAAACTGTGTGTGCCTAATTTCGCTGCGCTTTCTGTGCATCTTGACCGAGTTTTAGATTAGAAGGGTCAAGGCAAAGCTACCGGGAAATCGTTAAAAACGAAAGTACTGGTTTTGGCCGAAATATGCTAATTTGGCGTACCAATAATTTATTATAACATAGGTTTCTTCACCAAGTGTCCCAAAAACAATACTGGGCGTGGTACATCTAATTAAATCTTTTATTTCTTGTCCAGTTACTGTCACTGAGTTAGTTGTGGAAAGTTCAGAAATATGTTCGCTTTGCCATGAGCCATCTTTAAATAAATATGTAATAGGCCCACAGGGTATTACAGTATGCCGAACTACGTTTATCTCTGCTAAGTGTAAATGCCGAGAAATTTATTGACAATACACTCTAAAAGTTTGGGTTTCAGATATAACAGTAGTATAGGAGGGTCCAGACGGCCCTTATTGCCCAGAGCTTTGACGATGCATCTAGTGTTAAATTCCCATAGGAACCGGAGTTTTGCCGGTGCAACTTTTTCTGTGCAAAATGTAAGCACCACTCAATACTTCATCCGGCAAGTGGTACAAGTACTTCATACATATACTATTTAAAAAAGCAGGGGATCCAAACTAACGTTGGTATTTTCGGAAAATGGTATTCGATACGCGTGATTGGACACATCAATATGTTACCAAGTTTGCTGTGGATCACAAATGTCACCGGCCCACGAAAACTTCGTGCAAGTTTTTCGCACGAAAGTTGCGTTGATGTCTGTGGGGTACGTTTTGAAATTTTCATTTGGATTGGACGGTCTTTTTCGGAGGTATCATCGCTCTTTTCTTGGTATAAACTCGTTCATCAATAGTTTCTGGTCGAAACGTAAATTTGAGGTACGCGAAGACTGACACGTGACGGACGTTTACGTGCTGTTGGCATGTTAGGAACTGGCAACAGACAGACTGCAGTTGCTCAAATTGTCAATGTTACTCAAACGGTGATTAGAAGGTTGTGGTCACGATACCGTCAGAGAGGCAATGTTAATGACAGACGTCGGTCAGGCCGTCCAAGGGCGACACCTGCTAACCAGGACCGTTTAATCTGAACCACAGCATTACGTAACCGCCATCAAAGTACCTCGGAAATTGGACAGCAGCTGCACCGAGCGACAGATGTGCGGTCAGACAATCCGAAACAACCTACAAAACTGGAATTTGTACGCGCGGCGACCTTGAATAATTCCACGTTTGACTGTACGTCACATCGCGGCAAAGCGTAGTTGGTGTGGAGCACGACAGCGCTGGCACAATCGTCGGTGGAGCAACGTCATGTTTTCCGATGAATCGATGTTCACTCTCGACTTCCACGACAGGCGGAAGACAGTGTGGCGGGGACGGAACGAACGATACCATGACGTTACCGAAGGCTGCATGATCGGTTTGGTGATGGATCGGTTATGGTGTGGGGAGGCATAACCATGACAAGCAGAACAGCATTACATGTAATCCAGGGGCGTGTCACAGGGCAGTACTACCATGATGACATGTTAACGGCTCATGTGGTGCCATTTGCGCGACGTCACGGCCGTCCATTTATTTTCCAAGATGACAATGGAAGAGAACGCAGGGCCGTGTCGCTACATGGTTCCTCCAGGAGCAGAGCATCACTATACTGCCTTGGCCAACACTAAGTCCAGACCTTTTACCAGTCGGGCACGTCTGGGATATTCTTGGCAGGCGCATACGACAACGCCAACAGCCCCCTACCAATGCCCAGGAACTGCCGCTGCACTGCATGAAGAATGAAATAACATCAGTCAAGCCGATATTGGATGTTTGGTGATTTGCCACGTCGGATCCGCGCTAGACTAGCGAACCGAGAAGGATTTACAAGGTATTGAGATCTTGGACTGAATGTGATAAATTCTCTGACTGACCGTCTAAACCAGAGTGCGCGGAATGCGCGGAATGTGTGCTTGTCAGAGAACCAACTATTGCTGAAATCATTCACCAAAAATCACAGTGCAATGTCTCAACCGTCGTTTTGATGAAAATATAAATATATTTCTTTATATATCTCATTTTTATCAAATATCCCCTACTTTTTTGATAGTATAGTAATCTATGGTACGTATAGTGATATATGTACACAAAGGACTATGGGTATATGTATGGGTATGTGATGGAATATTGACGGTGAAGGTGAATTTTCTTGAAAGTTTCCCCCGCGAAACAGTTGACGTTGCTACTGACCTCGAGACATCACGATTTGCACTCTACGTCATAGGAATGTGAGCGCTGCTGTTGGCCACAGTACAATCTGATATAACTTATTCGGGTCAGGATGAATCGGGCTTCTCGTACGAATGTGATATGGTAGTAAAGTATGGGCGTTATATTCCCCCATAGCTACCCTGCCCTTGGCACTGCTAATCCACCTACTTAGTCTGTTTTTTTCGGTCTGTGTGAACACAGACTATTGTTTTTATATGTTTTTTTTTATTCCTTTTTCTTTTCGTATTCTCTTGTCTTCTGTCTTCTGTGCACGTCCTCATCCGCACGACAACTCAAAAACAAATTGTCCTATCTCGCTGATTTTTTGGCATACTGACAGACAGTCACAAGTTCTCGGCCATCTATGTTTTTTCAGATTCTGGGGCATTAGGTAGGTCCAATGGAGATTCAAAACATGGGTCAAGGTCACTGAGGTCACCCAATGGTCATTGCGTGCATTGTTCTGAATTGTTGGAAATCACATTTTTAACCACCTAATGTTCATACATACATGCATTTTCTACATGAAAAAAGTAGGTGTAGCCAAAAATTTTGAGAGTGGTTCACGCTCATATCCCAAGCACGGTATAACGTATGAAACTGTGACTAACAGCAAATGAGTCGAAATTCAACGGAGGTTCAAAATATGGGTCAATGTCATTAAGGTCACCCAGGGGACATTGAGTGCATTTTCAGAATTGCTGGACATCACATTTTTGACCCTGTAATGCAGTCCCGGAGTTCATACATGCATTTTTACACGAAGAAAAGTGGGCGTGACCAAATATTTTGAAAGTGGGTCAGGCTTTCTCAAGCATGGTATGACATACGAACCTTCGACTAACAGCAAAAGAGTCAAAATTCAATGGAGGTTCAAAATATAGGTCATGGTCACTGAGGTCAATGAGTGCATTTTTAGAAGTGTTGAAAATCATCATTTTGTGCTCCTTAATGCATTCCTGAAGATCGTACATGCATTTGTGCTCGAAAAAATGTAGGCATGGCAAAAAAATTGAAAGTGGGTCACACGTATATCTCCCGCACGGTATCATGTATGGGCCTGGGACCAAAATCAAATGGGTCGAAACTCAACGGAGGTTCAAAATATGCGTCACGGTCGCTGAGGTCACCCATAGGTCAATGAGTGCATTTTTCGGAACTGCTGACGTATCGTATAGACCTGGGATCAACACCAAATGAGTCGAAACTCAATCGAGTCCCAGAATATGGCTCATGGTCACTGAGGCCACCGACAGGTCATTGAGTGTATTTTTCCGATTTGCTGGAAATCACAGTTTATAACCCCTTAATGCATTCCTAAAGTTCAAACTTGCACCTTTACACTCAAAAACGAGGATGGGGCAAAACGTTTGAAAGTAGGTTACTTTCTTATCAAGGAAGCATGCTTGTTGTCCTGGGGCCAACACCAAATGAGTCGACACTCAATGGAGGTTCAAATATGGGTCAAGGTCACTGGGCTCACCCAGGGATCATTAGTACTACTGCACGTCGATGGTGCACTTGTCCTCAACCGATGCTTACCCTGCCTGCGTGGAGCTAGTACGCTGTGAAATCTGGCAGTTGCTCCCCGCTGCTCGGCATTTCTCTTCGGGTACCGGCTTGGTCCACCCATAAAACTATCCGACACGACATAACTCTGGCTGTCGAAAGTGTTGTTAAAACTCAATAAAACGTGTGTCATGCTAATATCTCAAGCATAGTGTGTGACCTATAGATCTTGGACAAATACCATACGAGTTGAAACTCATTGGAGGTTCAATATATTGGCAAAAAACAATTAGGTTTCCAAGTGGTCTTTGAGTAAATTTTTCAGAAATGCGGGAAATCACATTTTCTGCCTCCCTAATGTATTCTCGAAACTCATACATAGATTCCATCGCTCATAAAAGTTTGCAGGGCTAAAATGGTCAAAAGGGGGTAACGCTCATACTACAAGTATAGTCTGACCTAAGTACCTGAGACCAACACCAAATGAGTCGACATTCAATCACTGGCGGTTAAATATTTGAGTTCAGGTCACTAAGGTCAGCCAGAGGTCATTAAGTGCATTTTTTCAAAATTGCTGGAAATTGTATTTTATACCCCCCACCCCCATTGCATGTCTGAAGTTCGTAAACCTACATGTATTTCTTCATTCAAAATAGATTGCGGGGCCGAGAATATCCATTTCTGATTCATTTACAGCACATGTCGAATTCTATGTATACAGTACGTGGAGAGTGGATTGTAACTAAATCACCCGCGGAGTGGAGTCATCACCCAAGCTATAACTTTCAAATTTTGTACATATCGATAAAACACACAAGCAATGTTTTAGCCAATGGACCTCCGGGTTCAACCCGGAGGTCCATTGGCTGAAACTTTGCTGGTGCTGGTTATGCTTTGTAACAAATTTGCAATTATTCCTCGGGTGGAATCTCCACTCTACGGGTGATTTAGTGATAATACACTCTCCACGTACTGTAGATGTTATTTCTGGTTTCTTGAAAAATTTATCTAATTCCGGTATGAAAATCTTTAATTGCTATTTACAAAATACCTTTCTTATTATTTAAAATATTTTGCTCCCGAAAATATATCTCCATAAATATCTTTCTATGTAATTTAAGTCTGATGCTTTCACCATTTTCACACCTACTTTAACCCCGAATGTCCACATGGGGGCACGATGACGCCGCGAATTAAGGCGTACTGCACGTCGATGGTGCGCATGTCTTCAACCAATCTAACCCTACCTGTGCTGCAGTGCGGACTTACGATGTTGGAGAGCTGGCAGCTGCTCGGTGTTTCTCTCCGGATACTCCGGCTTCCTCCACCCGTAAAACTGTCACTGTCATGATTAGCCATTGTGCTTAAGTATGTGACCTTAAACACCAATAAATAATAATAATAAATAATAATTCACACCTACTTGAATTTACTGGTGGCAGTAAAATCTGCTTCTCTATTGGTTACAAAACACTAAATGGAGGCAAAAACTCCCACAAATGGATTTTACCTCAACAATAGAGCATAAAATGGAGATCAGCTGATCGGGGTAATATTTATTGATTTTGAAACCCTCAATAAAAATGTCACAGTGTCTGTTTAGAAAAGACTGAAAATATTTACACTGGCTGTCCTTTCAAAATTGTGAGAGTTGAAAAATAAGGTGTGGTGGGTAGGGCTGTCACAATTAATCGATTAATTGATTGTTGATCGGTCACGGCGAAATCGATTAGTATTTTTCGTTGTCGAATAATCGGTAAATTATATCCCGTTTTAGACGTTTAATAATTAAAAGAAAATATGTTGAAAAAACTATTGTTTCTAAAGGTAAAGAGTTAAGAACATCAATGTTAAACCCCAAGAAGCTATTGGAAGCATTTGTCTTTCAGGTACATTCATCAAAGCTTTGATGTTCTGAACTTTTGAACCGTCAGTGTAATAATCAAGACCGGTCGGCAGTTGCGAAGTTCGCAACTGCCGACCGGTCTTGATTATTACACCGACGGTTCAAAAGTTCAGAACATCAAAGCTTTGAATGTAACTAAAAGAGGATCGTCTTCGTTGTTTACTTGAGGTAGGTCAACTGACTTCAACTTCATTTTTATCGACTTCAAAGAGAAGGAGATGGGGGTCACCTAGGTACGATCAATCGATTATCATCGATTATTTGCGACGATTAATCGATTCCTAAATTAATAAATCGTGACAGCCCAAGTGGTGGGGTGGGGGGGGGGGGGGAGGGGGCAAGTAAACTATGCCTTTTCAGTTGAGTGTGAAACTAATTGATAGTTGGAGAATCGTCAAATTTGAACATAAAATCACACGGCAACATATATGTTCTCCCCGTTTATTCTTTTTATGAAATGATATACTGAGTGGATACAGGACTGTTTATCACGAAGTGATGAGCTAAGGAGACAGTAAAATGTTAACACTGTCGTCAATGCAAATATTTTAGTGTATTGCAACCAAAAGCAATATTTTCATGATTTATGTTGAGTGACATTCTTTGCTAGATGAATAGTGAAATTTTGGAGAAAATGTTATTTTGGGGATGTCATTTTGTCATTGATTTCACTTGCCAGCTAACCCACACCTCACATATAGTCAACAAAAGTCTCCTGTTATCCAGTGTCAAACGTTACGCCATCCTGAATAATAAATTTGCTTGAAGCGTGGCTGTCAACAAACTAGAAACAGGAATAACACAGCGAGTTTTCTTTATTTTGGGAAGTGTGATAGTGAAATTAATGTGAAATATCCTGTTTAAGCCTGTTATTTCAATCAAATCCTGTGATGGTAAGATGTACAGGAGGTTTGTACTCCACGAGGGCAATAACAGAGAAAACTGGTTTTCATTCATTTTGAACAGAACTGTAAATTCATTACATACCCTTGTTTACTTGACACCTTTGGGTAGCTTTTTGCCTTGAAGTTGATTTGCACACAAGATTTCAACTATCACTATTTTGGCATTTTCTAGATGTCGAAAACCATTACGTTGTAGGCTTGGCAATTTCAGGAGAGCGATTTTTTAGCTCTCCTTACTGCCCTCCTGAAAGAATTAAGGAGAGCGAAAAATTGCCCTCCTAAATATTTTGGTTTGGGATGATTGAGATTACATGTATTATGCTCACATTAAATTTTTGTTGTAAAGCAAAAATGTAATTTATCTTCGAAGTCACATAACATCACGTAATTTCATTTTGAAAGTGGTTTAGTGGTAAAAGGTAATGGCTGCAACCATACCCAAACACAGTTGCAATCATTTGAAGCAAAATGGGTCACAGCAATATTTTTTTTTTCTGTCAGTTTCAAGTTCAACAACTGACATCACAGTTTGAGGGGTAATTGTTCAAGGAATATTGACACTATAATATACTACCATTACTACTATCCTGTCACTTGAAGCACTTGCACCAGGATGTGACTGTAGATTCAAGCAGACCTGTTGTCCAAGAAAGTCATACGCCTACCACTACCACCTTCAACCCCCCTTGGGGGTTGAAGGTGGTAGGGGTAGGCGTATGACTTTCTTGGACAACAGGTCTGGGTACACACACAGGTCTTGTCAAGTGTGTGTTCGGTTGTTCGGTGAGACATCTAGATGTCTAAGAGATTTCGCTTTACCTTAGTAAAGTTAATAAAATCACTGATGTTGTCCGTTGGTTTCAGTTTCAATGAGTTCGTTCAACTGGATACTTAAAATGCTGTGTAAAGCTAATTGCTCTCCTAAGCTGATTGAGGAAAGCGATTTTTTGCCCTCCTGCATTTTTCAGAATGCCAGGCCTGAGTCGTTGTAAGTAACTTCTGGATTTCCTGTGGCTGCATACATTTGCATTCACCATAGTTAACATTTTTTCTCCTTCAAAACCACAGATTCAGCTCCATTGGTGTCAAATAGCCATTGTGTTGTTCCATCACAGACAGTGTGGTCCCCATAATGAGGAGCTATCAATAAATTATGGAAATATGCCTCAAAATTGCATAATTTTATTTATTCTCTATGTCTTTGGTCATCAGTTTATTTTTGTTCTTACAAAATACTCTCACAAGAATTAACATCATGTTCATGTTATAGTTGATACGCTAAAGTTTGTATTTTATCTAACAATCATATAGATTTTGGCCTGAAACCACGAGAAACGGTACGCATCACATAATGTGTTCCGATTCCGTATCATATAGACGACTCATTCTGATTCCGTATCAAATAGATTCAACTTCCGGTAAACACCGGAGTATATTCTAGATTATTTATTTTTTTATTTATTGATGTTTAAGGTCACATATTTATGCACAATGGCTAATCATGACCGTGACAGTTTTACGGGTGGAGGAAGCCGGAGTACCCGGAGAGAACCACCGAGCAACGACGAGCAGCTGCCAGCTCCCCAACATCGTAACTCCACACTGCAGCACAGGCAGCGTTAGATAGGTTGAAGACATGCGTACCATCGACGTGCAGTACGCCTTAGTACACGGCGTCATCGTGCCCCCACATGGGCAATGGGGGTGAAGTGTCTTGCCCAAGGACACAACGCGGTTGCCGCAGGTGGGATTCGAACGAGGACCTCTCGACTTGCAGCCTGCACCGCTACCTACTGAGCCACCGCGCCCCCAGTATATTCTAGAACCATATCTAGTACACACGACATCCTGGGAGGCACAAAAAAATATTTACTCGCCTTCGAATCAGTAATCACAATCTGATGATAGAAAAGGGAAGACATGTACAGCCCCCGATTCCGGTTAATGAACGAAAATGCCCAAAGTGTTGTTCGGGAGCAACTGAGGATGAATATCATTTCACCATGGAGTGTGATCACTATAGTCAATTACGGGAGGGACTCTTCGACTTGGTAACAAATGAAATTGGTCACTTGAAAAATGACAATGAGTCAATAATGTTCAAATTCATCATGCAAAACAACATCCCCAGGTTATGCAATCCTATCTGCAACATGATCCGACGATTCTTCATGCTACGGGAAGGCGACGACCCGGGAAATTGAACTCCAACGAAGAAACACCTTAGAATGTGATAAGGATGCACACAGTGAATAATTCATGTATATATATAATCATAAGCGTATATACACGCTAACGCACACGCAGGCATGCACACGCACGCACGCGCGCACACACATTTACCCTTGCACTCACATGTATGTGAGTGTGTGGGTGTGTGTGTGTGTGGGGATGTGTGTGTGTGTGTGTGAGGGGTGTGTCTGGGTGTAGGAGTGTGCGTGTAAGGATGTGTGTGTATGCAGATGTGTGCATGTATATATACATGTGTTCAAAATATCATTATATATTTCTCATTATATATTATAAAAGGACTATATTGAGACATGACAGGATATTCTATTGCTGATGATGCTGTATCAAATGGTCTTAATTATACTAATATTGTGCTATTATACATGCAATCTGCCCCAGTGCGGGTGATTTATTGCAATAAAGTTCTATTCTATTCTATTCTATTCCGCGCTATGACAAATACTAATATATGCATTGTTATTACGCATTAAAGTATGAAATTCAAAATTTTGGCCAATTCCAACCCAATTTAAACTGAAAAACGGAAAAACAGGCTTTATGTAACGGGATTGTTAGATAAATGTATTATCACGAACGACCAAATGCTTGTCCTGTAATTTGTATCAGATTCTCGGTCATGTTTACAATCGGATCACAACTCGCCCTGACGGGCGAGTTGTGATCCGATTGTAAACATGACCGAGAATCTGATACAAATTACAGGACATGCGCATGGTCATGATAATATATATATATATATCAGCAACTAGGGACACCTGACATTTCATAAGACTAGTAAGTTGATGGATCTCATTGGAATCAAGGCACCATACTGATTCCAGCAAGGTTGAACAAATGATTGTTTTAAAGGTGGCAAAAGTTGAGAGAGCGCAAGTTGGGTACAGGGTTGAAAGTACTAAATAGGCTTGATACTTGTGAATGTTAGTTTAATTAACAGCTGTGACATACAAATGTGTAGCTCAAAATTTAATCGTGGACTCATTTGTGGAAGTTCATCATGATGACCACTCCCATACCACATCCGTCATCTCTCCTTATCATTTTAATTTCAAATATTGGTAACAATGGGAAGTATAGAAGGCATCATGTGGTTAGTGCTCATCCAACTCCTTATGACATTTAAGAACACTTCTTTGAGTGGAGTGCACAGTCCATGATATGTTTTCGGTACGAAACCAAGGAAAATTTCCACTTTATCTCACTTTTTCGGTGTCTATATCACCTGAAAGTATGATCTATTGATTTTGCTAGTTGTTTGCTATCTCTGTGTACTGTTTATGTAAAAATACTTTGAGCTTCTATGAATGATACTAAAATGAAGGACCAAAATAGATTAAGTGTAAGCTTTTTCACAAAGTTGGTTGCGGGGTAGGGTTCATATTAACCATCACTGCTTGTTTAGCTGTTTTTTCTTTCATTGTTATTTATTTATTTATTTATTTATTTATGTATTTATTTATTTATTGGTGTTTAAGGTCACATACTTCTACACAATGGCTAATCATGACCATGACAGTTGTACGGGTGGAGGAAGCCGGAGTACCCGCAGAGAACCACCGAGCAACGGCGAGCAACTATCAGCTCCCCAACATACCAACTCCACACAAGCAGGGTTAGCATTGGTTGAAGACAAGTGTACCATCGACGTGCAGTACGCCTTAGTACACAGCGCACCGTGCCCCCACGTGGGCAATGGGGTGAAGTGTCTTGCCCGAGGCACACAACGCGGTTCCCGCAGGTGGGAATCGAACCGAGGACATCTCGGCTTGCAGCCTTCACCTCTACCTACTGAGTCACTGCGCCCCCTTCTTTCATTGAAGTCATGTGGTTATCTCATGGCAGGGTACTATTCTTCCATAAGCTGCTCCTTTTCTATAAATAATACTTTATTCAAACAGTTTTTGAAACAAAAGCAATCTTTTTCAATTTTATTTTGAGAAAAATGGAAGGTTTAATATTTCAGCCTCTCATTTTCACGTGACTACCTATTTCCCTTCGGGAGTTCATGCGGTCAGTCTGTTAATATATTAATACAAGAAAATGTCAGTTTGGGAATAGTTTTTCAATAAATTTGTTGTTTGTAGACATTCTATACAAAGAAATGGTAAAATAGACACATAATGTTTTTTTAACTGAAACAAAGAGGATGGGTTAACTGTAATTTTAATAGACCAGGCACTACAGGCAGAGGGCAGTGAGATTTAAAATGATATTTCAAATCAATTAGGAAATATATTTTCTGTAATTTAGTTTAAACAATATTTATTTCCAACCGCAGTGAGTACAGTATACAACATGAAGATGTTTGTGGATTCGACAGTAAGCCGTTGGCTTGTACAAGGTCGTTTCCACACCATTAATTAATTACCTCTAATATATTCGAGAAACAGCTATAAAATATGTTAAATCCAAACCAGTAAATAATTTACTAAGTAATAATACGGTTTGATATAGGTTGGAAACACATTTATGAAATTCTGAAATTATAGAAAGAAGAAGAAGAGAAATAAAAGAGAAAACCAGAAATAGTAATCATTTAAGTACTGATAGGCTACAATTTGTAAAACGCCACACTCCACAGAACGGAAGACATGGCCTGAAATGACAACGGAGAATGGCTTGTTGTGGGTTACTTGGTTGGCAACATTGGCTGAGGGTATCACATTTGAATTTCAAAATTCTTTAAGATTAGGATTAAGTGCCCTGGGGCGTCGCGTGACGGTAAGTGCATTGGATTCTCTTCGTCTTCATTGTGTGTTGTTTGTTATGCATCGGTTAAAGGGAGATTATTCGATGTTTCCTTGCCAATGACGGAGATATGCTCAATAATACCACCTCAAACTCATGGCTCCGTGATTTGTGCATACCAAATGAATGAAGAACCGCCCCGGCAGCGCGGTCATCACCTCCAATTCCCACCTTCCAGGAGGGACTTGGGTAGAGGAGGCAATGGCCGAGGGTTTGGGACATTTAGCTCATGGTTAAGAAAAAATTAGTTCTCAATTAGACCCCGGGAAGCATAAAGGAAGATCACTGCGCGTAGGTAAAATACCGATATCCAAAAAGAAAACGAGGCAGTGAGTGAGAAATGATGAAAGGCCACGCTTCCGTTCTGAGCAGCACGTCGAAGTCTATGAATGCCGGATGTGTGACGATGTCACATACTTGGCTGTATAGTCACATAAGAGCCATAAGAGCCTCGTCAGATAATCTATAGATAACTATGGTAAATTTATTAGGGCCGAAAAAAAAAAAAATAACAAACAAAAATAACTCTATTAAGAGAACGGACGACACGCTCATTGCTCACAAAGTGAACATCCGCAACCGATAAGGTTAATGAGCCGATAAGGTTAATTTTCTGTAATTTGAACCAAAAAGTACAAATCCCTTTATCAATTCTGTTACAACTTTAGGTTACAATACACTAAATGGAGGCAAAAACGCCCCCACCCCCCTCCTAACGGATTTTACCTCAACATTTAATATAACAATAACATGACTTTGGAGGGAATTGGGATTTATTAATGGCCCAACAGGTGTGAATAACAGCCCGACAGCTTATAAAAAGCCTGAGACGAAGTCGAGAGCCGTTAATAAGCTGAAGGGCTGTTATTCACACCTGTTGGACCGTTAATAAATCACAAGGCCCGACAAAGTCATGTTATTACTATTATTACCACTGGGAGTCTGAGAAAGTTTTGACCCTGTATCTTACATGGCATTTTTAAAGTTTTCAAATTCCACAGATCGTCCCCTGAGTTCCAGTGTGTTTTGTGTGCCTACTACTGGCACATAGAACACATTGGAACTCCGGGGACGAGATGATAATACCGTCTGTTGTCAAACAAACTGGTGTCACATGATTATCACATGATCGACACTGGTACGCTTTCAATTGCAACGAAGTTAGAAAACTTAAAAACAGACCCCATGCTTACCGCTTTTAGGTCAGGAATAAAGGATAACAGTGTATACAGACTTACTTAACATAGATACAGCTGCTTGTTCTTATGGGGCTAACTTTACTCGACATTTTACATATTTAATAATTTAAATAAAATCATATTGTTTACAAGTTGAAGGCATTTCCATTTTTTTTTTCTGTTCATTTTTACATTGAGATAATATAGTAGATTGAGGACTGTTTTCCCAAATGAACATGATGAGCAAAGGAGACAGGAAAATGTTAATAATGTCGTCAATGTATTAGTGTATTGCAACCAAGTATTCATAACACATCTGCTGCGCACATACTTGTGTCATGTTAAATTCATAACAATTTCATTTTTGTTTTGTTTTTCAGAAGTGTCGCTCTGTCCTACATATACGAGTTTGTCAACCTGACAGATGACCGAAGGAAAACTGGATAACTGTTTGGTGAGTTTAATGTACTTTTTGTTACTTTCTTTCGAATTTTAAGTTGATATTGATGAACTTAGCGGGTTATCCGCAATTCGCCGGCGTGCACGCTTTCGGGACACTAGTGAAAGTCTGTAAGGAATTCGTTGCTGTTGTGGCTACGTGTTTACGCAAAATTTACGCGTGGACTACCGTTGATGTAAATGTAATGTACCTTTATTCACAAAACGTACAGATATTCATTCGTGATATTCCAATTGATAGGTCTTGAATTCGCTTGAAAACATCAACACATAGAACGACAGGCGCATGTGAATGGGTTAATCGATATGGCACGAGTGGGAGCGCGGAAGGATACAAAGAGAGGCCGCAGGCCTCGATTTTTATCCTTCCACGAGGACCCAAGTGCCACATCGATTAATCAATTCACACTTGTTGTTCTGTGTTTAGTGCATGCCTTCACGCCTATAAAACAATTATTAGAAAGACACTCAGCAAGCAATTCATATGGAAATTATCAACAAAAAGAACACATTTTATCGCCAACCAAATATGCGTACTCATACTCTTCTTCTGAATATTCATTATCCCCTTCATATATCAACTCTATTTCTTCTTCGCAATTTTCGTGCACATTAAACTCGCCATATCTTTCAGGTTTAGACATTTTATTTAGTTATTTCGCAATCGGTTCAGTTTCGGGTGATCAATCGTCTGCTAAACGATTTCCGTTCGTCACATGTGTGCGGAGCGGATTTTTATTTTCTGTAGATGAGGATTTCACACAACAGGCGTGTAATAAAATTAATGGAACCACGCGATTTAACCCTTTACCCAACGTAACGGCCAAAACCGGCCAGCGCTATTCTAAAAAATCGCCAATTAATTTTCAAAATATTTTCATTTTTTGTCTCAAAAACATGGGTTATGACCCCTCGTTGGAACGAGCTCGTCGAGCTCGTTCCAACGAGGGGTCATAACCTATGTTTTTGAGACAAAAAATGAAAAAATTTAGTTATTCAAGAATTTTTTTTGCAAGTGTCGTCTGCTTTTCATGTTATGTAAAGGGTTAATCATAAAACTACAGTTGTCGTGAGTTTTCGTTCATAATATTTAGTAAACAGACAAAGATTCCGTCAAATCCAAACTTTATGGAAAAATATTTTTGACATTTAGTCAAACTGAATAAATGTTTATTGGTTTCTATAATAGTGTCGCTTTTCCGACCAGTGGAAATATTCCATCCGATCAGAGACGTAGCTACAGGCTGAAGGAGGGTGTCTCACACTCCAGAAAATTTGTCCAAAAATCAAGATAGTTGGAATTTTTTTAGGCAAAAATTCCAACAATTGGAAATTCCAAGCATTGCTGTAACGGATGTTTTTTTCCGAATGTGTTCCTACATTCCCGTGAAAATTCCAACCGCCGACCCCCACAGACAGAATTCTCCACGTCTATAAACACAATTATTAGAAGGACACTCAGCAGTTCATTTGACAACTATCAACAAAAAGAACACATTTTATCGCCAGCCAAATTTGCGAGGGGAACCCGTGTTACTATTTCGTCCCCTGAGTTCCAATGTGTTCTGTGTGTCTACTAGCAGCCTACTAGCACATATAACACATTGGAACTCAGTGGACAATTTTTAGCTGCCGCTCGGGATTCCATGGGGTGGGTATGTACGGGGTGTCTCACTTCCCCGAATATTTGTCCAAACATCAACATAGTTGGAAATTTTTTCAGGCAAAAATTCCAACAGTTGGAAATTCGAAGCATTGTTGTAAAGGAGGTTTTTTCCGAGTGTGCTATTACATTTCCGTGAAAATTCCAGCCGCCGACCCCCACAGGCAGAATTCTGATCGAACAATGCAATATTTCCCGACGACTCAGCGACTCCGAAGTTAATTCCACAACCGTTGTCGTGTTACGTATTTTGTTCTCTCCTATATGACATGCACTCACAGACTGCAGCTTGTATTAGGACTCAAAATATACCCCCTGTGAGGCTGTGTTCTGGAATTTTTAAAGTTACTACCAAAATTGTGCACAGTTTTCTTTGGATCTGTACTCTCATGACAGATAGACATAGCCAGAGTGAAAATTTTGATTCGTATTTGGTGTTGTTGAATTAATATCTCACACAAATTGTGACATATAGGCTGAGTAGACAGATACGGTCTACTTCGAGACAGCAGTGTCACAAGAAATTGTCATTTTGTGCTATCATAAAACCCCAAATTATTTATATACATGTAGATATTTAGCTGCTGTAATTTAACCCTTTACCTAACATGAAAAGCAGACGATACTTGAAAAAAAAATTCTTGAATAACTATTTGTTTTCATTTTTTGTCTCAAAAACATAGGTTATGACCCCTCATTGGAACGAGCTCGACGAGCTCGTTCCAATGAGGGGTCATAACCTATGTTTTTGAGACAAAAAATGAAAAAATAATTAAAATTAATTGGCGATTTTTGAGAATAGCGCTGGCCGGTTTTGGCCGTTACGTTGGGTAAAGGGTTAAACTGCTTGGAAATATTCTCAGAATGCCATGAAGCCTATCGATACAGTCAATCGGAGTCAACATTTTGAAAAATGGGGGATGGGGGAGGGGGGGATCACCCCTTTAAGTATCCATCACTAGTTGGAATTTCATAGATCTACACCCCCGCCCCCTCCCCCACCATTGAAAACCTCCTAGCTACGTCCCTGCATCCGATTAAATATAAAAAAATGCCATGAAGTAACTATTGGAGTTCTCGACTGATTCCAGGCCGTAATAGCGTTAGATTCGTTAATAATTTGATTTGTGGCTTGAAAGCTTGGACGGGGTGCTTTTCTTTATTTGTAGACTTTGGTGGCATCACCACTCTAACTAGGATTGCGGACCGTACCGCTTTGGACCGGTAAGGTACGCGGTCCGGGGGTGTACCGGACCGTGGAAAAGGACCGCCGGCAGTGGACCGGTACACTACCCCTGGTCCGGTATTTTGCGGGCCGGTCCACCTCATCAATTGAGTCCTTGATAACAGAAAGGCAGAATTGTTTTATTCGTCAAGTAAACTGGCTTTCATAATATTGTCACATTTTTATTGTGTGCACTGTGCGCGTCGGCTTTTGACGACGTTGTTGCCGTCTGTCAAGAATCTTTCTCACCGTGACCGCATTTGACCTTGCTGTTAATTTCAAAGACTTCGCTCCGCGAAAGCATCAAAGCAGTTAGCAATGACCGAGTGATCACTGTCCTCGTCAATACGACTACGTGTGTGATTGTTTCCAAAACGCTCTAAGCTCTGCTTGGTTGCTCGGTTCAATACAGTAAAGTCGCCGTGGACTGGTCACTTTCCACGCATGGGCAATATTTCCACGGACGCAATAATATTAGATTCCAAACACTAATTACAGGAATAATCATCAAAAATTTAATTAATGAAGCACCGGGTACAACCCGGTGCTTCATTAATTAAAATTTTGCTGATGAGGATTTTTACAACCTGGTAAACACATGCGTGGACATAATTGCCCACGTGTGGATTACGACCAATCCACGGCGACTTTACTGTAGGTATAACTTCAAAGAAATTGAGAAAAATGTTCGGAACAGGTCCATTTAAAACACCAATTCCTACAATAAAGCTGGCATTCTTGTGAGACTACGCGATGTCGAACGAGTCGGTAAAAAGCCCGTCGGCTTCTACTAGCGAGGATAGTAGACCTGTAAAACGGAAAAGGTCGCTCAGGGACAGGGATGTGGCAACAGGAGTGAGGGAGGGGGGGGGGGGGGCAGCGCTGCAATGCAACCACCTATAGAAACCACTCACAGTTGGAATTTACACCGGTGGCACCCCCCCCCCCCCCATCTGAAACCCTCTAGCCACATCCCTGCTCAGGGACACTTTACCTGTGAAATATTCTGGACCTATTTACGAACATTTTTTTACTCGATTCTGATGATTCCTGTGTATTTAGGTGCATATCAAGAAAGGTGGCGGTGGTCAGAGTAATTTGAAAAAAAACCTTTCAATTATAACCAATAGGTAACCGGTTCTCGTCAGATCACCGAAGTTAAGCAACGTCGAACCCAGTTAGTCCTCGGATGGGTGACCGTCTGAGCGATCGATTCGGACTCCCGCGTTGTGTCCTTGGGCAAGGCACTCTTAACCCCGATTGTCCACACGGGGGCACGATGACGCCGTGTACTAAGGCGTACTGCACGTCGATGGTGCGCATGTCTTCAACCAATCTAACCCTGCCTGTGCAGCATTGCGCAGTTACGATGTTGGGGAGCTGGCAGCTGCTCGTCGTTGCTCGGTGGTTCTCTCCAGGTACTCCGGCTTCCTCCACCCGTAAAACTGTCACGGTCAAGATTAGCCATTGTGCATACGTATGTGACCTTAAACACAAATAATTAATTATTAATTATAACCAATAATGCTAAAACTTTTTCAATGTTGGATTATGTGATAAAAAAAAGCCTGAATCAACATCAGCATCACACTGCCAAAAATATCGGTTCTCTTTAGAACCAAAACTGGTTCTAATCTTGTCCTTGAGATGGAACCAGTTCTGCTTGAACAGTATTTATTTCAAATCAAATAAATTTATAAAGATTAACATTAAATATTAACAGAATTAAACATAAATTGAGGGGGTTTCAGTCGTAAGTTTAGAGCTTATACGAGGTTGTCTCAAATCATTATTAAGCAAAGGAGATATGAACAGTTGGCATATCGAACCAGTTTTGGTTCTGTATAAGCAAAGGAGATATGAACAGTTGGCATATCGAACCAGTTTTGGTTCTATACAGAACCAAAACTGGTTCGATATGCCAACTGTTCATATCTCCTTTGTTTCAAAATGTTTGGCGACTGCGTTGAATAAGCTCCAAGTTTACTGCTGAATCTACTTCAGTTCATGTAATATTCTGTTAAAATTGAATGCTAATCTTGGTAAATTTATTTGATTTGAAATAAATACTGTTTAAACAGAACTGGTTCCATCTCAGGGACAAGATTAGAACCAGTTTGGGTTCTAAAGAGAACCTATATTTTTTGCAGTGTAGGATCTATGGGAAGTTCGAAATCAAGTCAATCTACTTCAGGTATAGTTCAAGGAATTGCTGTCCCTGAACCAGAATTTGGATCACAGGCATACTACAAGAAGGATAGTAATCGCTATATCCAATGCAAACGTTATCTCACAGAAATGATCTGTGCAGATGTTCAACCAGTTTCTATCTTGAATGACCCAGGATTTCTCAAATATTCCTACACCTTGAACCCAAAGTTCCTCGTGCTTTCGAGGGGGACTATTGAAATAGAAATAATTAAACTTTACGAAGACATAAAGGCCGAAATTCTCACAAAATATGAAACTGAAATTGATTATTACTCTATAACATGTGATAAATAGACGATATGGAATGAGTGTTTTTCTCATATAATATTTATGAAACGAGTCAAGAATTTTCCGTTTTGGCGAGCCTCTGGCGAGCCCAAACAGAAAATTCGGACGAGTTTCATAAATAATATATGAGAAAAACACTCATTTCATATTCTATTTATCATATGACACACACACACTCACAAATTAGCCACTTAGTAGGACTTTTTAACCCATCACCTAACTTGAGTTGCAGACGGCACTTGGAAAAAACATCCTCGTATAACTAAAAATTTTCATTGTTTGCTTCCAAAACATAGGTTATGACCCCTCATTGGAACGAGCTCGTCGAGCTCGTTCCAATGAGGGGTCATAACCTATGTTTTGGAAGTAAAATTGAAAATATAAAAAAAAATGAATGGCGTTTTTGTTGTAGGTAAACGATTAATACAACATAACCCACCCTAAATATGACAGATAACGTAAATTCTCCCTACTGAAATTATGCAAATGTGACCCAGTTGTATTTTGTTTAGCCAATCAAATTGTCCAGTTTTGAAATTGACCAATGAAAGCTCCCAACTCTAATTATGCAAATTATGAAAATGTGGCCCAGTTGTATTTTGTTCAGCCATTCAAATTGTCTAGTTTTGAAATTGACCAATGAAATTAACGGAAGGCTTTATTTATCACTGATTAATATGAAAACAAAATATCAAATGTTTTAAAGTGAACAAAACGGACGAGTCATGTGATAAATGGGCATCTCAGTTAATGAAGTCATTCATCAGCTTAACAGTACATTATGTGTATACTAAGGAATCTTGGGAACTGGAAAGTAAACGTTTACGCGCTCTGGCTTTCATAGGAGAGCATACAGCTCAGCTCATCGCAGAGAAAGTCGATGAAATTCTCGATATTTGGCAGCTGACGCAGGCTGACGAAACAAAACTTAGTGGCTGTTACTTGTGGCAATGCTATCTCAAACATAGAATGTTGTCAAGAGTTATTTTGACCAAAATAATTGATGAAAAGTTGCCTCACCCGAATGCGCCCAAACCAGTTTATTTTCCAACTGAAGCTGAATGGAACCTCATTGCTCAACTTGTGCCTATTTTAAGGCCATTCTGCGGCGTAACCGTGTGGAGGAGCAGCTCATCGTATGTTACTGTTTCTGTTGTCAGATCCTTTATTCTGTATGCTAAGGAAAACGGTACGTGTGTTACTGAATGACTTGCCTTCAGTGAAAAACCTAAAGGAACGCATAATGATGAAAATCGACAAGTATTTCGAAAACAACGAAGAACTGGAACTGGACAAACGTACATATTTGGATTCACGATTGTGTGAATTTAACCACAAAATTGAAATTCGATCGAATATTGAAAAAGAACTGACAAGTGATTTGGAAAGAATGATTGATCAGGGAGAACAGTTTTCAACTGCATGTCTGACAGTTCGTGGTTGCAATTCTTCGAGCACACGTGGTTGTAGTGAACCATCGGAGACAAAAGTGAAGGGACTAGAGCGTCTGCTTCTGCCAGTTCTTGGAAGAACCAAGTCTTAATAACCCACAGAAAGCTGTCACCGAGATTGCCAGGTATAATGCTTTGCCATGGGCAGATATAAACACTAACCCTCGTATGTGGTGGAAGCTGCACGAGAACACGCTTCTTAACCCTTTACCTAACATGAAAAGCAGACGACACTTGCAAAAAAAATTCTTGAATAACTAATTTTTTTTATTTTTTGTCTCAAAAACATAGGTTATGACCCCTCGTTGGAACGAGCTCGACGAGCTCGTTCCAACGAGGGGTCATAACCTATGTTTTTGAGACAAAAAATGAAAATATTTTGAAAATTAATTGGCGATTTTTGAGAATAGCGCTGGCCGGTTTTGGCCGTTACGTTGGGTAAAGGGTTAACTTGTCACTTTTAGTCAGGAAATTAATGTGTGTTGTTGCCACAGTTGTCCCAAGTGAACGCCTGTTTAGCACTGCCGGTGACATTGTTAGTAGTGTTAGGAGCAGACTTCTTCCAGACAGTGTACATAAACTCTCTTTTCTACACGATAACATAGGACTATGTCACTTTCCGCAGTATAAAATGATGAGAAGCATCTGTCCCTGCAAAGCCTGCGAGGAGTTGGTCGCGTCTGAGGGATTTGACAGTCTCTAACATCTTTTAAGATTCCATTTCCACCTTTACTTGGAGTTATCTTACTGGTAAATTGGGCATAGTCTTTTCCATACCTGCTGTTTTTTTCGGCCAAAAAAGAACAATGAAAACTTTATCGTCGTTTATTTCTTACATAAAGGTGCGTTCACAACTTCACATTTTTCTGATTTTGCATCAACGGCAATGCGACAACAACGAAAAAATCAATTATGTGTATAATGGTATTGAACTGGTATGTACACATCATGACATGTATACGGAAACGACAACGATAACGGTATCATTGCCGTTTCTGTATACATGTGAACATTCCCGTTTAATAATTAATACCATATTGCTAATGTAGTTATACGTTTTGGGTCCAAATACTCAATTCCCATTGGCCAGCTGGATGAAAACATGTAATTCATTTTCCAATGAATACATTTGGTCGAACTTTGACGCGCATTTACGTTCAAGTGAATAATTTGTGATATCTCAAACAACTTACAAGAAATGTCAATCGACAGTGTGAAATTATTTCAGTGATTTTATTCTTGAACTTGTTGTCGTTTCATAGGTGATTATAGTTTTCTGATGTGTTAAATAAATTGTTTTGAACATTCCAAGTTTCGTTGCGAAAGACGGCGATTTTTGGGTCAATGCCGAAAACCGGCGCTCAACTCAGAGTTGTGCGCATTGCCTTTGTGGGGTGGTTTTTCGCCTCGTTCGTTCGTACATGTTTTATTTCGTCTTTCTGCTTTGTTGTTTGGTAAAAAGTAGTTTAAACAGTTACGGAATGTAATTATAAGAATTGAATGCAATTTTTATAATCTTTATTGGAGTATGAACGTGTGGGAATAGGTACAAATTGTATGAATCCCTTCATATACAATTTATACCTATTCCCACACGTTCATACTCCAATAAAGATTATAAAAATTGCATTCAATTCTTAAATAAACGATTTTTCGCTGTTATCGCATTGCCGTTGCCGCAAAATCTGATAAATGTGAATTGTGAACGCTCCTTAAGAGTTTCTGAAGTGTGACAGTGTCTTTTTGAGTTTCTGATTATTAAACACGCTCAATTTACTTGAATTTAGATTATTCTTAAATTTGTGTGTACCGGACCGGGTTGTACCGGTCCACCAACGAATACCGCACCGTGAAGAGCTGGACCGGACCTGGTTGGACCACCCCGACACAGGACCGGACCACCCTGGGCGGTCTGGCCCGGTCCGCATCTCTACGATAAACCCCAATAAATTCCCCTGTGGGAACCCATGCAGAGAAGTAAAGCGCGCTTGTTCACTGTAGTAGTAGAAAATAGACAGAACGCGATGTCTGTTTGAATCGGTGGGTGTTCTACATAACGAGTTGGAATGGCATAGTCAAATATGATTACGCCATTCCAGCACAACCCATGCATTAAAATTAATTTAAATAGACACATTTTAATTCCGATGTTTATACCAGAGGTGAAGAGTCCGTTTGTTTTGACTGAAGCTGTACTGATCAAATGGATCGATAAAAAATCAAAACAACCTTTTCGGAACCAGTGTTTTTTTAAAATTCGTATCGCTGTTTCTCTTCGGCTGGTGCCCATTCACGCCTAACCACTTGGTTGCTATTACTGTTAGTAAAAATATATAAGTACAGACTTGTGCAGATTTGCAAAACAGCTGGGAGAAACATTTTTAAAAGAAGTTCGAAGTATGTCAAGATGTACGAAGATTTACCGAAATAAAGTTGACCAATTCAGATATAACGGGATCCACAAAACGAGACGGCCGGAGACTGGGTTAATGTTCTTGTTGAAAATCGTTGGGTTTTTGAAAAATATTATCTCATTTTGGGTTAACTAATGTTTTGTGAACCGACTTTACTTTGCTTTGGACGTTTTCATTTTCACACAATGCGACAGATGGTCTATAATTGTATAATGAAATTTGGAAAACTTTTCAAAGCGTAACTGATGACTCGATGGGAAAGGAACTGGTATGAACGGTGCTGGGAATAGGGCTGTCGCGACTATCATTTTTTGTAATCGACTAATCGTGACCAGTAATCGACGGTTAATCGATTAATAGTCGCTTCCCATGATTTTTTTTAGCAAATCATTCTTCTGTTCGAAAAACTCTTAAAATGACAATGGCACCAGTGTGTTCAGACGAAGTGGGGTTGTGGGAACAACAAATCGGTCCCGACTGAAGCTACATGTAGTCCAATCTTGGACCCACAGTCCGTAATATAATTTTTGGGGTTGGTACGTCCTGTAGGACGTACCAACCCCAAAAATAATATTACTGACTGCGGGTCCAAGTTTGAACTAGATTGAAGCCGATGAATTAAAATGAATTTACCAAAGAACGTTCCTGCATATGTTTCCTTTCTGCAATAAGTTTCTCGAAATTTTGAACATTGAGATCTATGCATTCCCTCGTCAGTTGTTAAAATTGGATCTTAGTCTGAAGTTCCGAACTTTGAGAAGTGATCTGACGTTCTGACTTTCGTCATAATTTTGTCACTTCCGCGCTTTGGGTTTTCCAATGGGTGCATTCGTGTGTACAAGACTGGAGAAATTCAGAAGAATCTATTCTTCTCGAGTAACTGTGAGTGTTCTTTCTTACACAGTCAGTGACAGTCGTACAGTCTTCCGGATATGAATGTTAACTATGGTTAGATATTTAAAGTTATTCACCTTCATTGATCATTCACCTCACAAAACAATGCAATTTAGCCCCGACGTGTAGTAGACGTGTACCACCTTGAAAATGAACGACGATCGAATAAAAATAAAAAGCGTCGACTACTTCAATAGTCGACGGTTAGTCGACTAATTGAATAATCGCGACAGCCCTAGCTGGGAAAAAACGTTCCGGCTTGTACATCACGCATTGAATACAGAATCATTTATGTCATAGCGGCCGTTCCGTTAAATACAAGGGTTTAAAGCTGAATGGATGTGTAATAAATATTATAAGGCTATGTTTCACTGGTTACATAAGACCCAGTAACCAATGTTTGGAGTAGAAGTCCTCTGAAATGGGCAACATGGGTATAAACTATTGACTAAACTTGACTTTATCTCCATGTTGCGGTCACGATTAGGCGTCGTTCAGAAATAGGTGACTTTAAACATCAATAAATGAATAAATAAATAAACCCCAATAAAATAATTCCTAAAATGTACCATCTTCTGAATAATCAGCACATCTCTTTAGCCTCAAAAACATAGATTATGAGCCTTTATTGCAACGAGCTCGTTCCAGTGAGGGGCCATAAGCTATGAGTACGATGTAAAAATTAAAGAAAAAAATTGGTTGGTGTTTTTTATCAACAACGCTGGTCCATTATAGCCGTTACGTTGGTTAGAGGGTTCAATTACACATTATGTGATAAAAAGAATTCAAATTCGTCACACTGTGATATGAAATTTCTGAACACCTTTCCTTAAAATCGAAGGCAAACAATTGAACAATGATTTAATTAGAGAATGACGAGTTTTGTGGCCTGATATGCAGATACGTTGGGTAGAGGTTTAATCCTTTACCTAACAAATCGTCCGCATCCGTCCGCGTAATATGCAAATTTAGCAGTTGAAAAAATTAAATTTTTCAAAATATTTCAACAAAACCATATCATGTGACCCCTCATTGGAACGAGCTCATTCTCATTGAGCTCGTTCCAATGAGGGGTCACATGATATGGTTTTATTGAAATTTTTTGAAAAATTTAAAAAAAATATATTACTGACTGTCTCCAAGCGGATGAATCACTTGCTTTTCGGTCAGATTTTCTCTCTTATTTGTTGAATGACCCTCTGTTTTCGGGTCAGAAAATAATCGTCGCCTATGGAAAAATATTTAGTTCTTTGATACCTGACAGTCCTTTGTTCCCCAAGTCGGCCAGAGCACGTGCTTTCTTTTCTCTCAGAAACAAAGGCACGACTTCGGCTTGTCGTTATTTATGATAGAATCGAAATCGTGTGCTCCAACCTTTTACATGTACTTTTATAGACAGAGGCGTAGCCAGCCCAACGCAAGTGTGGGGGAGGGGGGAGGGGGCAAACTCGCAGAGTATGGCTTAGCTCCATTTTAATAGAGGGTGGGGGTGGGGGGGGGGGTTGTGAGGGTGGTGTGTGCTGGAAAAGCTTTCCAAGCCTTCGCATCTCAGAATTTTGCGTCCCCTTAGTTTGAGCTAGATAAACAAGGTAACAATAATCAGGGTTTCCACTAGAAGGAAATAAATGTGTCCGATATGGGGCGGCCAAGAGTCGTCGACGGGGGTTTTTGAACCCTGGAATTCAAAATTTTCCTTGCATCTGAGCGGACATTTTGAGGTTTTTCATGTATTGACGACTGTCTACCTTTTCACCGACACGGATATTATGACAAGCAATCTACAAAACTACAACCTAACCCCTATGGACCTTGCCCCTACGATTTTTATGCTATTTTTGAACATATTTCGAGGACCAACTTTGAAGGAAAGTGCGAGGGGGGACGCGTCCCCCAACCCCCCCCCCCCCCCACCGGTGGAGACGCCACTGTTTATAGACTCATTTGGAAACGCTATGCAAAATGACTTTAGGACAATATTTCCTTCTTGAAGCACGGTGCGTCATTGAAACACAGCGGGAGAATGTTAGTCAACGTTATGATTTTTATTTTAAATGATTCTCGCGCATAACGAAAAGGGGATCCAGAGTTTTTGCGTTGACACTCTGATTATCTCATTCGGGGGCGCAATTTCTGTATTTCCACAAAAACGCTAGATGTTGTCAATATAACGAACTTGATTACTGCTAGTAGTTATTTTTACAGTGTGAAAAAGAATTTTTGTTTCAAGGAATTTTTCTAGAGTTGTATCCCTTCTACTGCAAGATTTCCACCACGAAGGCGTTCTTAAAAATCACGGATGGATATGAATGGTTTCAATACACTGTTTTTTTTCCATTGGTGACAGTACAAATCCTCTCTCCCTCTCCTGACCTCACCGGGCAGATTTTGGCAAAAAAACAACCCTATATTAGGGCTGTCACGATTTTTGAATTTAGGAATCGATTAATCGTCGCAAATAATCGATTATAATCGATTAATCGTATATAGATGACCCCGTCCCCACATTTCCCTCTCTTAAAATCGTTAAAAATGAAGTTCACGTCAGTGACCTACCTCAAGTAAACAACGAAGACGATCCTCTTTGAGGTACATTCAAAGGTTTGATGTTCTGAACTTTTGAACCGTCAGTGTAATAATCAAGACCGGTCGTCAGTTGCGAACTTCGGAAGTTCGCAACTGCCGACCGGTCTTGATTATTACACTGACGGTTCAAAAGTTCAGAGCATCAAAGCTTTGAATGTTCCTAAAAGGCAAATGCTTCTAACTGCTTCTTGAGATTTAATGTCGACGTTCTTGACCCTTTACCTTAAGAAACAATATTTTTTTTGATTTTTTTTAATTATTAAACGTCTAAAACGGGGTAAATTTACCGATTCTTCGACGTGATCGATCAGCAATCGATTAATCGAATAATCGTGACAGCCCTCCCTATATCCATCTAGTTTATCACTTCTTGAAAAAATATACTGAAAAAATATAGGCCGCCAGGTGACATTTGCCTTTAGATATGGTGATTCCTGTGCTCCCGTCCAGTTTCGCACTGAATTAAGTAGATATACTTGTATCTACCCCCACCCAATTTTTATCTTCTCTCACACTTTTCAGAAGACACTTATCACCATTTTATATTTTTTTCAAAACATTGCTCTTTAACATTTTATTCACACTTACAACCTCAGTTCATTTTCCACCAACTGAATAAATCAGGGAACTTTTATCCTGCATTAAAGGTTGGGATGCAAACCACTAGTGGCGCTTTGTACATGAAAACAGTGTTTTGTCGCCTGGCCATCTTAAAAGTCAAAATAGGTATGGATGTCTTTTCAGACACTCTTAAAAGTCAGCAATGGGTATGAATAGCTACAGACTCTTTTACAGGGATGGATACGAATGTCATCATATTATCATAAAAGTGAGAATTGGGTATAAATGTTGCAAGGCTATCTTAACCCTTTACCCAACGTAACGGCCAAAACCGGCCAGCGCTATTCTCAAAAATCGCCATTTAATTTTCATTATTTTTTTCATTTTTTGTCATAACCTATGTTTTGGAGACAAAAAATGAAAAAAATTAGCTATTCAAGAATTGGTTTTGCAAGTGTCGTCTGCTTTTCATGTTAGGTATAGGGTTAAAAGTTGGAAGTGCAGGCTATCTTAAAAATGAAAAAGTAAAAAGTGGATATAAGTGTCACCAGACTTTCTCAAACGTCGTTGTCATGCTAACTTGAAAGTCAGAAGTGAATATGCCGGGCGCCAGACTATCTTGAAAGTCAGAGATAGATATGAATTTCGTCAGGCTACCTTAAAAGTCAAGCGTAGATATGAATGTTGCCAGACTGTCTTAAATGTGGTGGATATGAACGTCCGAAGGTAATCTTGAAAGTTAGAATGGACATGAATGTCATCAGACTGTCTTAAAAGTCAGGGATAAATATGAATGTCGCCAGACACAAGTCAGGGATAAATATGAATGTCGCCAGACACAAGTCAGGCATAAGTATGAATGCCGCCAGACACAAGTCAGGGATAAATATGAATGTCTCCAGACACAAGTCAGGGATAAACATGAATGTCGCCAGACACAAGTCAGGGATAAATATGAATGTCGCCAGACACAAGTCAGGCTTAAGTATGAATGTAGCCAGACACAAGTCAGGGATAAATATGAATGTCGCCAGACACAAGTCAGGGATAAATATGAATGTCGCCAGACACAAGTCAGGGATAAATATGAATGTCGCCAGACACAAGTCAGGGATAAATATGAATGTCGCCAGGCACAAGTCAGGGATAAATATGAATCTCGCCAGACACAAGTCAGGGATAAATATGAATGTCGCCAGACACAAGTCAGGGATAAATATGAATGTCGCCAGACACAAGTCAGACATAAATATGAATGTCGCCAGACACAAGTCAGGAGTAGATAGGAATGTCACCAGACACAAGTCACGGTAGGAATGTAGCCAGACTATCTTCAACGTGGGTTGGAAATGGATGTCTCCAGGCTATCTTAAATTTAAAAGTAAAAGGTGGATTTGATTATCACTAAACTAGCTTAAAAGTCAGTGGTAAATATGAATGTCACCAGATTATCTTCAAAGTCAGGGAGAGATATGAAATTCTCATCACTGTCTTAAACGTCGGGTAGATATGAATGTTGGGCCATGGTAAAAGTGATAAGAGGATATGAATGTCGACTTTCGTAAACATCGAGAAGATTTGAATGTCGTCAGGCTATCATAAAGTCCCAAATGGATATAAACGTCACCATACTATCTTAAAAGTCATGGTGCTATGAATGTAGCCATACTATCTTAAAAGTCATGGTGCTATGAATGTCACCATACTATCTTAAAAGCCATGGGTGCTATGAATGTCACCATACTATCTAAAAATCATGGGTGCTATGAATGTCACCCAGACGATCGTAAAAATCATGGTGCTATGAATGTCACCAGACTATCTTAAAGGCATGGGTGCTATGAATGTCACCCAGACTATCTTAAAAATCATGGTGCTATGAATGTCACCAGACTATCTTAAAAGTCATGGTGCTATGAATGCCACCATACTATCTTAAAAGCCATAGGTGCTATGAATGTCACCATACTATCTTAAAAATCATGGGTGCTATGAATGTCACCCATATTATCTTAAATGTCATGGGTGCTATGAATGTCACCCAGACTATCTTAAAAGTCATGGCGCTATGAATGTCACCATACTATCTTAAAAGTCATGAGTGCTATGAATGTCACCCAGACTATCTTAAAAATCATGGTGCTATGAATGTCACCATACTATCTTAAAAGTCATGGGTGCTATGAATATCACCCAGACTGCCTTAAAGGCCATGTGTGCAGTGAATGTAACCAGACTATCTTAAAAGTCATGGGTGCTATGAATGTCACCCAGACTATCTTAAAAATCATGGTGCTATGGATGTCACCATACTATCTTAAAAGTCATGGGTGCTATGAATATCACCCAGACTATCTTAAAAGTCATGGTGCTATTAATGCCACCATACTATCTTAAAGGCATGGGTGCTATGAATGTCACCCAGACTATCTTAAAAATCAAGGTGCTATGAATGTCACCAGACTATCTTAAAAGTCATGGTGCTATGAATGCCACCATACTATCTTAAAAGCCATGGGTGCTATGAATGTCACCATACTATCTTAAAAATCATGGGTGCTATGAATGTCACCCAGACTATCGTAAAAATCATGGTGCTATGAATGTCACCAGACTATCTTAAAGGCATGGGTGCTATGAATGTCACCCAGACTATCGTAAAAATCATGGTGCTATGAATGTCACCATACTATCTTAAAAATCATGGGTGCTATGAATGTCACCCAGACTATCGTAAAAATCATGGTGCTATGAATGTCACCAGACTATCTTAAAGGCATGGGCGCTATGAATGTCACCCAGACTATCTTAAAAATCATGGTGCTATGAATGTCACCAGACTATCTTAAAAGTCATGGTGCTATGAATGCCACCATACTATCTTAAAAGCCATGGGTGCTATGAATGTCACCATACTATCTTAAAAATCATGGGTGCTATGAATGTCACCCATACTATCTTAAATGTCATAGGTGCTATGAATGTCACCAGACTATCTTAAAAGTCATGGCGCTATGAATGTCACCATACTATCTTAAAAGTCATGGGTGCTATGAATGTCACCCAGACTATCTTAAAAATCATGGTGCTATGAATGTCACCATACTATCTTAAAAGTCATGGGTGCTATGAATATCACCCAGACTGCCTTAAAGGCCATGTGTGCAGTCATTGTCACCAGACTATCTTAAAAGTCATGGGTGCTATGAATGCCACCCAGACTATCTTAAAAATCATGGTGCTATGAATGTCACCATACTATCTTAAAAGTCATGGGTGCTATGAATATCACCCAGACTATCTTAAAAGTCATGGTGCTATGAATGCCACCATACTATCTTAAAAGCCATGGGTGCTATGAATGTCACCATACTATCTTAAAAATCATGGGTGCTATGAATGTCACCCATACTATCTTAAATGTCATGGGTGCTATGAATGTCACCCAGACTATCTTAAAAGTCATGGCGCTATGAATGTCACCATACTATCTTAAAAGTCATGGGTGCTATGAATGTCACCCAGACTATCTTAAAAATCATGGTGCTATGAATGTCACCATACTATCTTAAAAGTCATGGGTGCTATGAATATCACCATACTATCTTAAAAGTCATGGGTGCTATGAATGCCACCAGACTATCTTAAAAGTCATGGTGCTAAGAATGTCACCATACTATCTTAAAAGTCATGGGTGCTATGAATATCACCCAGACTGCCTTAAAGGCGATGTGTGCAGTGAATGTCACCAGACTATCTTAAAAGTCATGGGTGCTATGAATGTCACCCAGACTATCTTAAAAGTCATGGGTTCTATGAATGTCACTATACTATCTTAAAAGTTATGGGTGCTATGAATGTCATCATACTATCTTAAAATTCATGGGTGCCATGAATGCCACCATACTATCTTAAAGGCCATGGGTGCTGTGAATGTCACCCAGAAAGTCTTAAAGGCTATGGGTGCTGTGAATGTCATCAGACTATCTTAAAGTCATGGGTGCTGTGAATGTCACCCAGACTATCTGAAAAGTCATGGGTGCTATGAATGTCACCCAGACTATCTTGAAGGCCATGGGAGCTGTGAATATCACCAGACTATCTTAAAAGTCGTGGTGCTATGAATGTCACCAGACTATCTTAAACGTCATGGTGCTATGAATGTCACCAGACTATCTTAAAAGTCATGGTGCTATGAATGCCACCATACTATCTTAAAAGTCATGGGTGCTATGAATGTCACCCAGACTATCTTAAAAGTCATGGTGCTATGAATGTCACCCAGACTATCTTAAAAGTCATGGTGTTATGAATGTCACCAGACTATCTTAAAAGTCATGGTGCTATGAATGCCACCATACTATCTTAAAAGTCATGGGTGCTATGAATGTCACCCAGACTATCTTAAAAGTCATGGTGCTATGAATGTCACCAGACTATCTTAAAAGTCATGGTGCTATGAATGTCACCAGACTATCTTAAAAGTCATGGTGCTATGAATGTCACCCAGACTATCTTAAAAGTCATGGTGCTATGAATGTCACCATACTATCTTAAACGTCATGGGTGCTATGAATGTCACCAGACTATCTTAAAAGTCACGGTGCTATGAATGTCACCAGACTATCTTAAAAGTCATGGTGCTATGAATGTCACCCAGACTATCTTAAAAGTCATGGTGCTATGAATGTCACCATACTATCTTAAACGTCATGGGTGCTATGAATGTCACCAGACTATCTTAAAAGTCATGGTGCTATGAATGTCACCAGACTATCTTAAAAGTCATGGTGCTATGAATGTCACCCAGACTATCTTAAAAGTCATGGTGCTATGAATGTCACCATACTATCTTAAACGTCATGGGTGCTATGAATGTCACCAGACTATCTTAAACGTCTCGGGTGCTATGAATGTCATCATGCTCTCTTAAATGTCATGAGTGGGTATGAATGAAGAAAGACTATCTTAAAAGTCGGTTAGATGAGAATGTCGTAGGACTATCTTAAGTCCGTGTGAATATGACTGTCGTATTCTTTAAATCTTGCATCGATGCATTTTATTGTTATTATGTTCACAGCTAAACATGTCAACTCAGACGAAACGCGTATGTATCATTGGCGCTGGACCATGCGGGATGGCGGCCCTGTTCCACTTCGATCAGATGAAACGTGACAACGTACCCAATGTTCCAGAAATCATCTGCTATGAAAAGCAGGCTGATTGGGGCGGCCTTTGGAATTTCTCGTGGAGAACAGGTAAGCAGAATAATCGTGTTATTTTTTCCCCCATAAAGAGCTTGTGATAATTCGGGCATACATGTAGTTATCAAATTTAACTTAACAGATTAATCATATTTCTTATAGATTCCAATGACAGGTGAAGAGCTGGTAATAATTTGACCACATTTATAATGTTTTAATTTGTTGTGATGAATTGATGGTAACATGGTCAGTGGCGGCGCCAGAAATTTTTTGTGGGGGTGGGGGGGCAACTGGGGGGGGGGGGCAGACTCCCATGAAGGGGGGCAAATACGTAAAGGATCATATCATTACTTTGTTATGAGGTAGTCGGAGTCCAAACTTGAACCCAAAGTCCGTAATATACTTTTTAGGTTTGGTACGTCCTGTGGACGTACCAAACCAAAAAATTATATTACGGACTGTGGGTCCAAGTTTCGACTAAATGTAATGGTAATTAGCGGTCCTCCTTTCAAAAAATCCTGGATCCGCGCCTGGTGGGTCTGTGCGTGAGAGAGAGAGAGAGAGAGAGAGAGAGAGAGAGAGAGAGAGAGAGAGAGAGAGACTTCAAATAATTGAGCAGTGCAAGGGAGATAATGCCCGTCTGTCATAATGCGAAATCCATGAATATTTTTAGACAAGGGATATGTATAGACATGCCTTTGTTGGCTCATAACTTAATTATAACTTATAAGTATCTGCATCCGAGTCTTTAAATCTCTACTGCCTGGATGTGTTCATCAGCTAGCCTGAGGCTTTGGGCTAAGTGTGTATGGGAATAAAAAAAGAGAGGGGTGTGTGTGTGTGTGAGAGAGAGTGACTGAATGTGTTTGTGTGTGAGGGTGGGTGAAAATGCATGCGAGATGGTTGGGGGGGGGGGCAACTGGGGGCAAAGCCTTCGTTTGGGGGGGGGGGGGGGCAAATGCCCCCCCCCCCCCCCCCCCCCCCCGTAGCGCCGCCACTGAACATGGTCTGAGGTTTGTGGCTCGGAGACGATTTGCGTTTCGGTTGGACATACGCTCAGAGCCACAAAACCTCAGAACATGTTACCGTCAATTCATCACAATAACGTATATATTTCATAAGACCCTACCCAAAGCCCAAAACCCACATCGTGAGATGAACTAGGCAACTTTAATGACCAGGGTAACTTTATCGACAGCAAATTTAGTTAAAAAACCTCTCATGTACCCCACGACGTTCTGGACCATAAAACAATATCTCAGATAAAGATTGAGTTCATGATTTGAGCCGAGATGGAGTAACCTTGACTTTTTTATAAGTGGGTTGTGAGTATTCATTCATAGAATGATCACATGGCCGCGAGAAATACGACTTTATGGGCATAACGCACTTCGAATCTCCTTCTCTTGTTATCATCGTTTCAACATTTGGTAACCTCAGACTGTGACAATGCCACTGGAGCCGTAAACATAGAAAAAACTAAGCGAGCTCTCGTCCAATGAGAGGACGAGGATTTTAGTCTTTTTGGAACATATCGTTATGTTATAAGTACTCCCCACGGAAATCCTGGGAAGAGGAGAAGTGTTTGTTTAATGTAATTAACAAGTTCTGTCTTTCTTGTAAAATAGAACCCGGTTACAAAGTCCTGGTGGAGCGGTGGGAGGGGGGGGGATGAAGTCATCTACAATAGGCAGCATTAGTATGAACTATTGGTTAAACCTTACTTCATATCTGTGTTGCGGTCATGGTACGGTTGTAGTGGTCGAAAAAGTCCTTAAAGAATGAAGAGAGTTAAATGTAAATTTTTCTTCCTTTTCTCCAAAAATAGCTTATGACCCTTCATTAGAACCAAATCGTTCCATTGAGAGAGTCAAACGCAATATTTTGCAGGCAAAAATTTAAAAAATCATTACGCGTTGTTTTGTGAATAATACTGACCGAATATGGTCATTACTCGAAATGAAGGGTTCCGTACTGTCTAACTACACAAGCAGACGTATAAAAAATGCAAGTAAAAGTTTTCCTCAGTTACCCTGTTTTCACTTTAGGTTATATCCATATAACATAATGCTAAAAGAGGAAGTTGAATCATGATGGGTCATTGTGCAAGGCACTTAGTCCCGATTTCCCACGTGGCGGTACTGTGGCGCTGTGTAGTAAGGCGTATTGCACGTAGATGGTGCACTTGTCTTCAACCAATGCTAACTCTGCTTGTGTGGAGTTAGCAGGCCTGGCATTCTGAAAAATGCAGGAGGGCAAAAAATCGCTCTCCTCAATCAGCTTAGGAGAGCAATTAGCTTTACACAGCATTTTAAGTATCCAATTGAACGAACTCATTGAAACTGAAACCAACAGACTACATAAGTGATTTTATTAACTTTACTAAGGTAAAGCGAAATCTCTTAGACATCTAGATGTCTCACTCATTAAACGAACACACACTTGACAAGACCTGTGTGTGTACCCAGACCTGTTGTCCAAGAAAGTCATACGCCTACCACTACCACATTCAACCCCCAAGGGGGTTGAAGGTGGTAGTGGTAGGCGTATGACTTTCGTGGACAACAGGTCTGCTTGAATCTACAGTCACATCCTGGTGCAAGTGCTTCAAGTGACAGGATAGTAGTAATGGTAGTATATTATAGTGTCAATATTCCTTGAATAATTACTCCTCAAACTGTGATGTCAGTTGTTGAACTTGAAACTCACAGAAAAAAATATTGCTATGACCCATTTTGCTTCAAATGATTGCAACTGTGTTTGGGTATAGTTGCAGCCATTACCTTTTACCACTACACCACTTTCAAAATGAAATTACGTGATGTTATGTGACTTCGAAGTTAAATTACATTTTTGCTTTACAACAAAAATTTTATGTGAGCATAATACATGTAATCTCAATCATCCCAAATATTTAGGAGGGCAATTTTTCGCTCTCCTTAATTCTTTCAGGAGGGCAGTAAGGAGAGCTAAAAAATCGCTCTCCTGAAATTGCCAAGCCTGAGTTAGTACTTTGGGGAGTCTGGCAGTTGCTTGTCGTTGCTCGGTGGTTCTCTCCGGGTACTCTGGCCTCCTCCACCCGCGAAACTGTCCGACACAAGGTGACCCTGACTGTCGAAAGTGTCGTCAAACTCTAATAAATAAATAAATAAATAAATAAATAAATAAATAAATAAATAATAAATAAATAAATAAATAAATAAATAAATAAATAAATAAATAAATGATGATGAAAAATGGATTAAGTATATTTAGCACGGGTTTTGATATCAAATTTAACCTTTTACACGATAACCAAATTTATTATTTTAAATATTATTTTTCCACATTTTTCCAAACAATTCAACACAACCATATCATGTGACCCCCTTATTGGACCGAGCTCGTTCTAATGAGGGGAGGGGTGTCACATGATATGGTTTTGTTGAGATGTTTTAAAAAATGATATATGTTTCAACTGCTCAATTTGGAAATTACGAGAATGGATTCGGACGATTTGTCAGATAAAGGGTTATGATAAATGTTCATGAAACATAAGTGGGAGGAGACTTTACAAATACTGAAGTTCATTTTCGAAACAAATACGTCTCCGTTTGCGTGTCGCCCATTTTTGAACTCGACGATCATTCGATTGGTACACCGTAGTACTATGGCTTCCGTACCACGCATGTTGGCACACACCAGGAGTGGAGACACATGCATTTTAATCTTTTCGGCATGTTGACAATGGCAGTTGTTAACCTTCTTCGAAGGACCATTTGGCCATTTTAAACATGCATTATTAGATGGTCATGTGACAGAGTCTTTTAGCTGGTAGAATGCTGAGAGTCCATATTTGGGCTTTACTCTGAAGTGCAGGTACAGCAACTTGAACGCTTCATACTCTGTGAATGAACCAAGTATTATTAACTTTGAAGTGAAATTATTCGATCTGTATGGATTTGCCTTACTACAATTTAGACACACTCCCGTAAACTGTAACAGGTTGAAGACATGTGCCAATTTTTGATAACCAAAAATAATTTAGCACTCAATACCAGTTAGGCATACAATTCATTAATAGAGGATATGGAATGAGTGTTTTTCTCATATAATATTTATGAAACGAGTCTAAGAATTTTCCGTTTTGGCGAGCCTCTGGCGAGCCCAAACGGAAAATTCGGACGAGATTCATAAATATTATATGAGAAAAACACTAATTTCATATTCTATTTATCATATGACACACACACGCACAATTTAACCACTTAGTATAACCTTTTAACCCATCACCAAACTTGAGTTGCAGACGGCTCTTGGAAAAAACATCCTCGTACAACTAAAAATTTTCATTTTTTGCTTCCAAAACATAGGTTATGACCTCTCATTGGAACGAGCTCGTTCCAATGAGGGGTCATAACCTATGTTTTGGAAGCAAAAAGTGAAAATATAAAAAAAAATGAATGGCGCTTTTCTTGTAGGTAAAAGATTAATACAATATAACCCACCCTAAATAGGACAGATAACGTGAATTCTCCCTACTGAAATTATGCAAATGTCACCCAGTTGTATTTTGTTTAGCCAATCAAATTGTCCAGTTTTGAAATTGACCAATGAAATTGACGGAAAACTTTATTCATCACTGATTAATATGAAAACAAAATATCAAATGTTTTAAAGTGAACAAAACGGACGAATCATACGATAAAAAATAATATTGCATTCTGAAAACAATGAATTACGCATCTTCGTGAACCTTTAGTTTATATTGCATTCAATCCAGACCACGACTTCTGATTTTGATCACTGAACAGCATACTAAAATCTACGTGAAACTTGTTAATCCGTTATCCAACGTAACGGCCAAAACCGGTCAGCGCTATTCTCAAAAATCGCCAACCCAGTTTGGGAAAGACTCTTGTTATTCTTCTTTTTCAAAATTTTTCTTCTCTATTTTTTTATAATTTTTTTTCCTCCTTGAAGTTTGTCTGTTGAACTGCTCAAAAACAAGCTGTACGATTTTTTAACCAATTTTGGCATACTTCTGTAATGTCATAAAATCTAGTGAAATGCGGTATCGTCATGTCCGTGAAAACGCGTATTTTCAAAATATTCTGCCAAAACGTTCAAAATTTTAACATTTTTTGAAAGTCTCAAAACTGTTTATAGTTATTTAGTTCAAATTTTCCACACATTTAGAGCATAATATGATACACCACAATCACCACTCAAATCTTTCAATATTAACCCCCATTGGCCAAAAATGACATTAATATAGCTTTTTTCTTCCAAATTAACCAACTTCAAGTGCAAATTTCTCTAATTATAAGGTTGCTGTAACAATTATTTTGGTATGGATAGATGCAACAATGATTGTGGAAGAAAGTTACCGTTTACTTTTTAAGCTCAGATTTAACCCTCAATCACAATGAGGGCGAGAATAAGAGTGCCGTTTGAAAATTCCAAAATTGGCCAACTTTGTTTGCATTTTCTATCATTTTGGAAAGGCTTAATTTCAAACACTTTTCATGTACGTATTTACAATTGCCTACTGAGCATATTTGCTATTGTAAATTTGGTTGTAAAGTTTAACCCTATCCCATTCTGGTTGCATAAAAGTAGGTACCGTCCAAAAAAACTCCATTTTTTTCAGAATTTCAGGAAAGTTTAGGTGACGATTTACTCCATTTTTAATTGATTGAGCTCTGAATGTTTTCTATAGCTGATTGCAGCAGTCAAAGTATGACGAATTTTGTTCTATATGTTATTATTAAAAGTTTAACCCTTGGCAGATTTGAGACTTCCCATAACTGTACTGTCGGAATAATTGTTACTTTCGCCAACGTTTACATGCACTTTCTCAGCACTGGAGCCATATTGTCTCAAAACCTTTTCCATGAGAAGATAGTGCATTCATCCAAGAATAATGTTGCTGTTATATGTTTTATTCCAAGATTTAACCCTCAACCAGTTGTCAGGCCTTGAATTGAAGTACCCTCAACTTGTACATGTTCATTCAAATACCAAGATTTAAGATTAGTCCATGTCACCTTTCAGTTCAGACACTCAGTCTGTGATTGATGTTCACACATTAAGAGCATAATATGATACACTAAAATCACCACACAACTATTTCAAAATTAACCTCCATTGGCCACAAATGATATGAATATATCATTCTATCTTCAAGATTTACTAACTTCAAGGACAAATTTCTCATAATTGCGAGGTTGTTGTAACAATTATTTTTGTATGCATAGATGCAACAATGCTTGCAGAAGAAGGTTACTGTTTAGTTTTTAATCTCATCTTTAACCCTCAAGCAAATGAGGGTAAGAGTACCATCCGAAAATGCTAAAATTAGCTAACTGTGGTTGCATCTTCCTGTCATTTTGGAAAGGGTTAATTCTAAACACTTTGTTTTACTATAGGTGGAGATGCCTAATGAACAAATCCTTTGCTGTACGTTATGCTTTGGGGCTTAACACAACATAACTTTGGCCATGTAAAGAATAGTACTGACAGAAAAAAAATGATTTTCAGTGAATTTTGCAAACATCTGTACTCACTACTCATTTCCTCTAATTCCAAGGTTGTTGTAGCCAGTGGCGGCGCTACGAGTGGGCATGGGGGGGGGGGGGGGGGGGGGCATTTGCCCCCCCCCCAAACGAAGGCTTTGCCCCCCAGTTGCCCCCCCCCCCAACCATCTCGCATGCATTTCCATCCACCCTCACACACAAACACATTCAGTCACTCTCTCTCTCTCTGACACACACACCCCTCTCTTTTTTATTCCCAATAATTTCCCATACACACTTAGCCCAAAGCCTCAGGCTAGCTGATGAACACATCCAGGCAGTAGAGATTTAAAGACTCGGATGCAGATACTTATAAGTTATAATTAAGTTATGAGCCAACAAAGGCATGTCTATCCATATCCCTTGTCTAAAAAAATTCATGGATTTCGCATTATGACAGACGGGCATTATGAGTCTCTCTCTCTCTCTCTCTCTCACGCACAGACCCACCAGACGCGGATCCAGGATTTTTTGAAAGGAGGACCGCTAATTACCATTACATTTAGTCGAAACTTGGACCCAAAGTCCGTAATATAATTTTTTGGTTTGGTACGTCCACAGGACGTACCAAACCAAAAAAGTATATTACGGACTTTGGGTCCAAGTTTGGACTACCTCATAACAAAGTAATGATATGATCCTTTACGTATTTGCCCCCTTCATGGGAGTCTGCCCCCCTAGTTGCCCCCCCCCCCCCCCCACAAAAAAATTTCTGGCGCCGCCACTGGTTGTAGCAAGTATTTTGGTATGGATAGATGCTACAATGATTGTAGAAGAAAGTTACTGTTTTTTTTTAATCTCAAGATTTAACCCCTGAGCAAAATGAGGGCGATAATAAGAGAACCGTGAGAGAATGCCAAAATTAGCCAACTTTGGATGCTTTTTGTCTATCATTTTAGAAATGGTTAATTTCAAACACTTTGCTTTGCTATATGTAGTCTGCATTTTCACATTGGAAAGTTGGGAGAGCCCGTAATTTGTCCAACAAATTACAATTCTCTAGTTGTCATCATTTTTTCATTTTTTGTCTCAAAAATATAGGTTATGACCCCCCTCATTGGAACGAGCTCGTCAAGAAAATGAAAAAAAATGAGTTATTCAGGAATATTGTTTGCAAGTGTCGTCTGCTTTTCATGTTAGGTAAAGGATTAACAGACTTTACGTCGTCACCCAGGACGTCAATAAATAACAAAATGGTGTTTGCCATGAACAAAGATTTAGGATTAGAAACGTTTATTAAGGCGTGCCTGCTGTTACTAAATCGTACGATCTCATGCACTAGATTTGTTCCGGATTTTTGGGGTAACTCCAGTCAAAGATGATGTTAAGATAATTTGCTCTCGTCTATAATTCTCACTGAAATTCGGGAGCAGACGTTCAACAATCACAGAAATCCGCATCTATCAGTTTAATAAAAGACAAGCATTTATTCGAGTTTTCAACCCAGTCTTCATTTTGTTGCAGTGACATAACTGTAATATTGGAGGTCCTTGGGCCACATACAGTAATTATTCAGCATACTGTAATGTTATATTCTGACACACTGACTGGGCACAAACATTCTGTTCAGTATAAAATCCATCCGGCCTTGATTAGATTAAGACGTTCTAGTATTGGTTAGTGGTTACAGTATGGCCGTCGTGGGCTGATCACTTTCCACGGGTGTGCAATATTTCCACGGACGCAATAATATTAGATTTCAAACACAAATTATAGGAGCAAAAGTCAAAATTTAATTAAGGAAGCATCGGGTACAACCCGGTGCTGCATTAATTAGGGCTGTCACGATTAATCGACTGTTGATCGGTCACGGCGAAATCGATTAGTATTTTTCGTTGTCGAATAATCGGTAAATTGTATCCCGTTTTAGACGTTTAATAATTAAAAGAAAATTTGATGAAAAAACTATTGTTTCTAAAGGTAAAGAGTTAAGAACATCGATGTTAAACTCCCAAGAAGCTGTTGGAAGCAATAGTCTTTCAGGTACATTCATCAAAGCTTTGATGTTCTGAAATTTTGAACCGTCAGTGTAATAATCAAGACCGGTCGGCAGTTGCGAAGTTCGCAACTGCCGATCGGTCTTGATTATTACACTGACGGTTCAAAAGTTCAGAACATCAAAGCTTTGAATGTAACTAAAAGAGGATCGCCTTTGTTGTTTACTTGAGGTAGGTCAGCTGACTTGAACTTCATTTTTATCGACGTCAAAGAGAGGGAGAGGGAGGAGGGGGTCATTTAGGTACGATTAATCGATTATCATCGATTATTTGCGACAATTAATCGATTCCGAAATTGAAAAAATCGTGACAGCCCTAGCATTAATAAAAATTTTCCTGATGGTGATTTTCGTTCGTTTCTGTGTCCGTTCCTTCGTTAGTTGGTAAGCACCTTAACCGAGGAGGAGGAGTCATGCTGACATTGGTTGGTCTCGGATACAGCTTCGACGGTTTGATTTAACCTGTACAGAATGCATCCACGTTTGTAAATAAATTAAAATTAAAATTGTTTCGCCATTTAAACAACTGTCCAATGTTGTCATATGCCTAGTACACAACCCCGTATTTGTTTTCAGAGAATATCGCCACCATTTCTTACGGAAGCTGGTATTGAAGCATCCAACCTCAATGCTTCAACTACAACACTATTTTGAGATCCTCAATAACGATTTTTCCCAAAATATTGGAATTGTTGAGAACCCTTAGGGGACGCCCTAACCTCGTTGCACATGCGTTACGCCACTGTTGTGTTGCATAAAATGCCTTTTCTTATTTAAAGATATTAGTTTGAATTCAGAATCACGGAATCCCATTTCACGGAGCCGGATAGGAATCCCATTTACGGAATCGCTTTTTGAGAATCCCTTTTGTCCCTTTTGGAAAACGTCTGTGGCTATGGAATCCCTTTTTCTGAAATGAGTCGAAGATTCGTATGTGGAGTCAATCCATCGAGCAATTGCTCTATAGCTCATTTGCTCGAAGGGATTCGAGTCGTTCGAGCAGTATGTGCGAGTCACTCGATCGAGCAATTGCTTTATAGCTAATTTCCTCGATAGAATTCGAGTCGTTCGATCAATGACTTTTCAGTAATTTCTCGATAGCTTATTAGGGGAACTTGAAATAGGTATGAAAAATTTGTTCGGGCAAGCAGTAGTGGGATGGCAGTGATAATTATGGATTATGACCCTTAGTGGTATTAGTGTAGTAAGAGCTGTAGTAGTACCACCGCAAGTTAGTAATGATTGAGACTCAGAACAGAATAGTGGTACCCAATAATTATGGTACAAGGCCTAATGGCAGAATACTGCAAGAATGGTAGCTTATAGTATTGGGCGACTGCTGTAGAAGCAGAAACGTATACTCAAATAATACAATACCAGGCCATAGATATCCTCAAATACCGAAATGAGTCGAAAAGCAGTATCTGCAAGTCACTCGAACGAGGAATTGCTCTAAAGCTCATTTGATCTATGGGATATGGGATTCGAGTCGTTCGAGCAGTTTGTGGAGTCACTCGATCGAGCAATTGCTGTAAAGCTCATTTGCTCGACGGGATTCGAGTCTTTCGAGCAATGACTTTTCATTAATTGCTCGATAGCTTATATGAGAAATTTGGTATAGGTATGTCTTGGGGTAGCCTAGAAGGCTGGGCCAAACAAGTAATAGTATCCTTAGATAAATATCCTGTAAAAAGTATCCTCAAATAATATATTGCCATGTCATAGGTATCATCAAATACCGAAATGAGTCGAAGAGTCGTATGTGCGAGTCACTCGAACGAGCAATTGCTCTATAGCTCATTTGCTCGATCACATTCGAGTCGTTCGAGCAGTATGTGGAGTCACTCGATCTAGCAATTGCTCGATAGCTCATTTGCTCGATCTGATTCGAGTCGTTTGAGCAATGACTTATCAGTGACTTCTCCATAGATTCTTGGCTTCAGGAATCATATAGGCTTTCATGATAGTTTTCTATAATCCAAAGGGGAACTCTCAGTACTATAGCACTACGTGCTACTATTATAAGCCATGGTATGGCGGTCCTAAAAAGGATTTTGGGGTGAATCTGAGCCAAGTAAACAATTATCGGGATGCTTGTGGTAATCCTACGAAGTATCCGAAGATTTGGGGATTATCCGAACCTGAAAACTGCTCTAGTTCAATCGAATGTATCGTATAACACTACGTGCTACTGTTATATGCCCATTCTGGTGTTTCATGTCAAACAAAAGTGAATTTTGGTGTTTTTGGGGGGGGGGGGGGGGGGGCTTGCAGGGCTTATTTGGGTAATTCTGCGAATCGGGAAATTACTCTTATTCAATCGAACATATCCTCCCAACATACCTCTGTCTTGTTGTAAGCCATTGGGTAACATAGCAACCACGTGCGACCATAGAAGCCGAGATGGCGGCCTCCAGTATACAAAATGTCCGACGGGAACACGTATCACCTTAACAACACGCGCTGCGTATGCGCAGTAACACCACATATCACCATTGGGATGACGTCACAACATGGCCGCTCACGCTCATGACAACTAAACATGACATCACTAGGTCATGTGACTATGACGTCACTTCCTAGGTCATCCACTAGGTCCCCCAATAGGGCACGGTTACCACATCTACTCCTACTTATCATAAAAAATAATAGTGGGCTAGGTTGAGGGTAACATTGCAGATTGCCTCCCCTTGGAACCAATGTCTCCCGATGCGTGACATTGGTTCCTTGGGGAGACAATCTGCAATGCTACTATCAAGCCAGGTCATTATTTTTATACTATATTTTATACTATATTTTAATATTGTTATTGACAAAAAAACAATTTCTTAGATTGGAAAGTTGATAAAATTGATAAAGCTGATACCGTGTTAATTAGTTTTCGTTTGCTGACGTGAAAACTGTTACACTGTAACTGTACTCACAGCTTTCACGCCATCGATGGGAGGAATTACTGCGTTGATTAACTTGACATCGACTTGAAGGTGGAGGGGTGCCGGTGGGGTTTTTCGCAAATGTTTCAGCAATCACATCATATAGAGTCCAGTGCATGCACCCCACAATGATACATGTAATAATTAATATTGTAATTCATCAGTTAAAGTCGATTTTGTTGTTCTCTCTGAGCCCATAATTTGATTGGCTGAGAGCCGCTCGGCTCCTTGCTTTAATCTCAGGTAAATTCACTCATTCCGTGCTCTAATTGCCCGAAACGGCTCAATTAGAACATGTCTACATCCACGTTACGCACGAGCAACGGCGCTAAACCGCTCCTATCACTGATCAAACACACCCTGTAATTTCGATCACGGCAAATAGACCGAAAATGATTTTTTAAATTGTTTTTCTTCAAATAAAACGGGGCTGGAGCGGGGTGGGGGGTGGGGTGGGGGGGGGGGGGTGTCACTACAAATTTGCAAGACGTGACGTCCTATTTTTTATTCGGCTCCTTTTTACACCCACCCACCCACCCACTACGTGCAAATTTTCTACTACCGGTCTCAAAATCCAAAATAAACTTACCCCAATTGCCCACGTGGGGGCACGATGCCGCTGTGTGCGAGACGTACTGCACGCCGAGGTGCACATGTCTTCAGCCAATCTAACCCTGTCGGTGCTGTGTAGTATGCAGTACCGCTGAGCAGTGTGTAGTACAGTCGAGGGTTATGATGCTGAAGAGCTGACAGCTGCTCGTCGTTGCTCGGTGGTTCTCTCCGGGTACTCTGGCTTCCTCCACCCGTAAACCTGTCACCGACACGATATGACCCTGGTTGTTAAAGTGTCGTTAAACACCAATAAATAAATAAATAAATAAATAACTTGTGTTGAATTTAGTGCATCAGAGAGAATTTTCCCAAAATATTGTCTGCACATTTTCTACATTTCGAACAAGACACCCACCCCCTACTAACGTGTGACATTTTCCCAGATTAAGCCCAATATTCTCACATATAAAGCCTCCTGATGTTGTATTTATGTTAAGAGTGTGATCTACAACATCATCTTTAAGGTTTGAAACACAAATGATGACACAAGTTGGAAATGCACATTTTTGGCGCACTCAACAGACATACCCACCCCCACATCACGTCTTGCAAATTTTTGAATGTTTTCACTTCTAGCGATGACAGGATGACAGGAATTACAGTGGAGATAAACGTCTCTTGTTTCGTTAGACATTCAGAAGTTTGACTATGGAAAACCATTTGTTAACGAGCCCTGAAGGCTCGTTAACAAATGGTTTTCCATAGTCAAATTGCCGAATGTGTAACGAAACAAGAGACGTTTGTCTCCTAAGTGTAACATTTCAACAGAATGCAAATAGAGCTTTCCTAGCGTTTTTTTTGCATGGATACCGAGGATTAATTAGCTCATGAGCCTCTACAAGAAATACGTATTAATAAAGCCTTACGTTTTTCTTTTCGTCAAACAACAGCTCACCTTCCCTCACAATTTTATCCGCAGATAATCTAAAATACTCTCTGACCGATTTTTTCTTAAAACGTTGCCTACTGTGGTAGCATGATATGATCTAACCTTGTCAGTCACAACGGCAAAACATTTTCGAGAAATCAGCCAAAACTGTCTCAAATGTACAGGTGTTTACATTCTACTGTAACTATTAGACCAGACCTACTTATTCCTCATTTACATCAATGTTTGTTCTTTCAGATCCACTTATGTTATCTTAGTAACAGGCAATTTACGTGTACGTCTGTTCAGGGGAGAAATAAGACTCAATTGCACTCTCTAACCATCCCACCAGAAGGTACAACAGCGACCATTATAACGGTGGTGTGGAAAAAATATGATCGCGTCTTTTTAATTTGGGTATTCAGATATCTTTGTCAAGTGTAGTCCCCTCAGACAACCTTTTCTGTCATCAAAATAGGGTGTCATGCAACAAATAAGAGAGAAATGTTGTACTAAATATGTTCTATCGGTTGATGTGGACAAATATTTGATCGCATTATTTTAATTTTTGGAATTCAAATATCTTTGTCAAGTATTTTTGTCCTCAAAACATGGGGTCATGCAACAAATAAGAGAGAAATGTTGATATGATGGAAAGTACAGGTCACGTGTACTCTTTTTCTAGGAATTCCAAATAAAAACACACCAATAGTCAATTATATATTTAGGTCCCAAAATTAAACGAATCATCCATTCTCTCTGAAATATTCAGCAATGACGCAAGATTTCATTACAATGCTTCAATTGGCCGCTTAGTTTCGTAGATTGCATCATTGCCACTGTTCAAGGCGGGTAACTCTAATTCAAATATTTAGTACTGTTATACCAAAAATCCTGTTTGAGCTTTCAAACCTTTCACCGTTGATTTTCCTTGTTGTTCTTCGGTAGTATACCAGCGGCACTCCCGGTCATGTTTTAGGCTGATGGAATAATCGTGATTCTGCATAACATGACTGGTGTCACGTGTGCTATCTGTGTAAGTGCACACGACCGATCACGTTGCCACGCCATTACAATGGTGATATGTGTGATAGTGCACGTGCTCAGCACGTGTTATTAGCTTGGTGTTTTGCTCGTCGATGCTCGGTGGTTCTCTCCGGGTACTCCGGCTTCCTCCATCCTTAAAACTATCACGGTCACGTTTAGCCGTTGTGCATAAGTATATGACATTAAACCCCAATAAATAATAATAATAATCATAATATTAGCTTGATACACGTTTTCGTCGTTTAATGGAGGCTGCCGTCATGGATTTATAGAATAGTGTTTGGGGAAAAGTGAAGGCGTGTTGTTTGCTCATCTTCCGTTACTCTTTCAAAGTTCCTTATTCGACATTCGTTATCAAACGAATGTCGAATAAGACACTGGGAATAAATAAAGGATGTCACGCCCCCACCCCCCATGTTCAGATTGGCCTCGTCAAAACGAAAGTGTTTACGCTACCGGCTTAGCTCAAACCGCTACCGTTGCATGACAAGAGTTTTATTAATATTTTTTTTTTATATCTCAGGTCTCGATGAATATGGAGAAATATGTCCTTTTGGAATGTATCAAAATCTCTGGGTCAACAGTCCTAAAGAGTGTCACGAGTTCCCGGATTATACATTCGAGGAACACTTTGGAAAAGTTATACCTTCGTTTCCACCCAGAGCGGTTTTTAGAGATTACTTTGAAGGTAAATTTGAACTTTGTAGGGCAACTAAATTAACTTTAATCCAAACTATATTCCCGAAACCTTCGCCATCTTAGGTATTGATGCCAGAGGCGGCGGAAGCTCGATAAAAGTGGAGGGGCACAAATTTTAAATGCCACCATAGTCCGCCCCACTGGAAGAAAAAGTTCCAATCGTATATCTGTAAATGTACCATGACACACTAGAGGTTCTCGCTTAGATGAGCATGCCGCGGTGTGGTCACTGTCCTTCAAAAAATATAGGTTCTCTTTAGAACCAAAACTGGTTCTAATCTTGTCCCTGAGATGGAACCAGTTCTGTTTAAACAGTATTTATTTCAAATGAAATAAATTTATAAAGATTAACATTAAATATTAAGAGAATTAAACATAAATTGAGGGGGTTTCAGCCGTAAGTTTAGAGCTTATACGAGCTTGTCTTTAATCATTATTAAACAAAGGAGATATGAACAGTTGGCATATCGAACCAGTTTTGGTTCTATACAGAACCAAAACTGGTTCGATATGCCAACTGTTCATATCTCCTTTGTTTCAAACTGTTTGGCGACTGCGTTGAATAAGCTCCAAATTTACTGCTGAATCTACTTCAGTTCATGTAATATTCTGCTAAAATTGAATGCTAATCTTGGTAAATTTATTTGATTTGAAATAAATACTGTTTAAACAGAACTGGTTCCATCTCAGGGACAAGATTAGAACGAGTTTTGGTTCTAAAGAGAACCTATATTTTTTGCAGTGTGTCCTGTCCATTTCTTCCACATCAATCATCTTCCAACCCGAAGGCTGGCATTTTGTGGACCGTTGGAGTAGAAAAAACGGATCCAAACGACTGAACGTGAAATTCTTTCTCAATATGACGTTTGGATTTGCAAATAATATATTACAGAAATGTCTGTATATTGACACCTTTGTTTGCACCAGTTTAACTTATTGTGTAACCGCGCAACATATCTGTGGAAAATGGGTGGAGGGGCACGTGTCTTCTATGCCCTCCTGGTTCCGCAGCCTCTGATTGGTAAGTATTTTCTATTTATTCCTCTGTGAAACCAAGGAGTTACAGGAAGCTTATTCACATCTGATTTTGATCTTTCGATACACGCACTTAAGCTCTCCTACATTTAGTTTTGTGAAAGCTGTCCCAAACTTGACTAAAACGCGTTGGGCTTTAAAACAAAAGGTCGATGGTTATATCCTGACCACTGTGTTGTGTCCTTGGGCAAAGCACTTTATCTCGATTGCCGAGGTGGGACTTTTATGATCCCCGATAAGTCTGGAGGTGGGATGGGGAAATCTCACCCGAGGGGCAACTGAGGTATTTGAACCAGACCCGAGGCTTGCCGAGGGTCTGGTTCAAATAGCTTGCCCCGAGGGTGGGATTTCCCTATTCCCACCTTCAGACTCATCGAGGATGATTTTCTCCCCACACGCGAGGTTTACGTCATTATAGATAATTGGCGGTCACGTGCTGACATACCCAATTTATCAAGTCGTAGTCCTTCCGAAAAACGAGCAATTTCATCGGAAAGATCGTACAAAAGTTAGGTATATACCACAGGTATATACTAAAAAATTGATTTGTAACACTGTCCGTTAAGTGGTTAATGAATTAGCGCGTGTCAAACTCAAATGTAAAGGGCATTGTGAGATTATTGATCGATCGATAAATTCTCGCAGTGATATTTTTAAATCTGCAGAGAAACATGGGGTTGAAACAAATCAAGTTTAATATTTGAATAATAATTAAATATTGAGTCTATGTCAGCAATATTTAATTATTATTCAAATATTAAACTTGATTTGTTTCAACCCCATGTTGCAATTGTGCAGACGATGATGAAATAGTTCCGGCGACCTAATAAAACATGCAAATGAGTATGTCACGTGGGGTGGGTGGGATAGAAATAACCCACCCTGCTGTCTCACCCGGGACCCGTGTATTTCACGTGTAGTGGGGGAGAAAAGGCGGCGCTGTGTATTAAGGCGTACTGCGTACTGCATGTCGATGATGCACCTGCCTTCAACAGCTACTAATTATGTGCAGAATTAGTAAGTCGGAGAGTGAGAGAGATCCATGCCGCTGTTCGGTGGTTCTCTCGGTGTACCCCGACTTCCGATGACATGAAGTAATTTAAGTTTTTGATTTCATGACCCATTTTTCAGTGCTTTTTCCCTCTCAGAATATATGTTCTAAACATTTAATCCCGTATATCTTGTTTGACAGAGCTCATTGACCTCTGTCGAACAAGATATAATGGATAAATCAAATAAATATTTAGTGCAATGGAGGCAATTCATCAAATTTTGGTTAAATAAATAATCCCTTTAATGGCATATTATTTACTATCAGTGTTGGAATGCAAAAACAGGGTTTCTCTGAATTAGTTTTCAGAATCAAAGAGGTTGTTTAACATCATATTAATTATATTTATTGTATCGCGATTAGGGCTGTCATGATTAATCGATTAATCGATTGTTGATCGGTCACGGCGAAATCGATTAGTATTTTTCGTTGTCGAATGATCGGTAAATTATATCACGTTTTAGACGTTTAATAATTAAAAGAAAATATGTTGAAAAACCTATTGTTTCTAAAGGTAAAGAGTTCAGAACATCGATGTTAAACCCCAAGAAGCTATTGGAAGCATTTGTCTTTCAGGTACATTCATCAAAGCTTTGATGTTCTGAACTTTTGAACCGTCAGTGTAATAATCAAGACCGGTCGGCAGTTGCAAAGTTCGCAACTGCCGACCGGTCTTGATTATTACACTGACGGTTCAAAAGTTCAGAACATCAAAGCTTTGAATGTAACTAAAAGAGGATCGCCTTCGTTGTTTATTTGAGGTAGGGCAACTGACTTCAACTTCATTTTTTTCGACTTCAAAGAGAAGGAGATGGGGGTCATCTAGGTACGATCAATCGATTATCATCGATTATTTGCGACGATTAATCGATTCCTAAATTAAAAAATCGTGACAGCCCTAATCGCAATACTTGAGAGCTCGGTGGCTCAGTAGGCAGAGGTGTAGGCTGCAAGCCGAAAGTTCCTCGGTTCGAATCCCACAAACGCGTTGTGCCCTTGGGTAAGACGCTTAATCCCAATTGCCCACGTGGTAGCACGTTGTGTACTAAGGCATACTACACGTCGATGGTGCACTTGTCTTCAACGAGTACTAACCCTGCTTGCGTGGAGTTAGTACGGTGGGGAGTCTGACTGTTGCCCGGTGGTTCTCTCCGGGTACTCCCGTAAAACTATCCGGCACGATGTGACGATGGCTGTTAATGCGTCGCTAAATTTCAATAACCCTTTACCCAACGTAGACGATATCAAAATTTATTATTTTAAATATCATTTTTTGAATTTTTTTCAAAAAAATTCAACAAAACCATATCATGTGACCCCCTCGTTCCAACGAGGGCTCACATGATATGGTTTTGTTGAAATTGTTTGAAAAATAAAATTTTTTCAACCGTTGAATTTGCATATTACGCGGGCGGATGCGGCCGATTGTTGGGTAAAGGGATAAACAAACATTCTTATTCTATAAATTACACTATTTAAAAATATTGCTTGGAAAATTTGTAGGGGTGCGGTGGCTCAGTTGGTAGAGGTGCAGGCTGCAAGCCGAGAGGTCCTCGGTTCGAATCCCACCTGCTGCAACCGCGTTGTGTCCTTGGGCAAGACACTAAAAAAATTCTTACAAAAAGACATAACGCAGATGACGCGGATCAGGCTCGAGAGTTTGAGCCTGATCCGCGTCATCTGCGTTGTTTCCTTTTAAGTGTCTCGACATTACACTTATCAAGTGGTATTATTGTAACACCTGTCAAGTTCTGGGATATCTACACTTGAACAAAGTGCTAGTTCAGCACTTAGTGGGGGGCACGGTGACGCTGTGTACTAAGGCGTACTGGACGTCGATGGTGCACCTGTCTTCAACCAATGCTTACCCTGCTTGTGTGGAGTTGGTATGTTGGGGAGCTGACAGTTGCTCGCCCTTGCTCGGTAGTTTTCTCCGGGTACTCCGGCTTCCTCCACCAGTAAAACTGTCACGGCCATGGTTAGCCATTGTGCAGAAATATGTGACCTTAAACCCCAATAAATAAATAAATAAATAATCGGAAAATTTGCATGGAAATACACAGAAATTGTATGTCTGGTTGGCTTCCTTCTTGGTTTGATCAATACAGCGGATAGGTGGAGCTCTAAAATTTTAATTACAAATGTTCGTGTAGATGTGTCTTATTCAGATAATAAAGAATCCCTGTTAAAAACTCAAAATTTATTAAAATCGCTACCACAATTTTTGAATTTTATAATGATAGCGGAGTTTGTATTTACAGTAATATGCGGAATGCAGCTCCTAAGAAGTGATTCGTCTTCTGTGAAAAAATAGAGAGAACAAAGTTTCAGTTAATGGACCTCCGAGAAATATACTGACGTCCATCAGCTGAGCCATTGTTTGGGTTTTTTATTGCTGTGGAACCCTGTTCATTGTATAACCACATTGTCAGTGAAAATTTTTCAAATAACAGTAGTATTCCATTAACAGGAATTTAATCATGTTCTTACATTCTACACGGTAAAAACTAACGCGTTAAAAACTACACTTGAAATGCTGTATTTAACACTTATTAAGAGCTGAACTAGCACTTTGTTCAAGTGTAGATATCCCAGAATTTGACAGGTGTTACAATAATACCACTTGGCAAGCGTAATGTCGAGATACTTGAAAGAAAACAACGCAGATGACGCGGATCAGGCTCGAACTCTCGAGCCTGATCCGCGTCATCTGCGTTGTGCCTTTTTAATTTCGTACCCACCAAGCGCCAATCAAATTATGGACGATTCTGGAAGAACCACCAATGCTAGACACTTGGGGAGTGCCATCCATTCAGGTTTCAGATGTCTGACGATTGTAATGTCTAAGTGCTTAAAGCATTGCACTTTGAGTGTTAAAATCAAACCGTAATATTCAGAATGGGTTTAACACCTTGAAAGTGTCAGTTTTAACACTTTAGTGTTTAGTGTATAGCGATAAACTGGGCATTTAGTCTATTACGTCGTGTTTGAAAGAACCCATGTATTGGGCCCACTTTTGTAATAATTTGCTCTTTTGTAAGAGGTCACTACTTTTGTAAGAATCTTTTGGCCCTTTATAAGTGGTGCTCACTTTTGTAAGAATTTGTTTGCCTTTCTGTAAGAGGTCACCATTTTTGTAAGAATTTTTTAGCCCTTTTGTAAGAGGTTACCACATTTGTCAGAATGTTTTTGCCATTTTGTAAGAGGTCACCACTTTTGTTAGACTTTTTAGCCCTTTTGTAAGAGGTCCCCACTTTTGTAATAAATTTTTAGTCCTTTTGTAATAATTTCTTCTTCTCGCCGGGAAACATGATTTTAATGGGTTTCGAAGTGTTTTCATAACATTTGATAGGTTTCGAGTTGGACAGAGAGAATTTTGATAAGAAAGTCTAACTTGGCCAAAGCTGGCGTAAAATTTCGAGGTCTGTTTTTACGCGTCATTGGCTTGTTCTTAACCCGATTCACGGGGGCGCGGTGGCTCAGTTGGTAGAGGTGCAGGCTGCAAGCCGAGAGGTCCTCGGTTCGAATCTCACCTGTGGCAACCGCGTTGTGTCCTTGGGCAAGACACTTCACCCCAATTGCCTACATGGGGACACGATGACTCTGTGTACTGAGGCGTACTGCACGTCGATGGTGCGCATGTCTTCAACCAATCTAACCCTGCCTGTGCTGTGGTGCAGAGTTCAGAGTTACGATGTTGGAGAGCTGACAGCTGCTCGTCGTTGCTCGGTGGTTCTCTACGGGTACTCCGGCTTCCTCCACCCGTAAAACTGTCACGGTCACGATTAGCCATTGTGCATAAGTATGTGACCTTAACCACCAATAAATAAATAAATAAATAAATAAATAAATAACCCGATTCACGCTCCCCATTAGGAATTATAACTTTGCAGAGTGCAATGCCATGTTGCGCAGATTTGAAAACACCCACCTTGTGTAAATTCCACCCAGATAATAAATCGAGTTCAGTGTGAAACTGGGAAAAATATGTTGAAAAAAAGTTATAAAAGAGATTTCTGAACTAAAATAAACTATGCGAGAGGTTACTCCACTCTTGAGTGGACGCGTCATAATTAACCTGTGTCGTTCATCATCTCATTTAAGCCCAAAAGCTCTATGAGGATTTTCGGCTTTAAACTACATTTATTATTATTATTTTATTCAATGTATTGAAGACAAATTATTAACCTTACAATAGAGTCCTGCAAACCAAGAATGTAACAAATTTGTTACAAACTCCCAATAAAAATCGAATGTGGATAAAGAAGTCACACCGCACAAAGTCACACGTGTAGATGATTACAATAGTTTGCTGAGTTATTAAAACCTGTGGCAATAGTATTTTGATGAGATAGAGTAACGACAGGAGTATTAGCGACCAGTGACGTAATCTAACTACTACTTGTTATTGTTTAAAGCATCTTTTGTTCTCCGACTCTCCGCAGCCTATTGTTTTGTGCATGTTACAGTTCGTGGAGAGTGGATTGTAACTAAATCACCCGGAGAGTGGAGTTATCATTCAAAGTATCACTTTCAAATTCTGTACATGTGGACAAAAAACACAAGCAATGTTTCAGCCAATGGACCTACGGGTATAACCCGGAGGTCCATTGGCTGGAACATTGCTTGTAATGCTTTGCAACAAATTTGCAATTATTTCTTGGGTGGAATCTCCACTCTGCGGGAGATTTAGTTATAATACACTCCCCACGTACTGTAACTTCATATTAATAGTCGAATAGGATCACTTGGCAATGTCAACAACCTAACTCTACATTCATTCAACAGAGAACAGTAGTTTTTAGAACTCTCTCTCAAGTTTATAATGAAACTTCAGAAAAAATAACAATGGCGGTGGGTAGGGGGCGATGAAAGTCACGGGAGTGTGGTAATTTCTTTTTAATTTTTTTTTTTTTTTGGGGGGGGGGGGGCGTCGGATTTCAACATTACTGGTTGTGGCGACTAATTCTGAAGATTTCTGGATAAAATCTTAGGAGCGACCCACAACCATTGAAAGACGGCTAGCCCTTTTGCTAATCTATCGTTATCGTTTGAAAATGTAATTATTCGATTCCAGTTAATGAAAGCGAACAGGATGTCAATATATCACAAGCACAGATCCGTACAAATTATAATGAGGGGGCCAAAACCTGGGTGATTAAATTCACACCTTAATTCGTTGATTCTCTGGCAAGTGATGGCTCGCTTTTGGGGAAATAGGTAATGTTTACGGTGGTGTTGAAAGTTGGTGGGAGAGACATAATTTTTCGAGGTGTGGGAGGGGGGTGGGGGGGGGTGGGAGTGTGGTGGATGTTGCCAACAGCCGATAAATAATAGAAATATACCCAACCTGTTTATTCTTGGACCTTCCCCGGTTTATGTAGGCCATAATTGTTCCAATAACAAGCCTCATCTTTTGTTTTTAAAACTTATTTCTATTAAATTTTAGCTTGCCGTTATACACCTAGAATACTAGTATTCCAGTATTTATTTGCGTGAATGTGTCATTAACAACGACGTTTATCAAATTTTCGCCTGGTGGGCACAAATTGTAATGAGTGCTGCAGACCCCTCAAGTTTAACGTCCGCGCGTTCATATTTTCCAACAGGTTTTACCGTTTAATAAAAACAGAAGCGTGAATGAATGTAAATGAACGGCATTAAACGGCGCCTCATTGGTTGGGAATACTTGATGGGCAGGATTACGGTCATGTCAGTGTGTCGAAAACAGAATATCACCCCGCGGATTAAAATGTCATATTACTGACACTCTTTGGACACCTAAGCCACTCAAATTAATAATTTTCTTATGGTTATGCATTTTCGAACAAAATAGTTTTTCTTTTGATTGATTGAAATCTTGCCTCTTCCACATTTAATTCGCGAGGTGTGATTTTTTTTCCAGGCCGTAGTGACAGCGTGGTTAATTGGTCACACTTTGTATTTTCCCAGTGCTCTAGATAGTAACGCAACCCGGGTTCGTCGCCCCTAGTTTAGCACTAAAAATCAGGGGGGGGGGGGGGGGGTGGCAGCCGGGTCTTTAATGGCCTATACACGTACATGTAATGATCACCCGTTTTCTCAATTTTTCAGCTTTGTAAAATGTCCCACTTTTACAAGAATTTTTTTTGCCCTTTTCCTCCAAGAGGTCATCACTTTTGTAAGATTTTTTAGCCCTTTTGTAAGAGGTCACCACTTTTGTAAGAATGACGTTTTAGCCCTTTGTAAGACGTCACCACTTTTATAAGAATTTTTAGCCCTTGTGTAAGAGAACACCACTTTTGAAAGAATTTTTTAGTTCTTTTGAAAGAAGCCTCCACTTTTGTAATAGTTTTTTTTTAGCCCTTTTATAATAATTTCTTCTTCTGACCGGGAATCATGATTTTAATGAGTTTCGAAGTGTTTTTCACAGCATTTGATACGTGTCCAGAGGTTTCGAGTCGAACACAGAGAATTTTGATCAGAAAATCGAACTTGGTCAAAACAAGCCAAAAATTTCGATGTGTGTTTTTCCGCGTCACTTGCTTGTTTTTGAACCGATACATTTTCATAATAGTTTTTTGTCCTTCTGTAATATTCTGACAGGGAAACGTGATTTGGATTACTTTCGACAGTCTTCTGTAATAGTCGGCCAGCCAAGGGGTAAAAAGAAAACTTTGATGGCATCTCCATGTTAAAAGCAATATGTCATGTTTTTTCAATAGTATATGCACTATATTTAATGGCCTGCCCAGATGACATTCTCGCTTTTGACCCTGAAGGTCATTTTGAGGTCACAAAAGGTCACGGGCCTCAAAAACCATACCTTATTTCGAAACGGAACTGTAATACGAAAACGAAATTAAATAAGTTATCGAAATTTTGCACAATTATCTCGGAATGGACACTCTATCGTATAGGATAAAATAGTGGTTCATTCGCGTAGTGCATCGTGGGTAATTTCAAAATGGCTGCCATCATACATTCTCCAGTCTTGCAACTTTCACTACAGTTTGGCGTCCAAATATGTGTACACACAAAAATATGCACATATCCTACTACATTAAATGTCATTATTGATTGTATGCTATTACAAAGGCAATAGGGGCTGATAAATGCGCTGCATGGGTGTAAGTTAAGTTATCCAAGATGGTGCCGGAGATGGGTACATAATTTGAAGATGTCTCTAATAGACGCCCCAATCATATAACTCTCGCATTGGAAGTTGCTATTGGTCTGAAAGGCAAACTTGCATTATCTACTCTTCACCTGGGAACATTTAGGTGTCATTTAAACCTAGCAGTTTCAATTTAGCTGCCGAATGTGTGACCGGAAGTTCCGAAATGGGGACATTTATGGATTATTTTTTTCAAATATATGACTTCATCAAATATTTGTCCATCAACTAAATTTAATGGGGCTGGATATGGATATAACAGTTGAACACAAGTACATTAAACGATCACATATCGCCAGTTATTATTCGAATGTAATCCAAGATTGACAAATGAAAAATCCAGACCAAGAGGTTCTTAGTTCATGGACCAGTGCGGGTCAACTCGTCCCCTGAGTTCCAATGTGGTCTATGTGTCTATTCGCAAATGGAACACATTGGAACACAGGGGACGAACTGCTCCACATAAAGCGGAGTGAACATTTTATCAGCAGCATAGCAACTGTTACCTCCCAAATGCAATTGTAATAACTGTATTGACTATTTAAATTTAATTACTGGAGGGAACGGTTGCCATGCTGCTTGATAAAATGTTTTCCCAATCAAAGGAGCAGTTCATCTTAGTCTATGTGGGCATATGCATATACATGTACACAGTAAACACTTTTCATAAAATTAAAAGGGCACATTTTCTGCACAACGTGACTGTGTTACTTACACAAAATACTAATGGCATTAGCAATATACACTCTTTTAAAAAAATTGATTCTATTATGGATTTGATCAGATCCACATGAATTTGATTAGATCCGAATAGATCCGAGCGTTATCGGTTGTATGTATTCGTAACCCAAACTGGTTCTGAGTGATATACCCAAGAGTTGTTGACCATCGATACAAACGTACGTCCTTGACGAAAATAAGTATAACTGCTGGCGCAGTTAAATAAACTCTCGTCCCCATTCCCCTAAGAACTTGATTCTGACCACATCCAAAATTGGTTACATATCTGTGATCGTAACAGATATGTAACCAATTTTGAATTTGATTATTGGTTGTACGTATTTGTAACCCAAACTGGTTCTGAGTAATATACTCAAGAGTTGTTGACCCTCGATACAAACTTACGTCATTGGAACGAAAATAATTATAATGTCAGGCACAGTTATATAAACTTTCGCCACCATTCCCTTAAGAATTTGGTTCTGATCAAATCCATTTTTTTACATATCTGTGACAATCACAGATATGTAACCAATTAGAGATTTGACCAGAACCAAATTCCTATGGGAAATGACCCGAAAGTTTATTTAATTGTTCCTGCCATTATAATTATATTTGTTCCAAGAATGCAAGGTCGTAGAGATGGTTGACAACTCTTGAGTATATTTCTCAGAACCAGTTTGGGTTACGAATACGTACAACCGATAATGCTCGGATCCATACAGATCTAATCAAATTCACGTGGATCTTATCAACTCCTTAGCAAAATCAAAATCCCAATTTCTAAAAGTGTAACAGTTTAGCTCTTTCAGTCGATGGATTGACCCACAGGATTACTGCAGTCCACAGAATCACACCCACAAGCACGGATGCACCTAAGACCTTTGCGGAAACAACTGCATCTTGTAGATCCGCATTTGCTCTTGCAACCACATGTTATAAGTTCTATACAGGCACTGGGTATAGCAGGAAGCCAGTCCAAATCACTTGTAGAGTACCAGCAGTGTATTGCCAAGCTTCGGTGTGGACGAGGTCATCAATAGTCATTGTCTCTTGGTCAGCTTGTAACCAGATATAGGCTTGAAAGTTAACTCTCTTTATATGGAGTTGAAGCGCATCCTTTGTTGATGGCAGTTTTTCCAGATCCTTTTTCCCTTTAGCGAAGAGGGTGTATCTGACATTGTCTATGTCACATTCGTCAACTAAACCATAAAGACTACACACAAATATCTCAGATTCATCATCTGTCTCAGATCGTCCAACATTGCTCAAAAGTTCGGAATCACTAAGAAACAACTTCCAGCAGGTTTTCTTCCCAAAACCACGAAAAGCTGACGTAGTGTCGCATCCTGTCAGTAAATGAAAACCAATTATGTTGCTCTTAACATTGTTTGGCAAGCGTTTGGCGATTTCATGCACAGGATAGCAAAGTCTATTCTTGGCTGCACCAGACACCATCCATGTCTCTACTCCCTTGTCACCAAGGAAATGCACAAGCATCACAAGAACATCAGTATCTCTGCTGATCACAACAAGCCTCTGAAATCCACAGCTTACAGCATCAAGACCATGGAGAATCAGCCGCGTATCAGCTTCTTCATGATTAGCATGGAGATAAATATCTTGCCTTCTCGTAGACTTGGCGTCAGTTATCTCCAAAAATCCACCAGATGTGACTAGCTCCCTTGTATCTGGTAGATCACGGCCTTTGGCATACAAACTTTCTGACAAGAATCTTGCAAGATCAGCCTTGTTCTCGTCCATGGTAATAAACTGATCCCAGACAACTGGAAGTGGAACAGCTGGTTGATCAATCATCCGGCGTATCGGTTTCTTCTTTCCAATGCGCTTTTTCCGCGTAGACAATTTTATGGAACTTGAGCCAAAATATCTGTCGAACACGACATCAACTCTTGCTGTCTGGTCATTGAAATAGCGTACGACGATCCCACAAAACACATCAGCATACTCTCCAAAGGTCCGACAGCCCTGCGGTTTACCAAGCTGTTGGATAAGAGCATGGCCATCGATTAGAGCACATGTCCGACGTGTAGTGCTTGGGGGAACCACTGGAACTTCTACATTCTTTGCAAGAAGTCCGATAAGAGCTGCTTTAGTGGAAAAGTTCATTTCACCACCAGGTTTTGCTAATGCTAGCGGAACACACGACAGTTCATGCTTCATGACATTTTCCATGTCGATATGGCGACCATCAGCAGCAGCATTCAAAAGGCGCTGAAAAAGTTTTCTATCTGCCTTGAGGCATTTTGTTTGGCCATCCTGTCTGGATGCTGATGGTTTGTACATGGCTGCAAATGTGAGGGAATTAATTTTGGTGATAGACTCATGGAATTGTAGAGGATTCGCCACTAGTCGTTCAGTCACATTGATAGAAACATGTTCACGGCCTCGAACCCCTGCGGATAACAAATCATTAGCTATACGGTCGGTTGCAATGTCTTTTGTTGCTAAAGAAACCAGCGGGATAGGGACCCTCTCATCTCCATCATTACCAGATGAATCCATGGACCTGAAGTCATTCTGAAACACATCGAACCGCTTCAACTGTTGAACTAGTTTCTTAACATCGTCTGAATCACGTTTCTTTCTTGATGGGAGTGAATCACACGGAGAGAACACGACATCCTCGTCATCATCGTTTTCTCTATCTAGAAGACGTTTTATTGCAAGCGATACTTCCGACCGGGTAGACCACGTCATGCAGAACTTGTCTCGTGCTTGATCATTGCTCGTGATTCCTATTATGCCATTATGCATCTTGCACATCCTGTTCATCCACTCCGTGCCTTGATCTGGCGAAATCTGGTTGAATTGTCGTCCGCTGCGTTTCACTACGAAATTGCCAGATGTGAACTCTTCATAGACTTCTGGGGCAGTTTGAGAAAGAGACCTCATATCCGCCAAGTAGACTGGACCCCACCGTGCATAATGTGTATGGTCATAGACGGTGAGCCAAGGTAACATCGCAGCAAATGCTTCAAGATGTAGTTGCCAGTTGCCCTCCCTATCCGCTCTGATAAACTGAATAAGGATCTCCACCATAGTCAAATACGACATCCACAGCATGAAGTTTGGATTGTCTTTGAAATCCTTGTTGAAATCGTCCATTTTCTTTTGTGTACCTTCATCGGCCAGCATATCTATAAGGTCCTGAACAGACTTGCACGTTTGCGCCTTGTTATTACTCTCTGCGAACACTAGGGAGACATTTCTACAAATGTTCTCTAAACTTGAATCCAACTCATGATTATCCTTCAGCCATCCTTGAAACATTTCCCAAATTACTCTCCACAAAGCCTCATAGGTAAGTAAATGTCCTCTCACTGCACGATAATAAGCTTTACCTTCCAGCATGGTATTGGTTGTGTTCCCTGCATACACCCCCGAGTCAATCCACAGGTCATCTAAACCAGCATTATCCATGTGTTGGTCAATTGCTTTGAGAAAATTGAAGCATATATGTAGGCCACCTAGTTTGAAAATAACTATATTTGGGATTTGCCCAAACAATTTCCTTTCCTCTACTATACAGTGGCTGATCGGCAGTAATAACTATATGTTCTTGCTTTGTGAACTTGGCAACATCCAGGAAGCGGTTGATTACTGTTGTCAGTGTGTCATTGTAATCCGCAGGAGCCTGTAATATTGGCAACATCCCTGCGATGGTCACATGTGAATGGTCAGGACTTATGGTTTCGTTAAAGCCACGCCAAGCAGGGATCGCATGGTGCTCATCATTCATACGCGCCAGGACGCAAGCCATATCTTTGTACTTTGACTTCCGTCTTTCATCTGTCTCGGAGAACCAAGCAGTTGTGTCTATCTTGCAATCTGGGGTAAATGCAGGAAACGGCCGTTGACCTGATACATAATGAGCCCGATCAATTGCTTGAAATTTCTGTAATTCAACAGGTTTGATAGTCCTGGACCTGGAGATTGGCTTTCTGCAGTATCCTCAGATTTCAGTGTTGGGCCTCGTTGCCATACTACCATCTGTGTACAATGGAATGTATTTTTCCCATCAAGATTGGATTCCAGCACATCAATATTGTCACACGAAAAGTGAGCCATACGATCAGTGACTATGTTGTCAGGTATCAGCACGTTATTGTTGGATTCCATTTTGTGGAGAATGTTCTTCACAATTGAAGTGTCAATGCGCCTGATTGTGTCTATGCCGATAATGTGATTGGCAGCATGGAATAAGTCTACCAGTTTTTCAGACCTAGTAGCTTGGTGCAGGGCCATTCCTAAGCCAACATGCTTTGGTGTCAATTTGTGACTGTTTGATACGCCATACACTATATCTTGGGCAATGCTGCACACCTTACGTTTAACATCAGCATCGGCTTCAAAATTGTCATCTAAAATGGAAGTACCACCGAGCATTAATCGCAGAAGCTAGTACAAACTGTTAGGTATAACTTTTGCAACATGCTCTTGGTCAATGCCATTCCAAGAGGCTGAATGTCCTGGTGTAGATTGAAGATCCTGTCCCACGCACAATGCAACATGCACCATCTCTTGAAATATATTGTTATGCAGAAGTGCTGTGAAACTATCCCCGTTTGATTCGTCTGCTGATGTTGATGTAAACTCCTCCGTGGCGTTTGTCTACGTTTTGGAGATTAGGAATGTTGTACTATCCGTAGGGTACAGAAGAAGAAAGGCCTTTTGGTCTAATGGTCTCACGTAACTTCCCTTGGTACTGATGTGTTTTTGAGTATCATCATAAAACGATGCCCTTCTTGATCGATATCTTTTTGGAATATCTGTCCCTTTGGTTTTGCATAGGCTCTCGTACTTTTGCAGCACATCTCCCATGTCGTACACATGGCCACAAGATAAGCCCAAACTTAGTTCACTACATAGCACATCCATACACTCATCTGCTACCTGTAATGGTTCTGATGTGTCCTGCACATGTTTATTCCGCCTTTCAAATGCTACGTAGCATGACAGATGGTAACACCCTTCAGCTGCTATCAAGCCATTTATATCTGCCAATCTAACTCTCATAACTGGATCTCTCTGTGCCATTCGAATAATGCTTTCCGATTTGCTAATCGTAGCCACCATGTGAGTCTTTGCGCCTTTTTCCTGGCAAAACATACATTTTTTCCAGTCGATTGGTCGGTCACCACTACGATTTCTCACACGCTTATCGTCGATTGACGTTGATGGTACAGGATTGATCTCAGAATAACTGGTCATGCTGCGTTTCCTGAGTCGCGAAATCTGGGCTTCAGATGTGAATGTACTATAACATGGCTTATGCCATCTTATTTCTCTTGCAAGAAAGTTCTCGGCAGATATCATATCAAACCGATCAAATACATCAACATTACTACTGTCACCGAGTTTTCTACTCTGAGAACAAACACTTATGGCGCGGTGTTTACCATCTAGAGTAGCTATTCGTAATGCACCAGTCGTCTTGGTACACCGTTAACAGAAGAAACACTGTTCATAATCAGTCTCTCTTTTGCGTTTAACAGTTGCTACTGGATCCATATTTTAAAATGTTCTCTAATTAACCACCTGCAAGGAGAAAGGAGAATATAAGTTGCAACATGTGTCCATGTGGGTGCTTCTACGAAGATTATATTGAAGTCCAAGCGTTTATTGTCTTATTGTGTGATTATGATGGTCATCGTGTTGAATACCAGACTGATGCAAACCCATCGCCCCCTTGGTCGAATGTGTGCCATGGGCCAGTAGGCACATAGAACACAATGGAACCCAAGGGATGACGTGTACAAAATATTTTGCTAAAAAAATTTAATTATAAACTATTCAAAATGCCCCAAATTCGTTACTTCCAGTTGCAATTTCGCTTCGTCCGGTTGCTATTCTGGTAGCCATTCTGAATATGTTATATTGTAGTAACACCAAACCTTTTGGTTAATTATATCGAAAGAATATCGGGTGGACAGTCCGCACACTTTGTGTCTTTACATACAAAATTTGTGTACTGAAAATACATATGTGTAAAATCGTAACATTCTGCAACCAGCTAAGACGCCATCTTGTATATCTCATTTTCGAGGACAGACTACAAAGTGACAGTGGAGTGTCTCATCGGAACACCAGGGAATATTCGTGTGATTCACAATTCGATTAGTTTTAATTATTGGCGCCCAGAAAATGTCTTCTGTATGAACGGATACATACATTTGAACATAAAATTTACTACTTTTCGAACTTTGGCAGCCATTTTGGGGGCCATCTTGCTTAAAAATACTGGAAAATATATCACAGTAATTGGAAAAATATATCCCCAATGAAAATAATCCAGTTAGACAATGGTTTATGCTAAAATACAGCAGAACCAGTCATATTAAAATAAGATTCACGCATTTGACCCCAGATGACCTTTGTGACATCACAAATGACCTTGAAAGTCAAAAGTAAGAATGTCATCCGGGCATTTCAACATCAGTAGACCATGGGGAAGATGTTGAGCATGGATGACAACTTTTAACACGCAGATGCCATCAAAAAAAATCCCAGGACCTTTTTTGCCCCTCGGCTGGCCTACTATAATAGCTTCTTCTGACAGGGAAACGTGATTTGGATTACTTTCGACGGTTGTGTCTTGCCCCTTCCCGATGGGAATGAGTTGGTTGTTTTGTCCTATTCGAGCTCCTCATTAGAAATTAGAACGTAAATTAGCCAAAATGTAAATTACAACGGAAACTTCTGGGAGGTTGCTAGTAGCGCAAACATGGGCAGTACCAAGGAATCGATTTCTTGTACGTCGGAAGCGCAACGAAACTATGTGTCAACTTGTGTGACAAGGACGCTTCAGAAGCACGCCATCGCTGACGCATACTGCAACAGGTTCTTTGTATCGTGGATTTCGAACTTATGACCACCCCAACGCTGTCTTACCAGAGTGCCATCGGGAGAAGGTTAGAGTATGAAGTGAGTTTCACAGGCAATACTGTTGCCACGTACAGCATCGATAATAAAAGTCTGGAGTATGACATGTTACCTGCCTTTCCAGGCCTGGCTAGACTGATTCATAGCAAGTACGCAGGGCGCTTTACCAAGATTTCGACCGAAGACTACAACGTCACAAAATCTCCAAGGATAAGGGCAGCACAAGAATTAGAGAGAAGCATGAAGGGCATTTTTATGCTTTTCGAGGATCCATCGATCTGCTAACGCTTTCGATACTGCGTCTTTCTACAGCTTTACGATCACAAATGTTGAGGTCGTCATTGAGAGGGGGAGGGGCCGGGTACACAACCAGCCCAACAACCAGAGGATACCTTCCAGTATTGGGAGGAGACTAAAAAGAGTTTGCCGATCTGCCAATCAGGAAACGGCACATCCTGGTAGCGACAGTGGCAAAAGACTTTGCACTAGCGGCTGTCTCCCCGGGTGAGTTCTTGACCACTAAATTCGGTATGTGGCTTCACATGTGGGCGAGTTATGACGATTTGCTTCAAGCGAGAAGTTGAAGGACTGAAAATAGGAGCGAGGGCGTCACAGTTTAGATCACCATAGTCACTGAAAAAAAAACGGCCCATTAAACACCGAAATACATGTGATCACATTGACACCCAACTCAACATCGACGGAGGCCGCTATACCGCGCTTTATCAAGTATCACCCATGCAGAATCCCAATCAGCAATCATCTACGGCGAGACAGGAGGCGAGGATAAAGGTTTGTATGTGAGCAGGTCCGGGGCACTTTCAGGCAGATAGTGATCCTCTGCGGCAATAATCAGGTATAACAAAACGTAACAGGTCCGCTAATGGATCTGGTCGGACATCGAAATCTATATCGTGTATTTCAGAGAGCGACTCTGCGCCTTTTTGCGTGAATTCTGCAACAAATTCAAGAGAACCAACCCTATACGCCGTATCTGCTCGCTCGCCTCAATGGTTTTTTCAAGAAACAGAACATGTTGTCAGAGCTGACTTTCAGTGGCAGCAGAGCGAAGTGTGCGGGTGAAGACCCAAACGTAAACTCAACCCGAGAAACCTAAGGGAACAGATCCAATAGGGTGCTTTATTTCACAGTTTCGACGAATGTCTTCGGGATAACGATGTAATTTCTTCACTTGAAGAACGAGCGGCGGTGCTCCAGACACTGTCTGAAACAGAGCACGCTAAGCTCCAAATAAAAACTTATCAGCCAGCTGTTTATACAGTTAAAACTAGAAGTCCTGTCACGAACTGTGCGCCTATCTAGGCTTAATTGCGCGTAGGAACTGCGCGCAATTGTCATACCGAATGGCACCCAAAGCATGACAGGTTCTCCTTGTTGCCCACAGCAAACACAAGCAATGTTCCTGCCAATGGATCTCCTGGTTACCCGGAAGTCCACTGGCTGAAACTTTGCTTGTGCACAGGCCGCATGTGCAGAATTTGATAGCCTTACCATCGTAATAACGCGTAGATTAACGCGCAAACGGACGTGCTTTTTGTGCGTATTTCAGGGCAGGACTTCTAGTTTTAACTGTAGGGTGCTTAATTCGTAGTATCATAAGCAAGTAGATGTGAAGCAGTTTTGCTTGCTATTTCAACATTTGCTGTCTCATCATGCCAGGCTACTATGTTGTGTTACGGATTTTACGAATATTTGAGACTTTGGAGGAGGGTGACCAAAAGTAAAAACGTTAGTGTAACTGTTCCGTTTGGAGGAACTCAACAACTGCAACATTGCACCAAGGAACTTCTAAACCGTCTTCGGGAGGGTGACACACAGAAGGACTTTGGACATGCTCAAAAAGAGCGTCAACTAATGGAGACTCAAAAGAGAGTCTGCAGAACTGCAACAAAAACAAGAATGGCTCACCGCACTGGCTTTAAGGGATGGGTGGATGGGGTCGGTAGGTTTCTGCCCATTGTTTAGCTTGCGCTGAGAACGGCGACGATGATCTGTCACACAAGTATAGCATACATCTAACCCCGCTAACTGCAGCACTGACAACAGCCAAACGTTGCCAATTTTGACTTGTTTGTCCCATGACTATACCAGATAATGTCAGAAAATAAGTCGAGATGAAAACATCCGCACCGGAGACGCTCAGGTTGACAGCCTCGCCTGAAAATATCAAAGTTAAAAAAAAGAAAAAGGCACAAATTGGCCAGAGGTGATACAGAAGCGGATGAAAGACTCCAAGAAGGTGGGTGCTGGGCAGAAAATGGTTACGTGAGGCTAAGTATGCAATACACTCGAGCTGCAAGGAGGCAGATATTGACTTGTCTGAACAACAAGAGACTTTGACGAGTCAAGAACGGTGGCACAAACCAATCAAGCCTGGACACATCTTTTGCGGTCTGGTAGTTATAGGGGGCATCTTGCTGCTGACCCAACGAACGCCACCTCGTAGAACGCCACCAGTGGTGCCAGTCCCCAAGTCTAACACATATGCACAACGTGTTGCTAAACACCAAGGCTTTGATGTTTATTTAAAGGTTAAAACTGACTAGTTCTATGTGCAGTAATGTTAAGAACAATGTTTTTCCCTGAGCGCAAGCTAAAATACGCTATTATGCTTCACGTTTGTAACATCAGCCGTAATTGGTTAATTTGACACCTTCTAAAAGTGACAGTACTGGAGTTTGGGGGCAAAACACGGGTACTATCGGAACGTTTTTCCCTGGAGACAAGAGAACGAAGAAAATGTAAGCTACACTTCCATTGATCGGCGTCGATTGGAATTTCTCAACACCAAACGCTGGCTCCTTGACCGTTTAACTTTTTTCCTCACTGGTAGAGACAAACGTACCAACAGATATATCATCTTCGGTGGGTGTGTTTTCAATTTTAATTGCAAACAATGAATTCAAAAGAATCAGAAATATTAAAAACTCACGTGTTGTTCACCATTTCAGTGAACTCTGAATATGAGTTATGACTTCAATCAATTATATTTCCACAAGTTTAGTACTCCTCGACCTCACTGAGCCTCTGCCCCAAGTTCAAAATAAATTGTTTCAATTTAATTCTATCAACTGTCGTCGTCCGAGAAACATGAATTTATATTCCATTAATTTATACCACTTTTCACACAAGCATTAACAATGAATTATAACATGAACAGCATGATGCAGTTGTAAGCACTGGCCTTTGGTGATACAGAAACTCCCAAAGCGACGGCACTTGTGACAAGTCATTTTCAAAGAGACGTCATTCGTTCGAAATGACGTCATGTTTTTAGATTCGACTACATTGTTGTTACAAGATTGATGTCATGTTGCAGCTAACGCTTAACAATGAAAGTTATTTTTTGTTCGGCATAATAAAATAATTAGATAGAACATGAAAAGAAACGTTCTAATATTATATTATTATGCCTCAAGTGTGTAACATCAGCCGTGATTGGTGAATTTAACACCTTCTAAAAGTCATAGTACTGGAGTTTGGGGGCAAAACACGGGTACTATCAGAACGTTTTTCCCTGGAGACAAGAGAACGAAGAAAATGTAAGCGCCACTTCCATTGATCAGCGTCGATTGGAATTTCTCAACACCAAACGCTGGCTCCGTGTCCGTTTAACTTTTTTCAACAGCGGTAGACACAAACTTACCAACAAATATATTATCTTCAGTGGGTGTGTTTTCAATTTTAACTGCAAACAATGAATTCAAAAGAATCAGAAATATTAAAAAACTCACTCACGTGTTGTTCACCACTTCAGTGAATCCTGAATATGAGTCTCAGTTATGACTTGTGTTTCACTCCGCTTAATTCTATCAACTGTTGTCCGAGAAACATGAATTTATATTCCATTAATTTAAATCACTTTTCACACAAGCATTAACAATGAATTATAACACGAACAGCATGATGCAGTTGTTAACATTGGCATTTGTTGATAAAGAAACTCCCAAAGCGACGGCACTTGTGACAAGTCATTTTCGAAGAGACGTCATTAGTTCGAAATGACGTCATGTTTTTGGGTTCGACTACATTGTTGTTACAACATCGATGGCTTGTTGCAGTTAACAATGAAAGTCATATTTTGTTCGGCATAATAAAATAATTAGAACGTTTCTTTTCATGTTCTATCGGTCGATAGTACCTGAGCTTGTGTGATTTCTGAAATAAAACCTTCAGCAGCTTCGCTGCTTCAGGTTTTATGTCAGAAATCACACAAACTCAGGTACTATCGACCGATAGAACACGAAAAGGAACGTTCTAATATTATACTACTGAATATGGCCTACCACTCTCCCGTGTTATCTGGCTTGGCCATAGTCTATGCGCGCCTAGGCAAAATAGCGATGGGGGTATTATACCACCCTAATCTATTACAATCTGTATTGTTACAGTAATAATGGCCGCTCTTGTGATGCTGATCAGGGCGCCCTAGTGAACGCACTTGCCTTCGGTGAATCAAACTACCTCTTCTAAACTTATGAAGCTCGACTATTGACGCCGAGCAAAAGAGACATGATAAGGCTATAGAAGATCCCTAAGCTATCTAAGTACAACTTACTTAAACTACCAAGGTCCCATACTATCACTATACATAGGCCGTTAGGGGGGGGGGGGGGGGGGCGGGTAAAAAGACAAACTATTTGACAGATCTACTCGATCCAGTCCGTCTCTGTGTCAAATGATGTTCACCAGGTTAACGTCTCCTTTCTACCTCATGATAGTTTACCCCGCAGTCGAAAGGTTTTCAAGTGTGCCCTGACCATGCAAAGTAGATATGGCCAGTCGATACAAAGCTGCCAAGTCTCTTCCCTTAAACGATACAGCTAGCGAAGTAGCTAGCGCTTTGTCGTGTATTTACAGTCGCGCACTTCTGCGACAACCCAAACCTCTCCATGGGCTGTGTTCAGGATGCTGACCAAACAAGGTGCCTCAGCCCGACGACGTGAGAAGGAAGTCCACGGAGGCAAGGCATTTTGGAAAGGATTAACCGTTAGCTTGCGGAGCGGCTGTTTTGGGCATAAGTAGCGCAGGAGATTACGCCATCTCAGATTAAAAAATACACCGAATGGCTTGCCTGGTTACCGACTATCGGCTTAGTTCTAAACAATGAAGTAATACGTCTGACTGTTAGAAAGTCAATGGAAGCCATTAAGGCTGAGGTATTTTGAGCAAAATCCCTCTGTCGTTTCAAGTAGGCCTGTTGGCTTGAAGGAAAAGAAAGATCCCAATTAATGCGTACGTGTGGTACCTCTATCAAACAGTTGAACCTGAGGTAAGAGAGTAACGTGTTTCCCTGGCAGTGTCTCGAACTATTGTCTCCCCTGTCTACGCTAGACTGATGTGCGTCCTGAGAATCGAAGAAATAGGATATCTCGACGTTACACGTTGCACATCATGTAGTCCAAACTGAAATTGAACTTTCGACCTCTCTTATGGCCATTGCGGTTGTAAAACACAAACTTTTTGTGGGTGATCTTCCGGAGTCTCGGCTGTAATTCTCTCTTGCTTCACAAGTGACGCGCGAGACACTCTGAATATAACACAGGAAATCCGCCGTGCGGATGGCCAGGGATGCCAGGTTAGACAACTGAAGAAACCCATCGATGATACAAACCCTCTGTGGAGCTTTTACTGTCTGGAGTGAGCAGTGAGAGCTCAGCTAAGGCCCCGGCATACGCCATATATATTTCGCTGAACTGCGTCGATGACATGATGGGTTACATCAACGATATGGTTGGGGACGATGACTTCATTGTATCACCATTCGTTGATCAGGGGCCCAGGAATTGTGACCAAAAGGTTTTGTCGTCGACTGTCTTGGCAATGGAACAGGAGCAGAACGTAGACGATTGAGACATGTTTTTGGTGTCTCGGAATGAGCAACTCCTGACCTTTATCTCGGACTTTCTTGCTGATCAGATCGCCCGTCTTCCACAGCTCCAACACCCCGGCGCTATCCACGAGAGCCGGGAATTACTTTGCGAATCTCATGGCACTGAACTTGTCCCACTGGAGTCGGATGCTTTTCCTAACTTCTTAACGATTCACCGGGGTGTGGAGGGGTGGGGAGAAAACAACTTCGAAAGTAATCGAAACCAAATTTCCTGGTCAAAAGAAGAAACTATTATAGAAAGACCAAAACACCACAACAAAGGGGGTACCTCCTACAAAAGTGTTAAAAAACTATAACAAAAGTGGGGCATTTTATATAGATGGTAACGGCGAGCGCGAATCGGGTCAAAAACAAGCCATTGATGCGGTAAAACGGATATCGAAATTTTCCGTCACTTTTGGCCAAGTTCGATTTTCTTTTCAAAATTCTCTATGACCAACTTCGATTCTAGGGACGCACAACAGTCTAGCGTAGACAGGATAGACAGTAGTTCGAGGCATCTTGGCAGGTGTCAAATCTTATTAAAAAAAAATTCGACACTCAGTAAAATTCTGTTTCCCGGTCAGAATGAGAAATTATTACATTAGTGGGCACCTCTAACAAAAAGGCTAAAACATTCTTACAAAAGAGGGGACCTTTTACAAAAGGGCTAAAAAAATGTTACAAATATGGGACATTTTAAACTGATAAAAAATTGAGAAAACGCGTGATTTCCGTTCAGTTCCTAATGGGGAGTGCGAATGGGGTTAAATAAAGCCAATGTGCAAGGAAAAACAGACATCGAAATTTTTCGCCAGTTTTGGCCAAGTTCGATTTTCTACTCAAAATTCTCTATGTCCAACTCGAAATCTCTGGACAGGTATGAAATGTTATGGAAAACACTCCGAAACTCATTAAAATCATGTTTTCCGGACAGAAGAAGAAACTATTACAAAAGGGCTGAAAAACTATTACAAAAGTGGGGACCTCTTATAAAAGGACTAAACAATTCTCACAAAATTGGTGACCTCTTACATAAGGGCTAAAAAATTCTTCCAAAAGTGGGGATCTCTTAAAAAAACCTAAAAGATTCTTACAAAAGAGTTGACCTCTTACAAAAGGGCTAAAAAATTCTTACAGAAGTGGGGACCTATTACAAAAGAGCAAATTATAACAAAAGTGGGCGCAACACGCGTGTAGCTCTATCTTAAAAAGATTAAGTGCTTATATTAGATAAAAGTAGGCTAAATCCGTCTATGAATTCAGCGGTTGTCAGAATAATTCTTGGATAGATAACAATATTTTTTCTCGATTCATTTGTTTATTTTTTGGTGCTTAACGCCACCTCCGTGTCAAATATCTATATCGATGCGATAAATCATTTTTTTTTAAAAACTCAGTGAAGTAAAAAAATAAAGTAAAAAGAGAAACAGCTTTAACAACAGAAAAGACATTGCTTTGATTTTTCTGAAATCCTTAACTGGTAGTTTGCTGAAAGCCCATATTTATTCTAAAGTAGAGGTTCTTTAATTTAAAGGCTTCATAATCTTTTGATGTGTTTAATATTACTTTTAAAGTGAAATTATTTAGTGTGTAGGGATTTCCTTTGTTACAATTTTTGGTAGAGTGCCCTTTCGACACCAGACCTTTAGATCAGTCTAATTTGGACAGAACGGCAAATATGGATGTGGTCTGCACGAGTGGAGAAAAATTACCGGTATTTTCTTCCTTTAGGCGTCTGTTTTAGGTTTTAGGCCCCCTAAATGCTAATTTAAAACCCCTTGTTATAGGTGTTCACCATTATCACTGGTTCCCTCCCGCCATCTTTTGACGTAAGTTTACTCGACTAACTCGAGAAGGCTTCTTAGTTTCCCAGTGTCAACCCAAAGGTCGTTTTGAATGTAAATACGCATGACGTTTACTGGGAAATGCCACAAACATGAATATAATAGATCTCAAGCTTTAAGTACATGGTCATATGGAATTCGCCACAGAAAAGCATTCGCCGTCGACAGTGTCGTACACGACACTGTCGACGCCGATTGCTTTTCTATGGCGAACTCTGTGGGTTGTTCAAAAAATTATTTATCTGTTGCATTGTTTGATTCGAAGGTAAGCTCTTAGCAATATGGCTTGCATCAGGGAAACCTGGCCAAACCATATATTGTCGAAACACTGCAAAACTTTGAAAAAACTTTCAAACTCTGCATAATTTGGGCGCAATCATCTTATTTGGGCACAGCGTTTACCATCGTTAGTTGGGAAGAAACTAAAGGCCTGATCGGCACTCTCCCAAAAATCGCAACAAGGCAAAACAATTGATGACTAAAAATAATTTAGTTCTTTACGAGTTATTAAACCTAGTGACTAGAATGTGAGTAAAAATAAAATCTTGCTGAAAGACAAAAACAATTTTCATATTTAACTCAACTTTGGCGAAGCTAAATTTGAGGTATTGCCATGGCCTGTCGTCCGCCTGTCCGTCCGTCGCGCCGTACACATGGCTCGGGCTAGAGGCCGTATTTATGAACCGATCTTTACGAAACTTCTTGGGTACCTTTGTTATCACTGTGAGACGAGAACGAGTGTTTTTGGGTCCAGTCCGAAATTTAAGATGGCCGCTGCCATCCATTTTGTACCAAAATTAGGTGCAATCAGATTTTTGCGCAGAACTTCCATATGAAAGTTCCGATTTGAATAATTTTTTGTATAAATGTTTAGTACGACGGGATACATCACATATAATACGGTTTTTTTTCTTGTGCGTAAATTATGCAAATTAGACTAACTTTAATTTATTTAGTACTATTTTCAGCACTGTAAGTGCAAATGCCAATACGGTTCGGGCTGGGGGCCGTATTTATGAACCGATCTTTACAAAACTTCTTGGGTACCTTTGTTATCAGTGTGGGACGAGAACGAGTGTTTTGGGTCCGGTCAGAAATTCAAGATGGCCGCTGGTGGCCATTTTGTACACAATCAGGTGCAATCAGATTTTGGCGCAGAACTTCTATATGAAAGCACTGATTTGAATAATTTTCTGTGTGAATGTTTAGTACCATGGGATACATCACATATAATACGGGTTTTTTTCTCGTGCATAAAGTAAGCCAAGTAGACTAACTTTGATCTATTTAATGTTACTTTCAGCACTGTAGCTGCAAATGCCAATACGGCTCGGGCTAGAGGCCGTATTTATGAACCGATCTTTACGAAACTTCATGGGCACCTTTGTTATCACCTTAGGACGAGAAAGAGTGTTTCTGGGTGCATCATGTAGTCCACACTGAGATTGAACTTTCGACTCTCTTATGGCCATTGCGGTTGTAAAACACAAGCTTTTTGTGGGTGATCTTCCGGAGTCTGGGCTGTAATTCTTTCTTGCTTCACAAGTGACGCGCGAGACACTCTGAATATAACACAGGAAATTCACCATGCTGATGGCCAGGGATGCCAGGTTAGACAACTGAAGAAACCCATCGATGATACAAACCCTCTGTGGAGCTTTTACTGTCTGGAGTGAGCAGTGAGAGCTTAACTAAGGCTCCGGCATACGCCATATATATTTCGCTGAACTGCGTCGATGACATGATGGGTCACATCAACGATATGGTTGGGGACGATGACTTCATTGTATCACCATTCGTTGATCAGGGGCCCAGGAATTGTGACCAAAAGGTTTTGTCGTCGACTGTCTTGGCAATGGTACAGGAGCGGGACATTATCAAAATGGCTGTCGGTGGCCATTTTGTACCAGAATTGGTGCAATCATTTTTTTGTACAGAACTTTTGTATGAAAGTTCTGATTTGAATAAATTTCTGTATGAATGTTTAGTAACATAGAATACATCACATATAATACAGGTTTTTTTCTCGTGCAGAAATTATGCAAATTAGATGAACTTTGATTTATTCAGTGCTACTTATACACAGTAAGTGCACATGTCAATACGGCTCGGGCAAGAGTCTTTATTTTTGAACCGATCTTCACGAAACTTCTTGGGCACCTTTGTTATCACCTTGGGATGAGAACGAGTTTTTTCTGGGTGCGGTCCAAAATTCACGATGGCTGCCAGTGGCCATTTTGTACCGAAATTAGGTCCAATTAGTTTTTTGTACACAACTTCTATACGGCAATAATTTTACTGGTAGTCATACAAAAACACATAATTAAATGTTCAGTAACTGACTCGTGGTCCTGAAAAGGGCAGTTTTTTGTTGCTTTTCTGGACTTTCTCTAGTATCATCGGAAGCTGTCTGCACACCCAAAAACGCGTGTTTTCTTAATAATGGATCCAAGAGGTATTTTCTTTTCTCAATTGCAAATTTTTCGGCTTCGTTCATTCCGTAACCTTCCTCATCTCGAAGTCGCTGAGCAGTTTTCCTAATTCATGTGCACATCGGTTTTACACATGTGAACATCGTTTTTCATCAGTTTTCATCGGTTTTACCAAGTGTTTTCATTAGTTTTCATCGATTTTAAAGCACAATATGATCACTTTGTCATACAATATGATCTGTTTTCCTTACAATATGATAACTCAATTGAAAGCACATTTTAGAGACCATTTAACCTCCGAGTGATCATTTTAGAGACCCTAAAAAGGGTCTCAGAGACCATTTTAGGGTAAAATGGTCTCTAAAATGATCACTGATTAAAAACGATGTTCACATGTGTAAAACCGATGTGCACATGAGTAAAACCGATGTCCACATGAGGAAAAACGTTGAAAACCGATGAAAACCGATGTGTACATGAGTAAAAACTGATGTGCACATGAGTAAATTGATGTGACCATGAGTAAAACCGATGAAAACTGATGTGCCCATGAGTAAAAACCGATGTGCACATGAGTAAACCGATGTGCACATGAGTAAAACTGATGAAAACCGATGTAAACTGATGTGCACATGAGTAAAAACCGATGTGCATATGAGTAAACCGATGTACACATGAGTAAAACTGATAAAAACGATGAAAACCTATGTGCACATGAGTAAAAACCGATGTGCACATGAGTAAACGGATGTGCACATGAGTAAAACTGACGAAAACTGATGAAAACCGATGTGCACACAAGTAAACCGATGTGCACATGAGTAAAACCGATGAAAACTGATGTGCACATGAGTAAAAAAAAACCGATGTGCACATGAGTAAACTGATGTGCACATGAGTAAAACTGATGAAAACCGACGAAAACTGATGTGCACATGAGTAAAAACCGATGTGCACATGAGTAAACCGATGTGCACATGAGTTAAACTGATAAAAACCGATGAAAACCGATGTGCACTTGAGTAAAAACCGATGTGCACATGAGTAAACGGATGTGCACATGAGTAAAACTGATGAAAACCGGTGTGCGCATGAGTAAAAACCAATGTGCACATGAGTAAACCGATGTGTATATGATTAAAACTGATGAAAACCGATGAAAACCGATGTGCACATGAGCACAAACCGATGTGCACATGTGTAAACCGATGTGCCCGTATGTAAAACTGAAGTATACTTGCGCGTATTTGGAGATACTCTCCACTGTCTTATAAATCGTGATGCCCCCCCCCCCCCCCCCCTCAATTCTCATTTGTTCAAAGAGAGAAGACATGCTGAGCTACAACTGTACATTTTGTAGGAAAGCATTCTCAAGAACCTTCACGCGCAAAAGACATGAAGCTGGTTACTGCCCCAAAAGGTTTGGGATGACGGGTGAAGGCAATCAGTCAAACGAGAGCACATACTCGGAGTCAAACGAAGAGTATAACTCGTCTGATTCTAATGAGTGAAAATTCAGAGGAGGAGGAAGATGGTGAAACGAGCGTAATAGACATTTTAATCATAAGCACATATGAAGATAATAAAGCTGAATTCCAGAGACTGAAAGTGTCATACGTAGAAAATGGCATGCCAAGACACAAGGCCACCAAAGTGGCCGAGGAAGCTCTTAGAGACAGCTTGAGAGCTTCCCTTTGTATGAAATTATTTAAGGCCATGAGTCGAGTGAGGCACTTCAGACAACATCTGGTCTATGGAACAATTAGAAAAACTGCTCAGCGACTTCGAGATGAGGAAGGTTACGGATTGAACGAAGCTGAATAATTCGCAATTGAGAAAAGAAAATACCTTTTGGATCCATTATTAAGAAAACACACGTTTTTGGATGTGCAGACAGCTTCAGATAATAACTAGAGAAAGTTCAGAAAAACAAAAAGAAAACTGCCCTTTTTCAGGATCACGAGTCGGTTACTGAACATTTAATTATGTGTTTTTGTATGATTACCAGTAAAATTATTGTAAAAACTACTTATTGTTGTAAAAAAATGCTTATGGTGCAATTGTAAAATCACTTTTAAAACTGATTAAAACTCCATTTTAACTGCTTGTAAAACCAATTAACTACTTTGTAAAAAAAAAAACAACCTGATTTTATGTGAAAATAAAACACTGAATGGACAGAAAAATTTAGAGTTGTTTATTCCATTTTGTAACTCTATACCCAACATAAGAAAACTGATTACGTGTTTGTATAACAGATTAATACTCTGTTCCTCTTGCCCAAATACGCTCTCGACAATAACAACATTTGATAAAGCCAAGTCATGGTAACTTTGTCAATAAAGATAACACGAATAAAGATAAACCTCCAGACACAGTTTATTAGGCTTTTCCCTCTGGAAAAGACTATTGTTTTTCTACGGATTATTATTATTATTTTTTTTTTTTTTTTTAGGCTTTTCCCTCTGGAAAAGACTATTGTTTTTCTACGGATTATTATTATTTTTTTTTTTTTTTTTTTTTTTTAAGGCTTTTCCCTCTGGAAAAGACTATTGTTTTTGTACGGATTATTATTTTTTTTTTTTGGGGTTTTTTTTTTTTTTTTTTTTTTTTTCCACACATTTTTGTCCGTACGATTCAGAAGCAATTTTCGAACCGATTTTCACACAATTTGGCACACGCATAGAGTGACAAAAAATCTAAAAATGTACCGAAGCGGAATTTTCGATTCAACCCTTATTTCGCCAGAATTGGCAAAAAACTGCCAAAATTGGGGTTTATCGGCACTTTCTCGAAACACGTCTTTAGGATTTTTTTTAAATATTCATAATTACTAGACCTGCCTATGACACAACCTTTGATACACACGACATATTAGGCGATGCATATGGTAACCCTCCACAGGCTGCCAAACATCGAAATTTTGATGAAATGGGCCAGTTTCAGACCCCCACAGCACCCAAACGATACCCGAGAGGTAAACATAACTTCCTTTATTGGAAGTGGAATTCACCGAGGATCATTTTTGTAAGTAATAAGGGTGTTCAGAAAACCAAGTGTTAACCCGTTTTGGGCTGGTTAAACAGCAATACCCCCAAAAAGCTCCAAACTTCATGTTTTCCGTGGATTTCTCTAAACGAGTCTTGTAGATTTTTAAGAAAAATTGGTCACTCTCAGGTCTTGGTGTGACATTACAAGTTGCATGGATAAAATATTCCGGTCAGTATTAGTTAACCCTCCCCGAGCTGCTAAACGTAAAAATTGTGATAAAATGGGCTGTTTTTAGACACCAACAGCACCCAAACGATATACCACAGAGAAAGGGGCCTTCATTTATCGGACGCAAAATTGATCGGAAAATATTTTTGAAAGTGGTAAGGGTATTCAAAATTTGACGTCTTAACCCATTTTGGGCTGGTTAAAGAGAGATACCCATTAAAATCTTAAAATACCCGTTTTCTGTGGATTTCTCTAACAACATCTTGTAGGTTTTCAAGAAAAAAATCGGCTATTTGCAGGTCTTGGTGTGACATTAGAAGTCGCATGAACAAAATATTCCGGTCAGCATTAGTTAACCCTCCCCGGGCTGCTGAAGGTCAAAATTGCGATAAAATGGGCTGTTTTTGCACACCAACAGCACCCAAAGGGTACACCACAAAGAAAAGTGCCTTCCTTTATCGCGCGTACAATTTATATGGAAACATTTTTGTAAGTAGTAAGGGTATTCAAAAGTCGACGTCTTAACCCATTTTGGGCAGGCTAAAGAGAGATATCCCTTGAAAGCTTTAAATTCCCATTTTCTGTGAATTTCCCTAACGGTAACTTGTAGGGTTTCAAGACAAATTGACTATTCGTAGGTCTTTATGTGACATTACAAGTTGCATGGACAAAATACTCCGATGAGCTTTTTTTAACCATCTACAAGCTGCCAAGCATCGTAATGTTGTTAACATGGGACTGTTTTCAGACACGCACAGCACCTAATGTATACATGAGAGATAAACATAATCTCCTTTGTATGAAGTGGAATTCACAGAGGACCATTTTTGTAAGTAATAAAGGTATTCAAAAAGCCAAGCGTTAACCCCTGTTGGGGAGGTTAACAGGGATACCCATCAAAAGCTTAAAAAATCGTTTTCCCTGGATTTCTTTACAAACATTTTGTGGGTTTTTCAAGAGAAAATGGCCGTTGATAGGTCTTGGTGTCATTTGACCAGTTGCATGGATCAATTATTCTGGTAGGCATTTGTTAACCCTTCATGGGCTGCTAAATGTAAAAAAAATTGAGGAAATGGTCTGTTTTTGGACACCAACATCAAATGGAAATGCCACAGAGAAACGTAACTTCTTTTACCGGACGCAAAACTGATAGGGAAACATTGATATTGATATTAACCCATTCTACCATTAATGATGGGTTTTACCTAAACATTTTTTTATCAAACCCAAACCGAGTCATTTGAGACTACTATACTCACCTTTCTCATAACATCAATGAAGGAACTTTAGTGAGACAGTTAAAAACAATTCATCAGACACTGTGGGGGTCAAGAAAACTCATGGAATCTAATTTATTTATTGGTATTTAAGGTTTGTAAGTAGTAAGGGTATTTAAAAGAATGAAACTTAACCCATTTTGGACTGAATAAGGAGAGATGCCCCTTAAACGCTTAAAATTTACATTTTCCGTGGATTTCGCTAACTGCTTGTTGGGGATTTTCAAGAACAATTTGACATTGGCAGGTCTTACAAATTGCATAGATAGAATATTCCGCTAGTCGTTTGTTAATCCCTCTACAGGCTGCTAAACGTCAAAATTTTAATAAAATCGGCTGTTTTCGGGCAGCAAAATGGGTATGCAATAGATAAACATGACTTCTTTTATCAGACTTAGAATTCCTGAGGGATAATGTATGATAGTATTAAGGGTATTCAAGGGAGCGTGGTGGCTCAGTGGTAGACTGTTGTACTTCTATGCTAGAGGTCCCGAGTTCGATCCCCGTCCGGGACGACTCACGTTGTGTCCTTGTGCAAGGCACTTTGGCCCGGTTGCCGACATGGGGGCACGATGTCCCCGTGTACTAAGGCATACTGCACGTCGATGGTACACATGTCTTCAACCTCTGTAACCCTGCCTGAGCGGAGCCTGAACAGAGTGAGAATGTTGAGGAGCTGACAGTTGCTCGTCGATGCTTGGTGGTTCTCTCCGGGTACTCCGGCTTCCTCCACCTCTAAAACTGTCACGGTCACGATTAGCCATTGTGCAGAAGTATGTGACCTTAAACACAAATAAATAAATAAATAAATAAATAAATAAATAAATAAATAAATAAATAAATAAATAAATAAGGGTATTCAAAAAACCAAGCCTTAACCCTGTTTTGTCGGATTAAAGACAGACAGCCCATGCCGTGTACGCTGCCTACATTACTTGTAAAATCGACACCCCCCACTAAATCTTCTGCGAGGTGCGGTTTCGGACCCGACCACCTGACGGTTCTGACCACATCAAATAACACACCTTCGTTGTATTTAGCAGCAAGAAATTTCCCCAAGAAGCAAAGACAAAAATACGTCTGCGGAAAATAATGGCAAATATTTTATTTAGCCTCTATTTTGTCCGTATAGAAAATTTCTCACCCACATATACCTAAAAATGATTAAATGATACAATTGGACATATTTCTCTCATAAAACGTGAAAAAACACTTGATTTATTGCATTTTAGGACTGCGCATGTATATTCATAGAAGATTCTCTGTCTGTTATTAAACTACGGCGTGTCTTTGATCTCGTTAGGGACGATCAGTGATTAGCACCTTTTCAACAAGAGCCATCGAAATTGAAAATAAAAAAAATAATCAAATTTCATTAAAACCTTTTACAGAATCGTGTTTTTCAGAAAACGCTTTCGGGATTGCGTGTGTCGTTTTCAAAATTCGGATCAGTAAGCACGAAATTATAAATATGTTGTTGTCAATAACAAAATTGAAAGCATGTCGGTCAAACTTGCATGACGTCAGAACTCGACTCGGGTAAAATACTGCGGTGTGGTGAAAGGACGAGAGTAAGAAACGCCGATATCGCAGTAGGCTTAAAATGTCCATGGAATGGTCCTAAAATCAAGTTTATATTTGCAGCTTTATTGCAAATAGGTTTCCCGTTGTTTCTTGTTGAAATGTTATTTCCGTCAAGGCCAAGTACCATAGAAAATTTGGAATACTGGGCAGTGGGATAGGACACCTGCCCCATGACCAACTGCCTGCTATTAAAATTACTTAGCGGGGACACCCCCCACCCCATGCTGTTTATTTTACCTAGGACACCTGCCACCATGTTGTTTTTGTACCTAGGACACATGCCCCCCCCCCCCTACTGTTAGAGTAGATTAAACGTATTTTATTTGCCATTTGACAATGCAAATCAGGATTGGAGGACAAGTGCTTACCACTTAGAAGCCCCTCCGTTCCTGTACGGTGACTAATAATTTACAATATGGCAGAACGTATTCCATAAATAACAGAATCTCGCAAAATCTAAATATTATAAACATTATAGACAAACACAAATTAAACTGAGAGAGAGAGAAAGAGAGAGAGAGAGAGAGAGAGAGAGAGAGAGAGAGAAGAGAGAGAGAGAGAGAGAGAGAGATATCAAAAAATAAATAGAATATAAAGAAAACATGAAATACAACATTAGATCCAGTGATGATGCCCGCCACCCACCCATTTTCATTCTGTAGTATCTTGGCCGTAATGGGAGTCTAAATTAACATCTTGATTACAGCCACTGAGCATAGGTTTTCACTTCTGGGGATGTTCACACAACTGTTTTTTCACCAAGTACACCTGCCCTGCCCCCGTTTGTTTGCTAACGGGCCCCTACCCATTGACCTTTCTATTTTTAGAAGCACCAGGGCCGACGGGGAGAGGGCGTTGTTGGGAGCATGGCTAGATTTTGCTATAAAATGGGGTTGAAGGAAGGTACCCTCAAATCTGGGGCGAAAGTGGCGAAAATGACAAAAGGCTACTTCAACGTATGGTAACGGTATAAACTACAGTCGATCTGGGCGATGTACAGACGAAAAATCATACCTTAGAGCCGGTTAGGCAATTTGGCACAAAAAACTCCGACTTCATGCTCAATCGCAGCTCTACAGTAGTCTACAACAGTCCTCAAGTCCATTCCAAACTGATAGAGTCGGGACGAATAGTACTCTCACTTTCCACGCGATGCGTGGTGTTCTTCACGCGGCCTCGACACTCGCAACAGATGCCAAAATGTCGGCCAGGGTGCGTAGAACAAGTTCTGAAAATTAGATGTCGCTGCCTTCAGCGGTCTAGACACGCTTCATGTTTGTGAGAAGTGCAATTTTAATGTCTAATTGGCAAATTTTCGTTAATCGTTACCCGCCAAAAAACCTACTCACCGCCGATTTCTTTTCACTTCAACTTCTGACGATTATCTAAGGGTTAAAGATAGTGTCCGGATACCCCTCCCCCGCCGCTCTTTTGGAGCTGGTTAGGCAATGTGGCACCGAAACCTGGGACGTTATGCTCAATCGCAGCTCTACAGTCTCTACAGTCGTCTCCAACACTGCCCGTGTCCATTCTAAACTGATAGAGTCGGGACGAATAGTACTCTCACGTTCCAAGCGATGCGTGGTGTTTTACACGCGGTCCGGACACTCCAAACAGATCCCAAAATGTCGGCCAGGGTTCGTAGGACAAGTTCTGAAAATTTCAAGTCGCTGCCTCCAGCGGTCTGAACACCGTTCGTGTATGTCTGAAGTGCTATTTTAATGTCCAATATGCAAATCTTCGTCAATCTTTTCCTGCCTGCCAGAAACCCACTCACCGCCAATTTCTCTTGACTTTAAACTTCTGAGATTCTCGTAGGTTTGAAAGTTGTGTTGGGACCCCTGGTGGCTGTCTTAAAGAAGCAACTTCCATTTACAGTCAACTCTCCACCAGTCACACACAATTGTAACATTTAAGTGGACTTACTGGATCCAGCGAGGAGGCACTGAAGGATTCTGCGCCCATTCCCGACGTCTTTTTTCGAACTGGCTTGAAAAGGAAGGACCAAATTCAAACAATTACCTCCTCTCTCCAAAACACCATATCTCAGCCAGTTCTAGACAGATTTCCATGAAATTTTCACTCCTTGTTCATGAATAGTTGTGGCATCACTTTCCATGAAGAGCGACATGAATTTCGCATTTCGTCACGTCGAATTGGAAAAGAGCGTATGCGCAGGGATTTCTCTGAAAACATCTTGGAAGATTTTAAAGGAAAAATGGCCATTTGCAGTTCTTAGTGTGACATTACAAGTTGCATGGAAAAATATTCCTGTTAGTACTTGTTAACCCTCTACAAGCTGCCAGACATCAATATTTTGGATATATTTGAGATAAAATGGACCATTTTCAAATAGACACAGCACTCAGTGGGTATGTGTCAAACAAACATAACTCCTTTTGTGGGTCATTAACTTGTCGGACGACGATATTGATATTAACCCACTCCACCGTTAATGATGGTTTTTACCTAAACAATTTTCTTATCAACTGAGTCATTTGAGACGAACGAAATGGTTTGACGCGCCGAAGGCGCGCAGGGACGATTTGGAGGACAAGCCCCTTTCAACCCTCGTTAGCTGTTTGTTGTTGTTGTAGGATGTCAAGGCGCGGTGGAGGAAAAGGAAGGAGGGAGGTGGCTTAACCCCGTCTAGGCTTCTTCCGGCTCTTTTTCTTTGGAGGTGGTTGAGATTGTGATGTGGAAGTCGACGATGTTGAGTTTAGTGTTGAGTTTGGTGAATGGATTGCGTCTAATTCCTTTTTGAGATCTGCCTTGGATTGTTCCCTGAACTCGTGGGTTTCGGAGGCGATTCGGTTTCCCATCTCAACTGTCCGCCTTCCCATCTCTATTATTCTCCTTAATTCTTCGGCGGTGACTGCAGACTTAGGTGGCTGTGTTGCTGAGATTGACACACCCGGGCTGTCCGGTAGAGAAGGAAGTGGGGAGTGAGGGGTGGGAGGTGGTGAAAAGGCAACCTCCGGTTCCTCCTCAGTCTCCACCAGACGTTCCTCATTCAACAGTACCGGCTCAGGAGCTGGCAGTTGGTTGGGTGTACTAGTGGGACTAGGAGGGGAACTGGCAGCTGCCTCCAGGACCTCCATCCTCTCGCTCACCTCTTTCTTCCTATTCCGGAAGGCCTCCAGGCGCCTGGAATCCCGGCGCTTGGTGGACAGACTCTTCTTCTTCTTGCTCTTCTTCTTTTCAGGGCCAGGTCCAGGCTTCTTCGGGTGAGGACCAGTGTGAGAGGGGTTCCTCTCACAAAAGGTGCTACCTCTCCCCGAAGAAGGTGTGGCGGTGTTGTGCTCTTCAATGACGAACTCCTAGTTCAGATGGACTCTCTTGCCTGTCTCCCGGACAGTCCAGGTGACAGGGCAAGAGATGCCCAGAGCTGCTATTGTTCTCTTCAGTTGCGCTGGTAGTTCCAGTGTTTCCATAATTATGGTGTTAATTAGGATCGAGCCAAGTCATTTGAGACTACTATACTCACCTTTCTCATAACATCAATGAAGGAACTTCAGTGCGACAGTTAAAAACAATTCATTAGACACTGTGGGGTCATGAAGAATCATGGAATCTCATCGGGAAAAGCCATGATTCTCCAGAATCATAAAGTCTAGTTCTTTGGGTTTTTTTTTTTTTTTTTTTTTTTTTTTCCACACATTTTGTCCGTACGATTCAGAAGCCATTTTCGAACCGATTTTCACGAAATTTTGCACACGCATAGAGGGGCACAAAATCTACAAATGTACATAAGCGGAATTTTCGATTTAACCCTTATTTCCTCAGAATTGGCAAAAAACTGCCAAAATTGGGGTTTATAGGCACTTTCTCGAAACACGTCTTGTAGATTTTTTTATACATTCGTCATTGCTAGACCTGTCTGTGACACGCCCTTTGATACACACGACATATCAGGCGATGCATATGGTAACCCTCCACAGGCTGCCAAACATCGAAATTTTGATGAAATAGACCAGTTTCAGGCCCCCACCGCACCCAAACAATACACGAGAGATAAATATAACTTTCTTTACTGGGAGTGGAATTCACCGAGGATCATTTTTGTCAGTAATAAGGGTGTTCAAAAAACCAAGCGTTAACCCGTTTTGGGCTGGTTAAACAGCAATACCCCCATAAAGCTAAAAAATTCGTATTTTCCGTGGATTTCTCTAAATGAGTCTTGGAGATTTTCAAGAAAAATTTGTCACTCCCAGGCCTTGGTGTGACAATAGAAGTTGCATGGACAAAATACTGCGGTGAGCATTTGTTAACCCTCCACGGGCTGCTAAAAGTCAAAATTGTGATAAAATGGGCTGTTTTTGGACGCCAACAGCACCCAATGGGTACGCCACAAACAAACGTGCCTTCTTTTATCGAGCGCACAATCTATACGCAAACATTTTTGTAAGTAGTAAGGGTATTCAAGAGTCGAAGTCTTAACCCATTTTGGACAGGCTAAAGAGAGAGACCCCTTAAAATCTTAAAATTCCCATTTTCTGTGGATTTCTCTAAAAAACATCCTGTAGGTTTTCAAGAAAAATTGACTACTCGCAGGTCTTTGTGTGATATTACAAGTTGCATGGACAAAATATTCCGGTGAGCGTTTATTAACCCTCTAGAGGCTGCCAAGCCTTGTAATTTTGTTGAAATGGGCTGTTTTCGGACGCACACAGCACCCAATGTGTACCTGAGAAATAAACATAATCTCCTTTGTTGGAAGTGGAATTCACCAAAGACCATTTTTGTAAGTAATAAGGGTATTCAAAAAACCAAGCGTTAACCCATTTTGTGTTTGCTAATAGTGATACCCATCAAAGGCTTAAAAATTTATGTTTTCCCTGGATTTCTTTACAAACATCTGGTAGGGTTTTCGAGAGAAAATGGCCATTGATAGGTCATGGTGTCACATTACCAGTTGATTGGATAAATTATTCCGGTAAGCATTTGTTAACCCTCCATGGGCTGCTAAATGTCAAAATTTTGAAAAAATAGTCTGTTTTTGAACAACAACAACATCAAATGAGAATACAACAGAGAAACGTAACTTCTTTTACCGGGCGCAAAACTGACAGGGAAACATTTTTGTAAGTAGTAAATGTATTCAAAAATCGAGGTCTTAACCCATTTTTAACTGGTTAAGGAGATATACCCCTTGAAAGCTTAAAATTCCAGTTTGTTGTGGATTTCTCAAAAAAAAAATTCAAGAGCAATTAACCATTCGCAGGTCTTCGAGTGACATTACAAGTTGCATGAACAAAATGTTTCGGTAACCATTTGTTAACCCCCCAGAGGCTGCCAAGCATTGTCATTTGTAGAAAATGGGCTGTTCTTGGGCAACCGTAACTCCATATGTGCACCTACGAGATAAACATAACCTCCTTCATTGGAAGTGGAATTCACCGTCGATCATTTTTGTAAGTAATGAAGATATTCACAAAACCAAGCATTAACCCTTTAGAGCTGGTTAAAGAGAGATACACCTCAAAAGGTTAAAAATTCATGTTATCTGAGGATTTCTTTAAAAACATCCCGTAGATTTTCAGGAAAAAATGGCCATTCTCGTATCTTAGTGTGACATTACAAGTTGCATGTACAAAATATTCCTGTAAGCATTTGTTAACCCTATGCAGGTCTCCAAACATCAAAAGTTTAATAAAATGGGCTGTGTTTGCGTACCCACAGCACCCGAAGTTGGGAGGAGAGATCAAAATAAGTGGAAGTAGAATTCACTGAGAATTATTTTTGGAAGTAATAAGAGTATTCCAAACACAACACTTAACCCGTTTTGGGCTGGAAAAACAATGATACCCACCAAAAGCTTAAAAATCCTGTTCTCCCTGGATTTCTCTGAAAACATCTTGTAGATTTTAAAGAAAAAATGGCCATTCACAGTTCTTGGTGTGACATTACAAGTTGCATGAATAAATATTCCTGTTGGCACTTGTTAACCCTCTACAAGCTGCCAGACATCAATATTTTGGATACATTTGAGATAAAATGGACCATTTTTAAAATGACACAGTACTCGGTGAGTATGTGTCAAACAAACATAACTCCGTTTGTCGGTCATTGACTTGTTGGACGACGATATTGACATTAACCCATTCCACCGTTAATGATGGTTTTTACCTAAACAATTTTTTATCAAGCTGTGTCATTTGAGACTACTATCTTCACCTTTCTCATAACATCAATGAAGGAACTTCAGTGAGACAGTTAAAAACAATTCATCAGCCACTGTGGGGTCATGACAAATCATGGAATCTCATCGGGAAAAGCCATGATTCTCCAGAGTCATAAAGTCTAGTTTTTTTGGGGTTCTTTTTTTTTTTTTTTTTTCCACACATTTTGTCCGTACGATTCAGAAGCCATTTTCGAACCGATTTTCACGAAATTTTGCACACGAATGGAGGGGCACAAAATCTAAAAATGTACCCAAGCGGAATTTTCGATTTAACCCTTATTTCGTCAGAATTGGCAAAAAACTGCCAAAATTGGGGTTTATCGGCACTTTATCGAAACATGTCTTGTAGATTTTTTTTATACATTCGTCATTGCTACTCCTGTCTGTGACACACCCTTTGGTACACACGACATATCAGGCGATGCATATGGTAACCCTCCACAGGCTGCCAAACATCGAAATTTTGATGAAATAGTCCGGTTTCAGGCCCCCACTGCACCCAAACAATACACGAGAGATAAACAAAACTTCCTTTATTGGGAGTGGAATTCACCGAGGATCATTTTTGTCAGTAATAAGGGTGTTCAGAAAACCAAGCGTTAACCCATTTTGAGCTGGTTAAACAGCAATACCCCCATAGTGCTCAAAAGTTCGTGTTTTCCATGGATTTCTCTAAACGAGTCTTGTAGATTTTCAAGAAAAATTGGTCACTCTCAGGTTTTGGTGTGACATTACAAGTTGCATGGATAAAATATTCCGGTCAGCATTAGTTAACCCTCCCCGGGCTGCTAAACGTAAAAATTGTGATAAAATGGGCTGTTTTTAGACGCCAACAGCACCCAAACGGTATACCAGAGAGAAAGGGGCCTTCATTTATTGGACGCAAAATTGACCGGAAAATATTTTTGAAAGTGGTAAGGGTATTCAAAATTTAACGTCTTAACCCATTTTGGGCTGGTTAAATAGAGATACCCATTAAAATCTTAAAAATACCCATTTTCTGTGGATTTCTCTATCAACATTTTGTAGGTTTTCAAGAAAAAATCGGCTCTTTGCAGGTCTTGGGGTGACATTACAAGTTGCATGAACAAAATATTCCGGTCAGCATTAGTTAACCCTCCCCGGGCTGTTGAAGGTCAAAATTGTGATAAAATGGGCTGTTTTTGGACACCAACAGCACCCAAAGGATACACCACAAAGAAAAGTGCCTCCTTTTATCGAGCGCACAATTTATACGGAAACATTTTTGTAAGTAGTAAGGGTATTCAAAAGTCGACGTCTTAACCCATTTTGGGCAGGGCTAAATCGAGATATCCCTTGAAACCTTTAAATTCCCATTTTCTGTGAATTTCCCATTCGGTAACTTGTAGGGTTTCAAGACAAATTGTCTATTCGTATGTCTTTATGTGACATTACAAGCTGCATGGACAAAATACTCCGGTGAGCGTTTATTAACCATCTACAAGCTGCCAAGCATCGTAATTTTGTTAACATGGGGCTGTTTTCAGACACGTACAGCACCCAATGTATACATGAGAGATAAACATAATCTCCTTTGTTGGAAGTGGAATTCACAGAGGACCATTTTTGTAAGTAATAAGGGTATTAAAAAAAACCAAGTGTTAACCCCTGTTGGGGAGGTTAACATGGATACCCATCGATAGCTTAAAAAATCGTTTTTCCTGGATTTCTTTACAAACATTTTGTGGGGTTTCCAAGAGAAAATGGCCGTTGATAGGTCTTGGCGTCATATGACCAGTTGCATGGATAAATTATTCTGGTAGGCATTTGTTAACCCTCCATGGGCTGCTAAATGTAAAAAAAATTGAAGAAATAGTCTGTTTTTGGACACCAACAAATCGAAATGCCACAGAGAAGCGTAACTTCTTTTACCCGACGCAAAACTTATAGGGAAACATTGATCTTGATATTAACCCATTCTACCATTAATGATGGGTTTTACCTAAACATTTTTTTTATCAAACCCAAACCGAGTCATTTGAGACTACTATACTCACCTTTCTCATAACATCAATGAGGGAACTTCAGTGAGACAGTTTAAAAACAATTCATCAGACAGTGTGGGGTCATGAAAAATCATGGAATCTAATCGGGAAAAGCCATGATTCTCCAGAATCATAAAGTCTAGTTTTTTTTGTTTTTTTGGGGGTTTTTTTAGGCTTTTCCCTCTGGAAAACACTATTGTTTGTCTAGGAATTATTATTATTATTTTTTTTTTTTTTTTTTTTTTAGGCTTTCCCTCTGGAAAAGACTATTGTTTTTCTACGGATTATTATTTTTTTTTTTTGGGGGGGGGGGGGGGGGGGGGGGTTTTGGGGGGGGGGGGGGGGGGGCGGGGGGAGGGGGGGGGGGGGTTTCCACACATTTTTGTCCGTACGATTCAGAAGCCATTTTCGAACCGATTTTCACACAATTTGGCACACGCATAGAGTGACAAAAAATCTAAAAATGTACCGAAGCGGAATTTTCCATTTAACCCTTATTTCGCCAGAATGGACAAAAAAACTGCCAAAATTGGCGTTTATCGGCACTTTCTCGAAACACGTCTTTAAGATTTTTTTTTAAACATCCCATTATTACTAGACCTGCCTATGACACAACCTTTGATACACACGACATATTTGGCGATGCATATGGTAACCCTCCACAGGCTGCCAAACATCGAAATTTTGATGAAATGGGCCAGTTTCAGACCCCCACAACACCCAAACGATACCCGAGAGGTAAACATAACTTCCTTTATTGGAAGTGGAATTACACCGAAGATCATTTTTGTAAGTAATAAGGGTGTTCAGAAAACCAAGTGTTAACCCGTTTTGGGCTGGTTAAACAGCAATACCCCAAAAAAAGCTCAAAACTTCATGTTTTCCGTGGATTTCTCTAAACGAGTCTTGTAGATTTTCAAGAAAAATTGGTCACTCTCAGGTCTTGGTGTGACATTACAAGTTGCATGGATAAAATATTCCGGTCAGCATTAGTTAACCCTCCCCGAGCAGCTAAACGTAAAAATTGTGATTAAATGGGCTGTTTTTAGACACCAACAGCACCCAAACGATATACCACAGAGAAAGGGACCTTCATTTATCGGACGCAAAATTGATCGGAAAATATTTTTGAAAAGTGGTAAGGGTATTCAAAATTTGACGTCTTAACCCACTTTGGGCTGGTTAAATAGAGATACCCATTAAAATCTTAAAATACCCATTTTCTTTGGATTTCTCTATCAACATTTTGTAGGTTTTCAAGAAAAAATCGGCTCTTTGCAGGTCTTGGGGTGACATTACAAGTTGCATGAACAAAATATTCCGGTCAGCATTAGTTAACCCTCCCCGGGCTGTTGAAGGTCAAAATTGTGATAAAATGGGCTGTTTTTGGACACCAACAGCACCCAAAGGATAAACCACAAAGAACAGTGCCTCCTTTTATCGAGCGCACAATTTATACGGAAACATTTTTGTAAGTAGTAAGGGTATTCAAAAGTCGACGTCTTAACCCATTTTGGGCAGGCTAAAGAGAGATATCCCTTGAAAGATTTAAAATTCCCATTTTCTGTGAATTTCCCTAACGGTAACTTATAGGGTTTCAAGACAAATTGACTATTCGTAGGTGTTTATGTGACATAAAAAGTTGCATGGACAAAATACTCCGGTGAGCGTTTTTTAACCATCTACAAGCTGCCAAGCATCGTAATGTTGTTAACATGGGACTGTTTTCAGACACGCACAGCACCTAATGTATACATGAGAGATAAACATAATCTCCTTTGTTTGAAGTGGAATTCACAGAGGACCATTTTTGTAAGTAATAAAGGTATTCAAAAAGCCAAGCGTTAACCCCTGTTGGGGAGGTTAACAGGGATACCCATCAAAAGCTTAAAAATCGTTTTCCCTGGATTTCTTTACAAACATTTTGTGGGCTTTTCAAGAGAAAATGGCCGTTGATAGGTCTTGGTGTCATATGACCAGTTGCATGGATCAATTATTCTGGTAGGCATTTGTTAACCCTTCATGGGCTGCTAAATGTAAAAAAATTGAGGAAATAGTCTGTTTGTGGACACCAAGAACATCAAATGGAAATGCCACAGAGAAACGTAACTTCTTTTACCGGACGCAAAACTGATAGGGAAACATTGATATTGATATTAACCCATTCTACCATTAATGATGGGTTTTACCTAAGCATTTTTTATCAAACCCAAACCGAGTCATTTGAGACTACAACACTCACCTTTTCTCATAACATCAATGAAGGAACTTTAGTGAGACAGTTAAAAACAATTCATCAGACACTGTGGGGGTCAAGAAAAATCATGGAATTTAATCGGGAAAAGCCATGATTCTCCAGAATCATAAAGTCTAGTTTTTTGGGTTTTTTTTTTGGGTTTTTTTTTTTTTTTTTTTTTCCACACATTTTGTCTGTACGATTCAGAAGCCATTTTCGAACCGATTTTCACGAAATTTTGCACACGCATAGAGGGACACAAAATCTAAAAACGTACCCAAGCGGAATTTTCGATTTAACCCTTATTTCGTCAGAATTGGCAAAAAACTGCCAAAATTGGGGTTTATCGGCTCTTTCTCGAAACATGTCTTGTAGATTTTTTTAGAACATTCGTCATTGCTAAACCTGTCTGTGACACACCCTTTGGTACACACTACATATCAGGCGATGCATATGGTAACCCTCCACAGGCTGCCAAACATCAAAATTTTGATGAATAGGCCGGTTTCAGGCCCCCACTGCACCAAAACAATACACGAGAGATAAACATAACGTCCTTTATTGGGAGTGGAATTCACCGAGGATCATTTTTGTAAGTAATAAGGGTGTTCAGAAAACCAAGCGTTAACCCATTTTGAGCTGGTTAAACAGCAATACCCCCATAATGCTCAAAAGTTCGTGTTTTCCATGGATTTCTCTAAACGAGTCTTGTAGATTTTCAAGAAAAATTGGTCACTCTCAGGTCTTGGTGTGACATTACAAGTTGCATAGATAAAATATTCTGGTCAGCATTAGTTAACCCTCGCCGAGCTGCTAAACGTAAAAATTGTGATAAAATGGGCTGTTTTTAGTCACCAACAGCACCCAAAAGGTACACCAGAGAGAGAGGGTCCTTCATTTATCGGACGCAAAATTGATCGGAAAATATTTTTGAAAGTGGTAAGGGTATTCAAAATTTGACGTCTTAACCCATTTTTGGCTGGTTAAATAGAGATACCCATTAAAATCTTAAAATACCCGTTTTCTGTGGATTTCTCTATCAACATTTTGTAGGTTTTCAAGAAAAAATCGGCTCTTTGCAGGTCTTGGTGTGACATTACAAGTTGCATGAACAAAATATTCCGGTCAGCATTAGTTAACCCTCCCCGGGCTGTTGAAGGTCAAAATTGTGATAAAATGGGCTGTTTTTGGACACCAACAGCACCCAAAGGGTACACCACAAAGAAAAGTGCCTCCTTTTATCGAGTGCACAATTTATATGGAAACATTTTTGTAAGCAGTAAGGGTATTCAAAAGTCGACGTCTTAACCCATTTTGGGCAGGCTAAAGCGAGATATCCCTTGAAAGCTTTAAATTCCCATTTTCTGTGAATTTCCCTAACGATAACTTGTAGGGTTTCAAGACAAATTGACTATTCGTAGGTCTTTATGTGACATTACAAGTTGCATGGACAAAATACTCCGATGAGCGTTTATTAACCATCTACAAGCTGCCAAGCATCGTAATTTTGTTAACATGGGGCTGTTTTCAGACATGCACAGCACCCAATGTATACATGAGAGATAAAGATAATCTCCTTCATTGGAAGTGGAATTGACAGAGGACCATTTTTGTAAGTAATAAGGGTATTAAAAAAAACCAAGCGTTAACCCCTGTTGGGGAGGTTAACACGGATACCCATCGATAGCTTAAAAAATCGTTTTCCCTGGATTTCTTTACAAACATTTTGTGGGGTTTCCAAGAGAAAATGGCCGTTGATAGGTCTTGGTGTCATATGACCAGTTGCATGGATAAATTATTCTGGTAGGAATTTGTTAACCCTCCATGGGCTGCTAAATGTAAAAAAATTGAAGAAATAGTCTGTTTTTTTGGACACCAACAAATGGAAATGCCACAGAGAAACTTCTTTTACCGGACGCAAAACTAATAGGGAAACATTGATCTTGATATTAACCCATTCTACCATTAATGATGGGTTTTTACCTAAACATTTTTTTTTTTATCAAACCCAAACCGAGTCGTTTGAGACTACTATACTCACCTTTCTCATAACATCAATGAGGGAACTTCAGTGAGACAGTTAAAAACAATTCATCAGACACTGTGGGGTCATGAAAAATCATGGAATCTAATCGGGGAAAAGCCATGATTCTCCAGAATCATAAAGTCTAGTTTTTTTGTTTTTTTTTTAGGCTTTTCCCTCTGGAAAAGTCTATTGTTTTTCTCCGGATTATTATTTTTTTTTTTTTTTTTATTTTTTTTTTTTTTTTTATTTTTTTTATTTTTTTTTTTTCCCCACAAATTTTGTCTGTACGATTCAGAAGCCATTTTTGAACCGTTTTTCACGAAATTTTGCACACGCATAGAGGAGCACAAAATCTAAAAATGTACCCAAGCGGAATTTTCGATTTAACCCTTATTTCCTCAGAATTGGCAAAAAACTGCCAAAATTGGGGTTTATCGGCACTTTCTCGAAACACGTCTTGTAGATTTTTTTTATACATTCGTCATTGCTAGACCTGTCTGTGACACGCCCTTTGATAGACACGACATATCAGGCGATGCATATGGTAACCCTCCACAGGCTGCCAAACATCGAAATTTTGATGAAATAGGCCGGGTTCAGGCTCCCACCGCATCCCACACAATACACGAGAGATAAATATAACTTTCTTTACTGGGAGTGGAATTCACAGAGGATCATTTTTTGTCAGTAATAAGGGTGTTCAAAAAACCAAGCGTTAACCCGTTTTGGGCTGGTTAAACAGCAATACCCCCCATAAAGATCAAAAATTTGTATTTTCCGTGGATTTCTCTAAACGAGTCTTGTAGATTTTCAAGAAAAATTTGTCACTCCCAGGCCTTCGTGTGACAATAGAAGCTGCATGGACAAAATACTGCGGTGAGCATTTGTTAACCCTCCACGGGCTTCTAAAAGTCAAAATTGTGATAAAATGGGCTGTTTTTGGACGCCAACAGCACCCAATTGGTACGCCTCAAAGAAATGTGCATTCTTTTATCGAGCGCACAATCTATACGCAAACATTTTTGTAAGTAGTAAGGGTATTCAAAAGTCGAAGTCTTAACCCATTTTGGACAGGCTAAAGAGAGAGACCCCTTAAAATCTTAAAATTCCCATTTTCTGTGGATTTCTCTAAAAACATCCTGTAGGTTTTCAAGAAAAATTGACGACTCGCAGGTCTTTGTGTGATATTACAAATTGCATGGACAAAATATTCCGGTGAGCGTTTATTAACCCTCTAGAGGCTGCCAAGCATCGTAATTTTGTTGAAATGGGCTGTTTTCAGGGCACGCACATCACCCAACATGTACATTAGAAATAAACATAATCTCCTTTGTTGGAAGTGGAATTCACCAAAGACCATTTTTGTTAGTAATAAGGGTATTCAAAAAACCAAGCGTTAACCCATTTTGTGTTTGCTAATAGTGATACCCATCAAAGGCTTAAAAATTTATGTTTTCCCTGGATTTGTTTACAAACATCTGGTAGGGTTTTCGGGAGAAAATGGCCATTGATAGGTCATGGTGTCACATTACCAGTTGATTGGATAAATTATTCCGGTAAGCGTTTGTTAACCCTCCATGGGCTGCTAATGTCAAAATTTTGAAAAAAATAGTCTGTTTTTGAACAACAACAACATCAAATGGGAATACAACAGAGAAACATAACTTCTTTTACTGGGCGCAAAACTGACAGGGAAACATTTTTGTAAGTAGTAAATGTATTCAAAAATCGAGGTCTTAACCCATTTTTAACTGGTTAAGGAGATATATACCCCTTAAAACCTTAAAATTCCAGTTTTCTGTGGATTTCTCAAAAAAAAAAAAAATTCAAGAGCAATTAACCATTCGCAGGTCTTCGAGTGACATTACAAGTTGCATGAACAAAATGTTTCGGTAACCATTTGTCAACCCCCCAGAGGCAGCCAAGCATTGACATTTGGAGAAAATGGGCTGTTCTTGGGCAACCATAACACCAAATGGGTGCCTACGAGATAAACATAACCTCCTTCATTGGAAGTGGAATTCACCGTCGATCATTTTTGTAAGTAATGAAGATATTCACAAAACCAAGCATTAACCCCTTTAGAGCTGTTTAAAGAGAGATACCCCTCAAAAGGTTAAAAATACATGTTATCTGAGGATTTCTTTAAAAACATCCCGTAGATTTTCAGGAAAAAATGGCCATTCTCATATCTTAGTGTGACATTACAAGTTGCATGTACAAAATATTCCTGTAAGCATTTGTTAACCCTATGCAGGTTCTGAAACATCAAAATGTTGATAAAATAGGCTGTGTTTGCGTACCCACAGCACCTGAAGTTGGGAGGAGAGATCAAAATAAGTGGAAGTAGAATTCACTGAGAATTATTTTTGGAAGTAATAAGAGTATTCCAAAAACAACACTTAATCCGTTTTGGGCTGGAAAAACAATGATACCCATCAAAATCTTAAAATTCCTGTTCTCCCTGGATTTCTCTGAAAACATCTTGTAGATTTTAAAGAAAAAATGGCCATTCACAGTTCTTGGTGTGGCATTACAAGTTGCATGAATAAATATATCCTGTTGGCACTTGTTAACCCCTCTACAAGCTGCCAGACATCAATATTTTGGATACATTTGAGATAAAATGGACCATTTTTAAATTGACACAGCACTCAGTGAGTATGTGTCAAACAAACATAACTCCTTTTGTCGGTCATTGACTTGTTGGACGACGATATTGACATTAACTCACTCCACCGTTAATGATGGTTTTTACCTAAACAATTTTTTATCAAACTGTGTCATTTGAGACTACTATCTTCACCTTTCTAGTTTAAACAATATTTATTTGTTCAACATTTCTAGAGATACAAAGTACAACATTGTTGATGGTGGATCCGACAGAAAGCTAAAGAGCTTATAAAAGGTCGTTTCCACGTTTGACATTTACAATATAATAATATAATCGGATTAATGACACTCGTACAGTTTCATTTATATTGTTTAAACATCAATGAAGGAACTTCAGTGAGACAGTTAAAAACAATTCATCAGACACTGTGGGGGTCATGAAAAATCATACAATCTCCTCGGGAAAAGCCATGATTCTCCAGAATCATAAAGTCTAGTTTGGGTTTTTTTTTTTTGGTTTTTTTTCCACACATTTTGTCCGTACGATTCAGAAGCCATTTTCGAACCGATTTTCACGAAATTTTGCACACGCATAGAGGGGCACAAAATCTAAAAATGTACCCAAGCAGAATTTTCGATTTAGCCCTTATTTCGTCAGAATTGGCAAAAAACTGCCAAAATTGGGGTTTATCGGCACTTTCTCGAAACACGTCCTGTAGATTTTTTTTTTATACATTCGTCATTGCTAGACCTGTCTATGACACGCCCTTTGATACACACGACATATCAGGCGATGCATATGGTAACCCTCCACAAGCTGCCAAACATCGAACTTTTTATGAAATAGGCCGGTTTCAGGCCCCCACCGCACCCAAACAATACACGAGAGATAAATATAACTTCCTTTACTGGGAGTGGAATTCACCGAGGATTATTTTTGTCAGTAATAAGGGTGTTCAAAAAACCAAGCGTTAACCCGTTTTGGGCTGGTTAAACAGCAATACCCCCATAAAGCTCAAAAATTTGTATTTTCCGTGGATTTCTCTAAACGAGTCTTGTAGATTTTCAATAAAAATTTGTCACTCCCAGGCCTTGGTGTGGCAATAGAAGTTGCATGGACAAAATACTGCGGCGAGCATTTGTTAACCCTCCACGGGCTGCTAAAAGTCAAAATTGTGATAAAATGGGCTGTTTTTGGACGCCAACAGCACCCAATGGGTACGCCTCAAAGAAACGTGCCTTCTTTTATCGAGCGCACAATCTATACGCAAACATTTTTGTAAGTAGTAAGGGTATTCAAAAGTCGAAAGTCTTAACCCATTTTGGACAGGCTAAAGAGAGAGACCCCTTAAAATCTTAAAATTCCCATTTTCTGTGGATTTCTCTAAAACATCCTGTAGGTTTTCAAGAAAAATTGACTACTCGCAGGTCTTTGTGTGATATTACAAGTTGCATGGACAAAATATTCCGGTGAGCGTTTATTAACCCTCTAGAGGCTGCCAAGCATCGTAATTTTGTTGAAAAGGGCTGTTTTCAGACACGCACATCACCCAACGTGTACCTGAGAAATAAACATAATCTCCTTTGTTGGAAGTGGGAATTCACCAAAGACCATTTTTGTATATAATAAGGGTATTAAAAAAACCAAGCGTTAACCCATTTTGTGGTTGTTAATAGTGATACCCATCAAAGGCTTAAATATTTATCTTTTCCCTGGATTTCTTTACAAACATCTGGTAGGGTTTTCAAGAGAAAATGGCCATTGATAGGTCATGGTGTCACATTACCAGTTGATTGGATAAATTATTCCGGTAAGCATTTGTTAACCCTCCATGGGCTGCTAAATGTCAAAATTTTGAAAAAATAGTCTGTTTTTGAACAACAACAACATCAAATGGGAATACAACAGAGAAACGTAACTTCTTTTACCGGGCGCAAAACTGACAGGGAAACATTTTTGAAAGTAGCACGTGTATTCAAAAATCGAGGTCTTAACCCATTTTTGACTAGTTAAGGAGATATACCCCTTAAAAGCTTAAAATTCCAGTTTTCTGTGGATTTCTCAACAAAAAAAAATTCAAGAGCAATTAACCATTCGCAGGTCTTCGAGTGACATTACAAGTTGCATGAACAAAATGTTTCGGTAACCATTTATTAACCCCCCTAGAGGCTGCCAAGCATTGACATTTGGAGAAAATGGGCTGTTCTTGGGCAACGATAACACCAAATGTGTACCTACGAGATAAACATAACCTCCTTCATCGGAAGTGGAATTCACCGTCGATCATTTTTGTAATTAATGAAGATATTCACAAAACCAAGCATTAACCCTTTAGAGCTGGTTAAAGAGAGATACCCCTCAAAAGGTTAAAAATTCATGTTATCTGAGGATTTCTTTAAAAACATCCCGTAGATTTTCAGGAAAAAATGGCCATTCTCATATCTTAGTGTGACATTACAAGTTGCATGTACAAAATATTCCTGTAAGCATTTGTTAACCCTATGCAGGTTCTGAAACATCAAAATGTTGATAAAATAGGCTGTGTTTGCGTACCCACAGCACCTGAAGTTGGGAGGAGAGATCAAAATAAGTGGAAGTAGAATTCACTGAGAATTATTTTTGGAAGTAATAAGAGTATTCCAAACACAACACTTAACCCGTTTTGGGCTGGAAAAACAAAGATACCCATCAAAAGCTTAAAATTCCTGTTCTCCCCTGGATTTCTCTGAAAACATCTTGTAGATTTTAAAGAAAAAAATGGCCATTCACAGTTCTTGGTGTGACATTACAAGTTGCAGAATAAATATTCCTGTTGGCACTTGTTAACCCTCTACAAGCTGCCAGACATCAATATTTTGGATTCATTTGAGATAAAATGGACCATTTTTAAATTGACACAGCACTCAGTGAGTATGTGTCAAACAAACATAACTCCTTTTGTCGGTCATTGACTTGTTGGATGACGATATTCACATTAACTCACTCCACCGTTAATGATGGTTTTTACCTAAACAATTTTTTATCAAACTGTGTCATTTGAGACTACTATCTTCACCTTTCTCATAACATCAATGAAGGAACTTCAATGAGACAGTTAAAAACAATTCATCAGACACTGTGGGGTCATGAAATATCATGGAATCTCATCGGGAAAAGCCATGATTCTCCAGAATCATAAAGTCTAGTTTGGGTTTTTTTTTTTTTTTTTTTTTTTTTTTTTTCCACACATTTTGTCCGTACGATTCAGAAGCCATTTTCGAACCAATTTTCACAAAATTTTGCACACGCATAGAGGGGCACAAACTCTAAAAATGTACCGAAGCGGAATTTTCGATTTAACCCTTATTTCGTCAGAATTGGCAAAAAACTGCCAACATTGGGGTTTATCGGCACTTTCTCGAAACATGTCTTGTAGATTTTTTTTATACATTCGTCATTGCTAGACCTTTCTGTGACACGCCTTTGATACACACGACATATCCGGCGATGCATATGGTAACCCTCCACAGGCTGCCAAACATTGAAATTTTGATGAATTAGGCCAGTTTAAGGTCCCCACTACACCCACACAATACAGGAGAGATAAACATAACTTCATTTACTGAGAGTGGAATTCACCGAGGATCATTTTTGTCAGTAATAAGGGTGTTCGAAAAACCAAGCGTTAACCCGTTCTGGGCTGGTTAAACTGCAATACCCCCATAAAGCTAAAAAATTCGTATTTTCCGTGGATTTCTCTAAACGAGTCTTGTAGATTTTCAAGAAAAATTTGTCACTCCCAGGCCTTGGTGTGACAATAGAAGTTGCATGGACAAAATACTGCGGTGAGCATTTGTTAACCCTCCACGGGCTGCTAAAAGTCAAAATTGTGATAAAATGGGCTGTTTTTGAACCCCAACAGCACCCACTTGGTGTACCACCGAGAAAGGTTCCTTCTTTGATCGGACGCCAAATTGATGGGGAAACATTTTTGATAGTGGTAAGGGTATTCAAAAGTCGAAGTCTTAACCCATTTTGGACTGGTTAAAGACACATACCCCTTAAAAGCTTAAAATTCCCATTTTCTGTGGATTTCTCTAAAAGCAACTTGTAGGTTTTCAGGAAAAATTGACTATTCGCAGGTCTTTGTGTGACATTACAAGTTGCATGGACAAAATATACCGGTGATCATTTATTAACCTTCTACAGGCTGCTAAGCATCGTAATTTTGTTGAAATAGGCTGTTTTCAGATGCGCACAGCACCCAATGCATACCCGAGAGATAAACGTAATCTACTTTGTTGGAAGTGGAATTCACCGAGGACCAAATTTGTTAGTAATAAGGGTATTCAGAAAACTAAGCATTAATCCCTTTTGGGATGGTTAATAGCAATACCCATCAAAAGCTTAAAAAATCATGTTTTCCCTGAATTTCTTTTCAAGCGTCTCGTAGGGTTTCAATAGAAAATGGTCGTTGATAGGTCTTAGAGTCACATTACCAGTTGCATGGATAAAATATTCAGATAAGCATTTGTTAACCCTCCATGGGCTGCTAAATGTCAAAATGTAGAAAAAAATAGTCTGTTTTTGGACACCAACAACATCAAATGGCAATGCTGCAGAGAAACATAACTTCTTTTACCGGACGCAAAACTGATAGGGAAAATTTTTAGTAAGTTGTAAGGGTATTCAAAAATTGGTGTCTTAACCCATTTTCGCCCGGTTAAGGAGATGTACCCCTTAAAAGCTTAAAATTCCCATTTTCTGTGAATTTCTAAAAAAAAATCTAGTAAGTATTCAAGAGAAATTGACCATTTGCAGGTCTTGGAGTGACATTAAAAGTTGCATGAACAAAAGATTCCGGTAAGCGTTTGTTAACCCTCCAGAGGCGGCCAATTTTGAGAAAATGGGCTGTACTTGGCCACCCATTACACCCAATGTGTATCTGCGAGATGAACATAACCACCTTCATTGGAAGTGGGATTCACCGAGGATCATTTTTGTAAGTAATGAGGGTATTCATAAAACCAAGCATTAACCCGTTTAGAGCTGGTTACAGGGTGATACCCCTCAAAAGATTACAAATTCATGTTATCCGAGGATTTCTCTAAAAACATAATGTAGATTTTCAAGAAAAATTTGCCATTCTCAGATCTTAGTGTGAATTACAAGTTGCATTTAGAAAATATTTCAGTAAGCATTTGTTAACCCTATGCTGGTTCTCAAACATCAAAATGTTGAAAAAGTGGGCTGTCGTTGCATACCTGCAGCACCCAAAGTTAAGAGTTGAAATCAAAATAAGTGGAAGTAGAATTCATGAGAATTATTTTTATAAGTAATAAGCGTATTAAGAAAACAACCCTTAACCCGTTTTGGGCTGGATAAACAATTATACCCATCAACAGCTTAAAATTCATGTTCTCCCTGGATTTCTCAGAAAACATCTCGTAGATGTTTAAGTAAAAATGGCCATTCACAGTTTTTGGTGTGAAGTTACAAGCTGCATGAATAAATATTCCTCTTAGCACTTGTTGACCCTTAACAAGCTGCCAGACATCAATATTTTGGATACATTTGAGATAAAACGGACCATTTTCAAATAGATACAGCACTCAGTGGGTATGTGTCAAACAAACATAACTCCTTTTGTCGGTCATTAACTTGTTGGACGACGATATTGATATTAACCCACTCCACCGTTAATGATGGTTTTTACCTAAACAATTTTTTTATCAAACTGAATCATTTGAGACTACTATACTCACCTTTCTCATAACATCAATGAAGGAACTTCAGTGAGACTGTTAAAAACAATTCATCAGACACTGTGTGGGGCATGAAAAATCATGGAATCTCATCGGGAAAAGCCATGATTCTCCAGAATCATAAAGTCTAGTTTGGGTTTTTTTTTTTTTTTTTTTTTTTTCCACACATTTTTGTCCGTACGATTCAGAAGCCATTTTCGGACCGATTTTCACGAAATTTTGCACACGCATAGAGGGGCACAAAATCTAAAAATGTACCCAAGCGGAATTTTCGATTTAACCCTTATTTCCTCAGAATTGACAAAAAACTGCCAAAATTGGGGTTTATCGGCACTTTCTCGAAACACGTCTTGTAGATTTTGTTTAAACATTCATCATTTCTAGACCTGCCTGTGACACGACCTTTGATACATACGAGATATTCGGCGATGCATATGGTAACCCTCCACAGGCTGCCAAACATCGAAATTTTGATGAAATGGGTCGGTTTCAGGCCCCCACTGCACCCAAACAATACATGAGAGATAAACATAACTTCCTTTATTGGAAGTGGAATTCACCGAGGATCATTTTTGTCAGTAATAAGGGTGTTCATAAATCCAAGCATTAACCCGTTTTGGACTGGTTAAACAGCAATACCCCCATAAAGCTCAAAAATTCATGTTTTCCGTGGATTTCTCTAAACGAGTCTTGTAGATTTTCAAGAAAAATTTGTTACTCCCAGATCTTGGTGTGACAATAGAAGTTGCATGGACAAAATACTAAGGGGAGCATTTGTTAACCCTCCATGGGCTGCTGAAAGTCAAAATTGTGATAAAATGGGCTGTTTTTGGGCGTCAACGGCACCCAATGGGTACACCACAAAGAAAAGTGCGTTCTTTTATCGAGCCCACACTCTATACGGAAACATTTTTATAAGTAGTAAGGATATTCAAAAGTTGAAGTCTTAACCCTTTTTGGGCAGGATAAAGAGAGAGACCCCTTAAAATCTTAAAATTCGAATTTTCTGTGGATTTCTCTAAAAACATCTTGTAGGTTTTCAAGAAAAATTGACTACTCGCAGGTCTTTGTGTGACATTACAAGTGGCATGGACAAAATATTCCGGTGAGCGTTTATTAACCCTCCACAGGCTGCCAAGCTTTGTAATTTTGTTGAAATGGGCTGTTTTTGGACGCACACAGCACCCAATGTGTACCTGAGAAATAAACATAATCTCCTTCGTTGGAAGTGGAATTCACCGAGGACCATTTTTGTAAGTAATAAGGGTATTCAAAAAACCAAGTGTTAACCCGTTTTGGGTGGTTTAAGAGTGATTCCCCCAAAAGCTTAAACAATCATGCTTTACGTGGATTTCTCTAAAAATGTCAAGTAGATTTTCAAGAAAAAACTGGTCCGTCACAGATCGTGGTGTAACATTATAAACTGCAAGGACAGAATATTCTGATAAGCATTTGTTAACCCTCCACAGACTCTCAAATATCAACACTTTGATAAAATAGGCTGTTTTCAGCCCCTCACAGCCCCTGTAACTGGGAAATAAACATAACTTCCTCTCTTGGAAGTGGAAATCACCGAGGATAATTTTTGTAAGTAATAAGGGTATTAAATAAACCAAGCCTTAACCCGTTTTGGGCTCGTTAAACAGCGATACCCATCAAAGGCTTAAAAATTCAAGTTTTCCCTGGATTTCTTTAAAAACATCTTGTAAATTTCAAGAAAAAAATGGTCATTCATAGGTCTTAGTGTGCCATTACATGTTGCATGGACAAAATATTCCGGTCAGGATTTGTTAGCTCTACACCAGCATCTGAACATCAAAAGTTTGATAAAATGGGCTGCTTTGAAAATAATGCCAATTGTTTTATTTAGTGTGTATTTTGTCCGTATACAAAATTTCTCCCCCACATATACCTAAAAAGGATTCAATGATACGATTGGACATGTTTCTCTCATATAAAACATGCATAAAACGTGAAAAAAGACTTGATTTATTGCATTTTAGGATTGCACATGTATATTTTTAGAAGATTCTCTGTCTGTTTTTAATCTTCGGCGTCAGTCTTTGATCTTGTTTGGAACGATCAGTAATTAACACCTTTTCGACAAGAGCCATCGAAATTTAAAATAAAAAAAAAATGAAATTTCACTAAAACTTTTTGCAGAATCGAGTTTTTCAGAAAATTCTGTCGCGATTGCGTGTGTCATCTTCAAAATACTGATCAGAAATAATGAAATTATAAATATGTAGTTAGCAATAACAAAATTGAAAGCATGTCGACCAAACTTGCATGACGTCAGAACTCGATTTGGGTGAAATACTGCAGTGATGCACTGAAAGGTTGAGAATAAGGGACTCTGATATCGAAGTAGGCTTTAAACTGTCCATGGAATGGTCCTAAAATCAAGTTCATGTTTGCAGCGTTACTGCAAATAGGTTTCCCGTATTTCTTGTTAAAATGTTTTGGACCGCCTCACTTCATATTCCACACTGCACTACATGATATTGTTTATTTATTGGTGTTTAAGGTTTGTAAGTAGTAAGGGTATTTAAAAGAATGAAACTTAACCCATTTTGGACTGAATAAGGAGAGATGCCCCTTAAACGCTTAAAATTTACATTTTCCGTGGATTTCGCTAACTGCTTGCTGGGGATTTTCAAGAACAATTTGACATTGGCAGGTCTTACAAACTGCATAGATAGAATATTCCGCTAGTCGTTTGTTAATATCTCTACAGGCTGCTAAACGTCAAAATTTTAATAAAATCGGCTGTTTTCGGGCAGCAAAATGGGTATGCAATAGATAAACATGACCTCTTTCATCAGACTTAGAATTCCTGAGGGATAATGTATGATAGTATTAAGGGTATTCAAGGGAGCACGGGGGCTCAGTGGTAGACTGTTGTACTTCTATGCTAGAGGTCCCGAGTTCGATCCCCGTCCGGGACGACTCACGTTGTGTCCTTGGGCAAGGCACTTTGGCCCGGTTGCCGACATGGGGGCACGATGTCCCCGTGTACTAAGGCATACTGCACGTCGATGGTACACATGTCTTCAACCTCTGTAACCCTGCCTGAGCGGAGCCTGAACAGAGTGAGAATGTTGAGGAGCTGACAGTTGCTCGTCGATGCTTGGTGGTTCTCTCCGGGTACTCCGGCTTCCTCCACCTCTAAAACTATCACGGTCACGATTAGCCATTGTGCAGAAGTATGTGACCTTAAACACCAATAAATAAATAAATACATAAATAAATAAATAAATAAATAAATAAATAAATAAATAAGGGTATTCAAAAAACCAAGCCTTAACCCTGTTTTGTCGGATTAAAGACAGACAGCCCATGTCGTGTACGCTGCCTACATTACTTGTAAAATCGACACCTCCCACTAAATCTCCTGCGAGGTTCGGTTTCGGACCCGACCACCTGACGGTTCTGACCACATCAAATAACACACCTTCGTTGTATTTAGCAGCAAGAAATTTCCCCAAGAAGCAAAGACAAAATTACGTCTGCGGAAAATAATGGCAAATATTTTATTTAGCCTGTATTTTGTCCGTATAGAAAATTTCTCACCCACATATACCTAAAAATGATTCAATGATACAATTGGAAATATTTCTCTCATAAAACGTGAAAAAACACTTGATTTATTGCATTTTAGGATTGCGCATGTATATTCTTAGAAGATTCTCTGTCTGTTATTAAACTACGGCGTGTCTTTGATCTCGTTTGGGACGATCAGTGATTAGCACCTTTTCAACAAGAGCCATGGAAATTGAAAATAAAAAAAATAATCAAATTTCACTAAAACCTTTTACAGAATCGTGTTTTTCAGAAAACGCTTTCACGATTGCGTGTGTCGTTTTCAAAATTCGGATCAGTAAGCACGAAATTATAAATATGTTGTTGTCAATAACAAAATTGAAAGCATGTCGGTCAAACTTGCATGACGTCAGAACTCGACTCGGGTAAAATACTGCGGTGTGGTGAAAGGACGAGAGTAAGAAACGCTGATATCGCAGTAGGCTTTAAAATGTCCATGGAATGGTCCTAAAATCAAGTTTATATTTGCAGCTTTATTGCAAATAGGTTTCCCGTTGTTTCTTGTTGAAATGTTATTTCCGTCAAGGCCAGGTACCAAAGAAAATTTGGAATACTGGGCAGTGGGATAGGGCACCTGCCCCATGAACAACTGCCTGCTATTAAAATTAATTAGCGGGGACACCCCCCCCCCCCCCCATGCTGTTTATTTTACCTAGGACACCAGCCCTCTGCTGTTTTTTTACCTAGGACACATGCCCCCCCCCCCCCTACTGTTAGATTAGATTAAACATATTTTATTTGCCACTTGACAATGCAAATCAGGATTGGAGGACAAGTGCTTACCACTTAGAAGCCCCTCCGTTCCTGTACGGTGACTAATATAATTTACAATATGGCAGAACGTATTCCATAAATAACAGAATCTAGCAAAATCTAAATATTATAAACATTATAGACAAACACAAATTAAACTGAGAGAGAGAGAGAGAGAGAGAGAGAGAGAGAGAGAGAGAGAGAGAGAGATAAAAAAAAATAAATAGAATATAAAGAAAACATGAAATACAACATTAGATCCAGTGATGATGCCCGCCACCAACCCAATTGCATTGTATAGTATATTGGCCGTAATGGGAGTCTAAATTAACATCTTGATTACAGCCACTGAGCATAGGTTTTCACTTCTGGGGATGTTCACACAACTGTTTTTTCATCAAGTACACCTGTCCTGCCCCCGTTTGTTTGCTAACGGGCCCCTACCCATTGACCTTTCTATTTTTAGAAGCACCAGGGCCGACGGGGAGAGGGCGTTGTTGGGAGCATGGCTAGATTTTGCTATAAAATGGGGTTGAAGGAAGGTACCCTCAAATCTGGGGCGAAAGTGGCAAAAATGACAAAAGGCTACCTCAACGTATGGTAACGGTATAAACTACAGTCGATCTGGGCGATGTACAGACGAAAAATCATACCTTGGAGCCGGTTAGGCAATTTGGCACAAAAAACTCCGACTTCATGCTCAATCGCTGCTCTACAGTAGTCTACAACAGTCCTCAAGTCCCTTCCAAACTGATAGAGTCGGGACGAATAGTACTCTCACTTTCCACGCGATGCGTGGTGTTCTTCACGCGGCCTCGACACTCGCAATAGATGCCAAAATGTCGGCCAGGGTGCGTAGAACAAGTTCTGAAAATTAGATGTCGCTGCCTTCAGCGGTCTAGACACGCTTCATGTTTGTGAGAAGTGCATTTTTAATGTCTAATTGGCAAATTTTCGTTAATCGTTACCCGCCAAAAAACCTACTCACCGCCGATTTCTTTTCACTTCAACTTCTGACGATTATCTAAGGTTTAAAGATAGTGTCATGATACCCCTCCCCCGCCGCTCTTTTGGAGCTGGTTAGGCAATGCGGCACCCAAACCTGGGACGTTATGCTCAATCGCAGCTCTACAGTCGTCTACAACACTGCCCGTGTCCATTCTAAACTGATAGAGTCGGGACGAATAGTACTCTCACATTCCAAGCGATGAGTGGTGTTTTCCACGCGGTCCGGACACTCCAAACAGATCCCAAAATGTCGGCCAGCGTTCGTAGAACATGTTCTGAAAATTTCAAGTCGCTGCCTCCAGCGGTCTGAACACCGTTCGTTTATGTCTGAAGTGCTATTTTAATGTCCAATATGCAAATCTTCGTCAATCTTTTCCTGCCTGCCAGAAACCCAATCACCGCCAATTTCTCTTGACTTTAAACTTCTGAGATTCTCGTAGGTTTAAAGGTTGTGTTGGGATCCCTGGTGGCTGTCTTAAAGAAGCAACTTCCATTTACAGTCAACTCTCCACCAGTCATACACAATTGTAACATTTAAGTGGACTTACTCCAGCGAGGAGGCACTGAAGGATTCTGCGCCCATTCCCGACGTCTTTTTTCGAACTGGCTTGAAAAGGAAGGATCAAATTCAAACAATTACCTCCTCTCTCCAAAACGCCATATCTCAGCCAATTCTAGGCAGATTTCCTTGAAATTTTCACTCCTTGTTCATGAATAGTTGTGGCATCACTTTCCATGAAGAGCGACATGAATTTCGCATTTCGTCACGTCGAATTGGAAAAGAGCGTATGCGCAGGGATTTCTCTGAAAACATCTTGGAAGATTTTAAAGAAAAAATGGCCATTTGCAGTTCTTAGTGTGACATTACAAGTTGCATGGAAAAATATTCCTGTTAGTACTTGTTAACCCTCTACAAGCTGCCAGACATCAATATTTTGGATACATTTGAGATAAAATGGACCATTTTCAAATAGACACAGCACTCAGTGGGTATTTGTGAAACAAACATAACTCCTTTTGTGGGTCATTAACTTGTCGGACGACGATATTGATATTAACCCACTCCACCGTTAATGATGGTTTTTACCTAAACAATTTTTTTTATCAACTGAGTCATTTGAGACGAACGAAATGGTTTGACGCGCCGAAGGCGCGCAGGGACGATTTGGAGGACAAGCCCCTTTCAACCCTCGTTAGCTGTTTGTTGTTGTTGTAGGATGTCAAGGCGCGGTGGAGAGAGGAAAAGGAAGGAGGGAGGTGGCTTAACCCCGTCTAGGCTTCTTCCGGCTCTTGTTCTTTGGAGGTGGTTGAGATTGTGATGTGGAAGTCGACGATGTTGAGTTTAGTGTTGAGTTTGGTGAATGGATTGCGTCTAATTCCTTTTTGAGATCTGCTTTGGATTGTTCCCTGAACTCGTGGGTTTCGGAGGCGATTCGGTTTACCATCTCAACTGCCCGCCTTCCCATCTCTATTATTCTCCTTAATTCTTCGGCGGTGACTGCAGACTTAGGTGGCTGTGTTGCTGAGATTGACACACCCGGGCTGTCCGGTAGAGAAGAAAGTGAGGAGTGAGGGGTGGGAGGTGGTGAAAAGGCAACCTCCGGTTCCTCCTCAGTCTCCACCAGAACTTCCTCATCCAGCAGTACCGGCTCAGGAGCTGGCAGTTGGTTGGGTGTACAAGTGGGACTAGGAGGGGAACTCGCAGCTGCCTCCAGGACCTCCATCCTCTCGCTCACCTCTTTCTTCCTATTCCGGAAGGCCTCCAGGCGCCTGGAATCCCGGCGCTTGGTGGACGGACTCTTCTTCTTCTTGCTCTTCTTCTTTACAGGGCCAGGTCCAGGCTTCTTCGGGTGAGGACCAGTGTGAGAGGGGTTCCTCTCACAAAAGGTGCTACCTCTCCCCGAAGAAGGTGTGGCGGTGTTGTGCTCTTCAATGACGAACTCCAAGTTCAGATGGACTCTCTTGCCTGTCTCCCGGACAGTCCAGGTGACAAGGCAAGAGATGCCCAGAGCTGCTATGGTTCTCTTCAGTCGCGCTGGTAGTTCCAGTGTTTCCATAATTATGGTGTTAATTAGGATCGAGCCAAGTCATTTGAGACTACTATACTCACCTTTCTCATAACATCAATGAAGGAACTTCAGTGAGACAGTTAAAAACAATTCATCAGACACTGTGGGGTCACGAAGAATCATGGAATCTCATCGGGAAAAGCCATGATTCTCCAGAATCATAAAGTCTAGTTTACAATGCGATCGTAAGAGGATTAACTCGAGACCCTTTATGATTGTTGATAACGTTACCAGATGCATACATACCTAGATGTATTTGAAAGCATCCACATTCTGTGTTAGATGAGGGAAGCCCTGTTTTAAAATACACTTCAATATTAATTAAAGTTTATGTAATCTAATACTTTGTTTGTGACATGAAAAGTACTGACTGGTCCCCCAAAACATATTAAAAAACTAAGAGCACAAAGCGTCCATGACTTTTGAAGCGAACATTACCCCTCCCCGTACCCAAGTCCCCCATCAGTGACCGCTATGTCCCCAAATCAGTGACCACCATGTTGTATTCTTTTACGTGAGTGCATCTCTAAAAGATGTGTGGGCCGCCATCTTGATGATGTCATGCATATCATGGGCACCATCCTTATTGCGCATGCCCAATATGGGCGCAGCCATCTTGTTGATGTCATGCGCATTAACGACGCCGCCATCTTGTGCTGTACAGGGAGGGAGGGGAGCCCTCCCACTTTGTGTATTATGGTAGACACATCATGGGGGAAGCCGCCATCTTGTCATCCGCCATCTTGGACCGCCATCTTGGGTCCCAATAGGTTTTGGGTACAGGGAGGGGGATCCCTCCCACTTTATGTATTATGGTAGCCACGTCATGGGGGAAGGCGCCATCTTGTCGTCCGCCATCTTGGGCCGCCATTTTGGGTCCCAATAGGCTTTGGGTACAGGGAGGGGAATCCCTCCCACTGTGTGTATTATGTTAGCCACGTCATGGGGGAGACGCCATCTTGTCATCTGCCATCTTGGGCTGCTATCTTGGATCTTGGGTCCCAATAGGCTTTGGGTACAGGGAGGGGGATCCCTCCCACTTTATGTATTTTGATAGCCACGTCATGGGGGAAGCCGCCATCTTGGATCGCCGTCTTGGGCACAAAGAGGGTACGACTGGCCTAAAAGGGCTCTGGGCATGGGGAGGGGCGCCTAACAGGTTTTAGGCACGAAGGAGGGACTAACTTGGTTTGGGCGCAAGGAGGGTGGCTAAAGGGCTTTGGGCGCAGGGAGGGTGGGGGCCTAACGGGCTTGGGCACAAGGAGGGATGAGGGGAGCCTAAAAAGGGCCTGGGCGTTTTGGGCGCGGGGTCTGGATGCGGGGTCCGGGTAAACCAGCATGGTTGGTGCAGCTCCTACTACTGTCGTCTGCGTTTCATGTTAGGTAAAGGATTACCAGATTTTAAAAAGTCGTCACCCAGAACGTCAATAAATAACAAAATGGTGTTTACGGTGTTTAAGATTAAGGTTTGGAAAAGTTTCTTAACGCGAGCGATCTCATGTTCAAGATTTGTTTCCAGATATTTAGGGTAACTCCAGCCATAGATGATTTTAAAATAATTTGCTCCCGTTTAAAATTTTCACTGAAATTCGGGAGCAGACTTTCAACAATCACCGAAACCCGCTTCTATCAGTTTAGTTATAGACAAGCATTTAGTCGAGTTTTATGCATTTTGTTTGCAAGTGTCGTCTGCTTTTGATGGTAGGTAAAGGGTTAACCCTTTACCTAAGATAACGGCCAAAACCGGCCAGCGCTATTCCCAAAAATCGCCAATTAATTTTCATTATTTTTTTCATTTTTTGTCTCAAAAACGTAGGTTATGACCCCTCGTTGGAACGAGCTCGTGGAGCTCGTTCCAACGAGGGGGTCATAACCTATGTTTTTGAGACAAAAAATGAAAAAAATTAGTTATTCAAGAATTATTTTTGCAAGTGTCGTCTGCTTTTCAGTTTAGGTAAAGGGTTAAAGAATAGACTTTGATGTCTGTGCAATTCAAATTTAATATTTATAACATATTTTAGTTATTATTATCAGAAAACAAGGGTCGAGACTAAAAGGTTGATACCATGTCACTAGTCTTTGAACACCGTGACGTTTGATCAAGTATAAAATCTGTTACGCCGTGACAAACAATTACTCCACCCCAGCCCATTCGCAATGGATTTGCATACAGCATGGAAACATTCTGCATTGAAAGTTTATGTACTACTCAAGAGCAGATTTCCCTTCACAAGCATTGTATTTATGAGGGGTGGTTCTCCATTATTCATTTATATTTATTTGTTTATTAAGGTTTAACGACACTTCAACAGCCAAGGTCATATCGTGTGTCGGTGACAGTTTAACAGGTGGAGGAAGCCGGAGTACCTGGGGAGAACTACCGAGCAACGACGAGGAGCTGCCAGCTCCCAAACATCGTAACTGCAGCACAGGTAGGGTTAGGTTGGTTGAAGACATGCTCACCATCGACGTGCAGTACGCCTTAGCACACGGCGTCATCGGGCCCCCACATGGACAATCGGGGTTAAGTGCCTTGCCCAAGGACATAACGCGGGAGTTCGATTCGATCGCTCCAAGGATTAACCGGCTCGACTTTGCTTAACTTCGGTGATTTGACGAGAACCGGTTACCGCAACGCCACCACGCCCCACCATCATTCGATGAACATTCTAATGCCGCTATTATGGATTATATCAAATGGTTTGAGGCATTGTGTTTTCGCTGAACAGTACACAAAACAACCATGTCCTACATCCCTATAAAGTCTCTTGATTGGTCAGAATGCTTTGGACAAATGGCCATGGCAAAGGGTTCACCTAACATCCAAGGTATACGAGGGCGTGCAACATCCAAGGTATCAGCGCACACGAAACCTCGGAGTATATGGTTCAAAGGAAAGCTTTCCGCTTTCGTTCGCCTCGATATAAAAATCGAACTAAAAAAGATGAAAATAATCACAAATGTCATCAGATTTCTGACAATTTGATCCGATTTTGCTGTTATAAATTAAATAGTCGAATAATTAAATGAAACAACTTAAGAAAAATAAAATAAGAGCAAATATCGTCCACTCAGTCATCCCCCCCCCCCTCCCCTAGAGGCTTATTGTTACTCGGGGGCGATATGTGAACAAAATACTGTTTACTCGTTTCCTTATTGACCCAAGGGGTGTAACTCTATCTGTTGTCTTCTGTGTTTGAAAAAACAAAACAGTTATTCACGAATTTGGTCCACCTTTTTACGGAGTGTGAGAAACGCGTCCACAAATTTTTTCCTACCCTGCTTCTGTTGTGTTTCAAACTGGACAAAAACTTTATCTCCGTCATCATGTATGGTATATGGAGATTTAATACCTGGCTGTCTCATTTAAACAGCTCGCCTGTGGCTAGGTGTTTAAACACTGACATCCGGGTATTAAATCTCCATATACCATACATGCTTGCGGAGATAACTTATTATCTAATTTTTATCTCTGGATAGATTTCTGCAGATGAATTTACATTTTTGGTCTGTGCTACTAACTAATTTAGAACTTTAAGATACCTTTTACATCTAATACTTAGGTGTTTTATATCAGAAGTCAAATTTATTTTATTATCAAATAATAATTTAATCATTTGCCTCGCCTCTGCGTTTGATTGGTTGAAAGCATACAGCGTGAAGATTGTCAAAATCGTATAAACCAAATCACGTAATGATTTGGAATGTATACACGTTCGCACACATCCGATCCCACTTTGAAGGCTCTGGAAGCCCCGCCCACTCAACTCAAATTGTCACCGTGAGGGCGTGACGGCAGACTGATAGATGGATAACAAGCTTGTAAACAAAGATCAATGATCGATTTTTCATCGCCTCCATTCAGCGAGAATATAATGATAATTTCTCGGGAACAATTGAATTTAATAAAATATACCGAAGTGGGAGACGAATGAAAAGATCATATATCCAAACATGCTTTTGGGGGAACTTAAAAAAATGTTTTTAATGCTATTGTTACGTGACTTGCTAAATATCTGTCGTTTGCGATCGAAAATCAAAACAACAAACAATTTGACAATGATTGACGTGTTTGTGACACACTTTCCTGATTTTGACTGTTGTCTTTTGCAAAAATTAAAAGTTTTTCGTTCACGTACACAGAGTTTTTATATTTTAATATTACAGCCGGATTAAATTATAAGAAATAACTGTTGTTTTCCTTCGGTTTATGCGATATAAACCGAAAATTTTCAGCAGAAGCTTAATCATAACTCGCTACGCGAGTTATGAAGCTTGTGCTGAAAATGTTTGGTTTATATAGCATAAACCGAAGGAAAACAGCAGTTATTTCTTAAATAAACCCAGGAAATTCACTTAGTTGACGTACACAACTGTCTCGTTGTGATTCGATTGTAAACACGATATCAAACCTGATACAAATTTTTGGACCTACACATGGTCATGATAAATCATTTATCTAACAATCCCGTTACATAAAGCCCGTTTCCCCCATTTTTAAGTTTAAATTGGGTTGAAATTGATCAAAATTTTGAATTTCAGGAAGTATATTTTAATGCGTTAAAACAATGCATATATGTGAATCGTCCATATATACCGGAAACTGAATCTGTTTGATTCGGAATCGGAATGGTGGGGGTTGAAACAAATGTTTTGGGGCGCAAATTAACCCTTTGAACCCTAGCGGCGGCTTTTCCTGGAAGGAAAATGATATATTATAACGTCATTAAACAGGATGGGTGTTCAGTAAATGTGTAGAGTAGACCAATCAATATTTTCAACGTGCAGCCCCGAGGCTGCACGTTGAAAATATTGTTTGGTCTACCCTAAATAATGAATATGGACTCTTCTAATTGCTGCCATTGAACTGGCATGGAAGATACCATGAGAGTTCAAAGGGTTAAGTTGATTGTTAGATAAAATACTTGAGTGTAGACTGTGACAGGGTGTCATATTTACAACTTGAGCTGTGAGATCGATTCGAGATCCTCTGTGTAATTCGACTGACCAGAAATTTAAGATTGGCAGGGTTCCACTACATAACTACCACGCCAGCTCTTCAGGGCTGTCGAAATTCATTCATCAGTACTGGAAAACGAGACCTTAACTTTTCCAGACTTTTATTTCGAGAGTCTATCTCGCAGTTTGTGCTTATTATCTCCATATTTCGACTTTTCATCTCCAAATATCGAGATTTTAAAATGAAATTTCGAAAAACTCAATGTGTCACCAGTTTGCTTCCGTTCCAATATGTGCCTGTAGGTGGAGTTTTAACTTGCAGGTAGATGGAAGAAGGATGGTCGTAACCTTCGGCAGTACATACAGTTCAGAACAATTGTTAAAGATGTTCAGTATAACAACGACACAGGCAATTTTACAGTAAAAACTAAGAACTTGGATGAAGATAGACACGGAAACCCGGAACTCTTTACGCACGTCATAGTAGCCGTGGGTATCTTCAACACACCTAATACCCCTCATATTAATGGAATGGAGACCTTCCCTGGTAAAATCCTACATTCACACGACCTACGCAATGCTGATGAATTTCGTGGAAAAAAAGTACTTGTAATTGGTTCTGGTAACTCCGCTGAAGATATTTCTCTTCTGTACTTGAAATATGGAGCAGATGGAATCATTTGTGCATGGAGAACAGAGCCTCTTGACTATAAGTGGCCTAAAGGAATTGAAGGACGGCCGCTTGCTCATAAAATACACAACAGAGCCATATTTTTCAAAGATGGAACGACTGCTGAGGTTGATGCAATAGTTTTGTGTACAGGATATCTATTTCATTATCCGTTCCTACCCGATGACTTACGTTTGAAATGCGATTTATCATTATACTCCCCAAACTTATACAAAGGAACGGTTTGGATGAATGGCGGAAATAGAAAACTGCTATACCTTGGAGCGTTTAAACAAATATACGCACAAACATTATTCGATGCACAGTCGCTGTGGGCGAGCAAGTTCATCACTGGAGACCTTCCAGATAATGACATGAGTGAGGACGAGATGAGAGTGGATGCTGCGAAATGGAGAAACAGGGCGCTTGAGATAAAGAATAGATTCGAAGCTGTCGACTTCCAGACAGAATTTTTCTTTGAATTCATTGTGCATACGAATTACGATAAAAAATCCCTTAACGCTAAAAACTATTTCAAGAGGGTTCTCACTGCGAGGAATCGTGATGTTTGTACATATCGAGATAAATCATTTGCTTCACTGTATACGGGTAAACCGTCACCTCTGCCTCACAAGACTTATATGGAGGCATTCGACGACTCTCTGGATACTTTTGTCAACCAAATGCCACATTAACTGGTATAGTGCTGGACGCCCATATTTGGGCTTTAATATGACGAGCATAAAGCACATCCCAAAGGTTTCATATTCTGTGGATGTGCTTCATGTTGCTTTAGAAGTGAAATTGCTTAGTCAGAGTGGGTCTGCCTTGTTACAATTTATGGGAGAGCGCCCGCGTCTTGCACTCTCTCATAATTTGTAATAAGGCAAAGACACATGAACAAATTTTGATGACCAAAGATAACTTAGCAGTCTACTAGTTAACCATTTTAACCCGAACGACCGCTTTATCCAGTCCAGGCACATGATACAACACAATTTCATTAAGGAGGGTGGCTGCAAAGTGAATGTGTGGTGTAGACCAATCAATATTTTCAACGTGCAGCTCCAGAGCTGCACGTTGAAAATATTAATTGGTCTTTCCGCATATAATGAACATGAACTCTTCCGATTGCTGCTATTGAACTCATATGGAAGATACCACCAGTATTTAAAGGGTTAAGAACCAACAACGATAATCATGTTAAGTTAACCGTAAAGAGATTATAATATACTCGGGGGGTGGGGGGGGGGGGGGGCACTAAAAATTTGCAAGACGTGACGTCCTATTTTTTATTCAGCTCCTTTTTACACCCACCCACCCCTACGTGCAAATTTTCTACTACCGTTCTCAGACTCCCACCCCCCACTCTCCCATTCAAATCCAAAATAAACTTATAAACTTAGTAGGCACAGATGTCTTTAGGGGGGTTTCATAATTGTTCTTAAACTGGTACCACCAATTTAAACCTCTGTGGGCTGCTGTGGGCCCCAATCTACAAATGACAAGCTGTTCATTTTCAGGCTTGGCCAGAGCAGGTGTACATATGCGGGAACAAATTTTCATTTGAATTGTTCTGTTAGTATTCTCAGGTGTTTGCTACTTTCCTCTTCTATCCATACAAATGTTATTAATAAATAAATAACTTGGGTTGAAATTTGTGCATAAAAGAGAATTTTCCCAAAATATTGTCTGCACATTTTCTACATTTCGAACAAGACTCCCACCCCCTTCTAACGTGTGACATTTTCAGAGAATAAGCCCAATATTCTTTCTCACATATAAAGCCCCGTGATGTTGTATTTATGTTAAGAGAGAGTGTGATGTACAACATCATCTTTAAGGTTTGAAACACAAATGATGGTATATATTAGCTGATATATTGGTATATTTTTAAAAAATTAAAAAAATTGCACAAGTTGGAAATGCACGTTTTTAGCGCACTCAAGAGACCCACCCACCCCCACGTCACGTCTTGCAAATTTTTGGTGCAACCCCCCCCCCCCCCCGATATACTACTCAAAATTCGTTAACGACCACACATTCTCATCGGCATGTTTGTTCATAAAAGGTAAAGACTGATATTTTTATGTTCAAATAAGGCTAGAATTCCCTCCCTCTGATTGGATTGGCTCGCAAAGTTGTTTTTTCTTTTTACGTCTCCAGTACCGTATGTAACCGTCTGACATCAACTCTCGAAATATTTGAAATGACGTTACCCGTTTCGTAATTATTCCGTCAACGGTGTGGTTGGCAAAACGCTTCATTTTTGTAGATTTTTCACACTTGCAGCAAACGATATTCCAAATGAATTGCTGTTTCAATATAGAGTTGAATGCAATTTTTATAATCTTTATTGGAGTATGAAAGTGTGGGAATGGGAATTAATTATGTATGAATCCCGAATCATACAATTTGTACCCATTCCCACACGTTCGTACTCCAATAAAGATTATAAAAATTGCATTCAATTCTTATAATTACATTCCGAAACTGTTTAAACTACTTTTTACCAAACAACAAAGCAGAAAGACGAAATAAAACATGTACGAACGAACGAGGCGAAAAACCACCCTCATACAAAATACAAAGCGCACAACTTTGATTTCTAATTTTCACAACTTTAGAAATGGAAACGAGTATTTTTAGTAACGGGCTTTATGCCACAGTTGGAAAATGTCACCAAAGAAACAGCAGCGGAGTTGATCACTGCGAGAGGTGCTAAAAGTTAAAAACCCGCCCAAACACCGCCCGAATTACATTCTGTCAACTGTGCTCTACCGTAAATGCGGGTCAACTAATTTTTTTCATTTTTTGTCTCAAAAACATATTATTATTTATTATTTATTGGTGTTTAAGGTCACATACTTATGCACAATGGCTAATCGTGACCGTGACAGTTTTACGGGTGGAGGAAGCCGGAGTTCCCGGAGAGAACCACCGAGCAACAACGAGCAGCTGTCAGCTCTCCAACATCGTAACTCTGAACTCTGCATCGCTGCACAGACAGGATTAGATTGGTGGAAGACATGCGCACCATCGACGTGCAGTACGCCTCAGTACACAGCGTCATCGTGTCCCCATGTAGGCAATCGGGGTGAAGTGTCTTGCCCAAGGACACAACGCGGTTGCCGCAGGTGGGATTCGAACCGAGGACCTCTCGGCTTGTAGCCTGCACCTCTACCAACTGAGCCACCGCGCCCCGTCTCAAAAACATAGGTTATGGCCCCTCGTTCGAACGAGCTCGAGCTTTTTGAGACCAAAAATGAAAAAAAATAGTTTTTCAAGAATTTTTTTACAAAAGGGGCATGTATAAACAAACCACACATGTTCGGACACTATCGATGGATAAACTGCATTTAATTGAACTAACAAGACTACGATTTAAAAAAAAACATGCATTTTATCAAGGCTAATATTTTAAACAATATATATGGTTATAAATACGAAAACGTGCTTTCTAAAAATGCGGCACGACTTTAATGTTTTATATTAGATGTCACGTGACTTTCCCGCGTTCTGATTGGTTGAACAGAAACACCCTATTTTCCGATAGTTCGTCAACGAAATCGCACACACCTACTATCATTTTTGAGAAAAGAATAGTGCACGGTAATAGTGCACGGTTATAAATAGTAACATTCGAATTTGCTTAGAAAATTCCATTGAAGCGTAAATACTTTACAAGACATCTCGTCCCATATACATTAATATGAACTTTGGTTCCGCTCCACAGTTTCGCACTATTGAAATTCTAAACATAGGACATATGTTGAAACTAAGGCCATCTAAAATAGAGATATATTTTTAGTATCAGATATATGATTACATTAAGTTTTTTGTTGGACAAGAGAATTTGAAGTTTTGGTCCAATAGTTGGAGTCTGATACATAGGGGTAAATTACCAGATGGATTATGGAAAACAGTGGCTTCGAAAAATTGGCTATTTTTTAAAATGTAATTTTTACACGGGTTTCTTACCAGACAGGTAACTGAAAAAGGAAACGGAAACATATAAATTTTTTTTTGCATTTTAGAAACAGAGGATGCTCTGTTCCAGGGGTGGGTAGGTGAGGTTGGTGGGAAAATTCTGCTTTTGAGGCTGCTAGGTGGCTGAAAATGACTGGTTTCGGCATTTTTTCATGCAATTTTTCAGGTTGAAGTCTGGCCTTTGACCATAAATTATTCCACCCACATTCGGATTGTTTATTTCTACTTAGTCAGATAGTGTTATATGTTTTTTGTGGATTTGGGAAATGTAATACATGTTATGAGTTAGATAACTAAGCTACAGAATATTTGCATTTGAAGAGAGTGTATGGCATGTCATATTTGGAAATGCCCGGAAAACTGTGGAGCGGAACCTTAAAGAGCATTCTGCCGTCGGTGTCAATTCTTGAATCAGGAAGTTCCTTATTTGTGTTTGAGTTATAAATACACAATTTGTCAAAAAATTTTTCGTTATTTCTGGTTTGTTTGCAATTGTTAGTAGTAGTTAACATTCATCAAGGGATATCTCAGCACAACTGGATAGAAATAAGTGGAAATTTGGAGAAATTTATTGATGTAGCCTAATTTCGCACTTGTTTTGAATTTTTGTCAAGATTTCGAAAACAGTAAGGTAGATCACTGCCTTTCCTAAACACCAAGCCTTGTATTCATGGCAAATATATGCAGTTATGGACAGCCTGGTTGTTATTGTTGACCAGAGATTTGCAGTCATGGTGTCTACTTTTTCATTTTGGTCATTGGTGTCATGTCTGTGTGTCATCCGTCCGTCAAGCTGTTTACGCTTTCATATCTAGAGAGCAACACCCCCCCCCTCCCCCAAGCTATGGTTATCACTGCTTATTGTTTACATTTTGATTGTATTTAACTGTGCTATTGGCAGGACCTGGTTAGTCAATGTGGCTGGTGGTAATAACACAAAATGCTCTCTGAAGTGGCTCAGAGAAGCGTGTGGGCTGATGGGGTGTGGTGTGGTCTGGTGTGGTTGTGAAAATCAGACAAAAACTGGCTGCAAAAGCTATTCGGCAATCAGAAAGGCCATGCTGTATCTTTTTACTGGTTGAAAATAGAGACTTGTGGTTTTTGTTCATTCAACTCAGGATGGACTCCAGATTCTTTTGCCTGAGTGAAATCCAAGGGGAGATCACTCTTGTTTTCTCTTTAAGGTTCCTCTCCACAGTTTCGCACTATTGCACAGGGGTGAAAAATTCTAAACATAGGGCATATGTTGAAACTAAGGCCATGTAAAATAGAGATATATTTTTAGTATCAGATATATGATTACATTAGGTTTTTTTGTTGGACAAGAGAATTTGAAGTTTTGGTCCCAAAGTTGGAGTCTGATACATAGGGGTAAATTACCAGATGGATTATGGGAAACAGTGGCTTCGAAAAATTGGCTATTTTTTAAAATGTAATTTTTACACGGGTTTGTTACCAGACAGGTAACTGAAAAAGGAGACGGAAACATGTAAATTTTTTTTAGCATTTTAGAAACATGGGATGTTCTGTTCCAGGGGTGGGTAGGTGAGGTTGGTGGGAAAATTCTGCTTTTGAGGCTGCTAGGTGGCTGAAAATGACTGGTTTCGGCATTTTTTCATGCAATTTTCAGGTTGAAGTCTGGCCTTTGACAATAAATTATTCCACCCACATTCGGATTGTTTATTTCTACTTAGTCAGATAGTGTTATATGTTTTTTTGTGGATTTGGGAAATGTAATACATGTTATGAGTTATATAACCGTTAGTAAGCTACAGAATATTTGCATTTGAAGAGAGTGAATGGCATGTCATATTTAGAAATGCCTGGAAAAGTGTGGAGCGGAACCTTAAAGAGCATTCTGCCGTCGGTGTCAATTCTTGAATCAGGAAGTTCCTTATTTGTGTTTGAGTTATAAATACACCATTTTTCAAAAAACTTTTCATTATTTCTGGTTTGCGTGCCGTTGTTAGTAGTAGTTAACATTCATCAAGTGATATCTCAGCACAACTGGATAGAAATAAGTGGAAATTTGAAGAAATTTATTGATGTAACCTAATTTCGCACTTGTTTTGAATTTTTGTCAAGATTTCGAAAACATTAAGGTAGATCACTGCCTTTCCTAAACACCAAACCTTGTATTCACGGCAAATATATGCAGTTATGGACAGCCTGGTTGTTATTGTTGACCAGAGATTTGCAGTCATGGTGTCTACCTTTTCATTTTGGTCATTGGTGTCATGTCTGTGTGTCATCCGTCCGTCAAGCTGTTTACGCTTTCATATCTAGAGAGCAACCCCCCCCCCCAAGCCATGGTTATCACTGCTTATTGTTTGCATTTTGATTGTATTTAACAGTGCTATTGGCAGGACCTGGTTAGTCAATGTGGCTGGTGGTAATAACAAAAAATGCTCTCTGAAGTGGCTCAGAGAAATGTGTGGGCTGATGTGGTGTGGTGTGGTCTGGTGTGGTTGTGAAAATCAGACAAAAACTGGCTGCAAAAGCTATTCGGCAATCAGAAAGGCCATGCTGAATCTTTTTACTGGTTGAAAATAGAGACTTGTGGTTTTTGTTCATTCAACTCAGGATAGATTCCAGATTCTTTTGCCTGAGTGAAATCCAAGGGGAGATCAACCCTGTTTTCTCTTTAAGGTTCCGCTCCACAGTTTCGCACTATTGCACAGGGGTGAAATTCTAAACATAGTTGAAACTAAGGCCATGTAAAATAGAGATATATTTTTAGTATCAGATATATGATTACATTAGGTTTTTTGTTGGACACGAGAATTTGAAGTTTTGGTCCCAAAGTTGGAGTCTGATACATAGGGGTAAATTACCAGATGGATTATGGGAAACAGTGGCTTCGAAAAATTGGCTATTTTTTAAAATGTAATTTTTACACGGGTTTGTTACCAGACAGGTAACTGAAAAAGGAGACGGAAACATGTAAATTTTTTTTAGCATTTTAGAAACAGGGGATGCTCTGTTCCAGGGGTGGGTAGGTGAGGTTGGTGGGAAAATTCTGCTTTTGAGGCTGCTAGGTGGCTGAAAATGACTGGTTTCGTCATTTTTTCATGCAATTTTTATTATTCCACCCACATTCGGATTGTTTATTTCTACTTAGTCAGATAGTGTTATATGTTTTTTGTGGATTTGGGAAATGTAATACATGTTATGAGTTAGATAACTAAGCTACAGAATATTTGCATTTGAAGAGAGTGTATGGCATGTCATATTTGAAAATGCCTGGAAAACTGTGGAGCGGAACCAAGAAGCGCGCGCAACTCACAGTGTTTTTCAAATTATAATGACATAAACTTAACAAAATTTAAAACAGTGTTTAAGGGGTCGTCAACATAAAACAGAATCCACCTTATGTGGACAAATAAATTGAACCGAAGAAGCTTGAGGCCTACAATCTCAGAAATTATCATGAATAAAGTAGTTGCAAAATAATTTGAGGAAATTATTTGAAACCATACCCCCGTGGGAACCCTAGGAAGTGAGGTAGTGCTGGTTTACTTTGGTAAACAAGCTCTGTTGTACTGGTAAAATAGGACCTGGTAAACAGTGCCTGGGGTGGAAGTCCTCTAAAATAGGCAGCATGTGACGATTAATTGGCTATACTTGACTTCATGTTGTGGTCACGATTAGACATTCTGCATAAGCATGTGACTTTAAACAGCAATAAATAAATAAATAAATTGAAACCATACAGTTGTTAAATATTGTGTAGGACTGCATTCTTGCACTCTTGGGCTATATGATTTTTTGAATAGAAAATATTTCTAAATAATTTCGAAATAACAAAAATACAGTACAATAAACAGTTGCAGCATTGAAAAAAATAATTTGAGAAAAACCTACAAGTATTTCATTTGGGGCTGAATTGTTCCCTTGTGTGCCAACTTTGTTAACCTTTTACCCAATGCCGACAATATTAAAATTTATTATTTTAATTTAAATTTTCCAAAAAATGTCAACAACAGCACATCATGTGACCCCTCATCGGAATGAGCCCGTTCCAATGAGGGGTCACATGGTGTGCTTTTGTTGACATTTTTTGGAAAATTTTGAATTTTACGCAAAAGGATGGGCCGATTCGTTAGGTAAAGGGTTAAGGACCAACTTTTCCCACAGGCTCAATCCGGACTTTGTTTTAGGTTGACCCATCTTGGATTTGTTTTAGGTCGACTTATCTTGTGGGCCAACTTCTCTTGTGTGCTGACTTCTGTGTTTGATAAAATTAAAACACTTGCCTAGGAGGTGGGTAAAGTGGCAGATTTTATGGACCCTGGAAGGCCATGTGTGTGCTTGCCAAGAAAGTGTGATGTTGATGTTCTACAGTGTTCCACTTGAAAAACATGACTGGTACGTGTAGAATAGAAAGTACCAGTCTGAGTAGCTGGGATGGAAGGAGATATGAATTGACCAGTCAGGAAATAGAGCAATTGACCAGTGCCTCAACAAACATAAATGGAATCTGATGTTTCTTAGTTAATGTGATCAGTTTGATACTTGGAACAATTTGACAAAGTGTCTTGCCACTGCTGTGTTGTATAGTGAAAGTTTGTGAGTATGCCTGTACCACCTTGTTATTCAGCTGATATGATCTCTTGGTTCAATCTTTGGGATGTGGAACCAGAATAACACAGGGTCATTCAGTGGTCCAGCATGAGTGTCTGGATGACTTTGTCTCTTAACGTGAGCTGAAAACACTTTCACCTGAAAATTCCCTAAAAAATAAAAAAAAAAACCTCTACCCCTTCAAATGGAAAAAAGAGCCAAAAATTTTGAAAAAATATCCACATATTTTCATCCGTAAAATTATTCTTTCATTCATGAATCACTCCGCAGTCAACACTTTTTTCTTCAAAAAACATTCATTATTTCTTTTTCATTTATCAGAAATGATGAAAAATTGCAGTGCAGTCAATGTGAATATTGGCAATTATAAAATAGTTCATGAATTTAATATATCCACTGGGATGAAAAAACAAGCAAAGTTACTTTTAAGTCATCTGGAAAGTGGCAATTGAATTTACTGATATCCAAATTACAAAACAAGGAAGCCAATTCCTGTTTTTATGATTTCAATTGTCAGATCAAAATCCACAAGTTTCTTCCCAGGCGTGATCACTTCCCACCTAATTTTTTATCTTGGCATTTTACCCCAATTTTGGGCCTATTTTATCCCCATTCTGGTAGCATTATCAATTTATCTCTCCAAACATCCTATAAATATTGTGGCCAAAAATAGGAAAGATGAAAATTTGTAAGGAAAAAATATCTCGCCCAACCAGTGTCAAAGGTGTTTTGGCCTGAAATTGTGGAAGCTTTCTTGCAGATCAGATCGCCCGTCTTCCACAGCTCCAACACCCCGGCGCTATCCACGAGAGCCGGGAATTACTTTGCGAATCTCGTGGCACTGAACTTGTCCCACTGGAGTCGGATGCTTTTCCTAACTTCTTAACGATTCACCGGGGTGTGGAGGGGAGGGGAGAAAACAACTTCGAAAGGAATCGAAACCAGATTTCCTGGTCAAAAGAAGAAACTATTATAGAAAGACCAAAAAACCACAACAAAGGGGGGACCTCCTACAAAAGTGTTAAAAAACTATAAGAAAAGTGGGGCATTTTATATAGATGGTAACGGCGAGCGCGAATCGGGGCAAAAACAAGCCACTGATGCGGAAAAACGGATATCGAAATTTTCCGTCACTTTTGGCCAAGTTCGATTTTCTTATCAAAATTCTCTATGACCAACTTCGATTCTAAGGTCGCACAGCAGTCTAGCGAAGACAGGATAGACAGTAGTTCGGGGCATCTTGGCAGGTGTCAAATCTTATTAAAAAAAAAATTCGAAACTCAGTAAAATTATGTTTCCCGGTCAGAATGAGAAATTATTACATAAGTGGGCACCTCTAACAAAAAGGCTAAAAAATTCTTACAAAAGAGGGGACCTCTTGCAAAAGGGCTAAAAAAATGTTACAAATATGGGACATTTTAAATTGATGAACAATCGAGAAAACGCGTGATTTCCGTTCAGTTCCTAATCGGGAGTGCGAATGGGGTTAAATAAAGCCAATGTGAAAGGAAAAACAGACATCAAAATTTTTCGCCAGTTTTGGCCAAGTTCGATTTTCTGATCAAAATTCTCTATGTCCAACTCGAAATCTCTGGACAGGTATGAAATGTTATGGAAAACACTCCGAAACTCATTAAAATCGTGTTTTCCGGTCAGAAGAAGAAACTATTACAAAAGGGCTGAAAAACTATTACAAAAGTGGGGACCTCTTATAAAAGGACTAAAAAATTCTTACAAAATTGGTGACCTCTTACATAAGGGCTAAAAAATTCTTACAAAAGTGGGGATCTCTTAAAAAAGGCTAAAAGATTCTTACAAAAGAGGTGACCTCTTACAAAAGGGCTAAACAATTCTTACAGAAGTGTGGACCTATTACAAAAGAGCAAATTATAACAAAAGTGGGCGCAACACGCGTGTAGCTCTATCTTAAAAAGATTAAGTGCTTATATTAGATAAAAGTAGGCTAAATCCGTCTATGAATTCAGCGGTTGTCAGAATAATTCTTGGATAGATAACAATATTTTTTCTCAATTCATTTGTTTATTTTTTGGTGCTTATCGCCACCTCCGTGTTAAATATCTATATCGATGCGATAAATCATTTTTTTAAAAACTCAATGAAGTAAAAAAATAAAGTAAAAAGAGAAACAGCTTTAATAACAGAAAAGACATTGCTTTGATTTTTCTGAAATCCTTAACTGGTAGTTTGCTGAAAGCCCATATTTATTCTAAAATAGAGGTTCTTTAATTTAAAGGCTTCATAATCTTTTGATGTGTTTAATATTACTTTTAAAGTGAAATTATTTAGTGTGTAGGGATTTCCTTTGTTACAATTTTTGGTAGAGTGCCCTTTCGACACCAGACCTTTAGATCAGTCTAATTTGGACAGAACGGCAAATATGGATGTGGTCTGCACGAATGGAGAAAAATTACCGGTATTTTCTTCCTTTAGGCGTCTGTTTTAGGTTTTAGGCCCCCTAAATGCTAATTTAAAACCCCTTGTTGTAGGTGTTCACCATTATCACTGGTTCCATCCCACCATCTTTTGACGTAAGTTTACTCGACTAACTCGAGAAGGCTTCTTAGTTTCCCAGTGTCAAGCCAAAGGTCGTTTTGAATGTAAATACGCATGACGTTTTCTGGGAAATGCCACAAACATGAATATAATAGATCTCAAGCTTTAAGTGCATGATCATATGGAATTCGCCACAGAAAAGCAATCGCCGTCGACAGTGTCGTATACGACACTGTCGACGCCGATTGCTATTCTATGGCGAACTCTGTGGGTTGTTCAAAAAATTATTTATCTGTTGCATTGTTTGATTCGAAGGTAAGCTCTTAGCAATATGGCTTGCATCAGGGAAACCTGGCCAAACCATATATTGTCGAAACACTGCAAAACTTTGGAAAAAGTTTCAAACTCTGCATAATTTGGGCGTAATTATCTTATTTGGGCACAGCGTTTACCGTCGTTAGTTGGGAAGACATTAAAGGCCTGATAGGCACTGTCCCAAAAATCGCAACAAGGCAAAACAATTGATGACTAAAAATAATTTAGTACTCTACGAGTTAAAAGCTTGCTGAATGACAAAAACAATTTTCATTTTTTAAAAGGTGGAAATCATAAATTTTTATACAACTGGATTACTGTAACGCCCATTGATCACAAATAGAAAGGTATCTAAACCGTCGTCATCTTTTGGGGGAGAAAGTTACAATACATAAACAATATGCAACAAAATAACTCAAAAGTTTTTTAATTTTCCGATGTCTAGCAATGGCCGATAACTTTGTAAAGAATATACATTGAAGTTAAAGAAAAGTATCTCAACATGCCGCCATCTTGAAGGGAGGGGGGGGGGGGGTTGAGGAGAGGGGGCGGAAGTTGCGATACATGAACAATAATTCTCTAAGGTTTTCAATTTCCTGACACCTCGCAGTTGCCGATCACCTTTTTAAAGAATACTCTATGTTCCAATAAGACTAAAAACCTCGCCCTCTGATTGGATGAGAGCTGGAGTAATTTCTTTTATGTTCAGTAGCAAATGTTACCGTCTGGCGTCATGAAATATTTGAAATGACGTCGCCCATTTAGTAAATGCTTCATCAACTTAGTGACTAGCAAGCCGCTTTTTCTGGATTCGTCACACGTCCCGCAGACGGTGTTCTGGATAAAGTATTGTTCAAATTACAAATCTATTTACTATTTGAACTAAGATGGAATGAATTTATTGTTTATTTATCCAGTGCCGCCGTTGGGTACACGAGAGGTTTATTTACTAAACCTGTGATCGATAAACGTTGCCTCGCAGAAGGCAAATTTTACGACCACAAGTTTAGTAAATAAGCCTCTTGTGTTTCACAATGTAGGTTTTGGGCTATGGGTAGTGTTTTATTGGAACATATACGTTATTGTGATGAGTTGACGGTGATATGGTCTGAGGTTTGCCTCGCGTCTCGGCTGAATATTAGCTCCCAGCCGCAAACTACAGACCATGTTACCGTCAATTCATCACAATAATTTATATTTACGTCATAAACAAAGTTAAAAAGAAACTTTCCGAATGTTTTAGTATGCATGTACGCCCGCCTCGCAGTTTCCGATCGCGTTTTGACCCTTTACCTAATGTAACGGTAAAAACCGTCCAGCGCTATTAACAAAACTCGCCAATTAATTTTCATTATCTTTTTCAATTTTTACCTCAAAAACATAGGTTATATCCTCTCGTCGAGCTCGTTCCAATGAGGGGTCAGTACCTATGTTTTGAGACAAAAAATGAGAAAAATTAGTTATTCAAGAGTTTTTTTCGTCTGCGTTTCATGTTAGGTAAAGGATTAACAGACTTTAAACAAGTCATCATCCAGAACGTCAATAAATAACAAAATGGTGTTTACGGTGTTTAAGATTAAGGTTTGGAAAAGTTTCTTAACTCGAACGATCTCATGTACTAGATTTGTTTCCAGATATTTGGGGTAACTCCAGCCATAGATGATTTTAAATAATTTGCCCCCGTTTATAATTCTCACTGAAATTCGGGAGCAAACTTTCAACAATCACGGGAAACCCGCTTCTATCAGTTTAGTTATAGACAAGCATTTAGTCGAGTTTTATGCATTTTGTTTGCAAGTGTCGTCTGCTCTTGATGGTAGGTAAAGGGTTAACCCTTTACCTAAGATAACGGCCAAAACCGGCCAGCGCTATTCCCAAAAATCGCCAATTAATTTTCATTATTTTTTTCATTTTTTGTCTCAAAAACATAGGTTATGACCCCTCGTTGGAACGAGCTCGTGGAGCTCGTGCAACTAAAAATGTAAAGAAAAATGTTTAAAATGCAGGGTATGAGGGGTTAATCATGGAACAATGATACTGAGGAACATGTGTGATGAATATAAGTGCCATGGGAAGAGAAGGAGCACAGCAGCTGACCTAAACACTAAGTTAAACATGAAATTCTGAGCTAAACAGAAAACTAAACGCAACTAAAAATTTCAAGAAAAATGTTTAAAATGCAGGGTATGAGGGGTTAATCATGGAACAATGATACTGAGGAACATGTATGATGAATATAAGTGCCATGGGAAGAGAAGGAGCACAGCAGCTGACGTAAACACTAAGTTAAACATGAAATTCTGAGCTAAACAGAAAACTAAACGCAACTAAAAATTTCAAGAAAAATGTTTAAAATGCAGGGTATGAGGGGTTAATCATGGAACAATGATACTGAGGAACATGTATGATGAAAATAATTGCCATGGGAAGAGAAGGAGCACAGCAGCTGACCTAAACACTAAGTTAAACATGAAATTCCGAGCTAAACAGAAAACATAGGTTATGACCCCTCGTTGGAACGAGCTCGTGGAGCTCGTTCCAACGAGGGGGTCATAACCTATGTTTTTGAGACAAAAAATGAAAAAAATTAGTTATTCAAGAATTATTTTTGCAAGTGTCGTCTGCTTTTCAGTTTAGGTAAAGGGTTAAAGAATAGACTTTGATGTCTGAGCAATTCAAATTTAATATTTATAACATATTTTAGTTATTATTATCAGAAAACAAGGGTCGAGACTAAAAGGTTGATACCATGTCACTAGTCTTTGAACACCGTGACGTTTGATCAAGTATAAAATCTGTTACGCCGTGACAAACAATTACTCCACCCCAGCCCATTCGCAATGGATTTGCATACAGTATGGAAACATTCTGCATTGAAAGTTGATGTACTATTCAAGAGAAGATTTCCCTTCACAAGCATTGTATTTATGAGGGGTGGTTCTCCATCATTCATTTATATTTATTTGTTTATTAAGGTTTAACGACATTTCAACAGCCAAGGTCATATCGTGTGTCGGTGACAGTTTAACAGGTGGAGGAAGCCGGAGTACCCGGGGAGAACTACCGAGCAACGACGAGCAGCTGCCAGCTCCCCAAATATCGTAACTGCAGCACAGGTAGGGTTAGGTTGGTTGAAGACATGCGCACCATCGACGTGCAGTACGCCTTAGCACACGGCGTCATCGGGCCACCATATGGACAATCGGGGTTAAGTGCCTTGCCCAAGGACATAACGCGGGAGTTCGATTCGATCGCTCCAAGGATTAACCGGCTCGACTTTGCTTAACTTCGGTGATTTGACGAGAACCGGTTACCGCAACGCCACCACGCCCCACCATCATTCGATGAACATTCTAATGCCGCTATTATGGATTATATCAAATGGTTTGAGGCATTGTGTTTTCGCTGAACAGTACACAAAACAACCATGTCCTACATCCCTATAAAGTCTCTTGATTGGTCAGAATGCTTTGGACAAATGGCCATGGCAAAGGGTTCACCTAACATCCAAGGTATACGAAGGCGTGCAACATCCAAGGTATCAGCGCACACGAAACCTCGGAGTGTATGGTTCAAAGGAAAGCTTTCCGCTTTCGTTCGCCTCGATATAAAAATCGAACTAAAAAAGATGAAAACAATCACAAATGTCATCAGATTTCTGACAATTTGATCCGATTTTGCTGTTGTAAATTAAATAGTCGAATAATTAAATGAAACAACTTAAGAAAAATAAAATAAGAGCAAATATCGTCCACTCAGTCATCCCCCCCCCCCCCTCCCCTAGAGGCTTATTGTTACTCGGGGGCGATATGTGAACAAAATACTGTTTACTCGTTTCCTTATTGACCCAAGGGGTGTAACTCTATATGTTGTCTTCTGTGTTTGAAAAAACAAAACAGTTATTCACGAATTTGGTCCACCTTTTTACGGAGTGTGAGAAACGCGTCCACAAATTTTTTCCTACCCTGCTTCTGTTGTGTTTCAAACTGGACAAAAACTTTATCTCCGTCATCATGTATGGTATATGGAGATTTAATACCTGGCTGTCTCATTTAAACAGCTCGCCTGTGGCTAGGTGTTTAAAAACTGACATCCGGGTATTAAATCTCCATATACCATACATGCTTGCGGAGATAACTTATTATCTAATTTTTATCTCTGGATAGATTTCTGCAGATGAATTTACATTTTTGGTCTGTGCTACTAACTAATTTAGAACTTTAAGATACCTTTTACATCTAATACTTAGGTGTTTTATATCAGAAGTCAAATTTATTTTATTATCAAATAATAATTTAATCATTTGCCTCGCCTCTGCGTTTGATTGGTTGAAAGCATACAGCGTGAAGATTGTCAAAATCGTATAAACCAAATCACGTAATGATTTGGAATGTGTACACGTTCGCACACATCCGATCCAACTTTGAAGGCTCTGGAAGCCCCGCCCACTCAACTCAAATTGTCACCGTGAGGGCGTGACGGCAGACTGATAGATGGATAACAAGCTTGTAAACAAAGATCAATGATCGATTTTTCATCGCCTCCATTCAGCGAGAATATAATGATAATTTCTCGGGAACAATTGAATTTAATAAAATATACCGAAGTGGGAGACGAATGAAAAGATCATATATCCAAACATGCTTTTGGGGGAACTTAAAAAAATGTTTTTAATGCTATTGTTACGTGACTTGCTAAATATCTGTCGTCTGCGATCGAAAATCAAAACAACAAACAATTTAACAATGATTGACGTGTTTGTGACACACATTCCTGATTTTGACTGTTGTCTTTTGCAAAAATTAAAAGTTTTTCGTTCACGTACACAGAGTTTTTATATTTTAATATTACAGCCGGATTAAATTATAAGAAATAACTGTTGTTTTCCTTCGGTTTATGCGATATAAACCGAATATTTTCAGCACAAGCTTAATCATAACTCGCTACGCGAGTTATGAAGCTTGTGCTGAAAATTTTTGGTTTATATAGCATAAACCGAAGGAAAACAGCAGTTATTTCTTAAATAAACCCAGGAAATTCACTTAGTTGACGTACACAACTGTCTCGTTGTGATTCGATTGTAAACACGATATCAAACCTGATACAAATTTTTGGACCTACACATGGTCATGATAAATCATTTATCTAACAATCCCGTTACATAAAGCCCGTTTCCCCCATTTTTAAGTTTAAATTGGGTTGAAATTGATCAAAATTTTGAATTTCAGGAAGTATATTTTAATGCGTTAAAACAATGCATATATGTGAATCGTCCATATATACCGGAAACTGAATCTGTTTGATTCGGAATCGGAATGGTGGGGGTTGAAACAAATGTTTTGGGGCGCAAATTAACCCTTTGAACCCTAGCGGCCGCTTTTCCTGGAAGGAAAATGATATATTATAACGTCATTAAACAGGATGGGTGTTCAGTAAATGTGTAGAGTAGACCAATCAATATTTTCAACGTGCAGCCCCGAGGCTGCACGTTGAAAATATTGTTTGGTCTACCCTAAATAATGAATATGGACTCTTCTAATTGCTGCCATTGAACTGGCATGGAAGATACCATGAGAGTTCAAAGGGTTAAGTTGATTGTTAGATAAAATACTTGAGTGTAGACTGTGACAGGGTGTCATATTTACAACTTGAGCTGTGAGATCGATTCGAGATCATCTGTGTAATTCGACTGACCAGAAATTTAAGATTGGCAGGGTTCCACTACATAACTACCACGCCAGCTCTTCAGGGCTGTCGAAATTCATTCATCAGTACTGGAAAACGAGACCTTAACTTTTCCAGACTTTTATTTCGAGAGTTTATCTCGCAGTTTGTGCTTATTATCTCCATATTTCGACTTTTCATCTCCAAATATCGAGATTTTAAAATGAAATTTCGAAAAACTCAATGTGTCACCAGTTTGCTTCCGTTCCAATATGTGCCTGTAGGTGGAGTTTTAACTTGCAGGTAGATGGAAGAAGGATGGTCGTAACCTTCGGCAGTACATACAGTTCAGAACAATTGTTAAAGATGTTCAGTATAACAACGACACAGGCAATTTTACAGTAAAAACTAAGAACTTGGATGAAGATAGACACGGAAACCCGGAACTCTTTACGCACGTCATAGTAGCCGTGGGTATCTCCAACACACCTAATACCCCTCATATTAATGGAATGGAGACCTTCCCTGGTAAAATCCTACATTCACACGACCTACGCAATGCTGATGAATTTCGTGGAAAAAAAGTACTTGTAATTGGTTCTGGTAACTCCGCTGAAGATATTTCTCTTCTGTACTTGAAATATGGAGCAGATGGAATCATTTGTGCATGGAGAACAGAGCCTCTTGACTATAAGTGGCCTAAAGGAATTGAAGGACGGCCGCTTGCTCATAAAATACACAACAGAGCCATATTTTTCAAAGATGGAACGACTGCTGAGGTTGATGCAATAGTTTTGTGTACAGGATATCTATTTCATTATCCGTTCCTACCCGATGACTTACGTTTGAAATGCGATTTATCATTATACTCCCCAAACTTATACAAAGGAACGGTTTGGATGAATGGCGGAAATAGAAAACTGCTATACCTTGGAGCGTTTAAACAAATATACGCACAAACATTATTCGATGCACAGTCGCTGTGGGCGAGCAAGTTCATCACTGGAGACCTTCCAGATAATGACATGAGTGAGGACGAGATGAGAGTGGATGCTGCGAAATGGAGAAACAGGGCGCTTGAGATAAAGAATAGATTCGAAGCTGTCGACTTCCAGACAGAATTTTTCTTTGAATTCATTGTGCATACTAATTACGATAAAAAATCCCTTAACGCTAAAAACTATTTCAAGAGGGTTCTCACTGCGAGGAATCGTGATGTTTGTACATATCGAGATAAATCATTTGCTTCATTGTATACGGGTAAACCGTCACCTCTGCCTCACAAGACTTATATGGAGGCATTCGACGACTGTCTGGATACTTTTGTCAACCAAATGCCACATTAACTGGTATAGTGCTGGACGCCCATATTTGGGCTTTAATATGACGAGCATAAAGCACATCCCAAAGGTTTCATATTCTGTGGATGTGCTTCATGTTGCTTTAGAAGTGAAATTGCTTAGTCAGAGTGGGTCTGCCTTGTTACAATTTATGGGAGAGCGCCCGCGTCTTGCACTCTCTCATAATTTGTAATAAGGCAAAGACTCATGAACAAATTTTGATGACCAAAAATAACTTAGCAGTCTGCTAGTTAACCATTTTAACCCGAACGACCGCTTTATCCAGTCCAGGCACATGATACAACACAATTTCATTAAGGAGGGTGGCTGCAAAGTGAATGTGTGGTGTAGACCAATCAATATTTTCAACGTGCAGCTCCAGAGCTGCACGTTGAAAATATTAATTGGTCTTTCCACATATAATGAACATGAACTCTTCCGATTGCTGCTATTGAACTCATATGGAAGATACCACCAGTATTTAAAGGGTTAAGAACCAACAACGATATTTATTTATTTATTTATTGATGTTTAAGGTCACATATTTATGCACAATGGCTAATCATGACCGTGACAGTTTTACGGGTGGAGGAAGCCGGAGTACCCGGAGAGAACCACCGAGCAACGACGAGCAGCTGCCAGCTCCCCAACATCGTAACCCCGCACTGTAGCACAGACAGGGTTAGATTGGTTGAAGACATATGTACCATCGACGTGCAGTACGCCTTAGTACACGGCGTCATCGTGCCCCCACGCGGGCAATGGAGATGAAGTGTCTTGCCCAAGGACACAACGCGGTTGCCGCAGGTGGGATTCGAACCGAAGACCTCTCGGCTTGCAGCCTGCACCTCTACCTACTGAGCCACCGCGCTCCCACCAACAACGATAATCATGTTAAGTTAACCGTAAAGAGATTATAATATACTCGGGGGGGGGGGCACTAAAAATTTGCAAGACGTGACGTCCTATTTTTTATTCAGCTCCTTTTTACACCCACCCACCCCTACGTGCAAATTTTCTACTACCGTTCTCAGACTCCCACCCCCACTCTCCCATTCAAATCCAAAATAAACTTATAAACTTAGTAGGCACAGATGTCTTTAGGGGGGTTTCATAATTGTTCTTAAACTGGTACCACCAATTTAAACCTCTGTGGGCTGCCGTGGGCCCCAATCTACAAATGACAAGCTGTTCATTATCAGGCTTGGCCAGAGCAGGTGTACATATACGGGAACAAATTTTCATTTGAATTGTTCTGTTAGTATTCTCAGGTGTTTGCTACTTTCCTCTTCTATCCATACAAATGTTATTAATAAATAAATAACTTGGGTTGAAATTTGTGCATAAAAGAGAATTTTCCCAAAATATTGTCTGCACATTTTCTACATTGCGAACAAGACACCCACCCCCTTCTAACGTGTGACATTTTCACAGAATAAGCCCAATATTCTTTCTCACATATAAAGCCCCGTGATGTTGTATTTATGTTAAGAGAGAGTGTGATGTACAACATCATCTTTAAGGTTTGAAACACAAATGATGGTATATATTAGCTGATATATTGGTATATTTTTAAAAAATTAAAAAAATTGCACAAGTTGGAAATGCACATTTTTAGCGCACTCAAGAGACCCACCCACCCCCACGTCACGTCTTGCAAATTTTTGGTGCAACCCCCCCCCCCCCCCTCCCTGATATACTACTCAAAATTCGTTAACGACCACACATTCTCATCGGCATGTTTGTACATAAAAGGTAAAGACTGATATTTTTATGTTCAAATAAGGCTAGAATTCCCTCCCTCTGATTGGATTGGCTCGCAAAGTTGTTTTTTCTGTTTACGTCTCCAGTACCGTATGTTACAGTCTGACATCAACTCTCGAAATATTTGAAATGACGTTACCCGTTTCGTAATTATTCCGTCACCGGTGTGGTTGGCAAAACGCTTCATTTTTGTAGATTTTTCACACTTACAGCAAACGATATTCCAAATGAATTGCTGTTTCAATATAGAGTTGAATGCAATTTTTATATTCTTTATTGGAGTATGAACGTGTGGGAATGGGTACAAATTATGTATGAATCCTTCGGGATTCATACATAATTTGTACCCATTCCCACTCGTTCATACTCCAATAAAGATTATAAAAATTGCATTCAATTCTTATAATTACATTCCGAAACTGTTTAAACTACTTTTTACCAAACAACAGAGCAGAAAGACGAAATAAAACATGTACGAACGAACGAGGCGAAAAACCACCCTCACACAAAATACAAAGCGCACAACTTTGATTTCTAATTTTCACAACTTTAGAAATGGAAACGAGTATTTTTAGTAACGGGCTTTATGCCACAGTTGGGAAATGTCACCAAAGAAACAGCAGCGGAGTTGATCACTGCGAGAGGTGCTAAAAGTTAAAAACCCGCCCAAACACCGCCCGAATTACATTCTGTCAACTGTGCTCTACCGTAAATGCGGGTCAACTAATTTTTTTCATTTTTTGTCTCAAAAACATATTATTATTTATTATTTATTGGTGTTTAAGGTCACATACTTATGCACAATGGCTAATCGTGACCGTGACAGTTTTACGGGTGGAGGAAGCCGGAGTTCCCGGAGAGAACCACCGAGCAACAACGAGCAGCTGTCAGCTCTCCAACATCGTAACTCTGAACTCTGCATCGCTGCACAGACAGGATTAGATTGGTGGAAGACATGCGCGCCATCGACGTGCAGTACGCCTCAGTACACAGCGTCATCGTGTCCCCATGTAGGCAATCGGGGTGAAGTGTCTTGCCCAAGGACACAACGCGGTTGCCGCAGGTGGGATTCGAACCGAGGACCTCTCGGCTTGCAGCCTGCACCTCTACCAACTGAGCCACCGCGCCCCGTCTCAAAAACATAGGTTATGGCCCCTCGTTCGAACGAGCTCGAGCTTTTTGAGACCAAAAATGAAAAAAAATAGTTTTTCAAGAATTTTTTTAGAAATGGGGCATGTATAAACAAACCACACATGTTCGGACACTATCGATGGATAAACTGCATTTAATTGAACTAACAAGACTACGATTTAAAAAAAAACATGCATTTTATCAAGGGTAATATTTTAAACAATATATATGGTTATAAATACGAAAACGTGCTTTCTAAAAATGCGGCACGACTTTAATGTTTTATATTAGATGTCACGTGACTTTCCCACGTTCTGATTGGTTGAACAGAAACACCCTATTTTCCGATAGTTCGTCAACGAAATCGCACACACCTACTATCATTTTTGAAAAAAGAATAGTGTACGGTAATAGTGCACGGTTATAAATAGTAACATTCGAATTCGCTTAGAAAATTCCATTGAAGCGTAAATACTTTACAAGACATCTCGTCCCATATACATTAATATGAACTTTGGTTCCGCTCACCAGCTTCGCACTATTGAAATTCTAAACATAGGACATATGTTGAAACTAAGGCCATCTAAAATAGAGATATATTTTTAGTATCAGATATATGATAACATTAAGTTTTTTGTTGGACAAGAGAATTTGAAGTTTTGGTCCCATAGTTGGAGTCTGATACATAGGGGTAAATTACCAGATGGATTATGGGAAACAGTGGCTTCGAAAAATTGGCTATTTTTTAAAATGTAATTTTTACACGGGTTTCTTACCAGACAGGTAACTGAAAAAGGAAACGGAAACATATAAATTTTTTTTTGCATTTTAGAAACAGAGGATGCTCTGTTCCAGGGGTGGGTAGGTGAGGTTGGTGGGAAAATTCTGCTTCTGATGCTGCTAGGTGCCTGAAAATGACTGGTTTCGGCATTTTTTCATGCAATTTTTCAGGTTGAAGTCTGGCCTTTGACCATAAATTATTCCACCCACATTCGGATTGTTTATTTCTACTTAGTCAGATAGTGTTATATGTTTTTTGTGGATTTGGGAAATGTAATACATGTTATGAGTTAGATAACTAAGCTACAGAATATTTGCATTTGAAGAGAGTGTATGGCATGTCATATTTGGAAATGCCTGGAAAATTGTGGAGCGGAACCTTAAAGAGCATTCTGCCGTCGGTGTCAATTCTTGAATCAGGAAGTTCCTTATTTGTGTTTGAGTTATAAATACACCATTTTTCAAAAAACTTTTCATTATTTCTAGTTTGTGTGCAATTGTTAGTAGTAGTTAACATTCATCAAGTGATATCTCAGCACAACTGGATAGAAATAAGTGGAAATTTGGAGAAATTTATTGATGTAGCCTAATTTCGCACTTGTTTTGAATTTTTGTCAAGATTTCGAAAACAGTAAGGTAGATCACTGCCTTTCCTAAACACCAAGCCTTGTATTCATGGCAAATATATGCAGTTATGGACAGCCTGGTTGTTATTGTTGACCAGAGATTTGCAGTCATGGTGTCTATTTTTTTATTTTGGTCATTGGTGTCATGTCTGTGTGTCATCCGTCCGTCAAGCTGTTTACGCTTTCATATCTAGAGAGCAACACCCCCCCCCCCCCCCTCACCCAAGCTATGGTTATCACTGCTTATTGTTTACATTTTGATTGTATTTAACAGTGCTATTGGCAGGATCTGGTTAGTCGATGTGGCTGGTGGTAATAACACAAAATGCTCTCTGAAGTGGCTCAGAGAAACGTGTGGGCTGATGGGGTCTGGTGTGGTCTGGTGTGTTTGTGAAAATCAGACAAAAACTGGCTGCAAAAGCTATTCGGCAATCAGAAAGGCCATGCTGTATCTTTTTACTGGTTGAAAATAGAGACTTGTGGTTTTTGTTCATTCAACTCAGGATAGACTCCAGATTCTTTTGCCTGAGTGAAATCCAAGGGGAGATCACTCTTGTTTTCTCTTTAAGGTTCCGCTCCACAGTTTCGCACTATTGCACAGGGGTGAAAAATTCTAAACATAGGGCATATGTTGAAACTAAGGCCATGTAAAATAGAGATATATTTTTAGTATCAGATATATGATTACATTAGGTTTTTTGTTGGACAAGAGAATTTGAAGTTTTGGTCCCAAAGTTGGAGTCTGATACATAGGGGTAAATTACCAGATGGATTATGGGAAACAGTGCTTCGAAAAATTGGCTATTTTTTAAAATGTAATTTTTACAGGGGTTTGTTACCAGACAGGTAACTGAAAAAGGAGACGGAAACATGTAAATTTTTTTTAGCATTTTAGAAACAGGGGATGCTCTGTTCCAGGGGTGGGTAGGTGAGGTTGGTGGGAAAATTCTGCTTTTGAGGCTGCTAGGTGGCTGAAAATGACTGGTTTCGGCATTTTTTCATGCAATTTTCAGGTTGAAGTCTGGCCTTTGACAATAAATTATTCCACCCACATTCGGATTGTTTATTTCTACTTAGTCAGATAGTGTTATATGTTTTTTTGTGGATTTGGGAAATGTAATACATGTTATGAGTTATATAACCATTAGTAAGCTACAGAATATTTGCATTTGAAGAGAGTGAATGGCATGTCATATTTGGAAATGCCTGGAAAAGTGTGGAGCGGAACCTTAAAGAGCATTCTGCCGTCGGTGTCAATTCTTGAATCAGGAAGTTCCTTATTTGTGTTTGAGTTATAAATACACCATTTTTCAAAAAACTTTTCATTATTTCTGGTTTGCGTGCCGTTGTTAGTAGTAGTTAACATTCATCAAGTGATATCTCAGCACAACTGGATAGAAATAAGTGGAAATTTGAAGAAATTTATTGATGTAACCTAATTTCGCACTTGTTTTGAATTTTTGTCAAGATTTCGAAAACATTAAGGTAGATCACTGCCTTTCCTAAACACCAAGCCTTGTATTCACGGCAAATATATGCAGTTATGGACAGCCTGGTTGTTATTGTTTACCGGAGATTTGCAGTCATGGTGTCTACCTTTTCATTTTGGTCATTGGTGTCATGTCTGTGTGTCATCCGTCCGTCAAGCTGTTTACGCTTTCATATCTAGAGAGCAACCCCCCCCCCCCCAAGCCATGGTTATCACTGCTTATTGTTTGCATTTTGATTGTATTTAACAGTGCTATTGGCAGGACCTGGTTAGTCAATGTGGCTGGTGGTAATAACAAAAAATGCTCTCTGAAGTGGCTCAGAGAAATGTGTGGGCTGATGTGGTGTGGTGTGGTCTGGTGTGGTTGTGAAAATCAGACAAAAACTGGCTGCAAAAGCTATTCGGCAATCAGAAAGGCCATGCTGAATCTTTTTACTGGTTGAAAATAGAGACTTGTGGTTTTTGTTCATTCAACTCAGGATAGACTCCAGATTCTTTTGCCTGAGTGAAATCCAAGGGGAGATCACCCTTGTTTTCTCTTTAAGGTTCCGCTCCACAGTTTCGCACTATTGCACAGGGGTGAAAAATTCTAAACATAGTTGAAACTAAGGCCATGTAAAATAGAGATATATTTTTAGTATCAGATATATGATTACATTAGGTTTTTTGTTGGACAAGAGAATTTGAAGTTTTGGTCCCAAAGTTGGAGTCTGATACATAGGGGTAAATTACCAGATGGATTATGGGAAACAGTGGCTTCCAAAAATTGGCTATTTTTTAAAATGTAATTTTTACACGGGTTTGTTACCAGACAGGTAACTGAAAAAGGAGACGGAAACATATAAAAATTTTTGCATTTTAGAAACAGGGGATGCTCTGTTCCAGGGGTGTGTAGGTGAGGTTGGTGGGAAAATTCTGCTTTTGAGGCTGCTAGGTGGCTGAAAATGACTGGTTTCGGCATTTGTTCATGCAATTTTTATTATTCCACCCACATTCGGATTGTTTATTTCTTCTTAGTCAGATAGTGTTATATGTTTTTTGTGGATTTGGGAAATGTAATACATGTTATGAGTTAGATAACTAAGCTACAGAATATTTGCATTTGAAGAGAGTGTATGGCATGTCATATTTGGAAATGCCTGGAAAACTGTGGAGCGGAACCAAGAAGCGCGCGCAACTCACAGTGTTTTTCAAATTATAATGACATAAACTTAACAAAATTTAAAACAGTGTTTAAGGGGTCGTCAACATAAAACAGAATCCACCTTATGTGGACAAATAAATTGAACCGAAGAAGCTTGAGGCCTACAATCCCAGAAATTATCATGAATAAAGTAGTTGCAAAATAATTTGAGGAAATTATTTGAAACCATACCCCCGTGGGAACCCTAGGAAGTGAGGTAGTGCTGGTTTACTTTGGTAAACAAGCTCTGTTGTACTGGTAAAATAGGACCTAGTAAACAGTGCCTGGGGTGGAAGTCCTCTAAAATAGGCAGCATGTGACGATTAATTGGCTATACTTGACTTCATGTTGTGGTCACGATTAGACATTGTGCACAAGCATGTGACTTTAAACAGCAATAAATAAATAAATAAATAAATTGAAACCATACAGTTGTTAAATATTGTGTAGGACTGCATTCTTGCACTCTTGGGCTATATGATTTTTTGAATAGAAAATATTTCTAAATAATTTCGAAATAACAAAAATACAGTACAATAAACAGTTGCAGCATTGAAAAAAATAATTTGAGAAAAACCTACAAGTATTTCATTTGGGGCTGAATTGTTCCCTTGTGTGCCAACTTTGTTAACCTTTTACCCAATGCCGACAATATTAAAATTTATTATTTTAATTTAAATTTTCCAAAAAATGTCAACAACAGCACATCATGTGACCCCTCATCGGAATGAGCCCGTTCCAATGAGGGGTCACATGGTGTGCTTTTGTTGACATTTTTTGGAAAATTTTGAATTTTACGCAAAAGGATGGGCCGATTCGTTAGGTAAAGGGTTAAGGACCAACTTTTCCCACAGGCTCAATCCGGACTTTGTTTTAGGTTGACCCATCTTGGCTTTGTTTTAGGTCGACTTATCTTGTGGGCCAACTTCTCTTGTGTACTGACTTCTGTGTTTGATAAAATTAAAACACTTGCCTACAAGGTGGGTAAAGTGGCAGATTTTATGGACCCTGGAAGGCCATGTGTGTGCTTGCCAAAAAAGTGTGATGTTGAAGTTCTACAGTGTTCCACTTGAAAAACATGACTGGTACGTGTAGAATAGAAAGTACCAGTCTGAGTAGCTGGGATGGAAGGAGATATGAATTGACCAGTCAGGAAATAGAGCAATTGACCAGTGCCTCAACAAACATAAATTGAATCTGATGTTTCTTAGTTAATGTGATCAGTTTGATACTTGGAACAATTTGACAAAGTGTCTTGCCACTGCTGTGTTGTATAGTGAAAGTTTGTGTGTATGCCTGTACCACCTTGTTATTCAGCTGATATGAACTCTTAGTTCAATCTTTGGGATGTGGAACCAGAATAACACGGGGTCATTCAGTGGTCCAGCATGAGTGTCTGGATGACTATGTCTCTTAACGTGAGCTGAAAACACTTTCACCTGAAAATTCCCTAAAAAATAAAAAAAAACCTCCACCCCTTCAAAAGGAAAAAAGAGCCAAAAATTTTGAAAAAATATCCACATATTTTCATCCGTAAAATTATTCTTTCATTCATGAATCACTCCGCAGTCAACACTTTTTTCTTCAAAAAACATTCATTATTTCTTTTTCATTTATCAGAAATGATGAAAAATTGCAGTGCAGTCAATGTGAATATTGGCAATTATAAAATAGTTCATGAATTTAATATATCCACTGGGATGAAAAAACAAGCAAAGTTACTTTTAAGTCATCTGGAAAGTGGCAATTGAATTTACTGATATCCAAATTACAAAACAAGGAAGCCAATTCCTGTTTTTATGATTTCAATTGTCAGATCAAAATCCACAAGTTTCTTCCCAGGCGTGATCACTTCCCACCTAATTTTTTATCTTGGCATTTTACCCCAATTTTGGGCCTATTTTTTCCCCATTCTGGTAGCATTATCAATTTATCTGTCCAAACATCCTATAAATATTGTGGCCAAAAATAGGAAAGATGAAAATTTGTAAGGAAAAAATATCTCGCCCAACCAGTGTCAAAGGTGTTTTGGCCTGAAATTGTGGAAGCTTTCTTGCAGATCAGATCGCCCGTCTTCCACAGCTCCAACACCCCGGCGCTATCCACGACAGCCGGGAATTACTTTGCGAATCTCGTGGCACTGAACTTGTCCCACTGGAGTCGGAAGCTTTTCCTAACTTCTTAACGATTCACCGGGGTGTGGAGGGGAGGGGAGAAAACAACTTCGAAAGCAATCGAAACCAGATTTCCTGGTCAAAAGAAGAAAATATTATAGAAAGACCAAAAAACCACAACAAAGGGGGGACCTCCTACAAAAGTGTTAAAAAACTATAAGAAAAGTGGGGCATTTTATATAGATGGTAACGGCGAGCGCGAATCGGGACAAAAACAAGCCACTGATGCGGAAAAACGGATATCGAAATTTTCCGTCACTTTTGGCCAAGTTCGATTTTCTTATCAAAATTCTCTATGACCAACTTCGATTCTAAGGTCGCACAGCAGTCTAGCGAAGACAGGATAGACAGTAGTTCGGGGCATCTTGGCAGGTGTCAAATCTTATTAAAAAAAAAATTCGAAACTCAATAAAATTATGTTTCCCGGTCAGAATGAGAAATTATTACATAAGTGGGCACCTCTAACAAAAAGGCTAAAAAATTCTTACAAAAGAGGGGACCTCTTGCAAAAGGGCTAAAAAAATGTTACAAATATGGGACATTTTAAATTGATGAACAATCGAGAAAACGCGTGATTTCCGTTCAGTTCCTAATCGGGAGTGCGAATGGGGTTAAATAAAGCCAATGTGAAAGGAAAAACAGACATCAAAATTGTTCGCCAGTTTTGGCCAAGTTCGATTTTCTGATCAAAATTCTCTATGTCCAACTCGAAATCTCTGGACAGGTATGAAATGTTATGGAAAACACTCCGAAACTCATTAAAATCGTGTTTTCCGGTCAGAAGAAGAAACTATTACAAAAGGGCTGAAAAACTATTACAAAAGTGGGGACCTCTTATAAAAGGACTAAAAAATTCTTACAAAATTGGTGACCTCTTACATAAGGGCTAAAAAATTCTTACAAAAGTGGGGATCTCTTAAAAAAGGCTAAAAGATTCTTACAAAAGAGGTGACCTCTTACAAAAGGGCTAAAAAATTCTTACAGAAGTGGGGACCTATTACAAAAGAGCAAATTATAACAAAAGTGGGCGCAACACGCGTGTAGCTCTGTCTTAAAAAGATTAAGTGCTTATATTAGATAAAAGTAGGCTAAATCCGTCTATGAATTCAGCGGTTGTCAGAATAATTCTTGGATAGATAACAATATTTTTTCTCAATTCATTTGTTTATTTTTTGGTGCTTAACGCCACCTCCGTGTCAAATATCTATATCGATGCGATAAATCATTTTTTTGAAAACTCAATGAAGTAAAAAAATAAAGTAAAAAGAGAAACAGCTTTAATAACAGAAAAGACATTGCTTTGATTTTTCTGAAATCCTTAACTGGTAGTTTGCTGAAAGCCCATATTTATTCTAAAATAGAGGTTCTTTAATTTAAAGGCTTCATATTCTATTGATGTGTTTAATATTACCTTTAAAGTGATATTATTTAGTGTGTAGGGATTTCCTTTGTTACAATATTTGGTAGAGTGCCCTTTCGACACCAGACCTTTAGATCAGTCTAATTTGGACACAACGGCAAATATGGATGTGGTCTGCACGATTGGAGAAAAATTACCGGTATTTTCTTCCTCTTGGCATCTGTTTTAGGTTTTAGGCCCCCCGTCTTAAAATGCTAATTTAAAACCCCTTGTTGTAGGTCTTCACCATTATCACTGGTTCCCTCCCACCATCTTTTGACGTAAGTTTACTCGACTAACTCGAGAAGGCTTCTTAGTTTCCCAGTGTCAAGCCAAAGGCCTTTTTGAATGTAAATACGCATGGCGTTTACTGGGAAATGCCACAAACATGAATATAATAGATCTCAAGCTTTAAGTGCGTGATCATGTGGAATTCGTCACAGAAAAGCAATCGTCGTCGACAGTGTCGTATACGACACTGTCGACGCCGATTGCTTTTCTATGGCGAACTCTGTGGATTGTTCAAAAAATTATTTATCTGTTGCATTGTTTGCTTCGAAGGTAAGCTCTTAGCAAAATGGTTGGCATCAGGGAAACCTGGCCAAACCATATATTGTCGAAACACTGCAAAACTTTGAAAAAACTTTCAAACTCTGCATAATTTGGGCGCAATCATCTTATTTGGGCACAGCGTTTACCATCGTTAGTTGGGAAGAAACTAAAGGCCTGATCGGCACTCTCCCAAAAATCGCAACAAGGCAAAACAATTGATGACTAAAAATAATTTAGTTCTTTACGAGTTATTAAACCTAGTGACTAGAATGTGAGTAAAAATAAAAGCTTGCTGAAAGACAAAAACAATTTTCATTTTTAACTCAACTTTGACGAAGCTAAATTTGAGGTATTGCCATGGCCTGTCGTCCGCCTATCCGTCCGTCGCGCCGTACACATGGCTCGGGTTAGAGGCTGTATTTATGAACCGATCTTTACGAAACTTCTTGGGTACCTTTGTTATCACTGTGAGACGAGAACGAGTGTTTTTGGGTCCAGTCCGAAATTTAAGATGGCCGCTGCCATCCATTTTGTACCAAAATTAGGTGCAATCAGATTTTTGCGCAGAACTTCCATATGAAAGTTCCGATTTGAAAATTTTTTTGTATAAATGTTTAGTACGACGGGATACATCACATATAATACAGGTTTTTTTCTCGTGCTTAAATTATGCAAATTAGACTAACTTTGATTTATAGTGCTATTTTCAGCACTGTAAGTGCAAATGCCAATACGGCTCGGGCTGGGGGCCGTATTTATGAACCGATCTTTACAAAACTTCTTGGGTACCTTTGTTATCAGTGTGGGACGAGAACGAGTGTTTTGGGTCCGGTCAGAAATTCAAGATGGCCGCTGGTGGCCATTTTGTACACAATTAGGTGCAATCAGATTTTTGCGCAGAACTTCTATATGAAAGCACTGATTTGAATAATTTTCTGTGTGAATGTTTAGTACCATGAGACACATCACATATAATACGGGTTTTTTCTCGTGCATAAAGTAAGCCAATTAGACTAACTTTGATCTATTTAATGTTGCTTTCAGCACTGTAGCTGCAAATGCCAATACGGCTCGGGCTAGAGGCCGTATTTATGAACCGATCTTTACGAAACTTCATGGGCACCTTTGTTATCACCTTAGGACGAGAAAGAGTGTTTCTGGGTGCATCATGTAGTCCACACTGAGATTGAACATTCGACTCTCTTATGGCCATTGCGGTTGTAAAACACAAGCTTTTTGTGGGTGATCTTCCGGAGTCTGGGCTGTAATTCTTTCTTGCTTCACAAGTGACGCGCGAGACACTCTGAATATAACACAGGAAATTCACCATGCTGATGGCCAGAGATGCCAGGTTAGACAACTGAAGAAACCCATCGATGATACAAACCCTCTGTGGAGCTTTTACTGTCTGGAGTGAGCAGTGAGAGCTTAACTAAGGCTCCGGCATACGCCATATATATTTCGCTGAACTGCGTCGATGACATGTGGGGTCACATCAACGATATGGTTGGGGACGATGACTTCATTGTATCACCATTCGTTGATCAGGGGCCCAGGAATTGTGACCAAAAGGTTTTGTCGTCGACTGTCTTGGCAATGGTACAGGAACGGGACATTATCAAAATGGCTGTCGGTGGCCATTTTGTACCAGAATTGGTGCAATCATTTTTTTGTACAGAACTTTTGTATGAAAGTTCTGATTTGAATAAATTTCTGTATGAATGTTTAGTAACATGGAATACATCACATATAATATAGTTTTTTTTCTCGTGCAAAAATTATGCAAATTGGATGAACTTTGATTTATTCAGTGCTACTTATACACAGTAACTGCACATGTCAATACGGCTCGGGCTAGAGTCTTTATTTTTGAACCGATCTTCACGAAACTTCTTGGGCACCTTTGTTATCACCTTGGGATGAGAACGAGTTTTTTCTGGGTGCGGTCCAAAATTCACGATGGCTGCCAGTGGCCATTTTGTACCGAAATTAGGTCCAATTAGTTTTTTGTACACAACTTCTATACGGCAATAATTTTACTGGTAGTCATACAAAAACACATAATTAAATGTTCAGTAACTGACTCGTGGTCCTGAAAAGGGCAGTTTTTTGTTGCTTTTCTGGACTTTCTCTAGTATCATCGGAACCTGTCTGCACACCCAAAAACGTGTGTTTTCTTAATAATGGATCCAAAAGGTATTTTCTTTTCTCAATTGCAAATTTTTCAGCTTCGTTCATTCCGTAACCTTCCTCATCTCGAAGTCGCTGAGCAGTTTTCCTAATTCATGTGCACATCGGTTTTACACATGTGAACATCGTTTTTCATCAGTTTTCATCGGTTTTACCAAGTGTTTTCATTAGTTTTCATCGGTTTTAAAGCACAATATGATCACTTTGTCATACAATATGATCTGTTTTCCTTACAATATGATAACTCAATTGAAAGCACATTTTAGAGACCATTTAACCTCCGAGTGATCATTTTAGAGACCCTAAAAAGGGTCTCAGAGACCATTTTAGGGTAAAATGGTCTCTAAAATGATCACTGATTAAAAACGATGTTCACATGTGTAAAACCGATGTGCACATGCGTAAAACCGATGTCCACATGAGGAAAAACGTTGAAAACCGATGAAAACCGATGTGTACATGAGTAAAAACTGATGTGCACATGAGTAAACTGATGTGACCATGAGTAAAACCGATGAAAACTGATGTGCCCATGAGTAAAAACCGATGTGCACATGAGTAAACCGATGTGCACATGAGTAAAACTGATGAAAACCGATGAAAACTGATGTGCACATGAGTAAAAACCGATGTGCATATGAGTAAACCTATGTACACATGAGTAAAACTGATAAAACTGATGAAAACCTATGTGCACATGAGTAAAAACCGATGTGCACATGAGTAAACGGATGTGCACATGAGTAAAACTGACGAAAACCGATAAAAACCGATGTGCACACAAGTAAACCGATGTGCACATGAGTAAAACCGATGAAAACTGATGTGCACATGAGTAAAAAAAACCGATGTGCACATGAGTAAACTGATGTGCACATGAGTAAAACTGATGAAAACCGACGAAAACTGATGTGCACATGAGTAAAAACCGATGTGCACATGAGTAAACCGATGTGCACATGAGTAAAACTGATAAAAACCGATGAAAACCGATGTGCACTTGAGTAAAAACCGATGTGCACATGAGTAAACGGATGTGCACATGAGTAAAACTTATGAAAACCGGTGTGCGCATGAGTAAAAACCAATGTGCACATGAGTAAACCGGTGTGTACATGATTAAAACTGATGAAAACCGATGAAAACCGATGTGCACATGAGCACAAACCGATGTGCACATGTGTAAATCGATGTGCCCGTATGTAAAACTGAAGTATACTTGCGCGTATTTGGAGATACTCTCCACTGTCTTTTAAATCGTGATGCCCCCCCCCCCCCCCCTCAATTCTCATTTGTTCAAAGAGAGAAGACATGCCGAGCTACAACTGTACATTTTGTAGGAAAGCATTCTCAAGAACCTTCACGCGCAAAAGACATGAAGCTGGTTACTGCCCCAAAAGGTTTGGGATGACGGGTGAAGGCAATCAGTCAAACGAGAGCACATACTCGGAGTCAAACGAAGAGTATAACTCGTCTGATTCTAATGAGTGAAAATTCAGAGGAGGAGGAAGATGGTGAAACGAGCGTAATAGACATTTTAATCATAAGCACATATGAAGATAATAAAGCTGAATTCCAGAGACTGAAAGTGTCATACGTAGAAAATGGCATGCCAAGACACAAGGCCACCAAAGTGGTCGAGGAAGCTCTTAGAGACAGCTTGAGAGCTTCCCTTTGTATGAAATTATTTAAGGCCATGAGTCGAGTGAGGCACTTCAGACAACATCTGGTCTATGGAACAATTAGAAAAATTGCTCAGCGACTTCGAGATGAGGAAGGTTACGGATTGAACGAAGCTGAAAAATTCGCAATTGAGAAAAGAAAATACCTTTTGGATCCTTTATTAAGAAAACACACGTTTTTGGATGTGCAGACAGCTTCAGATAATAACTAGAGAAAGTCCAGAAAAACAAAAAGAAAACTGCCCTTTTTCAGGACCACGAGTCGGTTACTGAACATTTAATTATGTGTTTTTGTATGATTACCAGTAAAATTATTGTAAAAACTACTTATTGTTGTAAAAAAATGCTTATGGTGCAATTGTAAAATCACTTTTAAAACTGATTATAACTCCATTTTAACTGCTTGTAAAACTAATTAACTTCTTTGTAAAAAAAAAAACAACCTGATTTTATGTGAAAATAAAACACTGAATAGACAGAAAAATTTAGAGTTGTTCATTCCATTTTGTAACTCTATACCCAACATAAGAAAACTGATTACGTGTTGGTATAACAGATTAATACTCTGTTCTTCTTGCCCAGATACGCTCTCGACAATAACAACATTTGATAAAGCCAAGTCAGGGTAACTTTGTCAATAAAGGTAACACGAATGAAGATAAACCTCCAGACACAGTTTATTTACAATGCGATCGTAAGAGGATTAACTCGAGACCCTTTATGATTGTTGATAACGCTACCAGATGCATACATACCTAGATGTATTTGAAAGCATCCACATTCTGTGTTAGATGAGGGAAGCCCTGTTTTAAAATACACTTCAATTTTAATTAAAGTTTATGTAATCTAATACTTTGTTTGTGACATGAAAAGTACTGACTGGTCCCCCAAAACATATTAAAAAACTAAGAGCACAAAGCGTCCATGACTTTTGAAGCGAACATTACCCCTCCCCGTACCCAAGTCCCCCATCAGTGACCGCTATGTTCCCAAATCAGTGACCACCATGTTGTATTCTTTTACGTGAGTGCATCTCTAAAAGATGTGTGGGCCGCCATCTTGATGACGTCATGCATATCATGGGCACCATCCTTATTGCGCATGCCCAATATGGGCGCTGCCATCTTGTTGATGTCATGCGCATTAACGACGCCGCCATCTTGTGCTGTACAGGGAGGGAGGGGAGCCCTCCCACTTTGTGTATTATGGTAGACACATCATGGGGGAAGCCGCCATCTTGTTATCCGCCATCTTGGACCGCCATCTTGGGTCCCAATAGGTTTTGGGTACAGGGAGGGGGATCCCTCCCACTTTATGTATTATGGTAGCCACGTCATGGGGGAAGGCGCCATCTTGTCGTCCGCCATCTTGGGCCGTCATTTTGGGTCCCAATAGGCTTTGGGTACAGGGAGGGGAATCCCTCCCACTGTGTGTATTATGTTAGCCACGTCATGGGGGAGACGCCATCTTGTCATCTGCCATCTTGGGCTGCTATCTTGGATCTTGGGTCCCAATAGGCTTTGGGTACAGGGAGGGGAATCCCTCCCACTTTATGTATTATGATAGCCACGTCATGGGGGAAGCCGCCATCTTGGATCGCCGTCTTGGGCACAAAGAGGGTACGACTGGCCTAAAAGGGCTCTGGGCATGGGGAGGGGCGCCTAACAGGTTTTAGGCACGAAGGAGGGACTAACTTGGTTTGGGCGCAAGGAGGGTGGCTAAAGGGCTTTGGGCGCAGGGAGGGTGGGGGCCTAACGGGCTTGGGCACAAGGAGGGATGAGGGGAGCCTAAAAAGGGCCTGGGCGTTTTGGGCGCGGGGTCTGGATGCGGGGTCCGGGTAAACCAGCATGGTTGGTGCAGCTCCTACTACTGTCGTCTGCGTTTCATGTTAGGTAAAGGATTACCAGATTTTAAAAAGTCGTCACCCAGAACGTCAATAAATAACAAAATGGTGTTTACGGTGTTTAAGGTTAAGGTTTGGAAAAGTTTCTTAACGCGAGCGATCTCATGTTCTAGATTTGTTTCCAGATATTTAGGGTAACTCCAGCCATAGATGATTTTAAAATAATTTGCTCCCGTTTAAAATTTTCACTGAAATTCGGGAGCAGACTTTCAACAATCACCGAAACCCGCTTCTATCAGTTTAGTTATAGACAAGCATTTAGTCGAGTTTTATGCATTTTGTTTGCAAGTGTCGTCTGCTTTTGATGGTAGGTAAAGGGTTAACCCTTTACCTAAGATAACGGCCAAAACCGGCCAGCGCTATTCCCCAAAATCGCCAATTAATTTTCATTATTTTTTTTCATTTTTTGTCTCAAAAACATAGGTTATGACCCCTCGTTGGAACGAACTCGTGGAGCTCGTTCCAACGAGGGGTCATAACCTATGTTTTTGAGACAAAAAATGAAAAAAATTAGTTATTCAAGAATTATTTTTGCAAGTGTCGTCTGCTTTTCAGTTTAGGTAAAGGGTTAAAGAATAGACTTTGATGTCTGAGCAATTCAAATTTACTATTTATAACATATTTTAGTTATTATTATCAGAAAACAAGGGTCGAGACTAAAAGGTTGATACCATGTCACTAGTCTTTGAACACCGTGACGTTTGATCAAGTATAAAATCTGTTACGCCGTGACAAACAATTACTCCACCCCAGCCCATTCGCAATGGATTTACATACAGTATGGAAACATTCTGCATTGAAAGTTTATGTACTATTCAAGAGAAGATTTCCCTTCCAAGCATTGTATTTATGAGGGGTGGTTCTCCATCATTCATTTATATTTATTTGTTTATTAAGGTTTAACGATACTTCAACAGCCAAGGTCATATCGTGTGTCGGTGACAGTTTAACAGGTGGAGGAAGCCGGAGTACCCGGGGAGAACTACCGAGCAACGACGAGCAGTTGCCAGCTCCCCAACATCGTAACTGCAGCACAGGTAGGGTTAGGTTGGTTGAAGACATGCGCACCATCGACGTGCAGTACGCCTTAGCACACGGCGTCATCGGGCCCTCACATGGACAATCGGGGTTAAGTGCCTTGCCCAAGGACATAACGCGGGAGTTCGATTCGATCGCTCCAAAGATTAACCGGCTCGACTTTGCTTAACTTCGGTGATTTGACGAGAACCGGTTACCGCAACGCCACCACGCCCCACCATCATTCGATGAACATTCTAATGCCGCTATTATGGATTATATCAAATGGTTTGAGGCATTGTGTTTTCGCTGAACAGTACACAAAACAACCATGTCCTACATCCCTATAAAGTCTCTTGATTGGTCAGAATGCTTTGGACAAATGGCCATGGCAAAGGGTTCACCTAACATCCAAGGTATACGAGGGCGTGCAACATCCAAGGTATCAGCGCACACGAAACCTCGGAGTATATGGTTCAAAGGAAAGCTTTCCGCTTTCGTTCGCCTCGATATAAAAATCGAACTAAAAAAGATGAAAACAATCACAAATGTCATCAGATTTCTGACAATTTGATCCGATTTTGCTGTTATAAATTAAATAGTCGAATAATTAAATGAAACAACTTAAGAAAAATAAAATAAGAGCAAATATCGTCCACTCAGTCACCCCCCCCCCCTAGAGGCTTATTGTTACTCGGGGGCGATATGTGAACAAAATACTGTTTACTCGTTTCCTTATTGACCCAAGGGGTGTAACTCTATCTGTTGTCTTCTGTGTTTGAAAAAACAAAACAGTTATTCACGAATTTGGTCCACCTTTTTACGGAGTGTGAGAAACGCGTCCACAAATTTGTTCCTACCCTGCTTCTGTTGTGTTTCAAACTGGACAAAAACTTTATCTCCTTCATCGTGTATGGTATATGGAGATTTAATACCTGGCTGTCTCATTTAAACAGCTCGCCTGTGGCTAGGTGTTTAAAAACTGACATCCGGGTATTAAATCTCCATATACCATACATGCTTGCGGAGATCACTTATTATCTAATTTTTATCTCTGGATAGATTTCTGCAGATGAATTTACATTTTTGGTCTGTGCTACTAACTAATTTAGAACTTTAAGATACCTTTTACATCTAATACTTAGGTGTTTTATATCAGAAGTCAAATTTATTTTATTATCAAATAATAATTTAATCATTTGCCTCGCCTCTGCGTTTGATTGGTTGAAAGCATACAGCGTGAAGATTGTCAAAATCGTATAAACCAAATCACGTAATGATTTGGAATGTATACACGTTCGCACACATCCGATCCAACTTTGAAGGCTCTGGAAGCCCCGCCCACTCAACTCAAATTGTCACCGTGAGGGCGTGACGGCAGACTGATAGATGGATAACATGCTTGTAAACAAAGATCAATGATCGATTTTTCATCGCCTCCATTCAGCGAGAATATAATGATAATTTCTCGGGAACAATTGAATTTAATAAAATATACCGAAGTGGGTGACGAATGAAAAGATCATATATCCAAACATGCTTTTGGGGGAACTTAAAAAAATGTTTTTAATGCTATTGTTACGTGACTTGCTAAATATCTGTCGTTTGCGATCGAAAATCAAAACAACAAACAATTTGACAATGATTGACGTGTTTGTGACACACTTTCCTGATTTTGACTGTTGTCTTTTGCAAAAATTAAAAGGTTTTCGTTCACGTACACAGAGTTTTTATATTTTAATATTACAGCCGGATTAAATTATAAGAAATAACTGTTGTTTTCCTTCGGTTTATGCGATATAAACCGAAAATTTTCAGCACAAGCTTAATCATAACTCGCTACGCGAGTTATGAAGCTTGTGCTGAAAAGTTTTGGTTTATATAGCATAAACCGAAGGAAAACAGCAGTTATTTCTTAAATAAACCCAGGAAATTCACTTAGTTGACGTACACAACTGTCTCGTTGTGATTCGATTGTAAACACGATATCAAATCTGATACAAATTTTTGGACCTACACATGGTCATGATAAATCATTTATCTAACAATTCCGTTACATAAAGCCCGTTTCCCCCTATTTTTAAGTTTAAATTGGGTTGAAATTGATCAAAATTTTGAATTTCAGGAAGTATATTTTAATGCGTTAAAATAATGCATATATGTGAATCGTCCATATATACCGGAAACTGAATCTGTTTGATTCGGAATCGGAATGGTGGGGGTTGATACAAATGTTTTGGGGCGCAAATTAACCCTTTGAACCCTAGCGGCCCCATTTCCGGGACGGAAAATGATATATTATAACGTCATTAAACAGGATGGCTGTTCAGTAAATGTGTAGAGTAGACCAATCAATATTTTCAACGTGCAGCCCCGAGGCTGCACGTTGAAAATATTGTTTGGTCTACCCTAAATAATGAATATGGACTCTTCTAATTGCTGCCATTGAACTGGCATGGAAGATACCATGAGAGTTCAAAGGGTTAAGTTGATTGTTAGATAAAATACTTGAGTGGAGACTGTGACAAGGTGTAATATTTACAACTTGAGCTGTGAGATCGATTCGAGATCCTCTGTGTGATTCGACTGACCAGAAATTTAAGATTGGCAGGGTTCCACTACATAACTACCACGCCAGCTCTTCAGGGCTGTCGAAATTCATTCATCAGTACTGGAAAACGAGACCTTAACTTTTCCAGACTTTTATTTCGAGAGTCTATCTCGCAGTTTGTGCTTATTATCTCCATATTTCGACTTTTCATCTCCAAATATCGAGATTTTAAAATGAAATTTCGAAAAACTCAATGTGTCACCAGTTTGCTTCCGTTCCAATATGTGCCTGTAGGTGGAGTTTTAACTTGCAGGTAGATGGAAGAAGGATGGTCGTAACCTTCGGCAGTACATACAGTTCAGAACAATTGTTAAAGATGTTCAGTATAACAACGACACAGGCAATTTTACAGTAAAAACTAAGAACTTGGATGAAGATAGACACGGAAACCCGGAACTCTTTACGCACGTCATAGTAGCCGTGGGTATCTTCAACACACCTAATACCCCTCATATTAATGGAATGGAGACCTTCCCTGGTAAAATCCTACATTCACACGACCTACGCAATGCTGATGAATTTCGTGGAAAAAAAGTACTTGTAATTGGTTCTGGTAACTCCGCTGAAGATATTTCTCTTCTGTACTTGAAATATGGAGCAGATGGAATCATTTGTGCATGGAGAACAGAGCCTCTTGACTATAAGTGGCCTAAAGGAATTGAAGGACGGCCGCTTGCTCATAAAATACACAACAGAGCCATATTTTTCAAAGATGGAACGACTGCTGAGGTTGATGCAATAGTTTTGTGTACAGGATATCTATTTCATTATCCGTTCCTACCCGATGACTTACGTTTGAAATGCGATTTATCATTATACTCCCCAAACTTATACAAAGGAACGGTTTGGATGAATGGCGGAAATAGAAAACTGCTATACCTTGGAGCGTTTAAACAAATATACGCACAAACATTATTCGATGCACAGTCGCTGTGGGCGAGCAAGTTCATCACTGGAGACCTTCCAGATAATGACATGAGTGAGGACGAGATGAGAGTGGATGCTGCGAAATGGAGAAACAGGGCGCTTGAGATAAAGAATAGATTCGAAGCTGTCGACTTCCAGACAGAATTTTTCTTTGAATTCATTGTGCATACTAATTACGATAAAAAATCCCTTAACGCTAAAAACTATTTCAAGAGGGTTCTCACTGCGAGGAATCGTGATGTTTGTACATATCGAGATAAATCATTTGCTTCACTGTATACGGGTAAACCGTCACCTCTGCCTCACAAGACTTATATGGAGGCATTCGACGACTCTCTGGATACTTTTGTCAACCAAATGCCACATTAACTGGTATAGTGCTGGACGCCCATATTTGGGCTTTAATATGACGAGCATAAAGCACATCCCAAAGGTTTCATATTCTGTGGATGTGCTTCATGTTGCTTTAGAAGTGAAATTGCTTAGTCAGAGTGGGTCTGCCTTGTTACAATTTATGGGAGAGCGCCCGCGTCTTGCACTCTCTCATAATTTGTAATAAGGCAAAGACACATGAACAAATTTTGATGACCAAAGATAACTTAGCAGTCTACTAGTTAACCATTTTAACCCGAACGACCGCTTTATCCAGTCCAGGCACATGATACAACACAATTTCATTAAGGAGGGTGGCTGCAAAGTGAATGTGTGGTGTAGACCAATCAATATTTTCAACGTGCAGCTCCAGAGCTGCACGTTGAAAATATTAATTGGTCTTTCCGCATATAATGAACATGAACTCTTCCGATTGCTGCTATTGAACTCATATGGAAGATACCACCAGTATTTAAAGGGTTAAGAACCAACAACGATAATCATGTTAAGTTAACCGTAAAGAGATTATAATATACTCGGGGGGTGGGGGGGGGGGGGGCACTAAAAATTTGCAAGACGTGACGTCCTATTTTTTATTCAGCTCCTTTTTACACCCACCCACCCCTACGTGCAAATTTTCTACTACCGTTCTCAGACTCCCACCCCCCACTCTCCCATTCAAATCCAAAATAAACTTATAAACTTAGTAGGCACAGATGTCTTTAGGGGGGTTTCATAATTGTTCTTAAACTGGTACCACCAATTTAAACCTCTGTGAGCTGCTGTGGGCCCCAATCTACAAATGACAAGCTGTTCATTTTCAGGCTTGGCCAGAGCAGGTGTACATATGCGGGAACAAATTTTCATTTGAATTGTTCTGTTAGTATTCTCAGGTGTTTGCTACTTTCCTCTTCTATCCATACAAATGTTATTAATAAATAAATAACTTGGGTTGAAATTTGTGCATAAAAGAGAATTTTCCCAAAATATTGTCTGCACATTTTCTACATTTCGAACAAGACTCCCACCCCCTTCTAACGTGTGACATTTTCACAGAATAAGCCCAATATTCTTTCTCACATATAAAGCCCCGTGATGTTGTATTTATGTTAAGAGAGAGTGTGATGTACAACATCATCTTTAAGGTTTGAAACACAAATGATGGTATATATTAGCTGATATATTGGTATATTTTTAAAAAATTAAAAAAATTGCACAAGTTGGAAATGCACGTTTTTAACGCACTCAAGAGACCCACCCACCCCCACGTCACGTCTTGCAAATTTTTGGTGCAACCCCCCCCCCCCCCCCCGATATACTACTCAAAATTCGTTAACGACCACACATTCTCATCGGCATGTTTGTTCATAAAAGGTAAAGACTGATATTTTTATGTTCAAATAAGGCTAGAATTCCCTCCCTCTGATTGGATTGGCTCGCAAAGTTGTTTTTTCTTTTTACGTCTCCAGTACCGTATGTAACCGTCTGACATCAACTCTCGAAATATTTGAAATGACGTTACCCGTTTCGTAATTATTCCGTCAACGGTGTGGTTGGCAAAACGCTTCATTTTTGTAGATTTTTCACACTTGCAGCAAACGATATTCCAAATGAATTGCTGTTTCAATATAGAGTTGAATGCAATTTTTATAATCTTTATTGGAGTATGAAAGTGTGGGAATGGGAATTAATTATGTATGAATCCCGAATCATACAATTTGTACCCATTCCCACACGTTCATACTCCAATAAAGATTATAAAAATTGCATTCAATTCTTATAATTACATTCCGAAACTGTTTAAACTACTTTTTACCAAACAACAAAGCAGAAAGACGAAATAAAACATGTACGAACGAACGAGGCGAAAAACCACCCTCATACAAAATACAAAGCGCACAACTTTGATTTCTAATTTTCACAACTTTAGAAATGGAAACGAGTATTTTTAGTAACGGGCTTTATGCCACAGTTGGAAAATGTCACCAAAGAAACAGCAGCGGAGTTGATCACTGCGAGAGGTGCTAAAAGTTAAAAACCCGCCCAAACACCGCCCGAATTACATTCTGTCAACTGTGCTCTACCGTTAATGCGGGTCAACTAATTTTTTTCATTTTTTGTCTCAAAAACATATTATTATTTATTATTTATTGGTGTTTAAGGTCACATACTTATGCACAATGGCTAATCGTGACCGTGACAGTTTTACGGGTGGAGGAAGCCGGAGTTCCCGGAGAGAACCACCGAGCAACAACGAGCAGCTGTCAGCTCTCCAACATCGTAACTCTGAACTCTGCATCGCTGCACAGACAGGATTAGATTGGTGGAAGACATGCGCACCATCGACGTGCAGTACGCCTCAGTACACAGCGTCATCGTGCCCCCATGTAGGCAATCGGGGTGAAGTGTCTTGCCCAAGGACACAACGCGGTTGCCGCAGGTGGGATTCGAACCGAGGACCTCTCGGCTTGCAGCCTGCACCTCTACCAACTGAGCCACCGCGCCCCGTCTCAAAAACATAGGTTATGGCCCCTCGTTCGAACGAGCTCGAGCTTTTTGAGACCAAAAATGAAAAAAAATAGTTTTTCAAGAATTTTTTTACAAAAGGGGCATGTATAAACAAACCACACATGTTCGGACACTATCGATGGATAAACTGCATTTAATTGAACTAACAAGACTACGATTTAAAAAAAAACATGCATTTTATCAAGGCTAATATTTTAAACAATATATATGGTTATAAATACGAAAACGTGCTTTCTAAAAATGCGGCACGACTTTAATGTTTTATATTAGATGTCACGTGACTTTCCCGCGTTCTGATTGGTTGAACAGAAACACCCTATTTTCCGATAGTTCGTCAACGAAATCGCACACACCTACTATCATTTTTGAGAAAAGAATAGTGCACGGTAATAGTGCACGGTTATAAATAGTAACATTCGAATTCGCTTAGAAAATTCCATTGAAGCGTAAATACTTTACAAGACATCTCGTCCCATATACATTAATATGAACTTTGGTTCCGCTCCACAGTTTCGCACTATTGAAATTCTAAACATAGGACATATGTTGAAACTAAGGCCATCTAAAATAGAGATATATTTTTAGTATCAGATATATGATTACATTAAGTTTTTTGTTGGACAAGAGAATTTGAAGTTTTGGTCCCATAGTTGGAGTCTGATACATAGGGGTAAATTACCAGATGGATTATGGAAAACAGTGGCTTCGAAAAATTGGCTATTTTTTAAAATGTAATTTTTACACGGGTTTCTTACCAGACAGGTAACTGAAAAAGGAAACGGAAACATATAAATTTTTTTTTGCATTTTAGAAACAGAGGATGCTCTGTTCCAAGGGTGGGTAGGTGAGGTTGGTGGGAAAATTCTGCTTTTGAGGCTGCTAGGTGGCTGAAAATGACTGGTTTCAGCATTTTTTCATGCAATTTTTCAGGTTGAAGTCTGGCCTTTGACCATAAATTATTCCACCCACATTCGGATTGTTTATTTCTACTTAGTCAGATAGTGTTATATGTTTTTTGTGGATTTGGGAAATGTAATACATGTTATGAGTTAGATAACTAAGCTACAGAATATTTGCATTTGAAGAGAGTGTATGGCATGTCATATTTGGAAATGCCCGGAAAACTGTGGAGCGGAACCTTAAAGAGCATTCTGCCGTCGGTGTCAATTCTTGAATCAGGAAGTTCCTTATTTGTGTTTGAGTTATAAATACACAATTTGTCAAAAAAATTTTCATTATTTCTGGTTTGTGTGCAATTGTTAGTAGTAGTTAACATTCATCAAGGGATATCTCAGCACAACTGGATAGAAATAAGTGGAAATTTGGAGAAATTTATTGATGTAGCCTAATTTCGCACTTGTTTTGAATTTTTGTCAAGATTTCGAAAACAGTAAGGTAGATCACTGCCTTTCCTAAACACCAAGCCTTGTATTCATGGCAAATATATGCAGTTATGGACAGCCTGGTTGTTATTGTTGACCAGAGATTTGCAGTCATGGTGTCTACTTTTTCATTTTGGTCATTGGTGTCATGTCTGTGTGTCATCCGTCCGTCAAGCTGTTTACGCTTTCATATCTAGAGAGCAACACCCCCCCCTCCCCCAAGCTATGGTTATCACTGCTTATTGTTTACATTTTGATTGTATTTAACTGTGCTATTGGCAGGACCTGGTTAGTCAATGTGGCTGGTGGTAATAACACAAAATGCTCTCTGAAGTGGCTCAGAGAAGCGTGTGGGCTGATGGGGTGTGGTGTGGTCTGGTGTGGTTGTGAAAATCAGACAAAAACTGGCTGCAAAAGCTATTCGGCAATCAGAAAGGCCATGCTGTATCTTTTTACTGGTTGAAAATAGAGACTTGTGGTTTTTGTTCATTCAACTCAGGATGGACTCCAGATTCTTTTGCCTGAGTGAAATCCAAGGGGAGATCACTCTTGTTTTCTCTTTAAGGTTCCGCTCCACAGTTTCGCACTATTGCACAGGGGTGAAAAATTCTAAACATAGGGCATATGTTGAAACTAAGGCCATGTAAAATAGAGATATATTTTTAGTATCAGATATATGATTACATTAGGTTTTTTTGTTGGACAAGAGAATTTGAAGTTTTGGTCCCAAAGTTGGAGTCTGATACATAGGGGTAAATTACCAGATGGATTATGGGAAACAGTGGCTTCGAAAAATTGGCTATTTTTTAAAATGTAATTTTTACACGGGTTTGTTACCAGACAGGTAACTGAAAAAGGAGACGGAAACATGTAAATTTTTTTTAGCATTTTAGAAACATGGGATGTTCTGTTCCAGGGGTGGGTAGGTGAGGTTGGTGGGAAAATTCTGCTTTTGAGGCTGCTAGGTGGCTGAAAATGACTGGTTTCGGCATTTTTTCATGCAATTTTCAGGTTGAAGTCTGGCCTTTGACAATAAATTATTCCACCCACATTCGGATTGTTTATTTCTACTTAGTCAGATAGTGTTATATGTTTTTTTGTGGATTTGGGAAATGTAATACATGTTATGAGTTATATAACCGTTAGTAAGCTACAGAATATTTGCATTTGAAGAGAGTGAATGGCATGTCATATTTAGAAATGCCTGGAAAAGTGTGGAGCGGAACCTTAAAGAGCATTCTGCCGTCGGTGTCAATTCTTGAATCAGGAAGTTCCTTATTTGTGTTTGAGTTATAAATACACCATTTTTCAAAAAACTTTTCATTATTTCTGGTTTGCGTGCCGTTGTTAGTAGTAGTTAACATTCATCAAGTGATATCTCAGCACAACTGGATAGAAATAAGTGGAAATTTGAAGAAATTTATTGATGTAACCTAATTTCGCACTTGTTTTGAATTTTTGTCAAGATTTCGAAAACATTAAGGTAGATCACTGCCTTTCCTAAACACCAAACCTTGTATTCACGGCAAATATATGCAGTTATGGACAGCCTGGTTGTTATTGTTGACCAGAGATTTGCAGTCATGGTGTCTACCTTTTCATTTTGGTCATTGGTGTCATGTCTGTGTGTCATCCGTCCGTCAAGCTGTTTACGCTTTCATATCTAGAGAGCAACCCCCCCCCCCAAGCCATGGTTATCACTGCTTATTGTTTGCATTTTGATTGTATTTAACAGTGCTATTGGCAGGACCTGGTTAGTCAATGTGGCTGGTGGTAATAACAAAAAATGCTCTCTGAAGTGGCTCAGAGAAATGTGTGGGCTGATGTGGTGTGGTGTGGTCTGGTGTGGTTGTGAAAATCAGACAAAAACTGGCTGCAAAAGCTATTCGGCAATCAGAAAGGCCATGCTGAATCTTTTTACTGGTTGAAAATAGAGACTTGTGGTTTTTGTTCATTCAACTCAGGATAGATTCCAGATTCTTTTGCCTGAGTGAAATCCAAGGGGAGATCACCCTTGTTTTCTCTTTAAGGTTCCGCTCCACAGTTTCGCACTATTGCACAGGGGTGAAATTCTAAACATAGTTGAAACTAAGGCCATGTAAAATAGAGATATATTTTTAGTATCAGATATATGATTACATTAGGTTTTTTGTTGGACACGAGAATTTGAAGTTTTGGTCCCAAAGTTGGAGTCTGATACATAGGGGTAAATTACCAGATGGATTATGGGAAACCGTGGCTTCGAAAAATTGGCTATTTTTTAAAATGTAATTTTTACACGGGTTTGTTACCAGACAGGTAACTGAAAAAGGAGACGGAAACATGTAAATTTTTTTTAGCATTTTAGAAACAGGGGATGCTCTGTTCCAGGGGTGGGTAGGTGAGGTTGGTGGGAAAATTCTGCTTTTGAGGCTGCTAGGTGGCTGAAAATGACTGGTTTCGGCATTTTTTCATGCAATTTTTATTATTCCACCCACATTCGGATTGTTTATTTCTACTTAGTCAGATAGTGTTATATGTTTTTGTGGATTTGGGAAATGTAATACATGTTATGAGTTAGATAACTAAGCTACAGAATATTTGCATTTGAAGAGAGTGTATGGCATGTCATATTTGAAAATGCCTGGAAAACTGTGGAGCGGAACCAAGAAGCGCGCGCAACTCACAGTGTTTTTCAAATTATAATGACATAAACTTAACAAAATTTAAAACAGTGTTTAAGGGGTCGTCAACATAAAACAGAATCCACCTTATGTGGACAAATAAATTGAACCGAAGAAGCTTGAGGCCTACAATCTCAGAAATTATCATGAATAAAGTAGTTGCAAAATAATTTGAGGAAATTATTTGAAACCACACCCCCGTGGGAACCCTAGGAAGTGAGGTAGTGCTGGTTTACTTTGGTAAACAAGCTCTGTTGTACTGGTAAAATAGGACCTGGTAAACAGTGCCTGGGGTGGAAGTCCTCTAAAATAGGCAGCATGTGACGATTAATTGGCTATACTTGACTTCATGTTGTGGTCACGATTAGACATTCTGCACAAGCATGTGGCTTTAAACAGCAATAAATAAATAAATAAATTGAAACCATACAGTTGTTAAATATTGTGTAGGACTGCATTCTTGCACTCTTGGGCTATATGATTTTTTGAATAGAAAATATTTCTAAATAATTTCGAAATAACAAAAATACAGTACAATAAACAGTTGCAGCATTGAAAAAAATAATTTGAGAAAAACCTACAAGTATTTCATTTGGGGCTGAATTGTTCCCTTGTGTGCCAACTTTGTTAACCTTTTACCCAATGCCGACAATATTAAAATTTATTATTTTAATTTAAATTTTCCAAAAAATGTCAACAACAGCACATCATGTGACCCCTCATCGGAATGAGCCCGTTCCAATGAGGGGTCACATGGTGTGCTTTTGTTGACATTTTTTGGAAAATTTTGAATTTTACGCAAAAGGATGGGGCCGATTCGTTAGGTAAAGGGTTAAGGACCAACTTTTCCCACAGGCTCAATCCGGACTTTGTTTTAGGTTGACCCATCTTGGCTTTGTTTTAGGTCGACTTATCTTGTGGGCCAACTTCTCTTGTGTACTGACTTCTGTGTTTGATAAAATTAAAACACTTGCCTAGGAGGTGGGTAAAGTGGCAGATTTTATGGACCCTGGAAGGCCATGTGTGTGCTTGCCAAAAAAGTGTGATGTTGATGTTCTACAGTGTTCCACTTGAAAAACATGACTGGTACGTGTAGAATAGAAAGTACCAGTCTGAGTAGCTGGGATGGAAGGAGATATGAATTGACCAGTCAGGAAATAGAGCAATTGACCAGTGCCTCAACAAACATAAATGGAATCTGATGTTTCTTAGTTAATGTGATCAGTTTGATACTTGGAACAATTTGACAAAGTGTCTTGCCACTGCTGTGTTGTATAGTGAAAGTTTGTGAGTATGCCTGTACCACCTTGTTATTCAGCTGATATGATCTCTTGGTTCAATCTTTGGGATGTGGAACCAGAATAACACAGGGTCATTCAGTGGTCCAGCATGAGTGTCTGGATGACTTTGTCTCTTAACGTGAGCTGAAAACACTTTCACCTGAAAATTCCCTAAAAAATAAAAAAAAAAACCTCTACCCCTTCAAATGGAAAAAAGAGCCAAAAATTTTGAAAAAATATCCACATATTTTCATCCGTAAAATTATTCTTTCATTCATGAATCACTCCGCAGTCAACACTTTTTTCTTCAAAAAACATTCATTATTTCTTTTTCATTTATCAGAAATGATGAAAAATTGCAGTGCAGTCAATGTGAATATTGGCAATTATAAAATAGTTCATGAATTTAATATATCCACTGGGATGAAAAAACAAGCAAAGTTACTTTTAAGTCATCTGGAAAGTGGCAATTGAATTTACTGATATCCAAATTACAAAACAAGGAAGCCAATTCCTGTTTTTATGATTTCAATTGTCAGATCAAAATCCACAAGTTTCTTCCCAGGCGTGATCACTTCCCACCTAATTTTTTATCTTGGCATTTTACCCCAATTTTGGGCCTATTTTATCCCCATTCTGGTAGCATTATCAATTTATCTCTCCAAACATCCTATAAATATTGTGGCCAAAAATAGGAAAGATGAAAATTTGTAAGGAAAAAATATCTCGCCCAACCAGTGTCAAAGGTGTTTTGGCCTGAAATTGTGGAAGCTTTCTTGCAGATCAGATCGCCCGTCTTCCACAGCTCCAACACCCCGGCGCTATCCACGAGAGCCGGGAATTACTTTGCGAATCTCGTGGCACTGAACTTGTCCCACTGGAGTCGGATGCTTTTCCTAACTTCTTAACGATTCACCGGGGTGTGGAGGGGAGGGGAGAAAACAACTTCGAAAGGAATCGAAACCAGATTTCCTGGTCAAAAGAAGAAACTATTATAGAAAGACCAAAAAACCACAACAAAGGGGGGACCTCCTACAAAAGTGTTAAAAAACTATAAGAAAAGTGGGGCATTTTATATAGATGGTAACGGCGAGCGCGAATCGGGGCAAAAACAAGCCACTGATGCGGAAAAACGGATATCGAAATTTTCCGTCACTTTTGGCCAAGTTCGATTTTCTTATCAAAATTCTCTATGACCAACTTCGATTCTAAGGTCGCACAGCAGTCTAGCGAAGACAGGATAGACAGTAGTTCGGGGCATCTTGGCAGGTGTCAAATCTTATTAAAAAAAAAATTCGAAACTCAGTAAAATTATGTTTCCCGGTCAGAATGAGAAATTATTACATAAGTGGGCACCTCTAACAAAAAGGCTAAAAAATTCTTACAAAAGAGGGGACCTCTTGCAAAAGGGCTAAAAAAATGTTACAAATATGGGACATTTTAAATTGATGAACAATCGAGAAAACGCGTGATTTCCGTTCAGTTCCTAATCGGGAGTGCGAATGGGGTTAAATAAAGCCAATGTGAAAGGAAAAACAGACATCAAAATTTTTCGCCAGTTTTGGCCAAGTTCGATTTTCTGATCAAAATTCTCTATGTCCAACTCGAAATCTCTGGACAGGTATGAAATGTTATGGAAAACACTCCGAAACTCATTAAAATCGTGTTTTCCGGTCAGAAGAAGAAACTATTACAAAAGGGCTGAAAAACTATTACAAAAGTGGGGACCTCTTATAAAAGGACTAAAAAATTCTTACAAAATTGGTGACCTCTTACATAAGGGCTAAAAAATTCTTACAAAAGTGGGGATCTCTTAAAAAAGGCTAAAAGATTCTTACAAAAGAGGTGACCTCTTACAAAAGGGCTAAACAATTCTTACAGAAGTGTGGACCTATTACAAAAGAGCAAATTATAACAAAAGTGGGCGCAACACGCGTGTAGCTCTATCTTAAAAAGATTAAGTGCTTATATTAGATAAAAGTAGGCTAAATCCGTCTATGAATTCAGCGGTTATCAGAATAATTCTTGGATAGATAACAATATTTTTTCTCAATTCATTTGTTTATTTTTTGGTGCTTATCGCCACCTCCGTGTTAAATATCTATATCGATGCGATAAATCATTTTTTTAAAAACTCAATGAAGTAAAAAAATAAAATAAAAAGAGAAACAGCTTTAATAACAGAAAAGACATTGCTTTGATTTTTCTGAAATCCTTAACTGGTAGTTTGCTGAAAGCCCATATTTATTCTAAAATAGAGGTTCTTTAATTTAAAGGCTTCATAATCTTTTGATGTGTTTAATATTACTTTTAAAGTGAAATTATTTAGTGTGTAGGGATTTCCTTTGTTACAATTTTTGGTAGAGTGCCCTTTCGACACCAGACCTTTAGATCAGTCTAATTTGGACAGAACGGCAAATATGGATGTGGTCTGCACGAATGGAGAAAAATTACCGGTATTTTCTTCCTTTAGGCGTCTGTTTTTGGTTTTAGGCCCCCTAAATGCTAATTTAAAACCCCTTGTTGTAGGTGTTCACCATTATCACTGGTTCCCTCCCACCATCTTTTGACGTAAGTTTACTCGACTAACTCGAAAAGGCTTCTTAGTTTCCCAGTGTCAAGCCAAAGGTCGTTTTGAATGTAAATACGCATGACGTTTTCTGGGAAATGCCACAAACATGAATATAATAGATCTCAAGCTTTAAGTGCATGATCATATGGAATTCGCCACAGAAAAGCAATCGCCGTCGACAGTGTCGTATACGACACTGTCGACGCCGATTGCTATTCTATGGCGAACTCTGTGGGTTGTTCAAAAAATTATTTATCTGTTGCATTGTTTGATTCGAAGGTAAGCTCTTAGCAATATGGCTTGCATCAGGGAAACCTGGCCAAACCATATATTGTCGAAACACTGCAAAACTTTGGAAAAAGTTTCAAACTCTGCATAATTTGGGCGTAATTATCTTATTTGGGCACAGCGTTTACCGTCGTTAGTTGGGAAGACATTAAAGGCCTGATAGGCACTGTCCCAAAAATCGCAACAAGGCAAAACAATTGATGACTAAAAATAATTTAGTACTCTACGAGTTAAAAGCTTGCTGAATGACAAAAACAATTTTCATTTTTTAAAAGGTGGAAATCATAAATTTTTATACAACTGGATTACTGTAACGCCCATTGATCACAAATAGAAAGGTATCTAAACCGTCGTCATCTTTTGGGGGAGAAAGTTACAATACATAAACAATATGCAACAAAATAACTCAAAAGTTTTTTAATTTTCCGATGTCTAGCAATGGCCGATAACTTTGTAAAGAATATACATTGAAGTTAAAGAAAAGTATCTCAACATGCCGCCATCTTGAAGGGAGGGGGGGGGGGGGGGGGTTGAGGAGAGGGGGCGGAAGTTGCGATACATGAACAATAATTCTCTAAGGTTTTCAATTTCCTGACACCTCGCAGTTGCCGATCACCTTTTTAAAGAATACTCTATGTTCCAATAAGACTAAAATCCTCGCCCTCTGATTGGATGAGAGCTGGAGTAATTTCTTTTATGTTCAGTAGCAAATGTTACCGTCTGGCGTCATGAAATATTTGAAATGACGTCGCCCATTTAGTAAATGCTTCATCAACTTAGTGACTAGCAAGCCGCTTTTTCTGGATTCGTCACACGTCCCGCAGACGGTGTTCTGGATAAAGTATTGTTCAAATTACAAATCTATTTACTATTTGAACTAAGATGGAATGAATTTATTGTTTATTTATCCAGTGCCGCCGTTGGGTACACGAGAGGTTTATTTACTAAACCTGTGATCGATAAACGTTGCCTCGCAGAAGGCAAATTTTACGACCACAAGTTTAGTAAATAAGCCTCTTGTGTTTCACAATGTAGGTTTTGGGCTATGGGTAGTGTTTTATTGGAACATATACGTTATTGTGATGAGTTGACGGTGATATGGTCTGAGGTTTGCCTCGCGTCTCGGCTGAATATTAGCTCCCAGCCGCAAACTACAGACCATGTTACCGTCAATTCATCGCAATAATTTATATTTACGTCATAAACAAAGTTAAAAAGAAACTTTCCGAATGTTTTAGTATACATGTACGCCCGCCTCGCAGTTTCCGATCGCGTTTTGACCCTTTACCTAATGTAACGGTAAAAACCGGCCAGCGCTATTAACAAAACTCGCCAATTAATTTTCATTATCTTTTTCAATTTTTACCTCAAAAACATAGGTTATATCCTCTCGTCGAGCTCGTTCCAATGAGGGGTCAGTACCTATGTTTTGAGACAAAAAATGAGAAAAATTAGTTATTCAAGAGTTTTTTTCGTCTGCGTTTCATGTTAGGTAAAGGATTAACAGACTTTAAACAAGTCATCATCCAGAACGTCAATAAATAACAAAATGGTGTTTACGGTGTTTAAGATTAAGGTTTGGAAAAGTTTCTTAACTCGAACGATCTCATGTACTAGATTTGTTTCCAGATATTTGGGGTAACTCCAGCCATAGATGATTTTAAATAATTTGCCCCCGTTTATAATTCTCACTGAAATTCGGGAGCAAACTTTCAACAATCACGGGAAACCCGCTTCTATGAGTTTAGTTATAGACAAGCATTTAGTCGAGTTTTATGCATTTTGTTTGCAAGTGTCGTCTGCTCTTGATGGTAGGTAAAGGGTTAACCCTTTACCTAAGATAACGGCCAAAACCGGCCAGCGCTATTCCCAAAAATCGCCAATTAATTTTCATTATTTTTTTCATTTTTTGTCTCAAAAACATAGGTTATGACCCCTCGTTGGAACGAGCTCGTGGAGCTCGTGCAACTAAAAATGTAGAGAAAAATGTTTAAAATGCAGGGTATGAGGGGTTAATCATGGAACAATGATACTGAGGAACATGTGTGATGAATATAAGTGCCATGGGAAGAGAAGGAGCACAGCAGCTGACCTAAACACTAAGTTAAACATGAAATTCTGAGCTAAACAGAAAACTAAACGCAACTAAAAATTTCAAGAAAAATGTTTAAAATGCAGGGTATGAGGGGTTAATCATGGAACAATGATACTGAGGAACATGTACGATGAATATAAGTGCCATGGGAAGAGAAGGAGCACAGCAGCTGACGTAAACACTAAGTTAAACATGAAATTCTGAGCTAAACAGAAAACTAAACGCAACTAAAAATTTCAAGAAAAATGTTTAAAATGCAGGGTATGAGGGGTTAATCATGGAACAATGATACTGAGGAACATGTATGATGAAAATAATTGCCATGGGAAGAGAAGGAGCACAGCAGCTGACCTAAACACTAAGTTAAACATGAAATTCCGAGCTAAACAGAAAACATAGGTTATGACCCCTCGTTGGAACGAGCTCGTGGAGCTCGTTCCAACGAGGGGGTCATAACCTATGTTTTTGAGACAAAAAATGAAAAAAATTAGTTATTCAAGAATTATTTTTGCAAGTGTCGTCTGCTTTTCAGTTTAGGTAAAGGGTTAAAGAATAGACTTTGATGTCTGAGCAATTCAAATTTAATATTTATAACATATTTTAGTTATTATTATCAGAAAACAAGGGTCGAGACTAAAAGGTTGATACCATGTCACTAGTCTTTGAACACCGTGACGTTTGATCAAGTATAAAATCTGTTACGCCGTGACAAACAATTACTCCACCCCAGCCCATTCGCAATGGATTTGCATACAGTATGGAAACATTCTGCATTGAAAGTTTATGTACTATTCAAGAGAAGATTTCCCTTCACAAGCATTGTATTTATGAGGGGTGGTTCTCCATCATTCATTTATATTTATTTGTTTATTAAGGTTTAACGACATTTCAACAGCCAAGGTCATATCGTGTGTCGGTGACAGTTTAACAGGTGGAGGAAGCCGGAGTACCCGGGGAGAACTACCGAGCAACGACGAGCAGCTGCCAGCTCCCCAAATATCGTAACTGCAGCACAGGTAGGGTTAGGTTGGTTGAAGACATGCGCACCATCGACGTGCAGTACGCCTTAGCACACGGCGTCATCGGGCCCTCACATGGACAATCGGGGTTAAGTGCCTTGCCCAAGGACATAACGCGGGAGTTCGATTCGATCGCTCCAAGGATTAACCGGCTCGACTTTGCTTAACTTCGGTGATTTGCCGTGAACCGGTTACCGCAACGCCACCACGCCCCACCATCATTCGATGAACATTCTAATGCCGCTATTATGGATTATATCAAATGGTTTGAGGCATTGTGTTTTCGCTGAACAGTACACAAAACAACCATGTCCTACATCCCTATAAAGTCTCTTGATTGGTCAGAATGCTTTGGACAAATGGCCATGGCAAAGGGTTCACCTAACATCCAAGGTATACGAGGGCGTGCAACATCCAAGGTATCAGCGCACACGAAACCTCGGAGTATATGGTTCAAAGGAAAGCTTTCCGCTTTCGTTCGCCTCGATATAAAAATCGAACTAAAAAAGATGAAAACAATCACAAATGTCATCAGATTTCTGACAATTTGATCCGATTTTGCTGTTATAAATTAAATAGTCGAATAATTAAATGAAACAACTTAAGAAAAATAAAATAAGAGCAAATATCGTCCACTCAGTCATCCCCCCCTCCCCTAGAGGCTTATTGTTACTCGGGGGAGATATGTGAACAAAATACTGTTTACTCGTTTCCTTATTGACCCAAGGGGTGTAACTCTATCTGCTGTCTTCTGTGTTTGAAAAAACAAAACAGTTATTCACGAATTTGGTCCACCTTTTTACGGAGTGTGAGAAACGCGTCCACAAATTTTTTCCTACCCTGCTTCTGTTGTGTTTCAAACTGGACAAAAACTTTATCTCCGTCATCATGTATGGTATATGGAGATTTAATACCTGGCTGTCTCATTTAAACAGCTCGCCTGTGGCTAGGTGTTTAAAAACTGACATCCGGGTATTAAATCTCCATATACCATACATGCTTGCGGAGATAACTTATTATCTAATTTTTATCTCTGGATAGATTTCTGCAGATGAATTTACATTTTTGGTCTGTGCTACTAACTAATTTAGAACTTTAAGATACCTTTTACATCTAATACTTAGGTGTTTTATATCAGAAGTCAAATTTATTTTATTATCAAATAATAATTTAATCATTTGCCTCGCCTCTGCAAACTTGGTTGAAAGCATACAGCGTGAAGATTGTCAAAATCGTATAAACCAAATCACGTAATTATTTGGAATGTATACACGTTCGCACACATCCGATCCAACTTTGAAGGCTCTGGAAGCCCCGCCCACTCAACTCAAATTGTCACCGTGAGGGCGTGACGGCAGACTGATAGATGGATAACAAGCTTGTAAACAAAGATCAATGATCGATTTTTCATCGCCTCCATTCAGCGAGAATATAATGATAATTTCTCGGGAACAATTGAATTTAATAAAATATACCGAAGTGGGAGACGAATGAAAAGATCATATATCCAAACATGCTTTTGGGGGAACTTAAAAAAATGTTTTTAATGCTATTGTTACGTGACTTGCTAAATATCTGTCGTTTGCGATCGAAAATCAAAACAACAAACAATTTGACAATGATTGACGTGTTTGTGACACACTTTCCTGATTTTGACTGTTGTCTTTTGCAAAAATTAAAAGTTTTTCGTTCACGTACACAGAGTTTTTATATTTTAATATTACAGCCGGATTAAATTATAAGAAATAACTGTTGTTTTCCTTCGGTTTATGCGATATAAACCGAAAATTTTCAGCACTAGCTTAATCATAACTCGCTACGCGAGTTATGAAGCTTGTGCTGAAAATTTTTGGTTTATATAGCATAAACCGAAGGAGAACAGCAGTTATTTCTTAAATAAACCCAGGAAATTCACTTAGTTGACGTACACAACTGTCTGGTTGTGATTCGATTGTAAACACGATATCAAATCTGATACAAATTTTTGGACCTACACATGGTCATGATAAATCATTTATCTAACAATCCCGTTACATAAAGCCCGTTTCCCCCATTTTTAAGTTTAAATTGGGTTGAAATTGATCAAAATTTTGAATTTCAGGAAGTATATTTTAATGCGTTAAAACAATGCATATATGTGAATCGTCCATATATACCGGAAACTGAATCTGTTTGATTCGGAATCGGAATGGTGGGGGTTGATACAAATGTTTTGGGGCGCAAATTAACCCTTTGAACCCTAGCGGCCGCTTTTCCGGGAAGGAAAACGATATATTATAACGTCATTAAACAGGATGGCTGTTCAGTAAATGTGTAAAGTAGACCAATCAATATTTCGGGGCTGCACGTTGAAAATATTGTTTGGTCTACCCTAAATAATGAATATGGACTCTTCTAATTGCTGCCATTGAACTGGCATGGAAGATACCATGAGAGTTCAAAGGGTTAAGTTGATTGTTAGATAAAATACTTGAGTGGAGACTGTGACAAGGTGTAATATTTACAACTTGAGCTGTGAGATCGATTCGAGATCCTCTGTGTGATTCGACTGACCAGAAATTCAAGATTGGCAGGGCTCCACTACATAACTACCACGCCAGCTCTTCAGGGCTGTCGAAATTCATTCATCAGTACTGGAAAACGAGACCTTAACTTTTCCAGACTTTTATTTCGAGAGTTTATCTCGCAGTTTGTGCTTATTATCTCCATATTTCGACTTTTCATCTCCAAATATCGAGATTTTAAAATGAAATTTCGAAAAACTCAATGTGTCACCAGTTTGCTTCCGTTCCAATATGTGCCTGTAGGTGCAGTTTTAACTTGCAGGTAGATGGAAGAAGGATGGTCGTAACCTTCGGCAGTACATACAGTTCAGAACAATTGTTAAAGATGTTCAGTATAACAACGACACAGGCAATTTTACAGTAAAAACTAAGAACTTGGATGAAGATAGACACGGAAACCCGGAACTCTTTACGCACGTCATAGTAGCCGTGGGTATCTTCAACACACCTAATACCCCTCATATTAATGGAATGGAGACCTTCCCTGGTAAAATCCTACATTCACACGACCTACGCAATGCTGATGAATTTCGTGGAAAAAAAGTACTTGTAATTGGTTCTGGTAACTCCGCTGAAGATATTTCTCTTCTGTACTTGAAATATGGAGCAGATGGAATCATTTGTGCATGGAGAACAGAGCCTCTTGACTATAAGTGGCCTAAAGGAATTGAAGGACGGCCGCTTGCTCATAAAATACACAACAGAGCCATATTTTTCAAAGATGGAACGACTGCTGAGGTTGATGCAATAGTTTTGTGTACAGGATATCTATTTCATTATCCGTTCCTACCCGATGACTTACGTTTGAAATGCGATTTATCATTATACTCCCCGAACTTGTACAAAGGAACGGTTTGGATGAATGGCGGAAATAGAAAACTGCTATACCTTGGAGCGTTTAAACAAATATACGCACAAACATTATTCGATGCACAGTCGCTGTGGGCGAGCAAGTTCATCACTGGAGACCTTCCAGATAATGACATGAGTGAGGACGAGATGAGAGTGGATGCTGCGAAATGGAGAAACAGGGCGCTTGAGATAAAGAATAGATTCGAAGCTGTCGACTTCCAGACAGAATTTTTCTTTGAATTCATTGTGCATACTAATTACGATAAAAAATCCCTTAACGCTAAAAACTATTTCAAGAGGGTTCTCACTGCGAGGAATCGTGATGTTTGTACATATCGAGATAAATCATTTGCTTCACTGTATACGGGTAAACCGTCACCTCTGCCTCACAAGACTTATATGGAGGCATTCGACGACTCTCTGGATACTTTTGTCAACCAAATGCCACATTAACTGGTATAGTGCTGGACGCCCATATTTGGGCTTTAATATGACGAGCATAAAGCACATCCCAAAGGTTTCATATTCTGTGGATGTGCTTCATGTTGCTTTAGAAGTGAAATTGCTTAGTCAGAGTGGGTCTGCCTTGTTACAATTTATGGGAGAGCGCCCGCGTCTTGCACTCTCTCATAATTTGTAATAAGGCAAAGACACATGAACAAATTTTGATGACCAAAGATAACTTAGCAGTCTACTAGTTAACCATTTTAACCCGAACGACCGCTTTATCCAGTCCAGGCACATGATACAACACAATTTCATTAAGGAGGGTGGCTGCAAAGTGAATGTGTGGTGTAGACCAATCAATATTTTCAACGTGCAGCTCCAGAGCTGCACGTTGAAAATATTAATTGGTCTTTCCGCATATAATGAACATGAACTCTTCCGATTGCTGCTATTGAACTCATATGGAAGATACCACCAGTATTTAAAGGGTTAAGAACCAACAACGATAATCATGTTAAGTTAACCGTAAAGAGATTATAATATACTCGGGGGGTGGGGGGGGGGGGCACTAAAAATTTGCAAGACGTGACGTCCTATTTTTTATTCAGCTCCTTTTTACACCCACCCACCCCTACGTGCAAATTTTCTACTACCGTTCTCAGACTCCCACCCCCCACTCTCCCATTCAAATCCAAAATAAACTTATAAACTTAGTAGGCACAGATGTCTTTAGGGGGGTTTCATAATTGTTCTTAAACTGGTACCACCAATTTAAACCTCTGTGAGCTGCTGTGGGCCCCAATCTACAAATGACAAGCTGTTCATTTTCAGGCTTGGCCAGAGCAGGTGTACATATGCGGGAACAAATTTTCATTTGAATTGTTCTGTTAGTATTCTCAGGTGTTTGCTACTTTCCTCTTCTATCCATACAAATGTTATTAATAAATAAATAACTTGGGTTGAAATTTGTGCATAAAAGAGAATTTTCCCAAAATATTGTCTGCACATTTTCTACATTTCGAACAAGACTCCCACCCCCTTCTAACGTGTGACATTTTCACAGAATAAGCCCAATATTCTTTCTCACATATAAAGCCCCGTGATGTTGTATTTATGTTAAGAGAGAGTGTGATGTACAACATCATCTTTAAGGTTTGAAACACAAATGATGGTATATATTAGCTGATATATTGGTATATTTTTAAAAAATTAAAAAAATTGCACAAGTTGGAAATGCACGTTTTTAGCGCACTCAAGAGACCCACCCACCCCCACGTCACGTCTTGCAAATTTTTGGTGCAACCCCCCCCCCCCCCCCCCGATATACTACTCAAAATTCGTTAACGACCACACATTCTCATCGGCATGTTTGTTCATAAAAGGTAAAGACTGATATTTTTATGTTCAAATAATGCTAGAATTCCCTCCCTCTGATTGGATTGGCTCGCAAAGTTGTTTTTTCTTTTTACGTCTCCAGTACCGTATGTAACCGTCTGACATCAACTCTCGAAATATTTGAAATGACGTTACCCGTTTCGTAATTATTCCGTCAACGGTGTGGTTGGCAAAACGCTTCATTTTTGTAGATTTTTCACACTTGCAGCAAACGATATTCCAAATGAATTGCTGTTTCAATATAGAGTTGAATGCAATTTTTATAATCTTTATTGGAGTATGAAAGTGTGGGAATGGGAATTAATTATGTATGAATCCCGAATCATACAATTTGTACCCATTCCCACACGTTCATACTCCAATAAAGATTATAAAAATTGCATTCAATTCTTATAATTACATTCCGAAACTGTTTAAACTACTTTTTACCAAACAACAAAGCAGAAAGACGAAATAAAACATGTACGAACGAACGAGGCGAAAAACCACCCTCATACAAAATACAAAGCGCACAACTTTGATTTCTAATTTTCACAACTTTAGAAATGGAAACGAGTATTTTTAGTAACGGGCTTTATGCCACAGTTGGAAAATGTCACCAAAAGAAACAGCAGCGGAGTTGATCACTGCGAGAGGTGCTAAAAGTTAAAAACCCGCCCAAACACCGCCCGAATTACATTCTGTCAACTGTGCTCTACCGTTAATGCGGGTCAACTAATTTTTTTCATTTTTTGTCTCAAAAACATATTATTATTTATTATTTATTGGTGTTTAAGGTCACATACTTATGCACAATGGCTAATCGTGACCGTGACAGTTTTACGGGTGGAGGAAGCCGGAGTTCCCGGAGAGAACCACCGAGCAACAACGAGCAGCTGTCAGCTCTCCAACATCGTAACTCTGAACTCTGCATCGCTGCACAGACAGGATTAGATTGGTGGAAGACATGCGCACCATCGACGTGCAGTACGCCTCAGTACACAGCGTCATCGTGCCCCCATGTAGGCAATCGGGGTGAAGTGTCTTGCCCAAGGACACAACGCGGTTGCCGCAGGTGGGATTCGAACCGAGGACCTCTCGGCTTGCAGCCTGCACCTCTACCAACTGAGCCACCGCGCCCCGTCTCAAAAACATAGGTTATGGCCCCTCGTTCGAACGAGCTCGAGCTTTTTGAGACCAAAAATGAAAAAAAATAGTTTTTCAAGAATTTTTTTACAAAAGGGGCATGTATAAACAAACCACACATGTTCGGACACTATCGATGGATAAACTGCATTTAATTGAACTAACAAGACTACGATTTAAAAAAAAACATGCATTTTATCAAGGCTAATATTTTAAGCAATATATATGGTTATAAATACGAAAACGTGCTTTCTAAAAATGCGGCACGACTTTAATGTTTTATATTAGATGTCACGTGACTTTCCCGCGTTCTGATTGGTTGAACAGAAACACCCTATTTTCCGATAGTTCGTCAACGAAATCGCACACACCTACTATCATTTTTGAGAAAAGAATAGTGCACGGTAATAGTGCACGGTTATAAATAGTAACATTCGAATTCGCTTAGAAAATTCCATTGAAGCGTAAATACTTTACAAGACATCTCGTCCCATATACATTAATATGAACTTTGGTTCCGCTCCACAGTTTCGCACTATTGAAATTCTAAACATAGGACATATGTTGAAACTAAGGCCATCTAAAATAGAGATATATTTTTAGTATCAGATATATGATTACATTAAGTTTTTTGTTGGACAAGAGAATTTGAAGTTTTGGTCCCATAGTTGGAGTCTGATACATAGGGGTAAATTACCAGATGGATTATGGAAAACAGTGGCTTCGAAAAATTGGCTATTTTTTAAAATGTAATTTTTACACGGGTTTCTTACCAGACAGGTAACTGAAAAAGGAAACGGAAACATATAAATTTTTTTTTGCATTTTAGAAACAGAGGATGCTCTGTTCCAAGGGTGGGTAGGTGAGGTTGGTGGGAAAATTCTGCTTTTGAGGCTGCTAGGTGGCTGAAAATGACTGGTTTCAGCATTTTTTCATGCAATTTTTCAGGTTGAAGTCTGGCCTTTGACCATAAATTATTCCACCCACATTCGGATTGTTTATTTCTACTTAGTCAGATAGTGTTATATGTTTTTTGTGGATTTGGGAAATGTAATACATGTTATGAGTTAGATAACTAAGCTACAGAATATTTGCATTTGAAGAGAGTGTATGGCATGTCATATTTGGAAATGCCCGGAAAACTGTGGAGCGGAACCTTAAAGAGCATTCTGCCGTCGGTGTCAATTCTTGAATCAGGAAGTTCCTTATTTGTGTTTGAGTTATAAATACACAATTTGTCAAAAAAATTTTCATTATTTCTGGTTTGTGTGCAATTGTTAGTAGTAGTTAACATTCATCAAGGGATATCTCAGCACAACTGGATAGAAATAAGTGGAAATTTGGAGAAATTTATTGATGTAGCCTAATTTCGCACTTGTTTTGAATTTTTGTCAAGATTTCGAAAACAGTAAGGTAGATCACTGCCTTTCCTAAACACCAAGCCTTGTATTCATGGCAAATATATGCAGTTATGGACAGCCTGGTTGTTATTGTTGACCAGAGATTTGCAGTCATGGTGTCTACTTTTTCATTTTGGTCATTGGTGTCATGTCTGTGTGTCATCCGTCCGTCAAGCTGTTTACGCTTTCATATCTAGAGAGCAACACCCCCCCCTCCCCCAAGCTATGGTTATCACTGCTTATTGTTTACATTTTGATTGTATTTAACTGTGCTATTGGCAGGACCTGGTTAGTCAATGTGGCTGGTGGTAATAACACAAAATGCTCTCTGAAGTGGCTCAGAGAAGCGTGTGGGCTGATGGGGTGTGGTGTGGTCTGGTGTGGTTGTGAAAATCAGACAAAAACTGGCTGCAAAAGCTATTCGGCAATCAGAAAGGCCATGCTGTATCTTTTTACTGGTTGAAAATAGAGACTTGTGGTTTTTGTTCATTCAACTCAGGATGGACTCCAGATTCTTTTGCCTGAGTGAAATCCAAGGGGAGATCACTCTTGTTTTCTCTTTAAGGTTCCGCTCCACAGTTTCGCACTATTGCACAGGGGTGAAAAATTCTAAACATAGGGCATATGTTGAAACTAAGGCCATGTAAAATAGAGATATATTTTTAGTATCAGATATATGATTACATTAGGTTTTTTTTGTTGGACAAGAGAATTTGAAGTTTTGGTCCCAAAGTTGGAGTCTGATACATAGGGGTAAATTACCAGATGGATTATGGGAAACAGTGGCTTCGAAAAATTGGCTATTTTTTAAAATGTAATTTTTACACGGGTTTGTTACCAGACAGGTAACTGAAAAAGGAGACGGAAACATGTAAATTTTTTTTAGCATTTTAGAAACATGGGATGTTCTGTTCCAGGGGTGGGTAGGTGAGGTTGGTGGGAAAATTCTGCTTTTGAGGCTGCTAGGTGGCTGAAAATGACTGGTTTCGGCATTTTTTCATGCAATTTTCAGGTTGAAGTCTGGCCTTTGACAATAAATTATTCCACCCACATTCGGATTGTTTATTTCTACTTAGTCAGATAGTGTTATATGTTTTTTTGTGGATTTGGGAAATGTAATACATGTTATGAGTTATATAACCGTTAGTAAGCTACAGAATATTTGCATTTGAAGAGAGTGAATGGCATGTCATATTTAGAAATGCCTGGAAAAGTGTGGAGCGGAACCTTAAAGAGCATTCTGCCGTCGGTGTCAATTCTTGAATCAGGAAGTTCCTTATTTGTGTTTGAGTTATAAATACACCATTTTTCAAAAAACTTTTCATTATTTCTGGTTTGCGTGCCGTTGTTAGTAGTAGTTAACATTCATCAAGTGATATCTCAGCACAACTGGATAGAAATAAGTGGAAATTTGAAGAAATTTATTGATGTAACCTAATTTCGCACTTGTTTTGAATTTTTGTCAAGATTTCGAAAACATTAAGGTAGATCACTGCCTTTCCTAAACACCAAACCTTGTATTCACGGCAAATATATGCAGTTATGGACAGCCTGGTTGTTATTGTTGACCAGAGATTTGCAGTCATGGTGTCTACCTTTTCATTTTGGTCATTGGTGTCATGTCTGTGTGTCATCCGTCCGTCAAGCTGTTTACGCTTTCATATCTAGAGAGCAACCCCCCCCCCCCCCCCCCCCCAAGCCATGGTTATCACTGCTTATTGTTTGCATTTTGATTGTATTTAACAGTGCTATTGGCAGGACCTGGTTAGTCAATGTGGCTGGTGGTAATAACAAAAAATGCTCTCTGAAGTGGCTCAGAGAAATGTGTGGGCTGATGTGGTGTGGTGTGGTCTGGTGTGGTTGTGAAAATCAGACAAAAACTGGCTGCAAAAGCTATTCGGCAATCAGAAAGGCCATGCTGAATCTTTTTACTGGTTGAAAATAGAGACTTGTGGTTTTTGTTCATTCAACTCAGGATAGATTCCAGATTCTTTTGCCTGAGTGAAATCCAAGGGGAGATCACCCTTGTTTTCTCTTTAAGGTTCCGCTCCACAGTTTCGCACTATTGCACAGGGGTGAAATTCTAAACATAGTTGAAACTAAGGCCATGTAAAATAGAGATATATTTTTAGTATCAGATATATGATTACATTAGGTTTTTTGTTGGACACGAGAATTTGAAGTTTTGGTCCCAAAGTTGGAGTCTGATACATAGGGGTAAATTACCAGATGGATTATGGGAAACCGTGGCTTCGAAAAATTGGCTATTTTTTAAAATGTAATTTTTACACGGGTTTGTTACCAGACAGGTAACTGAAAAAGGAGACGGAAACATGTAAATTTTTTTTAGCATTTTAGAAACAGGGGATGCTCTGTTCCAGGGGTGGGTAGGTGAGGTTGGTGGGAAAATTCTGCTTTTGAGGCTGCTAGGTGGCTGAAAATGACTGGTTTCGGCATTTTTTCATGCAATTTTTATTATTCCACCCACATTCGGATTGTTTATTTCTACTTAGTCAGATAGTGTTATATGTTTTTGTGGATTTGGGAAATGTAATACATGTTATGAGTTAGATAACTAAGCTACAGAATATTTGCATTTGAAGAGAGTGTATGGCATGTCATATTTGAAAATGCCTGGAAAACTGTGGAGCGGAACCAAGAAGCGCGCGCAACTCACAGTGTTTTTCAAATTATAATGACATAAACTTAACAAAATTTAAAACAGTGTTTAAGGGGTCGTCAACATAAAACAGAATCCACCTCATGTGGACAAATAAATTGAACCGAAGAAGCTTGAGGCCTACAATCTCAGAAATTATCATGAATAAAGTAGTTGCAAAATAATTTGAGGAAATTATTTGAAACCACACCCCCGTGGGAACCCTAGGAAGTGAGGTAGTGCTGGTTTACTTTGGTAAACAAGCTCTGTTGTACTGGTAAAATAGGACCTGGTAAACAGTGCCTGGGGTGGAAGTCCTCTAAAATAGGCAGCATGTGACGATTAATTGGCTATACTTGACTTCATGTTGTGGTCACGATTAGACATTCTGCACAAGCATGTGGCTTTAAACAGCAATAAATAAATAAATAAATTGAAACCATACAGTTGTTAAATATTGTGTAGGACTGCATTCTTGCACTCTTGGGCTATATGATTTTTTGAATAGAAAATATTTCTAAATAATTTCGAAATAACAAAAATACAGTACAATAAACAGTTGCAGCATTGAAAAAAATAATTTGAGAAAAACCTACAAGTATTTCATTTGGGGCTGAATTGTTCCCTTGTGTGCCAACTTTGTTAACCTTTTACCCAATGCCGACAATATTAAAATTTATTATTTTAATTTAAATTTTCCAAAAAATGTCAACAACAGCACATCATGTGACCCCTCATCGGAATGAGCCCGTTCCAATGAGGGGTCACATGGTGTGCTTTTGTTGACATTTTTTGGAAAATTTTGAATTTTACGCAAAAGGATGGGGCCGATTCGTTAGGTAAAGGGTTAAGGACCAACTTTTCCCACAGGCTCAATCCGGACTTTGTTTTAGGTTGACCCATCTTGGCTTTGTTTTAGGTCGACTTATCTTGTGGGCCAACTTCTCTTGTGTACTGACTTCTGTGTTTGATAAAATTAAAACACTTGCCTAGGAGGTGGGTAAAGTGGCAGATTTTATGGACCCTGGAAGGCCATGTGTGTGCTTGCCAAAAAAGTGTGATGTTGATGTTCTACAGTGTTCCACTTGAAAAACATGACTGGTACGTGTAGAATAGAAAGTACCAGTCTGAGTAGCTGGGATGGAAGGAGATATGAATTGACCAGTCAGGAAATAGAGCAATTGACCAGTGCCTCAACAAACATAAATGGAATCTGATGTTTCTTAGTTAATGTGATCAGTTTGATACTTGGAACAATTTGACAAAGTGTCTTGCCACTGCTGTGTTGTATAGTGAAAGTTTGTGAGTATGCCTGTACCACCTTGTTATTCAGCTGATATGATCTCTTGGTTCAATCTTTGGGATGTGGAACCAGAATAACACAGGGTCATTCAGTGGTCCAGCATGAGTGTCTGGATGACTTTGTCTCTTAACGTGAGCTGAAAACACTTTCACCTGAAAATTCCCTAAAAAATAAAAAAAAAAACCTCTACCCCTTCAAATGGAAAAAAGAGCCAAAAATTTTGAAAAAATATCCACATATTTTCATCCGTAAAATTATTCTTTCATTCATGAATCACTCCGCAGTCAACACTTTTTTCTTCAAAAAACATTCATTATTTCTTTTTCATTTATCAGAAATGATGAAAAATTGCAGTGCAGTCAATGTGAATATTGGCAATTATAAAATAGTTCATGAATTTAATATATCCACTGGGATGAAAAAACAAGCAAAGTTACTTTTAAGTCATCTGGAAAGTGGCAATTGAATTTACTGATATCCAAATTACAAAACAAGGAAGCCAATTCCTGTTTTTATGATTTCAATTGTCAGATCAAAATCCACAAGTTTCTTCCCAGGCGTGATCACTTCCCACCTAATTTTTTATCTTGGCATTTTACCCCAATTTTGGGCCTATTTTATCCCCATTCTGGTAGCATTATCAATTTATCTCTCCAAACATCCTATAAATATTGTGGCCAAAAATAGGAAAGATGAAAATTTGTAAGGAAAAAATATCTCGCCCAACCAGTGTCAAAGGTGTTTTGGCCTGAAATTGTGGAAGCTTTCTTGCAGATCAGATCGCCCGTCTTCCACAGCTCCAACACCCCGGCGCTATCCACGAGAGCCGGGAATTACTTTGCGAATCTCGTGGCACTGAACTTGTCCCACTGGAGTCGGATGCTTTTCCTAACTTCTTAACGATTCACCGGGGTGTGGAGGGGAGGGGAGAAAACAACTTCGAAAGGAATCGAAACCAGATTTCCTGGTCAAAAGAAGAAACTATTATAGAAAGACCAAAAAACCACAACAAAGGGGGGACCTCCTACAAAAGTGTTAAAAAACTATAAGAAAAGTGGGGCATTTTATATAGATGGTAACGGCGAGCGCGAATCGGGGCAAAAACAAGCCACTGATGCGGAAAAACGGATATCGAAATTTTCCGTCACTTTTGGCCAAGTTCGATTTTCTTATCAAAATTCTCTATGACCAACTTCGATTCTAAGGTCGCACAGCAGTCTAGCGAAGACAGGATAGACAGTAGTTCGGGGCATCTTGGCAGGTGTCAAATCTTATTAAAAAAAAAATTCGAAACTCAGTAAAATTATGTTTCCCGGTCAGAATGAGAAATTATTACATAAGTGGGCACCTCTAACAAAAAGGCTAAAAAATTCTTACAAAAGAGGGGACCTCTTGCAAAAGGGCTAAAAAAATGTTACAAATATGGGACATTTTAAATTGATGAACAATCGAGAAAACGCGTGATTTCCGTTCAGTTCCTAATCGGGAGTGCGAATGGGGTTAAATAAAGCCAATGTGAAAGGAAAAACAGACATCAAAATTTTTCGCCAGTTTTGGCCAAGTTCGATTTTCTGATCAAAATTCTCTATGTCCAACTCGAAATCTCTGGACAGGTATGAAATGTTATGGAAAACACTCCGAAACTCATTAAAATCGTGTTTTCCGGTCAGAAGAAGAAACTATTACAAAAGGGCTGAAAAACTATTACAAAAGTGGGGACCTCTTATAAAAGGACTAAAAAATTCTTACAAAATTGGTGACCTCTTACATAAGGGCTAAAAAATTCTTACAAAAGTGGGGATCTCTTAAAAAAGGCTAAAAGATTCTTACAAAAGAGGTGACCTCTTACAAAAGGGCTAAACAATTCTTACAGAAGTGTGGACCTATTACAAAAGAGCAAATTATAACAAAAGTGGGCGCAACACGCGTGTAGCTCTATCTTAAAAAGATTAAGTGCTTATATTAGATAAAAGTAGGCTAAATCCGTCTATGAATTCAGCGGTTATCAGAATAATTCTTGGATAGATAACAATATTTTTTCTCAATTCATTTGTTTATTTTTTGGTGCTTATCGCCACCTCCGTGTTAAATATCTATATCGATGCGATAAATCATTTTTTTAAAAACTCAATGAAGTAAAAAAATAAAATAAAAAGAGAAACAGCTTTAATAACAGAAAAGACATTGCTTTGATTTTTCTGAAATCCTTAACTGGTAGTTTGCTGAAAGCCCATATTTATTCTAAAATAGAGGTTCTTTAATTTAAAGGCTTCATAATCTTTTGATGTGTTTAATATTACTTTTAAAGTGAAATTATTTAGTGTGTAGGGATTTCCTTTGTTACAATTTTTGGTAGAGTGCCCTTTCGACACCAGACCTTTAGATCAGTCTAATTTGGACAGAACGGCAAATATGGATGTGGTCTGCACGAATGGAGAAAAATTACCGGTATTTTCTTCCTTTAGGCGTCTGTTTTTGGTTTTAGGCCCCCTAAATGCTAATTTAAAACCCCTTGTTGTAGGTGTTCACCATTATCACTGGTTCCCTCCCACCATCTTTTGACGTAAGTTTACTCGACTAACTCGAAAAGGCTTCTTAGTTTCCCAGTGTCAAGCCAAAGGTCGTTTTGAATGTAAATACGCATGACGTTTTCTGGGAAATGCCACAAACATGAATATAATAGATCTCAAGCTTTAAGTGCATGATCATATGGAATTCGCCACAGAAAAGCAATCGCCGTCGACAGTGTCGTATACGACACTGTCGACGCCGATTGCTATTCTATGGCGAACTCTGTGGGTTGTTCAAAAAATTATTTATCTGTTGCATTGTTTGATTCGAAGGTAAGCTCTTAGCAATATGGCTTGCATCAGGGAAACCTGGCCAAACCATATATTGTCGAAACACTGCAAAACTTTGGAAAAAGTTTCAAACTCTGCATAATTTGGGCGTAATTATCTTATTTGGGCACAGCGTTTACCGTCGTTAGTTGGGAAGACATTAAAGGCCTGATAGGCACTGTCCCAAAAATCGCAACAAGGCAAAACAATTGATGACTAAAAATAATTTAGTACTCTACGAGTTAAAAGCTTGCTGAATGACAAAAACAATTTTCATTTTTTAAAAGGTGGAAATCATAAATTTTTATACAACTGGATTACTGTAACGCCCATTGATCACAAATAGAAAGGTATCTAAACCGTCGTCATCTTTTGGGGGAGAAAGTTACAATACATAAACAATATGCAACAAAATAACTCAAAAGTTTTTTAATTTTCCGATGTCTAGCAATGGCCGATAACTTTGTAAAGAATATACATTGAAGTTAAAGAAAAGTATCTCAACATGCCGCCATCTTGAAGGGAGGGGGGGGGGGGGGTTGAGGAGAGGGGGCGGAAGTTGCGATACATGAACAATAATTCTCTAAGGTTTTCAATTTCCTGACACCTCGCAGTTGCCGATCACCTTTTTAAAGAATACTCTATGTTCCAATAAGACTAAAATCCTCGCCCTCTGATTGGATGAGAGCTGGAGTAATTTCTTTTATGTTCAGTAGCAAATGTTACCGTCTGGCGTCATGAAATATTTGAAATGACGTCGCCCATTTAGTAAATGCTTCATCAACTTAGTGACTAGCAAGCCGCTTTTTCTGGATTCGTCACACGTCCCGCAGACGGTGTTCTGGATAAAGTATTGTTCAAATTACAAATCTATTTACTATTTGAACTAAGATGGAATGAATTTATTGTTTATTTATCCAGTGCCGCCGTTGGGTACACGAGAGGTTTATTTACTAAACCTGTGATCGATAAACGTTGCCTCGCAGAAGGCAAATTTTACGACCACAAGTTTAGTAAATAAGCCTCTTGTGTTTCACAATGTAGGTTTTGGGCTATGGGTAGTGTTTTATTGGAACATATACGTTATTGTGATGAGTTGACGGTGATATGGTCTGAGGTTTGCCTCGCGTCTCGGCTGAATATTAGCTCCCAGCCGCAAACTACAGACCATGTTACCGTCAATTCATCACAATAATTTATATTTACGTCATAAACAAAGTTAAAAAGAAACTTTCCGAATGTTTTAGTATACATGTACGCCCGCCTCGCAGTTTCCGATCGCGTTTTGACCCTTTACCTAATGTAACGGTAAAAACCGGCCAGCGCTATTAACAAAACTCGCCAATTAATTTTCATTATCTTTTTCAATTTTTACCTCAAAAACATAGGTTATATCCTCTCGTCGAGCTCGTTCCAATGAGGGGTCAGTACCTATGTTTTGAGACAAAAAATGAGAAAAATTAGTTATTCAAGAGTTTTTTTCGTCTGCGTTTCATGTTAGGTAAAGGATTAACAGACTTTAAACAAGTCATCATCCAGAACGTCAATAAATAACAAAATGGTGTTTACGGTGTTTAAGATTAAGGTTTGGAAAAGTTTCTTAACTCGAACGATCTCATGTACTAGATTTGTTTCCAGATATTTGGGGTAACTCCAGCCATAGATGATTTTAAATAATTTGCCCCCGTTTATAATTCTCACTGAAATTCGGGAGCAAACTTTCAACAATCACGGGAAACCCGCTTCTATGAGTTTAGTTATAGACAAGCATTTAGTCGAGTTTTATGCATTTTGTTTGCAAGTGTCGTCTGCTCTTGATGGTAGGTAAAGGGTTAACCCTTTACCTAAGATAACGGCCAAAACCGGCCAGCGCTATTCCCAAAAATCGCCAATTAATTTTCATTATTTTTTTCATTTTTTGTCTCAAAAACATAGGTTATGACCCCTCGTTGGAACGAGCTCGTGGAGCTCGTGCAACTAAAAATGTAGAGAAAAATGTTTAAAATGCAGGGTATGAGGGGTTAATCATGGAACAATGATACTGAGGAACATGTGTGATGAATATAAGTGCCATGGGAAGAGAAGGAGCACAGCAGCTGACCTAAACACTAAGTTAAACATGAAATTCTGAGCTAAACAGAAAACTAAACGCAACTAAAAATTTCAAGAAAAATGTTTAAAATGCAGGGTATGAGGGGTTAATCATGGAACAATGATACTGAGGAACATGTACGATGAATATAAGTGCCATGGGAAGAGAAGGAGCACAGCAGCTGACGTAAACACTAAGTTAAACATGAAATTCTGAGCTAAACAGAAAACTAAACGCAACTAAAAATTTCAAGAAAAATGTTTAAAATGCAGGGTATGAGGGGTTAATCATGGAACAATGATACTGAGGAACATGTATGATGAAAATAATTGCCATGGGAAGAGAAGGAGCACAGCAGCTGACCTAAACACTAAGTTAAACATGAAATTCCGAGCTAAACAGAAAACATAGGTTATGACCCCTCGTTGGAACGAGCTCGTGGAGCTCGTTCCAACGAGGGGGTCATAACCTATGTTTTTGAGACAAAAAATGAAAAAAATTTGTTATTCAAGAATTATTTTTGCAAGTGTCGTCTGCTTTTCAGTTTAGGTAAAGGGTTAAAGAATAGACTTTGATGTCTGAGCAATTCAAATTTAATATTTATAACATATTTTAGTTATTATTATCAGAAAACAAGGGTCGAGACTAAAAGGTTGATACCATGTCACTAGTCTTTGAACACCGTGACGTTTGATCAAGTATAAAATCTGTTACGCCGTGACAAACAATTACTCCACCCCAGCCCATTCGCAATGGATTTGCATACAGTATGGAAACATTCTGCATTGAAAGTTTATGTACTATTCAAGAGAAGATTTCCCTTCACAAGCATTGTATTTATGAGGGGTGGTTCTCCATCATTCATTTATATTTATTTGTTTATTAAGGTTTAACGACATTTCAACAGCCAAGGTCATATCGTGTGTCGGTGACAGTTTAACAGGTGGAGGAAGCCGGAGTACCCGGGGAGAACTACCGAGCAACGACGAGCAGCTGCCAGCTCCCCAAATATCGTAACTGCAGCACAGGTAGGGTTAGGTTGGTTGAAGACATGCGCACCATCGACGTGCAGTACGCCTTAGCACACGGCGTCATCGGGCCCTCACATGGACAATCGGGGTTAAGTGCCTTGCCCAAGGACATAACGCGGGAGTTCGATTCGATCGCTCCAAGGATTAACCGGCTCGACTTTGCTTAACTTCGGTGATTTGCCGTGAACCGGTTACCGCAACGCCACCACGCCCCACCATCATTCGATGAACATTCTAATGCCGCTATTATGGATTATATCAAATGGTTTGAGGCATTGTGTTTTCGCTGAACAGTACACAAAACAACCATGTCCTACATCCCTATAAAGTCTCTTGATTGGTCAGAATGCTTTGGACAAATGGCCATGGCAAAGGGTTCACCTAACATCCAAGGTATACGAGGGCGTGCAACATCCAAGGTATCAGCGCACACGAAACCTCGGAGTATATGGTTCAAAGGAAAGCTTTCCGCTTTCGTTCGCCTCGATATAAAAATCGAACTAAAAAAGATGAAAACAATCACAAATGTCATCAGATTTCTGACAATTTGATCCGATTTTGCTGTTATAAATTAAATAGTCGAATAATTAAATGAAACAACTTAAGAAAAATAAAATAAGAGCAAATATCGTCCACTCAGTCATCCCCCCCTCCCCTAGAGGCTTATTGTTACTCGGGGGAGATATGTGAACAAAATACTGTTTACTCGTTTCCTTATTGACCCAAGGGGTGTAACTCTATCTGCTGTCTTCTGTGTTTGAAAAAACAAAACAGTTATTCACGAATTTGGTCCACCTTTTTACGGAGTGTGAGAAACGCGTCCACAAATTTTTTCCTACCCTGCTTCTGTTGTGTTTCAAACTGGACAAAAACTTTATCTCCGTCATCATGTATGGTATATGGAGATTTAATACCTGGCTGTCTCATTTAAACAGCTCGCCTGTGGCTAGGTGTTTAAAAACTGACATCCGGGTATTAAATCTCCATATACCATACATGCTTGCGGAGATAACTTATTATCTAATTTTTATCTCTGGATAGATTTCTGCAGATGAATTTACATTTTTGGTCTGTGCTACTAACTAATTTAGAACTTTAAGATACCTTTTACATCTAATACTTAGGTGTTTTATATCAGAAGTCAAATTTATTTTATTATCAAATAATAATTTAATCATTTGCCTCGCCTCTGCAAACTTGGTTGAAAGCATACAGCGTGAAGATTGTCAAAATCGTATAAACCAAATCACGTAATTATTTGGAATGTATACACGTTCGCACACATCCGATCCAACTTTGAAGGCTCTGGAAGCCCCGCCCACTCAACTCAAATTGTCACCGTGAGGGCGTGACGGCAGACTGATAGATGGATAACAAGCTTGTAAACAAAGATCAATGATCGATTTTTCATCGCCTCCATTCAGCGAGAATATAATGATAATTTCTCGGGAACAATTGAATTTAATAAAATATACCGAAGTGGGAGACGAATGAAAAGATCATATATCCAAACATGCTTTTGGGGGAACTTAAAAAAATGTTTTTAATGCTATTGTTACGTGACTTGCTAAATATCTGTCGTTTGCGATCGAAAATCAAAACAACAAACAATTTGACAATGATTGACGTGTTTGTGACACACTTTCCTGATTTTGACTGTTGTCTTTTGCAAAAATTAAAAGTTTTTCGTTCACGTACACAGAGTTTTTATATTTTAATATTACAGCCGGATTAAATTATAAGAAATAACTGTTGTTTTCCTTCGGTTTATGCGATATAAACCGAAAATTTTCAGCACTAGCTTAATCATAACTCGCTACGCGAGTTATGAAGCTTGTGCTGAAAATTTTTGGTTTATATAGCATAAACCGAAGGAGAACAGCAGTTATTTCTTAAATAAACCCAGGAAATTCACTTAGTTGACGTACACAACTGTCTGGTTGTGATTCGATTGTAAACACGATATCAAATCTGATACAAATTTTTGGACCTACACATGGTCATGATAAATCATTTATCTAACAATCCCGTTACATAAAGCCCGTTTCCCCCATTTTTAAGTTTAAATTGGGTTGAAATTGATCAAAATTTTGAATTTCAGGAAGTATATTTTAATGCGTTAAAACAATGCATATATGTGAATCGTCCATATATACCGGAAACTGAATCTGTTTGATTCGGAATCGGAATGGTGGGGGTTGATACAAATGTTTTGGGGCGCAAATTAACCCTTTGAACCCTAGCGGCCGCTTTTCCGGGAAGGAAAACGATATATTATAACGTCATTAAACAGGATGGCTGTTCAGTAAATGTGTAAAGTAGACCAATCAATATTTCGGGGCTGCACGTTGAAAATATTGTTTGGTCTACCCTAAATAATGAATATGGACTCTTCTAATTGCTGCCATTGAACTGGCATGGAAGATACCATGAGAGTTCAAAGGGTTAAGTTGATTGTTAGATAAAATACTTGAGTGGAGACTGTGACAAGGTGTAATATTTACAACTTGAGCTGTGAGATCGATTCGAGATCCTCTGTGTGATTCGACTGACCAGAAATTCAAGATTGGCAGGGCTCCACTACATAACTACCACGCCAGCTCTTCAGGGCTGTCGAAATTCATTCATCAGTACTGGAAAACGAGACCTTAACTTTTCCAGACTTTTATTTCGAGAGTTTATCTCGCAGTTTGTGCTTATTATCTCCATATTTCGACTTTTCATCTCCAAATATCGAGATTTTAAAATGAAATTTCGAAAAACTCAATGTGTCACCAGTTTGCTTCCGTTCCAATATGTGCCTGTAGGTGCAGTTTTAACTTGCAGGTAGATGGAAGAAGGATGGTCGTAACCTTCGGCAGTACATACAGTTCAGAACAATTGTTAAAGATGTTCAGTATAACAACGACACAGGCAATTTTACAGTAAAAACTAAGAACTTGGATGAAGATAGACACGGAAACCCGGAACTCTTTACGCACGTCATAGTAGCCGTGGGTATCTTCAACACACCTAATACCCCTCATATTAATGGAATGGAGACCTTCCCTGGTAAAATCCTACATTCACACGACCTACGCAATGCTGATGAATTTCGTGGAAAAAAAGTACTTGTAATTGGTTCTGGTAACTCCGCTGAAGATATTTCTCTTCTGTACTTGAAATATGGAGCAGATGGAATCATTTGTGCATGGAGAACAGAGCCTCTTGACTATAAGTGGCCTAAAGGAATTGAAGGACGGCCGCTTGCTCATAAAATACACAACAGAGCCATATTTTTCAAAGATGGAACGACTGCTGAGGTTGATGCAATAGTTTTGTGTACAGGATATCTATTTCATTATCCGTTCCTACCCGATGACTTACGTTTGAAATGCGATTTATCATTATACTCCCCGAACTTGTACAAAGGAACGGTTTGGATGAATGGCGGAAATAGAAAACTGCTATACCTTGGAGCGTTTAAACAAATATACGCACAAACATTATTCGATGCACAGTCGCTGTGGGCGAGCAAGTTCATCACTGGAGACCTTCCAGATAATGACATGAGTGAGGACGAGATGAGAGTGGATGCTGCGAAATGGAGAAACAGGGCGCTTGAGATAAAGAATAGATTCGAAGCTGTCGACTTCCAGACAGAATTTTTCTTTGAATTCATTGTGCATACGAATTACGATAAAAAATCCCTTAACGCTAAAAACTATTTCAAGAGGGTTCTCACTGCGAGGAATCGTGATGTTTGTACATATCGAGATAAATCATTTGCTTCACTGTATACGGGTAAACCGTCACCTCTGCCTCACAAGACTTATATGGAGGCATTCGACGACTCTCTGGATACTTTTGTCAACCAAATGCCACATTAACTGGTATAGTGCTGGACGCCCATATTTGGGCTTTAATATGACGAGCATAAAGCACATCCCAAAGGTTTCATATTCTGTGGATGTGCTTCATGTTGCTTTAGAAGTGAAATTGCTTAGTCAGAGTGGGTCTGCCTTGTTACAATTTATGGGAGAGCGCCCGCGTCTTGCACTCTCTCATAATTTGTAATAAGGCAAAGACACATGAACAAATTTTGATGACCAAAAATAACTTAGCAGTCTACTAGTTAACCATTTTAACCCGAACGACCGCTTTATCCAATCCAGGCACATGATACAACACAGTTTCATTAAGGAGGGTGGCTGCAAAGTGAATGTGTGGTGTAGACCAATCAATATTTTCAACGTGCAGCTCCAGAGCTGCACGTTGAAAATATTAATTGGTCTTTCCACATATAATGAACATGAATTCTTCCAATTGCTGCTATTGAACTCATATGGAAGATACCACCAATGTTTAAAGGGTTAAAAACCAGCAACGATAAACCTGTTAAGTTGACCGTAAAGATATTATAATATACTCGGGGGGGGGGGGGGGGGGCACTAAAAATTTGCAAGACGTGACGTCCTATTTTTTATTCAGCTCCTTTTTACACCCACCCACCCCTACGTGCAAATTTTCTACTACCGTTCTCAGACTCCCACCCCCCCACTCTCCCATTCAAATCCAAAATAAACTTATAAACTTAGTAGGCACAGATGTCTTTAGGGGGGTTTCATAATTGTTCTTAAACTGGTACCACCAATTTAAACCTCTGTGGGCTGCTGTGGGCCCCAATCTACAAATGACAAGCTGTTCATTATCAGGCTTGGCCAGAGCAGGTGTACATATACGGGAACAAATTTTCATTTGAATTGTTCTGTCAGTATTCTCAGGTGTTTGCTACTTTTCTCTTCTATCCATACAAATCTTATTAATAAATAAATAACTTGGGTTGAAATTTGTGCACAAAAGAGAATTTTCCCAAAATATTATCTGCACATTTTCTACATTTCGAACAAGACACCCACCCCTACTAACGTGTGGCATTTTCCCAGAATAAGCCCAATATTCTTTCTCACATATAAAGCCTCCCGATGTTGTATTTATGTTAAGAGTGTGATGTACAACATCATCTTTAAGGTTTGAAACACAAATGATGGTATATATTAGCTGGTATATTGATATATTTTTAAAAAAATTCAAAAAATTGCACACGTTGGAAATGCACATTTTTGGCGCACTCAAGAGACCCCCCCCCCCCCCCACGTCACGTCTTGCCAATTTTTGGAGCCCCCCCCCCCCCCCCCTTCCCTGATATACTACTCAAAATTCGTTAACGACCACCCATTCTCATCGGCATATTTGTGCATAAAAGATAAAGACTGATATTTTTATGTTCAAATAAGGCTAAACATCTCTCCCTTCGATTGGATTGGCTCGCAAAGTTTTTTCTGCTTACGGCTCCAGTACCATATGTTACCGTCTGAAATCACCACTCGAAATATTTGAAATGACGTTACCCGTTTCGTAATTATTCCGTCAACGGTGTGGTTGGCAAAATGCTTCCTTTTTGTAGATTTTTCACACTTGCAGCAAGCGATATTCCAAATGAATTGCTGTTTCAATCACAAATAAGTGTACGTTTTGAAGTAAGACAATCTAGAAAATCAAAGAGTGCAAAAAAGTTGTCCTCCACAGATTGCTTGGGAGTTCAATTGCATCTGAAATTTTTAATGCAAAAACTTGTATGTTATTTTTGTTATATTCGCCTCAAAGTATTAATATTCTAACTGAAAAATTGAACTACATTCATTCAACTACATAGTGAAAATATTGGCACACACATCTCATTATTCAAAATGTTGCATTCAATTCTTGTATGACTGTCTTCTACACTCAAAATGTATCGAAATGCAACATAGAATGGGCCATGAATTATTGAGAATCAATGCAACATTGACAAATCGTCTCCTGAGTTCCAATGTGTTCTCTGTGCCAGTAGGCACAGAGAACTCATTGGAACTCTGGGGACGAAATGATAATAGATTTTAACGGCAGTCCCAAACACTGGTCTGGCATTCCAGAAAATCAAGGTGTGCAAAAAAATTGCCCTCTTCAATTTAATTTTTTTAGGCGTGCAGCACTCCTGCGGTCCTAAAGAATGCCAGGCCTGGTGAGATGAAGTGACCTCAACATCTGTTATTTATTGATTATTTGTCCGGTATGAAGCCGAGGGGTACACGAAAGGTTTATTTACTAAATTTATGATCATTAAAAGTTGCCTTGTTAATTTCACGATGTGCGTTTTGAATTATAAGTATAGTCTTATTAGAACATAAATGTTATTGCGATGAATTGACGATACAAGGTCTGAGGTTTGCGGCTCGGACCGTATGTTCACCCGAGACGCGAAGCAAACCTCAGACCATATTACAGTCAATTCATCACCATAACTCCGACACGAGGTACCCTGGCTGTCGAAAGTGTCGTTAAACTCCAATAAATAAATAAATAAATAAATAAATAAATAAATAAATAAATAAATAAATAAATAAATAAATAAAGCTTCTTTGTTTATTGGGTATCAACAGTATTTTCAACAACCTGGGTCATGTCGCAATTTTACAGGCGATGGATGTCGTGGTAGCCGGAGAGCTTCACAGAGCAAAGGTTGCATTGACCTTGATGGGCCAATCGTGAATTTTGTGTGCACTATCAAATGGTGGTAAAATGCTATGTAACATCCATTGTTTTATCTCCTTTTACTAAAAACCATAGTCCGAACACGAACAAGCTGGTGTTTATGCTCATTTCATTGTTGACCCTTACTGTGAACTTGACCATGGTTGGTCGAACTCGAATTTTGTATATGACACACCGTCTAGTCGAGGTCCATATATTGTGTAAGTTTCATTGTGATATCTATATCCACTAAAAGGTCTTGGGCTAGTTTCGGAAAATGTCTGCCATTCCATGTTTTGGCCTTTATATACGACTTTGCCCTTGGTGGGTCGATTGTGTTGTGAATTTTGAACGCGACAAACCGTCCCGTGGCGACACACACACAGAACGACACACGTGTATGAATGGGTTAGTCGATATGGCACGAGTGCCAGCGCGAAAGGATAGAACGAGAGGCCGCAGGCTTCGAGTTTTATCCTTCCGCGATGGCACAAGTGCCACATCGATTAACCTATTCACACATGCGTGTTGTTCTGTATTTATTACACGCCTTCACGTCTATAAAACAATTATTAGAAGGACACTCAGTAATTCATTTGACAACTATCAACAAAAAGAACACATTTGATCGCCAACCAAATTTGCGAGGGGAATCCGTGTTACTATTTCGTCCCCTAAGTTCCAATATGTCCTATGTGCCTACTGCCACATAGAACACGTCGCTGACTAATCAAGTCGTATTACGGGGCACGATTTGTAGAAAATTTCAGTGAGATATCGCTTCTTTATAAAAATAGTCCTGCAACGATTTCTGTTCCCCATATGTGTGCGGAGCGGGTATTCATTTTCCGCATGGCTTAATGTTGCTGTAGATTGGGGATCTCATAGAATAGGCGTGTCATAAATAATGTTCTGTACAGTTAAAACTAGAAGTCCTGTCATGAAATGCGCACAAATAGCATGTCGATTTGCGCGTTAATGTATGCGTTATGACCATAGTAAGGATATCGAATTCTGTACATATGGCCTGTGCACGAGCAATGTTTCAGCCAATGGACCTCCGGGTAACCCGGAGGTCCATTGGCAGAAACATTGCCTGTGTTTGCTCTTAGTAACCAGGAGAATCTGCCATGCTTTGGATGCCATTCGATATGGCAATTGCGCGCAATTTCTACGCGCAATTAACCCTTGATAAGCGCACAGTTCGCGACATGACTTCTGGTTTTAACTGTAAGTATCATTATGATAACGCTTCCCATTAGAAAGTTATGGCCCGCACTTAAAAAGTTGATGTGCATGTTCATTCCACGTGCTGATCTCTATCTGTGACCTTGATCTTGGTGGGTCAGTCGTGAATTTTATAGACGACACTCCGTCTAATGGTTGTACATATGTTGTGTTGGTTTCATTGTGATAACTCTTCCCGTTACAAAAAAAAGTTATGGTACTCACATGAAAAAGCTCTATCGATATCTCAACCCATTAAACAGTTACGAAAATAGTGTTTTTGACGGCCATCTTGGACGCCATCTTCAAAATCCGAAGTTGCCCAAGGTTTCCAGAGTGGCATTATTCAACGACATTGCAAGGTTATCACTCTGCTGCTGGACAACATGTACATGCATATTCATGAATAAAGATTTTACGCTTTCCATTCGACGCAGTTCAAAATCTTGACTACCCTTTTGATGGTAGTAGGTATAAAAGGAGAGTATACTATCACTTTCTACATGTACGTTTACAACATACGTACACGATGCGTTCACCAACGTGGAATTCGGTGTTAAATCGCACGCTTGTTCACAAAAACGTACATTGATCTTGAATCCCCCATGTTTTTTGTGACTCCTAGATCGCACTTTTAACGTTCAAATACTCGTGGTGAACGCGCGTTTTTTAAAAAAAGGCGAAATTGTACATCGTCACTTTTATCTTTCACTTTAAAAATTTTCGTCGACGTTCTCATCGCAGATCAGACCATCGATCCATCGTTGGCGAACGCGAGCAAAAAATTCTGGGCTAGATAAAAAAAACGGTCTGCGGATTCTGCATCAGTGATCCAGAACTCTCCATTGTTTTGAGGCGGTGGGTTTTTCCCATTTATGACGTCATTAGGGGAATTTCCAAACTCAGCTAATCGACCGATCGGATCACTCGATTCTCCGCCAATCGACAGATTGGATCGCTCGATTCTCCGCCAATCGACCGATCGGATCGCTCGATTCTCGTAAATTCGATCATACGGAGTTATCTCCCCTCGTCGTGGGGTGGGGGAATATCCTAGGAAATAAATAAAAGTGATTGATATATATAGGAGAAAAAAAAAAAAAAAAAATAATAGTTATTTAGAAAATTAAATACATCAAATCGAATAGATAATCAAAACGTAAATCATGAGTGATTCTCAGGATATTAGAGTGACGTTTCTTTTAAAAATGCTGATGAGAGCCTACGCATTCTGCGTGAACGAACAACTAGGTCGTCTCTTGTTAGAACGATGATCGGATGTCGCGATCACCTAGACTTCGATCACGAGAATCATTCGTGTCTGTGGATGGAAAGGGATGATATGGTCGTCTAGTATTTCGAACCGGCGTTCGAACGCGTTCAAATCAATGAAGTGATCGCGTTTTGGAAGAGATTACTCTACTGTAAGGATCAAAGCAAGCCTACAGTTTCGGAAGAACTGAAATTGGCGCGTAAAAGTCTGACTTTAGAAGACAAGGGATGCGTCATGAAATTATTGTTCAACGAAGCATAAGTTTTCTCGTTGATATAAAATAAGGGAGAATAGAAAATAAAAATAAATACACACATAAATTTTTTTTATCTAATATTAGAAAGAAGAAAACAAAAATGAGAACCAGAGATAAATTGTATCCGGCGTTAGTGGACGACGAGGACGAGAAGCCGAACGGCGTTTTGCCGACGGCGCCGTCGCTAGAAGAAAGAGAAAAAGGAGAGAGGTATCGCATCGATCAAATCAATAGAATCCAAGAGTATCTAATTCGAGAGAGAAATTCTCGTCATTCCCTCAAGAAGAAGTATTCGCGTTTCGTGACAGTCGTCAACGCGATCGACACGACACTCATCACGATTTCCCTGGGTTTACACGCGGCCGGCATCGGATCTTTGTCGACCGCGGTCGGCATTCCGATCGTGTTGACCGTAGAAGGAGTGGCTCTCGCCGCCGGATTGTTTAGCACGCTCGGAAACTTTTTGAGTAGGAAATTATATCTGAAGGCGAGGAAACACGACAAGATTCGCGTCTTGGCCAACTCCAAGATCGACACGATATCCGAAATGATCTCTATGGCATTGAAAGACGGTAGGATATCGGACGGAGAATACTTCGCGATATTGAGCGAGAAAACGAAATACGATGCCATGAAAGAAGCCGTGAGAATCAAGACTCGTCAGATCATCAAGGAAGAGATGAAGGATTCTCTCGTGGAAAAGGGGAGGAAAGAGGCCAGGGAGGAATTCAGTAAGATGATAGAACTCAAGAGCAGCGACTGAAAAAAAAAAATATATATAATAAGAACAGAATTTTAAAAAAAAAATATTAAATTTATATATAAAATAAAAAAACGAAATTAATTTAAATAACTCTTAAAAAATGTATTGAGTAAAGTGTAAGAGAGTTACCGAGATGAGTAATTCTAGAGAAGTGCGAACTAAAAACGACAGACAGATGCTTCGCGGAATTTGCGACGTGTGTGGTTCTGTCAAGACGCGATTCATCAAAAAAAAGAATGCGAGCAAAGGTAAAGGCATCATGAATAAAATGATCAACAATCTACCTTTCGAAATGCATCTGCCCGGTCACAGTTTCACGGGACCCGGAACGAAATTGAACAAGAGACTCAACGCTGATCTGACTCCCAAATCTTGGAGCAAACCTGTGAATAGGGTGGACGTGGCTGCGTATGATCACGATCTGTGCTACGCCGGACATCCCAACACCAAGACTCGCAACGACGTCTGTGACAAAAATATGTTGGGGAGATTGAGAGGCATATCGAATCCGACCAGGAGAGAGAAGATGGAACGTTCGCTGGTCGGCAATCTGATCGGTGCGAAACGTCGATTCGGATGGGGCATTCAAAAAATAAAAGCGCATCTGAAAAGAAGAAAAAACAATTATTGACGAGCGAATTGGCCGAGGAATTACTCAAACCCATAGTGCGTAAATTTCGAAAGAGAAGGGTGTTCGTGAAGGGTCTGGATGATATTTGGTCTGCCGACTTGGTCGACATGAGATCGTTTTCGAGGTGGAACGAGGGCGTCAAATATCTATTGACGGTCATCGACGTGTTTTCCAAATACGGTTGGATCTGATCTTTGAAGAATAAATCGGGACCTCTCGTCGCCGAGGCTCTGAAGAGCGTGTTCAACTCGTCTTCTCGAAAACCGAGTAAATTGTGGGTGGATAAGGGAAAGGAATTCTACAACAAGGACGTTCGTCGATTGGTAGATCTCTACTCGATCGAAAACGAAGAGAAAGCCAGCGTGGTGGAACATTGGAATCAAACGATGAAGGAAAAGATGCATAGATACTTCACGGCGAATTCGACCAAGAAATACATATACGCTCTGAACGGTCTGGTCAAAGATTACAACAACACCCGACACAGATCGATCAAGATGACTCCCGCAGAAGCTAGCGATCCTCGAAACGAAAAACGGGTCTACGTGAATCTATATCCCGAGAGATCTAAGATCAGGAAGAAGTCTAGAACGCCGAAATTTGTGGTCGGCGATCGAGTGAGAATCTATGCTTATAAGAAGCACTTCGAAAAGGGTTATACTCCTCGATGGACCTCAGAAATCTTCATAATCAGCAAAATATTTCACACCGATCCGGTGACTTACGAAATCGAAGCTTTGGATGGAGAAGAGATCATCGGAAAATTTTACGAACAACAATTACAGAAGACAGTTTTGATGAAGAAGACAAAATTTTTTTTTATTTACTCTCTTTGACATTTTCTTGTTTACACACATATATATATAAGAGAGAAAAAAATAATAAAAATAATTAAAAACTATTTTTAGATAAAGAAAGCAAGTTAATTAATAAACAAAAAACTAAAAAAAACCTTTAAAATGACAAACATACTAGATATAGCACAAAGCATAGTGAAAGATGAAAGTATTCAAGAATATGAGGTTCACGAATATGAACCGGTAACCGGGACGAGTTTGAACAATGCGGGAGAGATAAGAATCAACGTCGAAACTCAAGATCTATTCGTACATCCTAGCGAGAGTTACATAGTGGTGCAGGGACGTCTCACCAAGGAAGATGGGAGCGACTACGCCGACGACGACATGGTTACTCTAGCTAATAATGGCACCATGCATCTATTCAGTAACATAAAATAATGCTATCCGGACAAGAGATAGAATCTGTGTTTCATCCCGGTCAGGCCACCACGATGTTCAGACTCTTGACGTATCCTGATGATTTTTCGAAATCCAGAGGACTTAATCAGTTGTGGGTGAAAGACACCGTAGGCCTTGCTAGTGCAGGCACCGCCGCGATATTCGACTACATCGTCAAGACGTCCGGATCTAAAGGAACGTTTTCGTTCAGGATACCTTTGAAACACATCTTCGGATTTGTGGACGATTACAACAAGATCATGTATGGATTCAAACACAATCTGACGTTGATTCGAAAAGGAAACGACGATGCAATAGTGAGACTCACTGCGACCGATGCGGGTAAGATAACTCTACACAAGATATCGTGGTTTGTTCCTTCGATCGTGGAGAAAGCGTGTCTCTACAAGATCATAGAATCCAAGAGTAAATTACCCGTGGGATTTAGAATGAGACAGTGCGACACGGCTAGCATTCCTCCCTCCACGAATCACTTCGATTGGAGATTGACGGTGAAATCCGCTTCCGAGAGACCGCGTTTCATCGTGGTTGCGTTTCAGACCGATAGGGATGGGTCTCAGGAAAAGAATGCGTCGCTGTTCGATCACTGCAGTTTGAGAAACATGCAAGTGTTTCTGAACGCCACGAGATATCCAGCAATTGATTACAACGCGTCGTTCGACAAGAATGATTTCTGCAGACTGTACGGCGACGCCGCTGATTTTAGAAAGAAGTATCACAGTCTAGACGAATTGATGAGCAACCCCAACATATCTCCCGGCGAATACAAGTCAATGTATCCCATGTTCGTATTCGACGTCAGTAAACAGAGCAAACGACTCAAGAGTAGCGTCTTAGACATTCAGATCAAGATGCAATTCGATAGGAATGTGCTGAGAAAAACCGAAGCCTTCGCCCTAGTCCTGTCGGACAGAGAATTACAATTCGAATCAGATGGAAATAAGATGTCGATCATTCGATGAGAGACGAGTGTGAAAAAAAAAAAAAAACAAAAAAAAAAAAAAATAAAAAGTAATGAGTCATTATTAAAAACAAAAAACAAAAAAAGAATAAAAAAATAAATTCGTTTTTAATGATATTTTTTATAACAAAAAAAAAAGTTTCATCCGAGAAAAAATCGTCTTTTTTCAACATTCTCGACGTACAAAATGTTACAATTCCTAAGTAGTCACATAGAAAACGAAATACACGTTCCATTTTCGAGTTTGAAAAAAAAAGAAGATATTTACGATTACGTTCTGAATTATTTAAAAGATCGCATGCTATTCACTCGAGAGAAACAAAAAGGATATTTCGTGATGAAGATATTAAAACTCGAAGAGATCTTAGATTGTTCGATCCTGTGCGATCGTCTCTCCGTTTCCGTCAGATGTTCCATCCTGTGTTGCATGCCAAAAAACAAAAAAAAAGATGTGGAAAAATGGTTAGGTAAACAGCGGGATAGATGGTTGGAAATGAAAAGAATGAGACGCTTTCCACCATCACCACTACCTTCTGAAGAGAATGGTAATGATGCGAGTGTTACCAAGAAATGCACAACATTCGTTCATAATTATGATTCGGTTCAACAAAAGTGTTGTTATAAACGTATCATATCACAAAGAAAAAGAAAAAAAGAAGAAGAATCGACGCTGAAAATTGAGAAAAAAGGAAATGTCATTATAATATATGGTGATAGTGAAGAAGAAGGAAAACAAAAAAAAAAGTAATGAGATCATTTTTAGATCTAATTTTTTTTGTTTTTTTGTTTTTAATAATCACACATTATTTTTTTTTTTAAATTCATTATTTTCCACGCGTTCACTGTTTGTTCAAAGAATCCAGTTCGATCAGTAGACTCACCACGGAAGTGGTGGCTTCGGGATTATTGGTTTTCATGATGAAATTAATCCTGTCACCGGCGTTCACTTTGAGAGGCGTGCCGAATGTGCTAACATTCGCATGTTGATTCTCAGTCTTTTCGACGCTGTATCTCTTATCGCTCTCTACACCATTCACCATGAGATTGACGACCGCTCTGTTATTCAAATCCGAGGAAGCCAGACTCATTCGAAGGATTTCACCTCCCAACAGTATGGGATATCCCACCTGACCATGTTTCGATCCGCTATCTCCATTTCCGAAAGACCACTCAGCTTTTCCCTCATCTAAGGTGCTGGCCTCTTCGGCCCACACGGTGATCAATTGTCTAGCATATTTGACTTTCTCCACCACCGAAATCAGGGTGCAGGCATCCGTCGTGTTCACGGGATCCGGTAGATTCGTGAGCGCGTGTCCACCCATGTCTAGTTTACCTTCCATGATATCGCCCTTTCTCCAGACCGAGTTGTCGTCCACGTACTTCCTGCTGACCGTGCTGGAATCGAATTCGGGATCATGACTGAGTCCAAATAAATTCTTACCGTTCATGTCAATGCCACCCTCCATGGTTCCGCCAGATCGTTTGTTCAGGTAGAGATCATCCACTTGCGATTCTACATATTCTTGTGATCGTATCATGGCAGAATCTACATAGCCCTTGTTGACCGCGGTTGAGTCTGCATCCGTGTCGTCAATCTTTGACAGATTCAATATCTTGTGGAATCCCGCATTCAGATCTGATTTCATTTCTCGTCTGTCAGACTTTCTCTGTTCCAGATCTACGTAGTGTTTGGTCGCCATGTCCTTGAGATTCATGGGAGTGGCCACGTTCGTTATCTTGTTAGAATTGGCGTTCAATTCCGAGTGCATCATTTTCAGAATGTATCTATTTCTCAGGTGTTTGCAGAATCTCGCGTGAGAGTTGTCCGCGTATTTCTTGGTTGTGGCATCGGTGGGATCTACAGGATTTGCGACGTTCACCAAACGTTTGGATTTCAGATCCAGATCGTCGGTCATGGTTTTATCCACGTAATTATCTAGCAGGATTTGTTCGAAATCGGCGTTCCCCCTGTCGACGTATTTTTTAGTCGCAGCATCTGCAAAATCTATTGGCTCGGGAAGATTGTAGAGCTTCTTATCATTCATGTTCAAAGGTTCTTCTCAATGTTTGTATCTCCAAACGTAACGTTCGTCCAAGTTCGCAACGTCGTAACCATCGTCAACTTCGAACGTCTTCCTCTTCTTTCTCGGGTTGACTTTTTCGTCGTCGCTTCTACCAAATTTATCGACTGGCATGTTGTTGTGGGATTTTCTTTTTGTTTTTTAGAAAAATATGTTCAAACGCAGTTTATTAAAAATGAACTATGTTATTTTATTTTTCGTTTTTATTCGATTAAAATTTTTTAAAATATTTTTTATCTTTATATATACTATAAAAAAAATCTCTCTCTAATGTAAATCATTGAGAATGTCTTGAAATCGATCTCCTTCAGACCATCTCTTGAGAACGTAGAGACATAGGTGACCACAAAACACTTGATGTGGTGATTGCACTTGTTCCGTGTTGTAACGAACCATCGATTTGTTGAAATAGTTCTTTATTTATTTTGGCGGCGAGATTCCGTAGCTGTCGAAATAATAATTTTTCTTCTTCCCGTTCTTCGTCCACGCCACCCAGTGAGTGCCTTCACCCAATGAATCGTCTAGATTTAAAATTCCGCATTCCGATTGTCGAGGTCTTCTCTTCGGCAAGGCATCTCTGGAAAACACTCCTAGAAAATCTTTGATTTTCAAATCTTTTGCCGCATTCAACAGATCGATGTTGGATATGGGTTCGTTGGGTAAGATGACACCTTCTACGGATATCTTTATTTTCTTATTCATAAATGCGTATATATATTTTTTTATTTATTTTATTATAATTTACTAAAAATGACGTTATTTTTTTTCTATTTTTTTCTTTTTCTTTTTAAACTAACTTTCTCGATGTCACTATCGATTTCTATAATTTTGTGTTCATCTAATTCTTCTTGATTTTCTGGAATCCTATCATCCGCAATCGTATCTGGAATCTTATCATCCACAATCGTATCTAGAATCCAATCATCCCCATTCATATCGTCTAAAATTAGATCCAAAGTCCAATGTCCACGTGCCAAAGTGCTTATTTTATCATCTAACACGAATCTCTTATCGTCGTCGGCCGTCAGCGAAATCTTGTTGACTATTTCGGTATACAAGTCGTGATTTTCGCTTCGAATCGATTTCATAGTCTTATACACCGGACCACTTCCTAACAGACAATCTTTATACTCTTGGAAAGAGATGTTTTTCTTCACCACGCACGCTTTAACCCCTTTGCACTTCTTGATCTCTTCATCATTTTCTAGACGATAAGCATACAGTTTGGGTCTCAAGCCCACGAATTCGATGATCTGTTTACCGCCGCTCTCATCCTTAAATTTACCCAACACCTTCTTGTTGTCGTTCGATTGAATGTTGGACAGATGATCAATGGGATAATTGCTCATGTCAAACCACTCGGCCACGTCCGGAGATATATCTCGGTAGACGTCTTTTGTCTCTATCTCGTAAACTAAACTGTCCGTGTCAGTGAACAGTAGTTTGGCTTTGTCACCAAATTTTCGTTTGATGTAATCGTAGTGAAACTCGTACATCAAACGCTTGCTGATATCTAAGATGATCGGTCCGAGATAATACAGTTTGTCGAACTTCGGGTGCATCTTTTGCATGTGAACGGCCACTAGATTTTCGTTGAATATGGTTCGGTGTTTGTAATTGGGTTTCGCCACTAATTTTTTAGCTCTTTTCTCAGACGTGACGCGTCGAACGTCGGTTCTCTTCCTGATGTTTTCCATCGATTTGCCGTACACGCAGTTGTTCATGAGTTTGAAGAAATCTTTTTCAAAATCGTTCTCGGCTCGAGTTCTGAGATTCGTGTTGAGATCGATGTATTTTTTCATCCAAGGCTCTTCGTCGAATCGAATGATGCGATGTATGTTGACTAATTTCATCCCGTAATTGACGTACTGTTTCAAATTCTCACTGTAGACGACGTAGTTACGTTTGTTAAATAAATTGGGAATGAGTTTTTCCTCATCTCCTTGGTTCGGTTCCATTCGTTCAGGAGCTAGCGGATAATCATTGTGTGGATCGTGTAATTCTTCCGGATAGTTCAAATCGACTTCTAAAATGCAAGGATAGTCTCTCCATTTTTGCATCTCTTCCGGTTCCTTCACCCATTCGAAATTTCTAATCGGTAAAGGATGACTCATAGCCCAACCGTACAGATTATTGGCGTCCCAATACTGTATGTATTTAGTTGACCGTTTCGAATCGAAACCTTCTTTCATGTAGGGATTGTTAGCCTCAGAATATCTGTGAGAGATCATTGAGACGCCACCTCTCGCAGCCCTTTCGAACATGAGCAACATGTCCACATCGGATAATAATTCCAATTGGACTTTGGTGGTCTTCAACAGAGCATCCCACGCCAGACCGGGTACGGTGAAATACCAAGCGGGATCCAGATCGTAATTTCGACGACAGACGTCTCGATAATTTTCGAACACGTCTGCCAAGAGCAGAACGTCAGTCTTCAGATAGAGATCGTGATAATCTCTCATGGTTTTCATATCGAATGATTTCCACACGTTTTTGGCGTGTTCGTAATTCTCGTCGGAAATGTCGGATTCGTATAATTTCGAATAAAAATCTTCTTTCGAAGGTAGTGCGGTGTCTTCGAATCTCTTTAGATCGTTCATGTAATCATAAGGATAGACTCCTTTCCTCAACATGACGTCTACGCTTTCTCCGAAATGTTCGCTCGTGATTTTAAATTTATCCTTGCTCATGTTATCGACTAATTTTTCCAGAGAGGTCGACATGAATTTAAAACTGTCGATGAAACGTATGCATCTACGAATGGATTTCGTTTTTTCTTTCAACGTATTTCCATTGATTACTCTTTTCTTCTCCATGAGCTTCCATTTCGTGAAGGAAATGTATCTTTCTTCACTGTTCGCGATGCAATTTAATTCTTCGTGTGAGGTGCTGAGATTTTTCATGAACAGGTGACTGTCGTAACCCGAGAGATTGTGAAACATCACCGGATAGAAAGCGGCGTCTCGATATTTTAAATTACACTTGCTGTGAGCCGGACCGCAATACAGACCCGTGTAATGATCGTGGTCTCTGACCTTCTTATTTTCCTCAGAATTCTCATCGAACGATTGTCTGCATATGTGACATTCGGTGGCTCTGTTATTTTCGTCCTGCTGCTCTTACGTGATGATCATTTTCGCCTGAGGTTTGAATTTGTCGTATAACATTTGAATTTTTGATTCTAACTCTTCCACAAACCTTTCAGCCACGTCGTCGTCTTCGCACTGTTTCGTGTAGCTGAAGGGACCCATGTCGTGTTGCGAGTCGAAAGCGCATTTCACGTAAATACAATAGCCCAAAGGTATGTGTTTTTGATATCTTTCGACGTAACTTTGAAGAGCGTTGGGTTGACAGGAACTCATTTTCACGGTGAAACATTCGAAATCGGCGTACACGACGAATGGTACTTTTAACCTTCTATTGTGATTTTCAAACTTCACGATGGTGTTGGGTTTTGGCATTTCGACGGCGACACCTTGATTTTCGTTGGAATATTCCTGATGTTTCGCTAATGATTTTTTGGTCTTAAATATGTTCATGCAATTGTAACATAAAGATATCTTTCTGTTATGATTATTATTTTGTTTCGTCAGTCAATAAACATTCGAAATCAATAATAAAATAATCGTCTTTTCTCTTCCACGATACAAAGTCTGTCTGAGAGGATAGATCTTTCATTTTTCGTCATCGTATCCAACGACGTTCACCGCTACGGTGGGATTTTGAGCCTCGAAACGTTCGATATGTTTTAACTCTGTTGGAAAAGTCACTCCGGTCCAATCGAGATTTTTAGAAGTTTCCTCATAATGAGAAACTCTATCGGAGTTTATTTTGACAGGGTATAAAGCGGATGTGACTGCCCATTTAAAACACTGATCATCTTTATTTCTGACATTGACCACGGCGTGTTTCTTAGTCAAGAAATACGGTAATTCCAAGTAGGAAGATCCTTTCAACGGTTCGTTTTATTCATGTGAATTTCGAGTTTCAACACCTCATCGAATGTCCAATTACTACCTTCATGTTGATAATTCGCGAGAGACGTCAACATCTTGTCTTTCATCTTTTCGAAAACGTCCGATAGATCTGAACCTCGAAATACGGGTTCGACGTTAGATCTGAAATATGCATTTTTCACGATGCTCTCGCCGGACTTCACGTCGATTTTATTCATTATGCAATGGAGTATCATCTTAATTTTTAATCCCACGTTCATGTATTCGTGAAACAAATCCAATACTTTTTTCTTCACCCGTTCCATGAACAATTTCGGATCGACTTTCTTCAACGAGGGAACCACGTCGAAAGTTTTAAAAACGTCTTTGATCACACTCTCCCGTTCTTCGGGTTTCGATTGGAATAGTTCCACAACGAGTCATGTTACATATTCTTCTCCTTTCTCTTCGTTGATTGCTCGTTGAATTTCGTTCGATATATCTCGTTTGTCTTGAATCTGAAGTGCATCACTCGTTTTCGTTTTAGTTTTTCTTTTCTTTTCTTTGGAAACTTGATGTTCTTCAATGGCTTTTCGTTTAGTCGTCTTCTTATTTTTCACAATCGAAACGTTTTGGTTTTTTTCGACATCGGCATTTCAATTCCTTTTACTATCTTCTCATTTTTCACAACCGATGCATCTTTTGATGTCGTTGCTATCGACATTTCGTTTGCCTTTCTAGCATTTCGCAAATATTCTTGTATGACATCAATTTTTTTTGATTTAGTTCTATGATTTCTGAAATCTGAAATTTGTAATAGTTTACAAATCTCGTTTAACTGAGGTATGGTTTTCTCATTTAAATTTACCATTGTTTTATCTGTTTGCTTCATTTGTAAGAATATTTTTTTTTTTTTGAATTTTGTATTAAATAATTTGTTAAAAAAAGTTTTGCTTTTTTACTCTTTTTATATATATATATATAATAAAAAAAAAAAGTTAAATTTTAAATTCAATTTTTTTTAATACAAAATTTAAAATATACATTATTTGCAAGAATTCATAAAAACCAAATAATCGATCATGACAACAACACCTAAAAGATGCGAATTGAAATTGAAACGAGTCGAAAGGTATGAGAAATACGGTTTTAATATCTATACATTACAACAACACGATCCCATCGAATTGAACAAGGTTGAGATGGTAGACTACTACTACGAATATCGAATGTGTTTGAAAGTGGATGAAGCCACGCTCGATTTGTTTTACGAGTACCAAAGCGATCTGCTGAATAATATCATTGTCGCCGAAGACAGAGAATTCGACAAGGATGATTTATTGTTGTCCTATGGAGGTTACATATATGCAATAATCTCACCCGAACTCATGAACAAATCGGGTGGTGAGAGCGCATTCACCAATGAAAAAAAACTCAAAAGAGTAAAGATAAACATTCACACCATTTTCGTATGTGGAAAAATGATGAATGTCAACATGCTAATAATGGACTTGGAAATATAAACAATAGAGAGATTGAAATGTTAAAATTTAACTTTTTATATATATATAAAGAGAAAAAAACTTTTACTAAAAAATTTTACATTAAAAAATTAAAAATTAAAAAAAACAACTTTTTTTTATATATATATAAAGAGCAAAAAACTTTTTAAACAAATTATTATTTAAAATACAAAATTTAAAATATACATTATTTGTAAGAATTTGTAAAAACAAAAAAACAAATAATCGATCATGAGGACAACAACACCTAAAAGATGCGAATTGAAATTGAAACGAGTCGAAGCGAATAAGAAATTCGGTCATAAAATCTATAGATTACAATGACACGATCCCATCGAATTGAACGAGGTCGAGACGAAGGGCTTAGAGCACAAATACGACAAATATAAGATGCCTTTGAAATTGGACGAAGCTGCGCTCGATTTGATTTACGAATACCAAAGCGATCTGCAGAACATCATCATCGCTGAAGATAGAGAATTCGACAAGTACGATTTGTCGTTGCCCTATGGAAATTACATATTTCCAAACATCTCATTTGAACTCGTGAAGAAATTGGGTGGTGAGAGTGAGTTGACCGATGTAAAAAAAACTCAAAAGAGTAAAGATAAACATTCAACACGTTTTTGAAAAAGGAGAAGACACGAGTGTCAACATGCTAATAACGGACTTGGAAATATAAACAATAGAGAGATTGATTTTTAGTGAAGAAAAATGAAAAAAAAAGTAATCAGATCATCTTTTGATCTCATTTTTTTTGTTTTCCTTCTTCACTATTACCCATATATTATAATAACGTTTCCTTTTTTCTTAAATTTCAGCTTCGATTCTTCTTTGCTTTTGTTTTTTTTGTGATATGCTACGTTTTTATAACAACACATTTGTTTATCCGAATCATAATTATGAACGAATGTTGTGCATCTCTCGGTAACACTCGCATCATTACTATTCTCTTCAGAAGATTGTGGTAACGGTGGAAAACGTCTCATTCTTTTAAATTTCAACTGCATATCCCGATCTTTATTTAACTCTTTTGTCAGTTCTTTCCTAAGATATCCGTCATTAGCATTTAATCGTTTTTCCACATCTTTTTTGCACTCTATCTCGCGATATTCATCATTATCGTCTAATTGTTTTTCCACCATTTTATCCATTTTATATATTATTTTATACTTTCTATGATTTTATATTTATATATTTTTTTTACATTATAATAACATATTCAAAATCGGTATGTTCTTAAACGGCGAATTCTCACCGAACAACAAACCCTTGCCGAGTCACTCGACATTCCGTCCACTCTTCAGATAGAGACCGTTTCCTCTCAGGGTTCTAGATACAATGCTTTACCACTGTCGTCTACGTGGACGCGACACACGGCTCCTCCCTTCTTCAAAAACAGTCCGCTGCCACCCATTAATTTCTCAACTGCCGAACTAGCATGTCCCGTGAGAGCTCCCATGCCGAGAGTCTTTCCGAGAAAGGGTAGCGCCTTTGCGGTGAAGGGTAATGCTTTTGCGGCTATTCCTGCCAATAGCGGTAGGAAACCACCTTTCATTCTCAAATTGTATCTCAATTGAGCGGGACTCATTCTCACCGTCAACCCTCTTCCATCGCGAATCGCTTTCTCCATCCTTTTGATTTGACTTCTGGTCCAGGCGATCGAATCCTGACCCCCTCTCGTCAGATCTTCGTGAGTGAATTTGAATCTCACCGCCTCGCCTCGAGTTGTTAACGCTCTCTTAAGTTTCTTCCTCTGTCCTGCGGATATGTTCACGTTTTTAACCACGTATTCTGTCATAATTCTGTTTTTTTTAAAATTATTTACTTCAATTGTTTCTTGTTTAATAATTATATTAAAATAATTTTGTAAAAGTAATATTGCGTTTATTTTATTTTTGTTATCTATATATATATACACAATATTTTTTTTTTTGCTTTTATATTTCTCTTATGTGAAATCGTATCATCACTCTCTCTCCGCGAAGATCTAACAGTTCACCATTTTGATCCGTCAACGTGGTTTTGAGACTATACAACATGTCTAAAATCACTGGTAGATAAACTAAATTTCGAGGTCGCTCCACAATCTTATAACCCGGCGACACGTTTGGAAAGAAGGAATAGATCGTCGGTTGAGCGCTACCATTCACGTAGCTTCCAGCAATCACGTCCACGTTCACCAGAATGCTATTGACTGCGAGAATGTCGACCGTATTTTCAGATGCCGCGTGGCCTCGATACATCTCTCGATCGAATCCCAACATCTTGCCTATAGAATCGTCCGTGTTGAAATCCACTCGAAAATTATCTTCCAAATCCAACATCGTCTGTAAGGTATTAGGATTGGGAGCGAGTCTGATCTTGTTGCTTCCCTTTCCATCCGTCTTCATTCGCGTCTGAATGTAATTGTTCAATACATCTATGTCGTAACTTCCTTTGGGAATTCGAATCTCCAACCAATCCACTCCGTCGGAATACTTGAACTAGTTATTCTTTTCGGTGACGTTGGGAAAGGAATAATAAGTCTCCAGATTCACCAACGCCATCTGGTAACTTTTCTCTCTATTCAATTCGATGGAAGGTTCGAATTTCGTAGCGAATCGAGTCGAATCGCCACTCACCACGATTTGAATGGATTGTTTCGCAGCCGTATTCTCGGCTATCCGTCCTAACAATTCTCCATGTTCGAACATTATATTTAATTTTATTTTTATTTTTTCAAAAACTAATTATTTGAAGATTTATTATTTTCTAAATTTTCATTTTCACGCTCTATCTTATTATTATCATCGGAAACATAAAACTTGTCGAATCCGCACCGATATTTTCCGCGATTAAATTCGCTTGTCAAATCGATCACGACGAAATTGTAAAGTCCACCATCCCAAACCCTCTTGCAGAATCTCCTGAATTCCGCAGCGCTCATGTCGTTTGCGACGTGATCGCCGTAGATGTGATTGAGATTCTTGAGATCTTGGCGAAAGAGACATAGAAAATTAGCGTTCTCCCTTATCGTCTGTCTGGGCAATCGAAAATAATTCTGCGACAGGTAGAAACAGTCCACGTTGCTATGTCGACCCCTAACGTAATACGATTCGCATCGGTTCTGTCTCTCCAAAAGCAGATCGTCGAAAATCATGAGATTCTTATCTTCCGATTTCAGTTCTCTAGGATCTGGAACGTCGCTAGCGTTCTCATAAAATCGACACTCGACGTTCGAAGTTGCATTTCTCTTCATCAGTTCCATCGCCGCACCGTCCAAAATGGTCGAAAGTGGAGCTCCGCTCTTGTCGAATTCCTCCCTACTGTCAAAGTTTCTGGCTATGACGTCCTTGGGCAATCTACGATCCATGCACTCTCGAAGCAATCTGTATTCGGGTTGAAACAAGCTCTTGCCAAACACGAACAATCTATCGTAATCCAACCAGTCGGGTCGGGACAACAGATTCATCAACAGATTGGTCTTTCCACAATTCGATTTTCCCACTATCAAGCCTCTTATGCTTTTGGGAAAAAACTCGTTATTCGACCTCTTGATCGCGGCGTCGTTCCAAGACATATCTTTAATGTTCATCTTTGTTTTATTTTTGTTTGTTTGTTATTTTAGATTCTTTTCAAACGCAAATTTTTTTTATGTTTTTCAAACTCTGTTTTTAATGTTATTATTTATTTATATCGCACCGTCGCGAGTTCTCTTCAATCCGGATCCACTCGTCATTTTGACTAAATCTTGTATGGGCACCACAGCATCCTTAAAATCTTTCCAACTTTTCGGCGTTCGCTCTAACGCAGCTCGCTTCGCTGGCGGACTGATCAACTTGTCGATCAACGCGTCGGCTGCCCTCTTGCCAGCCACAGAAGCTATCCTACCACTGGCTTCGGAAGCGGCTTTCTTACCAGCATCCAAAGCCGTCTTCTTACTGACCTCAAACGCGGTCGATGCGAGTTTTCTACCCGCATTGCTCGTGAACGCTCGCATTATAGAATCGACGATGCCAGAACCGCCTTGAACGTAAGTTCTGACGTATCCCCTGTTCTTTATCACCAACATATTTTATTTTTATGATATATTTTTGTTTTTTTCACTGGTAAATCGTTTTTGCTGTTTAAATACCTTTATTATTCTAGTGTAAAAATTTACTGTTTTATTTTAGTTTGTTTGTTTGTTTCTCTCTACTTATTATATACACATCAATCCTTCAACTCGTTCATCAGCCTTTTATACTGGTTTTTATTCAAAACCTTCTGTCTTAACAATTCGTCAGATATAGTAACTATCTGATTATCTAATCCCGTGTTACCAGCCCGTCTGCTCGCCATCAACAAACTCAATCTCTGAGACAGAGCGTCGGAATCGCTCGGAAGAAAAGTGGTTTTCACCCCTTTGCCAGTCACCGATTCGACGAACTTCTTGTTCATATCCCATATGGGTTTCACCACTTTCGTCCACTTGTAACCTCTGTTGGCTTTGGGTCTCGTCTCTCTGGCATCGTTATTTCTCTTCATGGCGTGGGTCTGGACCAGAATGTCTCCGTAATTGTCGAAATCCTGTTCCGTGTAATCGCCGGGCTTGTCGTAAAGGAGCAATTTGCGCTGACCATCAGTTACTTTATACTTATTCGAACCCACGATCAATTCATCATCGTCCATTTCTACTTCTGTGTCTCCCACAAAAGTTCTACCCTCAGAATCCTTATAAATTCCATACGACTGATCTCTCTTACCGCCATCATCATCGGACGATGCGACGCTACTAGTGGTGATAGTCGAAGCCGTATCGTCGCTCTCGCTCAAATCTGTTTGAATTCCCGTGGGAACGTAATCCGGTGTAGATTGAACGGAATACCGATTTCCAAAACTAGGAGGCAACGAACCCATTCTCAAAGAACTCTCCTTTATGGGTCTCAATTCTTCGACTATCTCCTTCCTGCTTCGCTCTTGACCCTCCGTCACGGGTTTAAATATTTTTGCGGCTTCACGTCTGAGTTCCATCTCACCAAGACGTCTGCTCCTATCAGCCGACTGAATCCCCTTCTTAGCACGTTCATACTCTCCTAAAATTAAATCTCGGCGCCTAGGATCCATCTGTAAAAACATCTTTCGTTTTAATTGTTTTTATTATTTTCAAAATTAAATGTTTAATTATATTTTTTATGTTTTAAGTAATAAAACCCTTTCCGTCTTTAATATAATAATCTAAAAATATTCACATCTCAACTGTTAATTGAATTGGTAAAGTTTAAGAATACGTTTAAACAGTACATGACAAACCGGTTTCTGATTTAACGCATTTTGACAGTAGTTTTTTACATTATGTCAAAAGATCACCATTCACACATCAAACAACCATTCACTGAGTGTCGAATTAAGAGAGAATCCTTTGATGACTGTTAAACAGTTTCAACACACAACTGAAAACTAATTTTAACATGAGAACCTATTTCATCTCTCTGATTGCTATCATGAATATATTAAAAATTCACCACTCAAAAACCTAATTGAGCGGAAAATGCTTTTTAAACATTTCACTAAGTGTTTGCCTCTTCGAACATTATCCTCGAAAACTCAATTTCTATTCATCTCATTCAAGACAAAACGCGAATGTCTATCACAGATCGACTCCCCCAAACAGCATCCCCAAAACTCAATTTCTATCCGTCTCATCAAGAGAAAACATGAATGTCTATAATACAGACCATATTCATAATCGACTCTTTTTGAACAAAAAACCTCATTCAATCATAACGATAACATGTGTTAGTTTTACTTCAGGAAAGACGTGACAACGGGCTCGCGAATTTCTAACACACCGACAACACTCTTCGTTCAGATCGAGTTTACGAGAATCGAGCGATCCGATCGGTCGATTGGCGGAGAATCGGGCGGTCCGATCGGTCGATTAGCTGAGTTTGGGAGTTCCCATAGTGGGGAATTCCCCTAATAACGTTATAAATGGGAAAAACCCACCGCCTCAAAATAATGGAGAGTTCTGGATCACTGATGTAGAATCCGCAGACCGTTTTTTGATGATAGCCTAGAATTTTTTGCTCGCGTCCACCAACGATGGATCGATGGTCTGATCTGCGATGGGAACGTTGACAAAAATTTTTAAAGTAAAAGATAAAAGTGACGATGTACAACTTCGCCTTTTTTTTAAAAACGCGCGTTCACCACGAGTATTTGAACGTTAAAAGTGCGATCTAGGAGTCACAAAAAAACATGGGGGATTCAAGATCACTGTACATTTTTGTGAACAAGCGTGCGATTTAACACCGAATTCCACATTGGTGAACGCATCGTGTACGTATGTTGTACACGTACATGTACAAAGTGATAGTATACTCTCCTTTTATACCTACTGATGGTCATTTTCTTACACCATAGCATGATGGGATCACAAATATTTACTTTATATTGATGCTCCGCGACGAAAAGTCGGGGCGGGGTGGGGGGGGGGGGGGATATTGTTTTAGCCCTGTCCATCCGACCGTTCATCCGTAAACATATAGGGTACAAGGTTTGTCCGCCTAACTCCTCCCACAGTTTTCAAGCTAGAACCTTTTTATTTTTTACATACGCTAAAAGTGTGTATATTGCCTGGAATTTGATTTTATTATTCAATTTTCACAAAATTTAAACCGGTTTGGGAACTCATACACCCTGAAGCAAAGCCGAAGGGTGTATGAGTTCCCAGACCCGTGTAAATTCTCATACACCCTGGAAAACACAAGGATAACGGATTTATTTCCAAGAAGTTTGGTGTACTTAATACTTTAACCTAAACTGTGGGAAAAACTGACAGAAAATTTGTATTTTGTAAGTTTCTGAATAAAACCAGACATATATGGATGTCATTGGAACTGGCTCAATGAGCCAGTTCCAATGACATCCATATCTGTAATATTTTATTACACATAGATATTAAATTTCCTGAATTTTTATTTTTGTTCTAACATAACCAAGCACAAGGTATGAACTAATAATTAAAAATAGGTACTTTTTTAGCCATATACCCTGCTATTGTGTTTTCTTGTTTTTACACCGTGGTTAACCACGGTGTAAAAAAAGCTACTGTGTATTGCAAGTTACACCGTACCTTTCAGCCAATCAAAATGCAGTATTTTGTTGCATTTGGAAATAAGATTTGTTCGCCTAATTCCTCCCACAGTTTTTAGATCAGAACATTTGTATTATATCAGAGATATGCATATTACCAGGAATTTTATTTTGTCCAATTTTTCTTTATTTTTTTTTACGCGTTGTAAATGTTTGTGAACTTTCGAATATAGGACACAGTATTTGTCCAGCTAACTCCTCCTACAGTTTTCAAGCTAGAGCCTTTTTGTTTTACATTGGTATTTATACATAATAATAATAATAATAATAACAACACTTTGGGCGATCTCAGATTTGTCACTGTTCTCAGGTGAGGAGGCCTTAATTAGCCCCGTGCTTCCAAATCTCTCTTATTCCCAGGCCTCCTCCCCCCCCTCCCCCCAAAAAAACTCGAACTGTTTGTTGACATCCGTACCCCATTCTTCCCAATCTCCCCGATAAACATACTAACCCTCTCCTTTGTGTCACCCACTAACCATATGTCCTTCATTCTCCCATCCTACTTCCCCATCATACTCCCAATGAATCTTATTCTGTAAGACTGGTATTTTGGACATTCTAACAGAAAGTGTTCCAGGGTCTCCACTATGCTTAAATTACACATTTGGCACTCCTTTGAATTGTGTTTCCAAGTTTTTTCCCTAAGCTCCAGCGACCGCGGCCTCATCTTGAACAGCAGTGCCCTCACCCAAAGGTACCACCAAGGTACTCTTCAAAACCTGGCTTCTCTTTATTACGCAAACCATTCAAATACCTCTTTGCTTTGCCCCCCCCCCCCCCTTTCGCCAATTCAGGCTACAATCCGCCATCATTCTTTCTCTGACGATTTTGTTACCCTGGGTTGGGCCCACTTCTAAGTTCTGCCAACCCCATCTTTGTATTTAAATACCAAATATTCTTGAACATTAATTTACGCCATCGGCTGTCGGGGAGATTTACCAAATAGTTAAGATGGGAGAGTTTAATTAAGTCTATCCTGTCCTTAATCATCACCCATCCAAGCTCACTCCGTATTGCTTCAAGTACTTCCGCATTTCTCTACCCAGTTATCTATCGGCCTGCATCGTCCTGGTGGGTTTCCAAGTTCTTTAATGTCCATTGAGTTAGAGGTATCACTTCCGTGCCACATGTTATACTTAGTACACCCACCATTTCCCAAATTATTTTCCCAACGAAAACCTAATTGAAGCTGTTTCTCCCTTTTAGTTTTATTTGTTTATTGATTCGTGTCCAGTTCGCAGTTTGTTTATTCGCGTGGCTTCGGTAGATTTCTCTTCTCGTAATGTTTATATTTACCCCTAAATACTCGTAGTCACCCGTTGTCAACCGTGTCTCCCCACGCTAAGAAGTTTGCTGCTACCTTCTTGAATACAGAACACCCCCACGCTCCATTTTCGACGTGGTTCAACTTTACGACCCACGGGTATAACTTTTCCTTTGCTTTCATTTAGTTCATGTCTCCGTTTGTTCCCACATCTCCCAGCAATTTCTAACATTTTCTCTAGCCGACCTTCGCTTTCTGATGCGCCGTTGCTTGGTGGTTCTCTCCGGGTACTTCGGCTTCCTTCAACCGTAAAACTGTCCGACACGAGGTGACCCTGGCTGTCGAAACTGTCGTTAAACCCCAAATAAATAAATAAATAAATAAATAAATAAATAAATAAATAAATAAATAAATAAATGTCGAAAGGATGCACCCCTGTTTTCTCCACAGGCACACGTTTTGTTATGTTACGCAGGCTAAGTTAACTTTTTGCATCTTTATGTAATGCTTTCAGATCTCCCACAAACTCACCTCACAGGCCTCAAGCTGCCGCCTCATGCCCTTCCTCCATACTCTATAATATGCCCTTTTCGCGTCCAGAAAGTCCATAAACATCTTTTTCTTTTTGGCTTTCGAAGATTTTAACATTTGTGAAATTCTCAACGTTATTCAATCGGTGAATGCCAGGTTGTGGTCACGCTTCGCCAGACAGGCAATGTTGATGTCAGACGTCAGTCAGGTCGTCCAAGGCTGGCAGCTGCTAACCAGGATCGTTCCATCCGAACCACAGCATTACGCGACCGCCATCAAAGCTCCTCAGAAATTGGACAGCAGTTGCATCGAGCGACAGATGTGCGAGTCGGTGGTCAGACTACACAGATGGAATATGTCCGCTCGACGACCTCGAATAATTCCACGTTTGACTGAACGTCACATAGTAGCCAGGCGTAATTGGTGAGATGTCAGGTGAATCTCTTCCCTATTTGCCCGGATGTGGTACGATTTTTTTTAATGACGTAACAGTTTTTTATGACGTACTATTTTTTTATGACGTAACTGGTGTTTTTTGGTTACATAACGGATTTTTTTGGTGACATAACGGGTTTTTTTTAATACTTTTTAGGGTGACGTAACGTAACGTTTTTTAAAAAATTTTTGGTGACACAAGACGTGTCATGACCCGACAAGTTCCAACACGTGCGTTTAGGTCATTGATCACAAACTGTCGCGTTTGATTATAGGAATGCCGGGAATGCCGGGATTTCCTGCTAATGTAATAGATAGCTGTCAACACCCAGCGCATTTCGCTCGTAGTATTTACATTCGTTTAGTTATTTATTTATTTATTGGTGTTTAAGGTCACCTACTTATGCACAATGGCTAGTCGTGACCGTGACAGTTTTACGGGTGGAGGAAGCCGGAGTACCCGGAGAGAACCACCGAGCAACGACGAGCAGCTGTCAGCTCTCCAACATCGTAACTCTGAACTCTGCACCGCGGCACAGGCAAGGTTAGATTGGTTGAAGACTTGCGCACCATCGACGTGCAGTACGCCTTAGTACACAGCGTCATCGTGCCCCCATGTAGGCAATCGGGGTTAAGTGCCTTGCCCAAGGACACAACGCGGGAGTGCGAATCAGTCGCTGAAATGGTCACCCATCCAACAACTAACCGCGCTCGACGTTGCTTAACTTCGGTGATATGACGAGAACCGGTTACCGCGACACCACCGCGCCCCCATTCGTTTAGTAAATGAGTGGATCTAATGAAGGCTATCGAGGGAACGGCGGGGTGATTGTTATAGATAGCTGTCATCGCTTAGCGCGTTTTGCTTACAGTATTTACAATCGTTTAGTTGACGAAGGTCGTCAGCGAACAGCGGGGCGATCATTATAGAGAACTGTCATCGACATGGGTGGACCTAATGAAGGCCGTCAGCGAACAGCGGGGCGATAGTTATAGAGAACTGGCATCGACATGGGTGGACCTAATGAAGGTCGTCAGCGAACAGCGGGACGATCGTTATAGAGAGCTGTCATCGACATGGGTGGACCTGATGAAGGTCATCAGCGAACAGCGGGTTGATTCATCTGAGATGGTCACTCTGTACTTTTGTTGTGTTATTGAGAGGGGGTTTCGTTTTATCGCACTCAGTACATTTTACTTTTGTTGAAAAGGATTCCATTGAGAAAAAAAATGGATAACATTATTGAATGTAACCAATGCTCGAAGACTTTCACTTCAAAATTCAGCAAGAATCGCCATGTATTTAGCGTGCACTCGGGTGCTGCCGAACGCTTTGAATGTAGCATCTGTGCCAAGACGTATGGCAGAAAAGATAGCAAGGACCGCCACGAAGCCACAGCCCATGGACCAGCCAGCTTTTTTCGACTGCCGCTTCTGCGAGAGGAAATTATTCACAGATCGATATAACAGGAATCACCATGAATTTGAAGTTCACCCTATCGATTACCGATAACCGACTAAACGTTTCAACTGCGAACTCTGCTTCAAGGCCTCCAGTCGGAATGAGAATTCGGTGCACCACAACAAGACTTGTCGGTCGACCTACACTTGTGCCACTTGCGAGAACGATTTAATCAGCTCCTTCATTTTAACCACCACAACGCCGTGGCTCATCGAGCTACCAAGAGAAAGGACACCACTACAGCCGCCCCTAAGCCGACCAAAACTCCGAGGATAGCTACCAAGACCCATGACGTGGATCCCGTAGAATTTAGCCCTGAGCTTATCGGCGAAGATCTACCGGAAGTGGTTACTTTATTCGAAAGACAATGGGGAGCAATTCGCTGTCATCACGTTATTGGACGCCCGATCCAAGATATATAGAGGATATGGAATGAGTGTTTTTCTCATATAATATTTATGAAACGAGTCTAAGAATTTTCCGTTTAAAGGCAAGCCCAAATGGAAAATTCGGACTAGTTTCATAAATATTATATGAGAAAAACACTCATTTCATATTCTATTTATCATATGACATCCACACACGCACAAATTAGCCACTTAATATGACTTTTTAACCCATCACCTAACTTGAGTTGCAGACGGCACTAGGAAAAAACATCCTCGTATAACTATAAATTTTCATTTTTTGCTTCCAAAACAAAGGTTATGACCCCTCATTGGAACGATGTTTTGGAAGCAAAAAGTTAAAATATAAAAAAATGAATGGCGTTTTTCTTGTAGGTAAAAGATTAATACAAGATAGCCCACCCTAAATAGGACAGATAACTTAAATTCTCCCTACTGAAATTATGCAAATGTGACCCAGTTGTATTTTGTTTATTCAATCAAATTGTCCAGTTTTGAAATTGACCAATGAAAGCTCCCAATTCTAAACATGCAAATTATGAAAATGTGGGCCAGTTGTGTTTTATTCAGCCAATCAAATTGTCTGGTTTTGAAATTGACCAATGAAATTGCCGGAAGGCTTTATTTATCACTGATTAATATGAAAACAAAATATCAAATGTTTTAAAGTGAACAAAACGGACGAGTCATATGATAAATTTAATTATGGGGTTGCTAACTTCTCGGGGATGAACGAAGAATTATTTGATACCATCTTCGAACAACAGCAGATGAAATTTAAAATAAATCTAAGTCTAGGATTTATTTTGAAGCACGCAGAGACTAGTGATCTACGCTACTTTCACCCATCTACGAACAACGCCCGGGTACTCGAGTCACCACACCAGATCAGCAAACGACGGGATTTCCAGAATTTTCTAGACATCAGCGCTGAAGAGGATTTACTTGGTGAAGCTCGTTTACGCCGACTGTCTACAAAATGGTGTTTGGAACAAATCACAAATGTTTCATTTTACGTGAATAGAGGATCACCCCATAGGAGCGACGTTAATCATGCCTAAATTCATCCTTGACAACCCAGCTATCGTTTCATTGCAGACGTCTGAGCAGCGCGGAACTCAATATTACGACGAGCTCTGTTTGTTTCCATGCCTGGCTTTTTTAATACCCAAGCACAAATTTTCGGGAGTACGTCTATCCCAGTTACCGGAAATCGAAACACTTTTTGAAGTGAATATCGTTGTTTACCAGCTCACTTCAAAAAAAGAACAGCAGCAGAATCAGCTGCAGGATGATCAAGAGAAAGACGATCATATAACAGCCAGCCTCGTCCAGTGGTCACTAGAGCTTTACGATGCCACCATGTACGTTAATCTGTACAATACTCACTTCAGTTATATTACGGACATCAATCAATACACAAAATCTTTTACCTGCCGAAAATGCGTATAACTGTGGAAAGATGGTCACCGACTGATGCGTCATGAAAAGATCTGCAAGTCTGAGGTTGTGTTCAACTTTATTGGAGGAGTGTACCACGTACCGAAGACCATCTTTGAAAAATTAGAAGAAGGGGGAATATTCGTCCCGGAAGAAGACAGGTTTTCGACAGATTTCGAATCTTACTTTGATAAAACGCAATTGCCGTCTAACAGCGATAAGAGATCGTGGGAGGCCAAGCATTTACCTCTCTCAGTCTCTATCTGCAGTATTGTACCAGGCGTCGAAGAACCCAGATGTTTCATCACAGATGGCGATTCAAAAGATTTGGTGGAAAGGATGATGAGCTATCTGGGGGAAATATCGTTCACTGCTCGAATGAATATGACCATCAAGCACTCGTCGACGTTCAGGCAGCTGAGAGAACGGATTGCTGTCGCTGTTGAGCTGGAACCTGATACCAAGAAACACCCACTGGAGTTACTAGAAGAACAGCTTGAAAAATATAACCGCGAGCTTCCAACTTTAGGTTTTGCTATGAGTGGACTGACAGTCTTGAAAAGCTGGAAGTGTATCATCTTCCACCCCACGACGCCTTCTATAGCGAGTTGAAAAAGGCAAATATATCTGAGGAAGACTACCACCACTGCCAACGAGTGTGGGAATAGAACGACATGGCCACATTCCGAGATTTCCTCATTTGGTACAATGACCGCGACGTAAAACCTTTTTTGGAAGCCATAGTAAAACAGTTCGCTTTCTACCAAGAACGCGGTATTGACATGTTTAAGGACGAAATCGGTGTGCTTGGACTCACCCTTAAATATATGTTCAGTACGATGTATGAGGCCACCTACTTCACTTTATTTAACGAGAAAAATAAAGACCTCTACCATCTCATGAAGAAAAACATGGGTGGACCATCCATCGTGTTCCACAGACATCATGAGAAAGGACAGACACATCCTCGATCACTGACTTACGGAGATGCGGCTAAGAAATGTGGAGGAGTCATAGGATTCGACGCTAATGCGCTTTACCTCTGGGCCCTGTCTCAAGAAATGCCTACTGGGTGCTCCATTCGACGCCTGGCAGAAAAACAGTTTCAGCCAGAACGATCTATGAAATACGGACGGGTGGCACACGAATGGCTGGAATTCATATCTACTAGGGACGGTATCAAAATTAGACACCAGTTCAACGACGAAGAGAAGAAGCTCGGAAGGCGTTGTCTCCCAGTCGATGGTTGGAGCGCCGAGACCGGAGCAGCGTACCAGTTTCACAGGCGTTTCTGGCACGGGCACCCCTGTGGAAACAACAAAAACAAGGAAGGGAAACCCATCGCCATCAACCAAGTCAACAAGAAATCTATGACCGCCTTATACCGAGAAACTGAAGAAAACTCAAAAGTACATCAGGGGCCTCGGTGTACCTTTAACCGAATTATGGGAATGCGAGTGGAGAAGAATGAAAAACGCTGACACCGACATCGAAACCTTCATCACCAACATGCAAAAAATGGGACTTAGCTGGCAAAATGTCACAGGCTGATGTTTTACGACAGATCACCACTCGACAACTTTTTGGCTTGGTGGAATGCGACATCCGAGTCCCCGAGGAACTCAGAGGATATTTTGAGGAAATGACACCCCTTTTCAAAAACACAGCAGTCGCCAGGACACATATCGGCGAGCACATGAGACGCTGCGCAGAGGAAAACAACACCATGGGCGCACCTCAACGAAGCTTAATCGGAAGTTACTTTGGTAAGAAGATTTTACTCGCAACTTCACTTTTGGCCTGGTACTTGGAACACGGTTTGAAAGTAGATAAAATTATCAGGTTGTACAGTACCAACCAAAAGCATGTTTCACAAACTTCTCCAACTTAGTATCTGAAGCTCGGGGAGCTGGTGACGCCGATCCGGGTAAAGCTATTGTTGCTGAAACTATGAAACTTCTCGGAAATAGTGGTTAGGAGAAAGTTATTCTGAACAAAGAAAAAACAAGGCAACGTCGTATACTGTAAAGCCAAGAAGGTATCTGCCCAGCTGAGCGAGCCCTCCTTCAGGGCGTTAAATACATTAACTGGCGATCTGTATGAGGTGGAGAAGAACAAGAATCGTATTAGGTTAGACTCCCCTCTTCAAAACGGCTACTTCGTATACCAGTATGCAAAACTCAGAATGCTGCAGCTCTATTACAATTTCGTTGACAAATACGTGCAGAGAAAAGATTTTGAATATTGCGAGATGGACACTGATTCTGCATACATAGCCATATCAGCTCAGAATTTTGAAGACGTCGTCAAGGGGGAAAAGAAAGAGGAATTTTACCCAAACTGTGATGACTGGTTTTCAGCTTAGGTGTGTGACGCGCAGAAACAAGACTTTGTAACAACCAGATTGACTGGGGTTGGACGGATTCCTTCACCGTGCTGCGAGAAACGTAAAAACTTTGACAAGAAGACGCCTGGTTTATTTAAGGTGGAATGTGAGGGTGATGGCATCATAGCCCTCTGCAGCAAAACTTATTACTGCTTTGGAAAAAAGGATAAGGCCGCCTGTAAAGGGATCAGCAAGCGCATCAACCGAATGGAGAAGGGAAAATATCTCGATGTCTTGCGGACTCAGCGTAGCGACACTGGGGAAAACAGAGGCTTTGTTATGAAGGATCAAGCCATGATGACATACAGACAAACAAACAAACGAGAGACGGCCTGACGTACTTCTACCCAAAGCGTAAAGTGGATGATGACGGCGTGAGTACCACTCCTCTGGATACTGGTTAATGAGATGGTAGAGGGGCGGGGTGAGTAGTTAACATCATATCCCCCGTCGTGGGCTGCCTTATATTCGAGTCCCCTTTTATAAGGCAGCTCTCTCTAATATCACCCCCAGGATTAAAGAGTGCGTTAAAAGTTGTTTCTATTATACAAATAATCTTGTAGCACCCGCCTGATGAGTATAGTATGTGTGATATTTCATATGTACACGAAACTGGTTTTATTTTTTTTGTCACTGATCCCTGTACGAGTAATAAATAATGTAGGGTATCTATTTCACATGTGGACGTTAACACTTTACCTAACATGAAAAGCAGACGACACGTGCAAAAAAAAATTCCTGAATAACTATTTTTTTTTCATTTTTAGTCACAAAAACATAGGTTATAACCCCTCATTAAATTGGTGGTACCAGTTTAACCCTTTACCTAACATGAAAAGCAGACGACACTTGCCAAACAATGATTGAATAACTAATTTCTTTCATTTTTTGCCTCAAAAACGTAGGTTATGACCCCTCATTGGAACGAGAAAGTTTAACCCTTTACCTAACATGAAAAGCAGACGACACTTGCCAAACAATGATTGAATAACTAATTTCTTTCATTTTTTGCCTCAAAAACGTAGGTTATGACCCCTCATTGGAACGAGCTCGTCAAATAATGAAAATTAATTGGCGATTTTTGAGAATAGCGCTGGCCGGTTTTCACGGTTTTGGCTGTTACGTTGGGTAAAGGGTTAATTAGTCAACAGCGAAGCTGTGTTCAAAGACTCAACTCCGCTCACAGACACTGCTGACTTGTGCTAATGAGTCGTTAATTACTTTGTAATCAGCACGCGCGTGATATAGATATCTGCATATGACATCAGCCAACGCGGTATACATGTTTTAACATTGCTGTGTAACTTGAATAAGCTAGTGGATTATTTACGCATACCTCATTTGTATATCCCAACGAGCTTCATTCTGTCTGGTAATGATCGAAAACCCGCGGCGTATGCGTAAACAATTGGCGTGGGCTATTCCGTGGTTGAGAAGTTTGTTTGGATTTTACCTAACACGAAAAGCAGACGATACTTGCAAAAAAAAAACAATCTTGAAAAACTATTTTTTTTCATTTTTTGTCTCAAAAACATATTATTTTTTATTATTTATTGGTGTTTAAGGTCACATACTTGCACAATGGCTAATCGTGACAGTGACAGTTTTACGTGTGGAGGAAGCCGGAGTACCCGGAGAGAACCACCGAGCAACAACGAGCAGCTGTCAGCTCTCCAACATCGTAACTCTGAACTCTGCACCGCAGCACAGGCAGGGTTAGATTGGTTGAAGACATGCGCACCACGACGTGCAGTACGCCTCAGTACACAGCGTCATCGTGCCCCCATGTAGGCAACCGGGGTGAAGTGTCTTGCCGAAGGACACAACGCCGTTGCCGCAGGTGGGATTCGAACCGAGGACCTCTCGGCTTGCAGCCTGCACCTCTACCAACTGAGCCACCGCACCCCCGTCTCAAAAACATAGGTTCCAAAGAGGGGTCATAACCTACGTTTTTTGAGACAAAAAATGAAAAAAATTAGTTTTTCAAGAATTTTTTTTTACAAATGAGGCATGTATAAACAAACCACACATGTTCGGACACTATCGATGGATAAACTGCTTTTAATTGAACTAACAAGACTACGATTAAAAAAAAAAAACATGCATTTTATCAAGGCTAATATTTTAAACAATATATATGGTTATAAATACGAAAATGTGCTTTCTACAAATGGGGCACGACTTTAATGTTTTACAGCAGTCAGTACCCAAACACAATTGATTACAAGGCCGTATGACTATCGTCGCTTCAGCCGAAGGGCTGCTTTGAAGCAAGCCTAATAGACAACGTGTACGTGAAATTGGAAAAACCAAGGAATGCTATGCCATCCAATCTAAACCGGAAACCGGAAGTAAAAACATGGGGAATCCCAGCTGTCGTTTTCAGAAGCGAACAAATCGAATGACGCCCCCTAAAAAGCGAACGGTGTAATGCGAGATTTCTCCTTAGATCATTCCATGCAGACTGTGAATAATTTATTGAACATGCTTTTCAAAATTGAAGTTTTTCCAAACAAACTCGACTGTCGTTTGCATTGCTGACTAAATGACAGAAATTGTCGAAAAGCTAAATGTTCCCATATATGCACATGGGATTTCATCGTCTGCTGGCTGGCTGTTGGGATTCCGCTGTTGTTTGATTCTGCGGAGTATTCTGTCACGTGAGTTATCTGTTTTGCATTTGCAAGTGCAAAACGCAGTTCACTTCAAACCAACAATGCGTGTTATTGGAACAAAGTTACCAAATGAAAAGCATCAACAACCAGTCCGTTTGTCGTAACTTAAAAGTACGCACAGGCATACTGTCTGACAAACGTCCACGAATTACCATTTCCAAAACAGAAGTTTCGTTCCACAATGGTATGCACCCCAGCGAAACAAAAACAATAAATTTTCGACAATACGTTTCGAGGCCAATTTTCAAGCGAAGACGCCTTACCCTGCATGCATGCATTCTCGTTTCTGACAATTGTAATGTTTTTTCTGTACGCACAATTTATTGTGCTCGACCATTACTAAAGCTGTCCAACTTGTGAAATTTAAAAACGCCTATTCCCCCCTCCACCAAAAAAAACAAAAAAACAATAAAAATAAATGTTGCAGTGAAACTCTTTTTTTCTTTAAATTCGCACCAGATGAAAATAAAAAACCCCCCCAGATAACCTGAAATATTTCTCCATTGTCCAAATAGCTCATATTTAATTCATAATATTGCTGAAAATTTTCGAAAGATAATGAAAAAATAAAGCTTCCATTTCTTCCAGAAAGTTATATGTCATTATAATTTGAAAAACGCTGTGAGTTGCGCGCGCTTCTTGGTTTTACCAAAGTTCATATTATCTTCGTCCGTATACTTTATCAACTGTACATCATTGGTTACAAGTTTCGGTGGAATATGGTTTAAATAACTGCAGTTAGGTGACCACTTCCTGTGTTCTTCGGCGACATCATCCACCGCTTCCCACATGTGAATTGTCACCCCACAATAAAAACACTGTGCTTTGTCCTTAGTTCCGAGATAAAAGAAACCGCACCTCGCCAGGTCTGTAGCTTCTTTTTTGCACTCACTGGAAATCATAGCTTCGAATGTCTTGAGTCGATGGGCTTCTAAGGCATATTTAGTGTATCGGGTGGGGTGGGGGGGGGGGGGGTGGGGGTGCCCTCAAATGTCTGTTCCCTGCGTAGTATCCTTTCCAGATCAGTTGGCGGTATATGTCCAAAACTCACCTCGAAAGACTCGCTCCGCAATAAGGGGGCAACTCTTGTAGGATTAACCCTCCGAATATTCGTCGTCTGCGCACCACCGCTGAATAACGTCTCCCGGGAGTTTAGAATTTCATCCATTGTAGAGGTCTGGGTAAATACACCGTTCCTTCAAATCCTGACTGGGTACTACTGACATTCCGACATCGTGACGACTGTTTAAATTGAGTAGCGACCAAATACGGTATCGTGAACACCTCTATCGGAGGTGTGAAATGAACTCGGCCACCGCAATGTCGTTGTCATGAAGGTTTTCGGTGAACATGCGAACTATATTTCTCAAAGGCACTCGTCGCGCACGGTGAAATGCGTAAAACAGGCAGTATTGACCACATACAGGTAATCCCCCTTGGACACGAACGAGGTTAAACTTCCAATTGTTAGTATGTCTCTTAAAAAAATTCTTGAAAGTTCGATGTTTGGGTGGTAAGCCGAAGGAATCAAAGTATTCCACAGTTTTTCGTGTTATGTAAAACGCCACCCAATGCTCTCCCCCTTTATGGGAGGGGTGTGTATTGACTATGAAAAACAAAGGTCTCCGTGAAAGTAGAGATCTCGGTAAGCGGTTTCTGGCATACACCCCTAAGGTGATATTGCATAATCGTCGATCAGCGTTTAGAAAATCAACCAACTGGTTTGTGTTTATGTCGAGTAATCGAATATTACGTTCCGATGACGATCGATTTCTATGACGTTTTGAAACTCTGCGTATATCAAAGCGTTAATTGTAGTCGGGAGCGGGTCTTTGAAGAGAATTTCCAATCTCAAATTACCTCGTCTCACCAAGTTGAAATGTTGTCCGTGTGAGAGGTCTGGGCTAAAGTCGAATCCAAACAGTGTGAATCCCTTTCCGTATTCTTGTCTACTGATATGATTCCCGTACAATTTACCAATCGAATTAAGGGGTCGTCCAACCTAACTTTGGTCAATTTTTTGACATTTTTCTCAATTCCTCAGAAACAGATAAGAGAAGTAAGGAAAGGCAAATTATATATCAAAATAATGAGTAAAGTGCATAGAAAAGGTACATATAATTTTTTTCAGGAAAAAAAGTGAATTTTATGACTTTGAAGAAGATTAATTTGCAAATGGCATAAGTAACGAACCGGTAAAACTACAAAATAATCGGTAATTCGAAAGCCTTGTCCTCAATATAATGATAACATACTACAGACTCGGAGAAAGCATTTTTTTGACACACTCTCTGGAGGGTTTTGACGTTTGAATGTTATAACACCAACACAAATTTTTGATGTTCCGGATGTGGCCATGTTTCAATGATGTTTATTCCGGTCATGTGATTACGATGTGGTTCTTGCAGAAATACTCAATTTGGGCAATCGTAAGAATGCAAGGACGTGATTACGCCCTTTATATGCTCGAGACAATGTATGAGCGGATTTGCAAACAGGTGACAGCAAATACTTGAGTTGTTAATGTCATAACTGCAAAATATGGTTCGAAATTCCCTCTCGTGTTTACAGGCCGTCTGAACTTTTTTGTTGACAAAAAATCGGATTTATTGCGCACTAGAAAGACAACATGAACCACTTGTAAAAAAATACCCGAGTATATAAAATCGGGACGATACACATAAAATAAGGCAATATTCATAACAAAGTAAGCAGAATGCTTCAGAAATCACTTTTTCACGAAGTATATTCCAAGTGACCTGGAACTATATTGAGCGTGTTGATTTCCCCCGATGTTGTGAAGTTATTTACTTCCTAGTAACCACGGAATTTGAGGCGGGTGTGTTTGATGTCTGCAAAGGACCGATTGAAGATGGGTTGAAAATGATGCATTCGTTCTTTTAAATAAGGTGCGCTTGGACGATGCTGAGAATTTAGTTTTTTCTTGCAACCAACCATACTAACACAAGCGTCGATCAGTGTCTTTTGTCATCGTTTTACACTGACAAATGTGACAAATCTCCTTCACCGGAAACTTATCTCCCAGTTTGCATATCACAATAAACATAACCGCTGTCAGCGTGGCCGTGTGGTCAAAACCGAAACGAATTATCGAATCCACGGTCAAAATTAGCTGCAATTGGCTTTTAAACAAATGAAATACACGAAATATTCGCAATGTCTTCATTATCTATGCCGAGTAACTTTTTAACCAGACCACATGCGTTCAGTTTCGTTTGTCGGCATCAAACTGATATTGTTTGTGGTAATTAATAGTACGAGAAGGCGAAAGAAGCCAAATATTTCCCATCAATAGCATCATCTATAAATTAATTAAAATTGATAATTCCTTTTATTTTACTGAAATTATGAACTGATAAGGTGGGTGTATTGCGATTATTATTCCCCAGACCTGGAAGTTGGAAAATCAAAGGTGCATCTAGGGCCGCGCAGTGCCAGTGGTGACCTCTGTCCTCTTACCCATTCATCATTACATGTACCAACATTCTCCCTTGTATCTCAACCATTGCTACTCCAATTTGAAGAATATTTGGTGTTGTGATCGAGCATCATGGGGAAACAATGCCTGTGTAGCTGCTGTAGCATGTGTTTCTTCCCACATTTTTTCAGGGTTGTGGTACTTTTTCACTCTTTTAAGTTAGAAGATTTTGTTTATAACTAGTTGATTTGTTACAATTTGTTGCAAAGTACCTGCTGATACCCTCAAATGTATTGCTACAAGATATTTCTGGTGAAGATTTTGTTCCTATTATCAAGCAACAACCTAATGACTATTCTGTATGAAGCCACCAATCTGATGTTTGACACTTTTATCAGAGCGGTTTTTAAGGCTTATGTAATTCAAAATGTTGATTATGGCAGGACTTTCCTATTCACCCATTAATCAATAAATTAAGTGTTAAAGTTGGAAGTAAGAAGCATGAAAGGTCCTGAACTAAAAGTCTAAAAATAATGTTTTACAGTGTAACAGGATTTTTGCAGGTACACTTATTTGGAGGGTTACCTGTCTGTTAGTGTTTGGAACTTGTGTGGCCAGGATCTTCAAAAAGAAAAAAAAGAGTTAAACTTTGAGAAAAAGGCATTTGCCTTGAGTGTCAGAGGTAGAGTCATACAAGTTAGAGAGCCCCTCCCCGGTAATTTTTTTGTGTCAAATGGAGCTCACTTGTCACTTTTTGGGAATTGCTTTGTGTACTGCGTTCTTGAAAAAAAATATGTGAGACCCTCTGGATGTGCCCTTCTGATCCCAGTATGCCAATAAGCCTCCTTGGGGAAAGTACGTGCAATAATGGCTATGTTAGGTTGATTTGATGTGTTTTGAATAACAATGTACTTTTAAGTACATTAGATGGTTTATTGCAGTGACAGGTTACAGTTGCCCTTATTTCTTCTCCAACAGATATCATGAGTGTATTGGTGTCCAAGAGTAAACAGAGCTATTATACTTATTGTTAAACCAGACAAATTTAACAATTTAAGCACTATCAAATTGATGCATGGGATAAAAGGGGTTACAGTGCAAGGGGTTTGTAAATATATTTATTCAACTATAATGTATAACTTTGCAGTGCATTCTACAGGAGAATATCATTGTTTCTTTCCAAGCCACTACAGTGACACATACATCTTTATATTGGGAGACACTCTTTTGTCCTTCCATACTTCTTCTGGTGGACTCCTTCAAGTTGACCTTTGTTGAACTCCCCAAATCAAAACATAAACAAAAGAAGATGTCTGCCTTCAATCACTGAGCACTCCACTTATAACATTTGGTCTCAATCTTTATTACTTTCATGAATTAGGAAAAGATTTCTTCGAGTATGTACTTCAATGTTTCTAGAATACAGCTGTTATTTTATTTTGAGGTATTTTATTGTAAAAAGTTTGTTTGTTCTCTTACTTATGCTATAGCAGACTTTCAGGTGGTGCTATTTACACATGGCAGCAGTCCCATGGCAAATTTCAGTTTCCACATGTTCTATGTTTCATTCCAAGGATTTTGATATATAATTTATTGGGGTTATTCATTTTGGGCCTTTTTAGACTTGAAAGAAAATTACATGAAATTTGACCAAAGTTAGGTTGGACGTCCCCTTAAATAAACTAGCATAACTCCTCGCTGTTTGGTCATGCTTAAACTTTGGTTGTCAACACACCCTATCACGATGCGCTTGGGTGACTGGCCCCAAAATAGATTCTCTTGAGTGGCACTCATATTACCTCTCGGAACTGAAAATACTTTAGTTTGCACTCTCGCAATGGGATATTTCGCCGTGCCATGTTCCAGTGCCTTCGCATGTGCGAGACGCACAGCGCGGTTCAATCTTTCCTTTCTACAGTTAAAACTAGAAGTCCTGTCACGAAATACGCACAAATAGTACGTCGATCTGCGCGTTAATCTACGCGTTATGACCATAGTAAGGATATCGAATTTTGTACATATGGCCTGTGCACAAGCAATGTTTCAGCCAATGGATCTCCGGGTTACCCGGAGGTCCATTGGCAGAAACATTGCTTGTGTTATGAGTTACCAGGGGAAGCTGCCGTGCTTTGGATGCCATTCGATATGGCAAATGCGCACAATTCCTCCGCGCAATTAAGCCTAGATAAGCGCACAGTTCGTGACAGGACTTTTAGTTTTAACTGTAACAAACACTGACATGTCTTCTATTTTTACTTTGTAATTCGCCGCATCTGCCATTAAGGCGAAAGAGTCCTTGGGTCTGTTCATTTTCACATGGTCGCTCACTCCATGTAATAGGTAGCGCGTTTGAAAACACATGTCTAAATGTTGACGACCAGTCATGTCCACAACATGGCTCTGCGCCGTGAATGTTTTTCTGGTTGTTAACCCCTCGTTGAGGTGTAAGACTGGATTTTTTTGATTATCCCAGTAAAATTCGACTCGGTCAGACTGTGGTAGAACGTGTTTTTCTTTGACGCGGTTGAGTTCGTTAATTAAATCTTGGGTTTAGAATAACGACCGGCTTTAAGAGAAAGCACGTGGGAAACGCTTTGCAGGTGTACTTCTGCAAAACATTCGTTTGCGCGAATGTTATACCAAGAGTTTGGGTAGTGAAGTTCGACAAGCCCTACATCCCATTGTCCCACCAGGCTCACAGGTTGAGCTAACCGAGTTGTGTAGGTAGTCAGTGAGTTTTGGGAGAACGCCTGGATAGAACTATTACTCGGCAAATTTAGGTAAAACATGAACTTCGTTTTATTGTCGGACTTGGTAATAAATATCCGATTCCACTACTCAACAGCGCTGTCCACAATTGACTGTCGGTAGTTTCTATAGTCAAATTTACGACGCTGGTAATCATGATTATATACAGGATAATCACTTGAAGGAAGTATGTTATTTCACCGCGGGGTACTTTTCTTCAAATAGAAGCCAGGACCTGTCACTGCTTTCATCTTCCAGGGTATAATGACCCAGATCGACCGGCATTCATGTTTTATCTGCCATATCTGTTTTTTCTGATCCACGAATTAAATGAAGTGGGATATCCCAGCCATTTCACCAGTAATAGTTTGTTTTTACCTTTTCCACGTTCCTTGATCACGTGTTTAATTCTATAAATATTTTTCTGATCAACTCGTTGTAGTTCTTCATAAAATGATCATTTCACAAGCTCACCGCTGTCGTCTTTTATCTTAACGTCGTCGCCTGAGTGCTAGAATGTTCTATGTCCCCTATGGGACTATGTATTATCTCCCCTATGGGACTATATATTATCTCCCCTATGGGACTATGTATTATCTCCCCTATGGGACTATATATTATCTCCCCTATGGGACTATATATTATCTCCCCTATGGGACTATATATTATCTCCCCTATGGACTATATATTATCTCCCCTATGGGACTATATATTATCTCCCCTATGGGACTATATATTATCTCTCCTATGGGACTATATATTATCTCCCCTATGGGACTATATATTATCTCCCCTATGGGACTGTGTATTATCTCCCCTATGGGACTATATATTATTCCCCTATGGGACTATATATTATCTCCCCTATGGGACTATATATTATCTCCCCTATGGGACTATATATTATGTCCCATATGGGACTGTATGTTATCTCCCCTATGGGACATAGAACATTCTAGCACTCAGGTGACGTTATACGTGACAGGGTAACCTTCCGAAATGGCTGCCACGGTAAACAATTCCTCACTCCAATTCACGATATACCCTTTCTCGAATCTTTGCTTAACCCTGCTGATTCTAAACCCTGTCTCCAACAACATAACGCTGTTTATGGCAGACTGGCGCGCCGAAGAGCCTTTGCCAAATTCCTTCCTGATTTTCGAACGTCACAGCTGCAGGGAATGTTCCTATACTACGATGGTAGGTGTGATTATAAGAGTGTACTAAATCTTGGAGCACGTCGATATAAATCAACGTGTTTCATTTTGTAAAATATTTCCACATTTTCCTTTTAATCGTTCTATTAAAACGCTCTACGGTAGAACATTTCGTTTGGACGTTAAAAGTTGTAAAAAAATCTACATTGTTATTCTTTAAAAACTTTTGAAACTTGGTATTGAAGAATTCCGACCCTTGATCGCTTTGAAGTTTGAGGGGGCGATAATGTTTCTCGAAAACCTGTGTGAATGCCTCGACGATCGAACTCCCGAATTTATTTTTTAAAGGCACGACCCAGGAAAATTTCGAAAACATGTCTGTACGCGTCAGTAGGTATTTTGTGTTTGATTATATTTACTGATGGAAGACAAATCAACCAAGTCAGTTTGCATTTTGGCTCCGATTCAGCTAGCGATCACTTTTCTTCTTAAAAAATTACGCCTCGCTGGTTTGTGTAGAGTGTACGTATCTTGACCTCGTAGCCATTTGGAAACAACTTTTTTCTTCTTTTTGGATACACTACTCAAAGCGTACATACCGCCAAAACTTCCCGATGTGGTTGGTGTGTAGTACAAGCTGTCCAGTGTCATTGTGTTGATGACATAGTGGGTGAATTTCTTTTAAACATGCAGCCATCTAATTTTCTTGTGGCTTCTATTTCAAAATAGTCTGTCAATGATTTCCGTTAAAGATTTTATAAAACAGACGTGTAATAAATAGATAAACAACACTTCATGCTCCGTAACTTCGAAAAAAACCACAATTGGTCATACGATACCGCGACCGTAAAAGGACATATACAGTGCGTGGAGAGTGTCTTATCACTAAACAAGCAAAGTTTCAGCCAATGGACCTCCGGGTGTAACCCGGAGGTCCATTGGCTGAAACATTGCTTGTGTTTTTTGTCGATATGTACAAAATTTTAAAGTTATAGCTTGGGTGATCACTCCACTCTGCAGGTGATTTAGTTACAATCCACTCTCCACGTACTGTATGTAAGTATATCCATTGGGTTCAGCCTAACTAAAAATTCTTGGTAATCCCAAATCGATGCAGACTAACACCTGTTGATGCATGGAATTTCTTGAAAATGGCCTAAAGGTGAAATGGATTTAATTGCATAGACAACCGTTATATATCAGAGGGTGGTTAACCGGGGTTAGGGGCCCTCTCGAGTTTGAAATATGGAGCCTGTTGTAGTCTTTTGAACTGCCAAATGTGAAAAGTGACACATATAAGTAACTATGGAATTATCTTTTGGGCCAGCTCCATATATGCGTTTCTACTTTCACGTTTGACAGTTCAAAGGAGCACAGAAGGCTCCATATTTCAAAATACAGAGAGCAAACAGCATCATTAACCAACATTGATGGAACAGCCTGTTACTGTGAACAAGTTTACGATAACCCCATTGCAAAATACTCGTCTCGCTTTAGTTTTTGGTTTCTGTTAAGTTATTTTTGTTTCTGTTGATCGTTCCCAGTAGTAAGGAGGGGGTTCTCAGTACCCATTTGCAGGACCTCGAGGTCATGATCCCGACGCCGGTGTCATTGACCCCTACTTCCAATTCCGTTATGCCTATTTTTAGGCGCCCTCTCCCTCTCCCCGCCTTGTATGTACCCTATTTTAGGCACCCTCTCCCCTCCCCACCTTGTATGTACCTTAGTTTTAGGCTATCCCTCCCCGAAGCCCATTTTAGGGGGCCTCTTTAAAGGGGTCCAAGCTATGAAGAGCCCATTTAGGCTTTACCCACTTTGTTTTGGCTTTCCCTGTATGTAGGCGCCCCCTTTTCAAAAGCCCCGTCCCTCCCCACCAAAGTCCGGGACTGTTCCTTCAATGCCCTTGTATAGGCTAGCCCAAAGCTGGGGGAAATCCAAACTGAGGCGTCCTTATGAGTACTAACAAAAGAGCACCCCTAGCCCCCCACCTCCCATACAAAAACTTTATTTTGGAAAATATCGCTGAGTAACTATGTTGTCAAGTACATGTATAAAGATTATTTTGAAGACTGTTTTTTTAGACAGTTATGTAACAAGATTACGATAAAGCCTATACTGAAACATCTGATGTCATGTACAAACAGAAGTCTTTGTTTATAAGAAGATATGACAGTGTAATGTTGTACAGTTATTCAAATAGATAAGGAACAACTGGTATGTTTGATTATCTCATAGATAAAGGTATTATGATAAAGGCCTCCTTTATTAAAAAGAAGCTTAATGTGATAAAGACCATGCACACTGTTTGATTATGTCATAGATAAGATGGTGTCACGTCGCAGGTGTTTGATTACGTTATAGACAAGATGGTGTCACGCCGCAGGTGTTTGATAACCCAATAAGATCGTGGCGGTATCTGATTAGTCAAACAGTTGTCCAATCAGATCATACCACACGGCGGTATTTTCCATGGCTACAACAGATAAGCGTGTTGTAAAATTATCCCGCGCAGGCGTTCTCTGATTGGTCAAACAACTGTCCTATCAGATTGTTCTACAGAGTATTTTCGAGGTGGCAAATAGGTGAGTGATCCGGAGTATGACAATAACAGGCAAACAAGATTGGAAGTTTTTATCATTCTTTCACAATCATTTGATCGAGTATCTTCTGAACACCTTTATGTCGAGCGAAACACTGAGAAGCTATGGAAAAACTCCAGCTTGGTTCGAGAAATACTTACGTCAGCGTAACTCCATTTAAAGGCCAGCTAAACGTCCACATCAGACGATACACCCAGGATTCAATGATGTGTTTGAATGGAAGGAGCTAAAAAACGTTTCTGATGAGATCGACAGGAGAGTCGCCGACCAAGAGATAGAGATGACAGAATTAAGAAAAAGAAAATCAGACACACCCATACCACATGAACAGACGAACCCAACGATTGAATTTCGAAAGAGGCACATGGCTCACAAATTGAAGAGAACATGGACGCATCTGATAGAAAGAGAAATACCTGGGGTGGCCGAAGAACTTTGCTACGGATTCAGCATCGACCATCCACCCCAAGTACATCACGATGTCTACACAATGGACATGGACGAAAGACTTGACAATTGTTTCGACATGGCGCTGGATAGAGTCGACATAGAGCAAGTCAAAACATTATGGCTAGAGAATATGAAGAACATAATACCTGAACCACAGATTTGGGATTATGCACCTATGGTTGCCAGTGAACCGGAAAAGGATACCATTCACAAGATGATAGTAGAGAACATAGCCACAAAATGGCGAAGAAAAACAAGACGACAACGGAACGACAATAACGACGACAAAACGGCCCTTTCAGGGCCAACCAATCTTTTATCACACTGCACACGTTGCCCATCTCCCTCAAGAGTTTAAACCCAATTCCTTCGCTATACTAAATGAGCTGATGTTACAAACAGATGGACGTGTCGCGCGTTTGCTAAGGCAACAATCACATCATCGAAACACCATGGCCAAAACAGGTATTGAATGAGAGCAAGGTGGTGTCTGATTGGTCAAACAGTTATCCAATCAGATCATACCACACGGCGGTATTTTCCATATAACCAATAGATAAGCGTGTTGTTGTAAACTACTATAGGATGCTCAACTCAAAGGTAGGCTGAAAAGGAATTAACAACTCTGAATTTTCTCTCTATGAAATTTTATTACAAAAATCATAAAAAATCAGTTTTTACAAAGTAATTAATCGGTTTTACAATAGTCAAAATGGATTTGCAATCAGATTTACAAATTTACAAGTAATTTTTACAAAGCGAAAATGGTTTTACAATCAGTTAACCCTTTACCTAACGTGAAAAGCAGACGACACTTGCAAAAAAAAATCTTGAATAACTAATTTTTTTCATTTTTTGTCTCAAAAACATAGGTTATGACCCCTCGTTGGAACGAGCTCGACGAGCTCGTTCCAACGAGGGGTCATAACCTATGTTTTTGAGACAAAAAATGAAAAAAATAGTGAAAATTAATTGGCGATTTTTGAGAATAGCGCTTGCCGGTTTTGGCCGTTACGTTGGGTAAAGAGTTAAATGGATTTGCAATCAGTCAAAATGGATTTCCAATCAGTTAAATTGGAATTACATATGATTTTACAATTTCACCATAAGTAATTTTTACAGCAATAAGTAGTTTTACAATACTTTTACAGGTAATCATACAATAAGCATAATTAAATGTTCAGTAGCTGTCTTTTGGCCCTAAAAAGGGGCAGTTTTTGTTGTTGTCGTTTTTTCTGGACTTTCTCTAGTTATCATCTCAAGCTGTCTGCACATCCAAAAACATATATTTATTAATAATGGATCAAAAAGGTATTTCCGTTTCTCAATTGCGAATTTTTCAGCTTCCTTCATTCCCTAACTCTCCTCATCTCGAAGTTGCTAAGAAGTTGGATGTTGTCTGAAGTGCCGTACTCGACTCATTGCCTTCAATAATTTCTTTTAGAGGGAAATTCTCACGCGGTCTCCAAGAGCTTCCTTGGCCGCTTTGGTGACCTCGTCTCTGGGCAAGCCATGTTCTACGTACGACACTTTCAGTCTCTGAAATTTAGCTGCATTATCTTCATATGCTCTTATGGTTAAAGTGTCTATTAGGTTCATTTTCGTCATCTTCCTCTTCTGAATATTCGCTTTCGGTGGTTGAATATGCGCTCTCGTTTGAATCAGACAAGTTATAATCTTCGTTTGACTGAATGCCTTCACCCGCCATCCCCAACCTCTTGAGGCAGTCACCAGCTTCGTGTCTTTTGCGTGTGAAGGCTCTTGAGAATGCTTTCCTACAAAATTTACAGTTGCGGCTCGGCATGTCTTCACTCTTTAAACGCTCAGAGAACAAATGAGAACTGGTGGACATCACGATTATATGACAGTGAAGAGTATTTTTTGCATACATGCACATTGGTTTTACATAAACATCGGCTTTATATACGGGCACATCGATTTTAAACAGGTGCACATCGGTTTTACATATGTGCACATCGGTTTTAAAGCACATTGTGAATTTTCACATAAGCACATACGAGTATTTGAGGCTACATTGAGGCTACATTGAGACTACATTGAGGCTACACTGATGCTACATTGGGGCTACATTGTGAGGCTACATCGTGAGGTTACATTGAGGCTACATCGTGAGGCTACATCCGGGTATGTGATTGTTGCGTAAGCAAACGCGCGACACGTTCATCTGTTTGTAACATCCGAGCATTGAGTATAACGAGAGAATTGGGTTTAAACTCTTGGGAGAAGATGGCATGGTGTGCAGTGTGATAAAAAATTTTCTTCTTAAGGTTTTGGTTGGCCCTAAAAAGGGCCGTTTTGTCGTCGTTATTGTCGTTCCGTTGTCGTCTTGTTTTTCAGATCCTTCCATTCTAACACATCTAAGGCAATACCGATCTTCGTAGGTGTCATTGAATCCTGGGTGTATCGTCTGACGTGTACTTACAGCTGGCCTTTAAATGGAGTTACGCCGACGTAAGTATTTCTCGAACCAAGCTTCTCGGTGTTTCGCTCGAAATAAAGGGGTTCAGAAAAATACTCGATCAAATGATTTGGAAAGAATGTTAAAAACTTCCAATCTTGCTTATCTTTTATTGTCACACTCCGGATCACTCAACTATTTGCCACCTCGAAAATACTGCGTGGAACGATCTGATTGGACATTTGTTTGACCAATCCGAGAACGCCGGCGTGGGATAATTTTACAACACGCTCATCTATTGGTCCTATGGAAAATACAGCCGCGTGGTATGATCTGAATGGACAACTGTTTGACTGATCAGACACCGCCGCGGTCTTACTGGGTAATCAAACACCTGCGACGTGACACCATATTATCCATTACGTAATCAAACACCTGCGACGTGACACCATCTTATCTATGACAAAATCAAACAGTGTGCGTGGTCTTTATCATATTAAGCTACTTATAAACAAAGGAGGCCTTTATCATAATACATTTATCAATGAGATAATTAAACATACCAGTTGTCCCTTATCTATTTGCATAACTATACAACATGACTCTATCATATCTTCTTATGAACAATGACTTTTGTTTGTACATAACATCAGATCTCTCAGTATAGGCTTTATCGTAATATTGTTACATAACTGTCTAAACAAACCAGGCAGTCTTCAGAATAATCTTTATACATATACTTGACAACACAGTTACTTAGAGATATTTTCCAAAATAAAGTTTTTTCTATGGGAAGTGAGGGCTGGGGGTGCTGTTTTGTTAGTACTCATAAGGACGCCTCAGTCTGGGAGTCCCCCAGCTGTTGGCTAGCCTATACGACGTCTTTGAAGGAACAGTCCCGGACTTTGGTGAGGAGGGACTGGACTTTTGGAAGGGGCGCCTACAAACAGGGAAAGCCAAAACAATGTAGGGAATGGGCTATTCATAGCTTGGACCCATTTGGAGAGTCCCCCCCACCCCCCCCCCCCCCAAATGGGCTTGAGGAAGGATAGCCTAACAATAAGGTAAATACAAGGTGGGGAAGGGAGAGGGTGCTAAAATAGGGTACATGCAAGGGTGGGAAGTGAGGCGAGGGCGCCTAAAAATAGGCCTAACGGATCAGGGCGTAGGGGTCAATGACCCCGGGGTCGGAGTCATGACCTCGAGGTCCTGCAAATGGGTACTGAGAACCCCCTCCTTACTACTGTTCCCTTGTTGCAATTTGTTGCTGCACATTTGAACCCTTTGAACCCGAGAGGCCGTTTTTCCGGACCAGGAACATGATGCATCATAATGGAATTAAGTATGATAGCTGGTAAGTTAATGTGTGGAGTAGACCGATCAATATTTTCAACGTGCAGCCCAAAGGCTGCACGTTGAAAACATTAATTGGTCTACCCCCAGATAATCAATATGGACTCTCCCGATTGCTATCATTGAACTGACATGGAAGATGCCACCAGGGTTCAAAGGGTTAATATTATTTATTTATTTATTGATGTTTAAGGTCACATATTTATGCACAATGGCTAACCATGACCGTGACAGTTTTACGGGTGGATGAAGCCGGAGTACCCGGAGAGAACCACCGAGCAACGACGAGCAGCTGCCAGCTCCCCAACATCGTAACTCCGCACTGTAACACAGGCAGGGTTAGATTGGTTGAAGACATGCGTACCATCGACGTGCAGTACGCCTTAGTACACGGCGTCATCGTTCCCCCACTCGGGCAATGGAGATGAAGTGTCTTGCCCAAGGACACAACGCGGTTGCCGCAGGTGGGATTCGAACCGAGGACCTCTCGGCTTGCAGCCTGTACCTCTACCTACTGAACCACCGCGCTCCCCAAAGGGTTAATAACAGGACGGGTTACCTTGTTTTTATATAAATGTGTTTTTCTCTACATGTACATTTTTTTGCCAGAAGGAGGGTGCCCGGAATGACCTGTATAACACCCGTCAGTAGTGTGACATTCACTACCACGACTTGCCCAAAATGCTATCAAAATACCCTCTATGTGGAGTGCCATTGATCGCTCGGGTGCAAGGAAGCAGCGTTCTTTCAGTTTGAAAATTCATTTTTTCTCCCATTGGCCCGAACAATTGTGGGACGAATGGGCCCGGACTCCCGTCCCTTGGTGGGACTCCGAATATGATTCTCAAATGCCCTCGAAGTGAACTGCCATTTGTCGCTCCGATGGAAGGCAAAACAGCGTTCGATTCGAAAAATTGTATTATTCTTCCATCGGGCAGAATATTGGTCGGCCTCATCAGAAGCCCCACCCCCACCCCCACCGTGTGCAATCGTTTTGGCTCAGTATGTTCCAAAAATGCTCTCGAAATTTCCTGTGTGTGGCATGCCATTGGTAGATTAGATGCAGGGAACCAGCGTTCTTTCAGTTCGAAAAATTTAAATCTTCTCCGGGTTCGAAACCAGACAATCGCCTTTCCCCGCCTCACTCTCCTCAGGTGCATTTCCAGGTAAGTCTCTTTTGGCCCAGTCCGCCCTTGATGTTATTCTAGATCAGCCGACAAGGGGAAGAAATTTTATCATATGACTATGACATTTTTACCCTAAATATCACTACTGTTTGACGATGATTTCCAAACTGTTGTATCACACCGGGTGAGACTTTTCCGGATCAAAAGTCCATATCACACTCTTACGGAAATCAAAGATCCATATCACACTCCCAAGGAAAAAGCCGAGAGTTTCCGTGAATAGTTTTCGTAACTAGGGAAGTCGTTGTTGTTTCGTCTGCTATTTTCTAACCGGCTTTTCACCGCATATTAATTAAAATGGCAAATTTGGGGGAATTTGAAATCGAAACAATGTCATATGATAAACATATCATCATAACAGTGTGTTGATCCGTGTCGTCGCATCACGTCTCGTTGGGGTGGCCAGATTTTCGGATCCGAAAATCTGGCCACCTCAACTCGACGTGATACTACGACACGGACCAACACACTGTTATGATAATATCTATATAATATATGACTATGATATTTTTACCCTAAATACCACTTCTGTTTGACGATTTTATCCAGACTTTCGGATCACACCAGGTGAGATTTTCCCGGATCAAAAATCCATATCACACTCCTACGGAAATTGCAACCCACTATTATGATAATAAGTATGTATCATATAATCACCATCAGCTATCTCATTACGGAAAATATCGTTCACAGTGCGTCAATAGCATCGAATTTCTTACATAATTAAAATGCTGGCCTGAAAGCTTGATTTATTATATGAATGATATATGTATGAAGTTTAGCTTATGACACGTTTTTGAAAGCATTTGTCTCGCGTTTCAATACCTATCCGATAATCTCCCATTTCTCTGTAAAATAGAAGCACCACACTAAAACGCGATTTCTGTTTAATACATGTACTACGACTCATGTTACCAATCATGCCAAATAATTAATACATGCAGCATAGCAATAAAACACGATTTCTGTTTATACTATGTCTCATCTTCCCAAACGTGCTAAATAATTATTAGTGTATCTTGTTCATTAGAATTGTTTTGTTGTTATTTTTCCCATGGCGGTTGCTTATCGCAGATAGATTGAACTGTCGTCTCGCGTCACTAATAAATTTTTTACACACAGATCTAGAGTTTCTGTATGGGGAAAACTTTAAAATTGATTTTCAGTGCGATCAGGATATTTAATATTATCGAACAATCAACTTAATTTGCACCCCAACAACTCGGAAAAATACGTTTGTGTCAGCCGCAACACGCCCAAACCGACCCCCGTTCCGATTCCCTATCAGACAAAATCAATTTCCGGTAAACTTCGCCATATCACATATATGTATTGTTATTACCCATTAAAATATAGTTCCTGAAATTCAACTTTTTGACCAATTTCAACCTAATTTAAACTGCAAAATGGGGGAAACAGGCTTTATGTAACGGGATTGTTTGCAGATTGCACTTGCACTTTAGCGGCCTCTCACTTGTTCGATAATTACTTAACATCTCATCCGTTCTGTCAATGTGGCGAGTGCGAGACATCTGAACATTTTTATTATATTGTCCAATCTTTTCAAATATTCGAAACGACACGATCGGCCATCTCCCATTTGCAACAGACCTATTCGCCTCATCTTTTCGCTCTGAATTTTCAAGTAATGCCGAGAATCGCCTTATGTTTAATGCGGTACACGATGTCAGTTTATCGAGCAAGCGATTCCACTGTGCGATAAAATAACCAAATTGACATTATCAAATGTATTCCATGAAAAAGACGAGTCTTCTCTAACTCAACCACGAGCTCCCGCTACGCACGTTGTCCCTATATAAACTCCTTTCCAACAATGTGTATGAGAGCTGCTTTCACAAAACGTATTTGAATGGTATGGAAACTCGTGTTCAGACTGGATCACCCACCTTCTTCTTCTCTTCCGTTTTGTTCCCCATATATCTGCTTACAGAGTTCATTTGAAAAGATTGTCGCCCAGGGAGCAGTGTTTCTTTGGACAACTTTGAATGTCTTCCACCAGCCGTCGCACCTGCTTCATTCTGGTTCAGTGTTTGCTAGGGGCGATTGCGGGTGCTGTGACTTCAATTGATTCTGTCAGGTTGACTGTTGGGGCCTCGGTCCCTGGGTGGTGCTGTACGAGGTCATCTACTGCCACAAATCATATAGCGTAAATGTATTTCATGCTAGGGAGACGACATACATAAGCTTAAAGCACTCCGAAGAATTCTATTTTGTTTCAAACTTGTCTATTGTTATGTGGTCTGTATCATGCACTTGTGTGTTCATTCTTTATGTCTTATGTTGTGTATGCATGTAACATAATATTCATTTTTCTCAATAAATACCTGTTTAAACTAAACTACAGTGGGCTGGATTTTCCACCTGACATATACTTAGTTTTATTTTAACTGGTAGAGTGCTGGAAGCCCATATTTGGGCTTTACTCAAAAGTGCAGATACCACCTCTCAAAGGCTTAATATTTAGTGGATAAGCTTCATATTATCTTTGAACTGAATTTATGCAGGCTGTATGGATTTGCCTTGTTATAATTTATGGGAGAGTGTCTACTGGCACTCTCCCAAAAATTATAATAAGGCAAAGACATGTGAACAAATTTTGGTGACCAAAAATAATTTAGCACTCCACAAGTTAACAAAGCATCAGAGGAAATAGCAAAATGCCAGCTCACACACCACCAGTGCAAGCCGTTGGTCTATGCATTGAAACTGTACAGATGCGTATCGTGTTTCCTTCCCAGAAACTGCAAATGATCGTCGGGTGGAAAATCCACTCATCACGATATAGTTGTAATCGACCCACCGCGTACTGACTACTCTCTAGTCTATTGTCCTCTACAGAACAATTAACAAGTTAAACACACACTCAAAACTATAATTTTAATAATAACTGTCGTCGAAAATGTTTATAAAGTAGACATATATTATTAGTTACACAGTTTGTTGGAGGCCTAATATGGTATATATGGTGTCCGTTAATATGATATATATGGTGTCCGTTAATTTCATATTGAACGAGAGCGAAGCTCGAGTCCAATATGGAATTAACTGACACCATATATACCATATTAGACCTCCAACAAACTGTGTAATTTCGCTCTCGTCCAATATGAAATTAACGGACACCATATATACCATATTAGGCCTCCAACAAACTGTGTAGTTTCGCTCTCGTCCAATATGAAATTAACGGACACCATATATACCATATTAGGCCTCCAACAAACTGTGTAATTTCGCTCTCGTCCAATATGAAATTAACGGACACCATATATACCATATTAGGCCCCTAACAAACTGTGTAATGAATATATCTTACCGACTGCTGCATCGATGCACAGAACTAATAACAACAGCGACCAAAATTAAATGAGAGAATTCCCACAATGTGTTCACGTGTCTTTGCCTTGTTACAATTTATGGGAGAGTGCCTACAGGCACTCTCCCATAAATTGTAACAAGGCAAATTCATACATACCAAACAGTTTCATTTCGAAGGTACAGTAACATGACACACATCCACAGAATATGAAGCCTTTTAAGTTCCCTAACCTGTACTTCAGGCCAAATATGGGCTTCCAACACTTAATCTTTCAACATGAAGCGTTTATCGGCTGCCGCCAGTTTGAATAATCTATGGACAAAGGGGAGATTACCCGTAGCTATCAGCGTATACTGATGTTGACAGGCAGTATATTGTTTTATATGCAGTCTGCATGTGACGTCTTTTAACCAATGGAATTCCCAGACACTTGTAGGAGGTAAGATTTACGTTGAATATCTTCTCTCTTTATTATCCAAAACTAGGTAAAGACACAAATGGAACATTTAATCTTTGTATTTTTATAAGGCTGAAAAGTGCTAAAAGCATCTGCCCTGTATTTGCTAGAAATGCTGGGTATGGCATACTCAAATGCTCAACATTTCGTCTTCATATTGTCTCAGAAAGTTTCAATAGAGACACAACGCACTAATACTTTTAAACTCTCGAGGATAGCTGAGTCTTTTTCAACATTTATCAGTGCCAGATGAGAAAATATACTACTCAAAGTTTGCTGAGCACCAAATACTTGACACATCATCGCGAATTTTGCGTGTGACATATTTGCGTCATTTTTGGTGGATATGATTGAGGAATGTATTGAGATGGTCCCCAGTATTTACATTAGCTCTCTTGACAGGCAGACTTTTCGTGACAGTCATGGAAAGCATGTACTCCTTGATTTCCATGATGTTTTCGTGTACTGTCTACATGTTCATGACATGTGTAGGGTATTCAGTCTTCATTTCAACACAAACTCTTGTGATTTAATGATTGAATATGGCAAATGCAAATGTAAGAAGACATTTGTCTGAAGCAGAAACGTGGCGGGCTGTGGGGGTGGTGGAGCAAGGGGCTACCCATCGCCAGGTTGGTGAAGCCCTTGGTGTGCACCAGAGGCTGGGCAAGATTTCAGCAAGATGGCACACCAGTAAGACGGCATGGTGGTGGCAGAGGCAGGGTAACATCTGCAGCTGAAGACCAGTTTTTGATCACTCAGGCTCGTAGGAACCGCTTTCCCACAGCAACCCAGCTTCGCAGTGACCTTCAGAATTCATCCGGGGTAAATGTTTCAACGCAGACTATCCGGGCAAGGGTGTGGTCTCTGATTCGCATTCCACTGTCCCAGAACCACCTCCTGGCACGATATGAATAGGCCATGGACCACGTTGGATGGGCCAGAGAAGATTTCCGAACTATCCTTTTTACAGATGAGTCAAGGTATTGCCTAGACCACACAGACAGGCGTTCTAGGGTATGGAGAAGACCAGGAGAGCGATGTCATGCAGCCAACATTGCTGGGCATGACCGCTATGGTGGAAGGTCAATCATGGTCTGGCGGCATCAGCAGGGATGGACGTACAGTGCTTTGTGCCCTTGAACGTGGTACATTGACTGCACAGCGGTATATTGATGAGATCCCGGATGTCCACGTCAGATTGTATGCAGGTGCAGTGGGTGATAGATTTATTCTGATGGAGGATAATGTCCGTCCTAATGTTGCCCACGCTGTCCCGGAATACCAACAGAGTGAGGGGATTGAGTGTATGGACTGGCCAGCAAGGACCCCTGACCTCAATCCAATCGAACATGTCTGGGATGAGTTGCAGGTTGCAATTTCAGCCCGTCCAGTCCAGCCAAGAAGTGTTCAGAAGCTTGGCGCCATGCTGGTCCAAGAATGGAACAACATCCCACAAAGGACCATCAGGAACCTGGTTGGGAACACGAGAAGGCGGTGTTAAGCAGTAATTAACAGTTATGGGTCTCATACTCAATATTGAACCCATACCATTTCGCTCCCTCAAATTTTTGGCAAATTGAAAAATTTCCTCTTTTACCAATAATGTCCATTTTCCATGGTTATCGTATTCAAAAGCTAAAACATAATGTCAAACACAAATGAAATCTTAATTTGTGTATTTAAATCATTAAAGATATAATTAAATAAAAAAATATATTCACTTTTCATAACAATATTTCAACTAAAACGTAAAACAGGTAGTTGGATATACTTGGTGCTTAGCAAACTTTGAGTAGTATATTCGACTTTATATTAAGTGTGCTTCACTCCACACATGGTAGTGATATTGATAGTAGGAAAAAAAACTCTCATATAAAAAAAACTCATTGAACAAACCCACCGGGAAACAAACCCTGACGACAAAACCCCTAAAAAGATTTGCATGACTAGGAAAAACCCTCACATAACCAAAAATCATATTCAGTAAGGACTTTATTTATTTAAATTGTTAATCCACTAACAATGAATATTATTATAGTCTAATATGCTCTTTAAAAAGTCTGGAATTGTCATTTCGTCTTTAGTGCAACACATAAAGCTTTCAGTCTGTCTTAAAGTTTTGGGGACTTTTCATGGAGTCTCTCTTCAGGTGGTAATCCCACAACATTTTGAAATAAATTGTAATGTGCTCTGGCATTGTCATGCTAGCATGCTAAATCATTTTCCCACACCGATGGGTGACTATGGCCTATCAATTTACGGAATGCATTGTTCCACCCTTCACAAACATTATTTATCCGGTGCCTATCAGAGGTGGAAGCAGTGGTGGTAGTCTACGCATTCTGATTATTTGTGCATCTGAATTGTCTCTCATCTGGATCCGTCTAAACTAACCTTACACATATTTTACATCAAAACTCAGTTAAGTCACACAGCACTTCTGGGCAGTTGTCTTTTCATCGTACCCTGGCGAAAATGCCAAAGTATAAACTATCCCACACCAATGTCTGAACCCATCATCCACTCTGTATAATTCACAAAGTCCTAATTCTTACACTTTTTAATGCATGTCATAATCTTAAAAATAACACACCCACAATAGAAAAATACTAGCTGTTCATCAAAACCATTTCTACACTCAGTAATAACAATATAGAATACATTGGTACAAGGGCCGGTAATCAGATTTAAACTAAGGCTATATTAAGGGTTTTAACCACTCGGCTTGCCGAGTGGTTAAAACCCTTATTCTACGAGTGGTTTAAATCTGATTACCGGCCCTTGTACCTATTTGTTTTATTTATGCCATGCTCTTAATACATAATCGACTTTGTCTCCGTAAAATGGGGTAAAAATGACACTTTCTGTCGCAAACACACGGGTGTGTTTTGTTTACACCTCTGCCGGTGGGTATTACTACCGGTTGCACGTGAACGCTTGATTGCCAGATAGCCACATCGGCGAAGTTAATTGGATTTACCTTGCATTTTCAAATATTTAACTGTAGGTATTTTAAACTTAAAAGTCATTGCACGTAGCCGACAGTACCGCAAAACGTCGTATGTTTGAATGAAACATCCAGAAGTGTGAATGTATCGAAGTTGGCAAAGTACGTCATGTCCCGTCATAGAAGAACTTCCTGCTGTGGGTGTACATTTTGTTTAATCCCAGTAGAAGCTTTACACCGGTCGTGGGGTTAAAAGCTAAAATTTAACATATAGGCTTTTCACAGGTAGTACCAAAGGTGAGCATGGTATAAAAAAGAGTTCGTTCTATCTTTCAGATCAATAGAGGACCAATACACCCTACTGATCGGGTGATACAAAGTGTCAGCATCAACTCTGTAACTGACACTCTCTCATAGTAATCAGAAAACTTAGAAACCTTCTGGAATAAAAATCGATCCTTGGCGTCTACAAAACATTCACTTTGAATAGTTAATTATTCCTTTCAGTTTAAACGTGATGCTTGTTTCCGTAGGTATTGTTTGACAAGGCGTGTTTATTTATCATTCTGTTAAAACCTAAGAAGTATTTTATCGAACATTTTGAATAATTAAACTGCATCTTCCTCTTCCGAACACAATTAAAGTTAATTTCGTGTATGATATTGATTAGAGGGGATGAGTTGATTGTCAACGCTAATCAGTTATCTCATTAAACACCTGTCACATCTTTGCGATATTTTGTACGAATGTCCAAGAATAGCCACGAATTTAAATTTCCACGACTGATCACGAATTAAACAAAAATTCGCCCTGAAACGGCTTCTCTCACGACCTTACGCAACTTTCCCACGACTTTCATATGACCTTGTACAGTTCATCACGACAGTAGTAAGAAACTACTAAGATTTTCCAAGCCGACTCAGAACGAATCAATACGACCTTGTACACTGCTCGCATGACATCGCCACGAACTAGTGCGAACTGGTACGAAATAGTCAGATGATGCAAGGCCTAGCAAGAATTCCACCACGATCTAATACCTTAAAAGATCTTACAAGTTCTTAAGCCCCTGACACATCTTTGCTATTTTCTGACACGATCTACAACAACATGAAAATCTTGAGCAATACGAAATCTTTAAACTGTTTAACTCTTTACCTAACACGAAAAGCAGACGACATATGAAAACAAAATTCTTGAATAACTATTTTTTTTTCATTTTTTGTCTCAAAAACATAAATTATGACCCCTCATTGGAACGAGCTCGACGAGCTCGTTCCAAAGAGGGGTCATAACCTATGTTTTTAAGACAAAAAAATGAAAAAATAATGAAAATTAATTGGCGATTTTTGTGAATAGCGCTGACCGGTTTTGGCCGTTATGTTAGGTAATGGGTTAAAACGTTCGCTCTTCATCGTTCGATTTTTCAATTTCGTTCTGCGTCGTACCGCTGTCGTACGAGACCGTACGAAACCATACAGGGTATTTGGGGGGAATCTTGAGTGTCCGTGATTGTTCGTGCGAATTTGGCAGGTACGATTTTGTGAAGATTCACGAAGAATTGGTAAGATCTTTTGAGGTATAAGATTGTGGTGCAAGTCTTGCTAGGACTTCCATCTGATCATCTTACTAGTTCGTAATAGCTCGTGTCGGTGTCGCGCAAGCACCGTACAGGGTCGTATCGAATCGTACTGAATCGGCTTGGAAAATGTTGGTAGCTTCGTGCTACAGTCGCGATGAACCGTACAATATCGTATGGAGGCCATGGGAAGATTTGTAAGGTCGTGAGACAAGCCGATTCAGGACGATGTTCGATTTAAAAAAAAAACAATCGTGGTTAATTGTGGAAATTTGAATTCGTGGCTATTCTTGGACATTCGTGTAATAGATCGCAAAGATGTGACAGGGCCAAATGTGCACGAACACTGAAGAGTACACAAGAATATACCGCCTGGTTTAGTACCGTCTACTACGACAGAGGTACGACGCAGTACGGAATAGAAAAAATCGCGCGACGGAGTGCGAAAGTTTGAAACAGTTTCTGCGAATGCCGATTAAGTTACGGGCCAACCAAGAATACTCAAGAATGATTACAAAACAGTACAGATCCCAACACGGATATCCACGATTGCCCAAAGGTTTGATGTTGTAGTAGATTGTGACAAAAAATTGCAAAGACAGGCGCTTTAAATCAAAACTAGAGTACGGGACAATAATTTGGCGATCCATACACCAAACAAGACGTCAACAAGCTGGACAAAAAACAAATAAAGGCTGAAAGATTCTCCACTGAAGCTGAAGATAATAGAACCAAAGATCGGAGGGTGGGGGGGGGGGGGGGGGGGTGTACATGATAGTGTCAGAGATGAACCTTGCACCGCTAGAGTTCAGACGAAAACAGCTTCGCCTCATTGTCATTCAACCCTTTATCCAACGTTACGGTCAAAACCGGCCAGCGCTATTCACAAATATCACCCAATTAATTTTCATTATTTTTTCATTTTTGTCTCAAAAACATAGGTCATGACCCCTGTTTTTGAGACAAAAAATGAAAAAAAATTAGATATTCAAAAATTTTGTTTGCAAGTGTCGTCTGCTTTTCATGATAAATTCACACTGTTATCTGCACGACAAATGTGAGATGATGAATCGGAGATGAATAAGTAATAAGTCGCTGTTTTTAATTTGGGGGAAACCGATCCTTTCCTGAACTTTCGTTTTCATTTTGGAAAACGAGACACATCGGGACACAAACGAGACACATCGGGTGCCGTTTCCGTTGCTGCTATTTCTATGGGTCTACGACATTTCGTCTAAAGACATTTCGACTGACCGACAAATTACCGAAACGACTAATTATCTAGCCTTTTTATGGCCTGGCAGATCAAATGTCTATCCGACATTTCACGGAACCGATTGTTCGTCTAAAAGCCATTTGATATAACCATTTTATTTAGGGGTATCTTGTCCTTTTTGCATAAATGAAACGAAACTAAAGAGCAGTTATGTTCTGACCTATTTCTGAGCTGATTATTGCCGGGCAATGCGGATAGAAAAAGTGAGGAAGTTATATAGTTATAACATTTATTAACAGAAATGTAGCAAGCAAAGCAAGTGGGATTGATGGTGATGTTCGTTCCCTCAGATATTGCTGACAAGGTGCGTATATTCATGCTGCTGAGACCTATGAGATAGTTTGTCGAACATTTTGAATAATTAAAATCCATCTCTCGCTTCCGAACACAATTAAATTTAATTTCGTGTGTGATATTGATTAGCGGGAGTGAGTTGATTGTCAACATGGGCCAATTATCTCGGTGGTGATAAATTCACACTGTTATCAGCACGAGCTGTGTGGGATGATGGAACGAGGATGAATAAGTAATAACTCGCTGTCTCCCCCAGGGGGAGGCCACCAACAATTTGCAAGACGTGACGTGGGGGTGGGTGGGTCTCTTGAGTGCGCCAAAAATGTGCATTTCCAACTTGTGCAATTTTTTTAATTTTTTAAAAATATATCAATATATCAGGTAATGTATACCATCATTTGTGTTTCAAACCTTAAAGATGATGTTGTACATCACACTCTTAACATAAATACACCATCAGGAGGCTTTATATGTGAGAATATTGGGCTTAAACTGGGAAAATGTCACACGTTAGTAGGGGGTGGGTGTCTTGTTCGAAATGTAGAAAATGTGCAGACAATATTTTGGGAACAATTCAAATGAAAATTTGTTACCGTATATGTACACCTGCTCTGGCCAGGCCTGATAATGGACAGTTTGTCATTTGTAGATTGGGGCCCACAGCAACCCACACAGGTTTAAACTGGTGGTACCAGTTTAACCCTTTACCTAACATGAAAAGCAGACGACACTTGCCAAAAAATGATTGAATAACTAATATTTTTCAAAAATAATAAAAATTAATTGACGATTTTTGAGAATAGCGCTGGCCTTTTTTAGCCGTTACGTTGGGTAAAGAGTTAAGAACATTATAAAAAAACCCTAAAGACAGCTGTGCCTACTAAGTTTATGAGCTTATTTTGGATTTTAATGGGAGAGTGGGGGGGGGGGGGGGGTGGGTGTCTGAGAACGGTAGTAGAAAATTTGCACGTAGTGGGTGAGTGGGTGTAAAAAGGAGCCGAATAAAAAATAGGACGTCACGTCTTGCAAATTTTTAGTGCCCCCCCCTCCCCATTGTCTCCGCTGTTTTTTTTGTATTGGTGGGACTAGATACTTTACTGAACTTATCTTTTCAGTTTAATGAATAAGACACATCCGGTACCGCTTCCGTTGCTGATGTTTACGGGTCTACGACATTTCGTCTGAACATATTTCATCTTATAGACACATTGCCGAAACGACCAATTGTCGAGCCGACTTTTGGCCCAGCCGATCAAATGTCTTCCCGACATTTCACACAACCGCTTGTTTGTCTAAAAGCCATTTGGTATAACCGTATTTAGACGAGTTTAGACCAGTTTTTATTTAGAGTTATCCTGTCCTCAATGATCAAATGAAACGAAACGAACCGAAACAACAGTTATTGTTCTGTTCTATTTCTGAGTTGATTATTGCCGGGCAATGCCGGAAAATGCCGAAAGAAAATGCGAAGAAGTTGTATAATTATAACAGGTATTAATAAAAATGTATAAAATAATGATAACATTAACCCTTTACCCAACGCAGACGATTTCAAAATTTATTATTTTAAATATCGTTATTTAAATTTTTTCAAAAAAATTCAACAAAACCATATCATGTGACCCCTCTTTGGAACGAGCTCGACGAGCTCGTTCTAAAGATGGGTCACATGATATGGTTTTGTTGAAATTTTTCGAAAAATAATATTTTTTGAGCTGCTGAATTTGCATATTACGCGGGCGGATGCGGGCGATTCGTTGGGTAAAGGGTTAAATAATCAGACCTGGTTGACCGAAGGCGGTTCAGCCGCCGGCAAGGAGAGTTCAAAGAGGTCATAGGGAGGGGCGAAGTAGACAAGGGTGAGGTCATATTTAAAAATATATATATTTTTATTTTAATCATTTTAATAATTTTAATTGCTATGACGTGATCCCCTTACAATTGAAAGGAGTTAGCAGATAAGTTTAATTGCTATAACGTAGTCCCCCAATAATGGAATGAAGTACATGTATAATCTTTTAAATGAAATTTTAAATTTAAATGGCATCACAAGCTGGTCTTCAATAATTTTCGTTAAATTTATTTATTTATTTATTGGTGTTTAAGGTCACAATTTTCGTTAAAGTATCTATGAAATGGATAATTAATTTTAAAACATTTAAATGGCGTAACAGGATGGACTTCAATAATATTGGTTAAAGTATCTATGAAATGGATAATTAATTTTAAAACATTGAAATGGGTAACATTTATAACAATTGAAAAGCTGTTGGTCTTCAATAATTTTCGTTAAAGTATCTATGAAATGGATAATTATGTTTAAATGGTGTAACATTTAAAATATTTATGACGTATGTTCATTTAATATAATATATTAATAATTTTCGTTAAAGAATTTATAATTAATTTCAAAGTAATTTGAAAACACTTCTTGAGAAACAAGTTCTAACACTCAAATCAATAGTCGCCACAATGTCTAGAGTTCTATTATACCAATAAAAATAATGTTAACCAATCGTTGACTGAGTGTTAGAATGTTCTATGTCCCATAAGGGACGTAGAACATTTTAGCATTCAGGCGACGCAGTATTTACATTGCTGGGTAAACCTAAAAACAATGCCCATTGTTTTGTTGTTCTGACTGGCTAAAACAGGAATTTCTTATCAAAACACCCTCAGGCTCGAGCCACCTTGCAGTTAATAGAAACCCAAGCCCCTTTGTGCATGTTCAGCCAATCAGAGCGCAGGAAGTTATTTGGTAATCATTTTAATTTCGCATTTGCAACAGTCGAGTCGTGTTAAAGATGGAAAGAATTGCATGTACCGTTTGTGACAAGACCTTTTCGACGGTGTCTTCAAGGAAAGAACAACCCATCAGGAAACGGACGTGTACACATGTAAGTGTGTAATAAGAGTTACAGAAGAAAGGATACCCTGTAGAGACACGAGTAAAAACACCAGAATACCGAATCATTAACTTGTCAGTATTGTGACAAAACATTCACAACAGTATTCAACAGAAATCGCCCCGAATTTGAATAGCACCCTATCGATGGGAAAAAATATGTGAAGAAGCATCAGTATGAACATTGTAATAAGGCGTATGTCAGACAAGAGGAGTTGGAGCACCACAATAAAAGCTGCCGGTCCTATTATGCCTGTAATACCTGTGGAGAGACATTTGAACAATTGCTACATTTCAATCGACACAGGACGTTTGCCCACCAAGCCATCAAGAGAAAATCTGCCTCCGCTACCGCAGCGAAACCAGCAAAGATACCACGCCCAACACCAAGAATCCATGATATTGACCCCGAAGAGTTCGACGAGACGTTATTAGGAGTGGAAGAAACGTCCGGAATTCTTGAATTATACAAAGACAACTGAGGCGCCATTCGCACCCACCATATCACGCATCGAGCAGTAAAGTAAAGTAAATTTATTCAACAGAATATAAAAAATACAAAGTGATAATAGTTAATAACGAAATAACGATATTTTGTTGGGAAGCAGCATGGCCACATTGGCCGTCTTCCTGCCGCCTCCATCAGTATAAACACAGAGTTATGTGTGTCAGAAGAAGTGATAAACATGAAGGTATGTGTGTCAGAAGAAGTGATTTTATTTTCCATGAAAAGTTGTCGTAACCTCAAACACGTATGTATTCGTTATCCTTAAATTTGGTTTTGTTCCGAGACAGACCAGTCTTACATCAATCTCTACAAGAGTATCGGAGCCGGACAAAAGTAGAGGAGTTGAGCATGCTCTCGGCGCCATGGCAACTGGACAAAGACAGAATTAAGACAAGATAAGGACATGAAGATAGAAAAGTATGTTGTATCCTCTTTAGCGTTATGATTATCTTCACTACCCTACCACAGACTCATTCAGCCGCAGAGCATATTTACTTATATACCACTCGTGTTCTCAATTGTAAAGACCGCGAGCAGATTGTGGAACTGAGGCTATGAACTTCATTATTATTGTTATTATTCACCTCCGCATCATCACAATCTCGGTAAGAGCATATTCATAATGCGGTGAGAAAAAAATAAAACATGGTCCTGAATGAAGATGTGTTAGGAAAGTAGAGATGAAGCAAGGTAGGATGAGCTGAAATAAGATTACATAACATAATATGAGATAAGAGATAAGATGAGATGAGATAACAGACCAAAGGTTGGAGCCTAACCTTCACTGAAGTTGAACAAATTGGCTGGACTCAAAAAAGTTTTCGTACAGTACAGTGGATGCTAATTGTATTGTCCCATCGAAGGAAGGATGGAAACATAAAAGGAAGAAAACATTTCCGTAAAGTATAATGCACTTGAATAATGAACAGGTCATTAAAATACCCAGTGGCGAGTGCATTATTAGACGAAAAAAAAAAAGAAAAAAAAGAAGCACACACGATCTGTCAAAATGACCTCTCGCCTCTTCAAACAATAACTGCTTACGATCAACACACAACTGCACATCATCCCCAAGGATGCCAAGCACTCCAGGAAATAATGACCAGCCATTGCATTGACAGCCCACAGTTATCGTTTTCAGTGGTCACTCTTTCGGATAACAGCAAATGCGAAACAAAGGGAATTGTCGGCAGAGGGTTTTAAACTAGAATAAACAGAATGAGCAGACACGTTTTGAACTTCAATAGTTACATTAGAGAGAATTGGTGTTGTTATTCCGAGTAGTATGTACACAATCACTGCAGTGTGGATTATCACATGTTACGCATGATGAATACGAGTTTATGATTTTCATAAAGTAAGCCTTCTTAAATGCTCTTCGGGAGGAAATTCCTTTCAAATTTTCATTGAGCTCATTCCATATTTTCGGGAAAGCATATTTGGGTAACTGAGCGGAAAAATTGGTCCTAGGTTTGCCACACCGTAATTGGCCTAATTGCCTTGTTATCATACCTGTTGCATATGTATTGACTTGAAAGAAGTCAACAAAGGTTGTTGGTAGATTTGAGTGATGCCAGTCAAACATAAACAACGACACATTCATTTTGTAGAGGTCTTTCAGTTTTAATATCCTATTCTTTTTCAATAATGGATCGGTATGGCAGTTATATTTCTTATTACTGATTAGGCGAATTGCACGTTTTTGAAGTTTAAATAATCTAGAAGAGGCACTACTGTGACCCCATATTTCGATTCCGTACAGGAGGTGACTGTGAATCAGTGAGTAATATAATGTTTTCATGGCAGAGTATGGAAGAATATGTTTTGCCTTGTTCATTAAATAGAGCGCGCTCGATACCTTGCTACAGATTTTATTGATATGGAACTTAAATTTAATATTTTTATCCAGATATATACCAAGAAATTTGATGACAGACTCGCCGTTTGCTTCTTCCGCCAATTCAATTTCTTGGTTATTGACATGCAATCGTCTTCCGTTGGTATTGTATATTTTATTGGGCGGACTGAACATCATATATTTTGTTTTTGGGGCATTCAACACAGGAGGTTGGCAGCACACCAGTCCATTAACGCCGAGAGCCCGGTGTTGGCAACGTCGAAGACTGCATCTATACTATGATGTGAGGTGTGCATTGAGGTGTCATCCGCAAATGATAGGAGATCTAACTGTGTTGAAGCACTACAATCGTTAACATAAATTAAGAAGAGGAGAGGCCCCAAGATGGATCCTTGTGGAACACCACAGGTGATCTTCTGAAGCTCAGAACTGCTTCCATCGTATGTGACATATTGAACTCGCCCATCTAAGTAGCTCTTAAACCAGTTATTCGTAAGGCCTCTAACACCATAAAACTTTAACTTTTTTAATAAGATGTCGTGGCTAATTGTATCAAATGCCTTTGATAAATCTAAGAATACTGACAGGGTACAATCCTTTGTCGGCTTGTCGTTATTGTTGGCTATACTATGGAGAAGTTGAAGTACGGGGTGAATGGTTGAGTGTTTTTTCCTAAAACCATACTGGTGCGGGTACAGAAGATCATGCTTCGTTAAAAAGTTTGATAATCTTTCTAAAGTTATTTTCTCGAGTAATTTTGAGAACGCCGGCAATATGCTAACTGGTCTGTAATTATTGAATAACTGAGGGTCTCCCGATTTGAAGATTGGTACAATTTTTGCTATTTTCATTTTGTCAGGAACGATTCCAGAAGATAGCGACAGATTTATAATGTGTGCTAATTCTTCCGCTATTTCATGGATTGAATTTTTTAGAAGTTTGGTGGATATTCCATCACAATCAGCACTAGTTTTGGGTTTCATCAATTTAGTTATAGAAATTATTTCTCCAGCAGTCGTTGGTGCCATGAATAAACTACTTACATTAGTATTGGCCATATAGTCTGTGAAATGCACATTAGTGTTTGGAATTCGCTCGGAAGCTTTTAGACCAACGGTTGAAAAGTATTTATTGAAATGGTTGGCAATGTCAGTAGGGTCACTTATTTCGATGTTATCTATTACAAAATTAGTATTAGCTGTTGGTTGACTCGAAGACTTATGAATTGCTCTTCTCAGAATTTCCCACGTTTTTTTCGTGTTATTTTTGTTTAATAATAGGATATTTTCATAGTATATTATTTACTTTTGCGTTTTACTTTATTAAATATGTTGCTATACATTTTATAATTTGCCTGGTTTTGTTCAGTAGGGGACTTTAGTTTTTTACGAAAGAGTTTTTCCTTATTTAAAGAAGACTGTAAGAGGCCTTTGGTCATCCAGGCTTGGCGCTTTATATATTTATTGCTTTGATATACTTTCCTAAGTGGAAATGCAGTGTTAAATGCAGCAAGGTAAAGATTTACAAATATATCGTATGCTTCGTTAGGGCAGGTCGACTCTCGTACTGTCGAGAAGTCGGTCTGTGTCAACAAGTATCTGAATGCTCTCAGATTAGTATCATTGAAGTTTCGTTTCATAATGTGTTTTTCGGTTACTGTCTTCGTATGGTTCGATTCACAGTAAAATGTTCCAAAATGGTCAGCAAAGTCCGTGATGATTACGCCGGTCTTATAGTTTTCTTGGGGACGGTTAGAGAGGATGTGATCTATTACAGTAGCTGAGTGATCTGTCATTCGGGTTGGTTTGGTAATGAGTGGGAGAAAGCCTTGACTGATTATGGTGTCTATATATTCGTTCGTTTTGCTGTGTGTTTGAAATTTTAACAAATCAATGTTCATGTCACCCATAATATAGGATATTCTTCGTTCCTGGTTTATCTTTTCAGTGATAGTTTGTAACGTAGAAATATACCTATCGAGGTCAGCCTTGGGCGGAGTGTTTGGGCGATATATCACACCAATTATGAGTGGCCGATGCCTATTCAATATTTCCACAAAGAGAGACTCAAATACATGGGGTATGAAAACAGAGAGGTCCTTGCGTATTTTATACTTTAGGCTGTTTTTTAAAAATAAACCACCCCCCCTCCCCTCTTCCGTCATATGGGCTTGGACGGGTTTTGGTGATGAGAGGGTGGTATCCATTGAGTTCAAAATTCACACATTCTGGTACCTTAAAGACTTCAGTAAGTCCAATGATGTCAAAAGTTTCATCTTGGTTTTGGAGGTTACCTAAAAGACTAACAAGAGAATCCCAATGCGCGCTTAGCCCTTGGCAATTAATATTGAAAAGAGATGTTAGATTTGGTATATTAGCAATGAGCTTTCTGTACTCTTCAGGGGAATAGTATTTACAAGATTCGGCTGATGCTAAAGGGTTATCGTAGTCATCCTCATCTGGATCTTGTCTTTGACTGAACAGACTTACAAAGTCATATCTGCTGTCAGTCTGTATCTCATCTAAGTCTATTTGGGTTCGCCATCTTTGTTCATATCTATTAATGTTCTAATGGGAATGACACTGGCCGGTCTCGGTTTCTTGTCTGCAAATAAACTGTTTACATCGGAACTATATTTTATACTTAAGCTTCTTCTGACACATTTGGCGGCAATCGACATATGAAGAGAAAAAAGTGAACATGCTATTATATACAAAAATACATTTGGAAGTCAAATGCAAATGCAATTTGATATGATCCAACTGAGTAGGATGCACAAAACAATCTGGTCTTTGCTTCTGTTGTTGCTCCCATGCCGAAGTGACCAGAAACAGCGATGATAAAAAAGATACAAATGTACAAAGATACAAATATATGTAGAATATTTAGTTGGATGGCCCCTTTATAAAATAGGGTTCCTAGCAATCTTTGTGATCGGGTGAAGTCGCGAATGGGATTACTAGCACATATTCGCATGCATGTACAATATTTAGTTGGACGACCCCTTAATAAAAGAGGTTTACTCGCGATCTTCGCGATTGCGTGAAGTCGCGAATGGGGTGACAAGCACATATTTCCAACATAAGAGATCACGTTGCACACATTAGATTTCGACAATACAGCTCATGTCAGAAATAGTCATGAACAAATTGATTTATTGATTTATCAATGGATTCTAAATTGCAAGTAAGAAAGGTATGCGACAAATAACCGTTCAACTTGCACGCCTGACGCCAGTGACTACTCGGAAAATTCACATACACGCTTAAGGGGACGTCCAACCTAACTTTGGTCAAAGTTCATGTAATTTTCTTTCAAGTCTAAAAAAGGCCCAAAATGAATAACCCCAATAAATTATATACCAAAATGCTTGGAATGAAACATAGAACGTGTGGAAACTGAAATTTGCCATGGAACTGCTGCCATGTGTAAATAGCACCACCAGAAAGTCTGCTGTGGCATAAGTAAGAGAACAAACTTTTTACAATAAAATACCTCAAAATAAAATAACAGCTGTATTCTATAAACATTTAAGTACATACTCGAAGAAATCTTTTCCTAATTCATGAAAGTAATAAAGATTGAGACCAAATGTTATAAGTGGAGTGCTCACTGATTGAAGGCAGACATTTTCTTTTGTTGATGTTTTGATTTGGGGAGTTCAACAAAGGTCAACTTGAAGGAGTCCAGCAGAAGAAGTATGGAAGGACAAAAGAGTGTCTCCCAATATAAAGATGTATGTGTTACTGTAATGGTTTGGAAAGAAAATATGATATTCTCCTATGTCGAATGCACTGCAAAGTCATACATTGTAGTTGAATAAATATATTTACAAACCCCTTGCACTGTAACCCCTTTTATCCCATGCACCAATTTGATAATGATTAAATTGTTAAATTTGTCTGGTTTATCAATAAGTATAATAGCTTTGTTTAACTCTTGGACACCAAAACACTCATGATATATGTTGGAGAAGAAATAAGGGTAACTGTAACCTGTCACTGCAATAAACCATCTAATGTACTTAAAAGTACATTGTTATTCAAAACACATCAAATCAACCTTACATAACCATTATTGTTGTACTTTCCCCAAGGAGGCTTATTGACATATTGAGATCAGAAGGGCACATCCAGAGGGTCTAACATACTTTTTTCAAGAACGCAGTACACAAAGCAATCCCAAAAAGGTGACAAGTGAGCTCCATTTGACACAAAAAATTCCTGGGGGGGGGGGGGGGGGGGGGGGACTCGCTTCCTTGTATGACTCTACCTCCGGCACTCAAGGCATATGCCTTTTTTCTCAAAGTTTAACTCTTTTTTTCTTTTTAAAGATCCTGGCCACACATGTTCCAAACACTATCAGACAAGTAACCCTCCAAATAAGTGTAACTGCAAAAATCATGTTACATTGCAAAACATTCTTTTTAGACTTTTAGTTCTGGACCTTTCATGCTTCTTACTTCCAACTATAACACTTAATTTATCGATTAATGGGTGAATAGAAAAGTCCTGCCATAATCAACATTTTGAGTTCCATAAGCCTTCAAAACAGCTCCGATAAAAGTGTCAAACATCAGATCTGTGGCTTTATACAGAATATTTATTAGGTTATTGCTTGATAAGTAATAGGAACAAATCTTCACCAGAAAATTCTGTAGCAATACAATTGAGGGTATTAGCAGGCACTTTGCAACAAATTGTAACAAATCAACTAGTTATAAACAAAATTTTAAAAGAGTGAAAAAGTACCACAACTCTGAAAATATGTGGGAAGAAACACATGCTGCAGCAGCTACACAGGCATTGTTTCCCCATGATGCTCGATCACAACACCAAATATCCTTCAAATTGCAGTAGCAATGGTTGAGATACAAGGGAGAATGTTGGTACATGTAATGATGAATGGGTAAGACTAAGAGGACAGACGTTACCACTGGCACTGCACGGCCCTAGATGCACCTTTGATTTTCCAACTTCCAGGTCTGGGGCATAATAATCGCAACACACCCACCTTATCAGTTCATAATTTCAGTAAAATAAAAGAAATTATCAATTTGAATTAATTAATAGATGATGGAAAATATTTGGCTTCCTTCGCCTTCTCGTACTATTTAATTACCACAAACAATATCAGTTTGATACCGACAAACGAAACTGAACGCATGTGGTCTGGATAAAAAGTAACTCGGCATGAATAATGATGAAATTGCGAATATTTCGTGTATTTCATTTGTTTAAAAGCCAATTGCAGCTAATATTGACCGTGCATTCGATAATTCGTTTCGGTTTTGACCACACGGCCACGCTGACACTCCGTGACAGCGGTTATGTTTATTGTGATATGCAAATTGGGGGATGGTTTCCGGTGAAGGCGATTTGTCACATTTGTCAGTGTAAAACGATCATAAAAGACACTGATCAACGCTTGTATTACTATGGTTGGTTGCAAGAAAAAACTAAATTCTCAGTATCGTCCAAGCGCACCTTATTTAAAAGCACGAATGCATCATTTTCAACCCATCTTCAATCGGTCCTTTGCAGACATCAACACAGTCCGTGGTAACTTACAACATCACAACATCGGGGAAAATCAACACGCTCAATATAGTTCCAGGTCACTTGGAATATATTTCGTCAAAAAGTGATTTCTGAAGCATTCTGCGTACTTTGTTATGAATATTGCCTTATTTTATGTGCATCGCCCCGATTTTATACACTCGGTTATTTTTTTACAAGTGGTTCATGTTGTCTTTCTAGTGCGCCATAATTCAGATTTTTTGTCAACAAAAAAGTTCAGACGGCCTGTAAACACGAGAGGGAATTTCGAACCATATTTTGCAGTTATGACATTAACAACTCAAGTATTTGCTGTCACCTGTTTGCAAATCCGTTCATACATTGTCTTGAACAAATAAAGGGCGTGATCACGTCCTTGCATTCTTACGATTGCCCAAATTGTGTATTTCTGCAAGAACCACATCGTAATCACATGACCGGAATAAACATCATTGAAACATGGCCACATCCGGAAAATCCAAAATTTGTGTTGGTGTTATTACATTCAAACGTCAAAACCCACCAGAGTGTGTGTCAAAAAAATGCTTTCTCCGAGTCTGTAGTATGTTATCATTATATTGAGGACAAGGCTTTCGAATTACCGATTATTTTGTAGTTTTACCGGTTCGTTACTTACGCCATTTGCAAATTAATCTTCTTCAAAATCCTAAAATTCACTTTTTTTCCTGAAAAAAATTATATGTACCTTTTCTATGCACTTTACTCATTATTTTGATATATAATTTGCCTTTTCTTACTTCTCTTATCTGTTTCTGAGGCATTGGGAAAAATGTAAAAAAAATGACCAAAGTTAGGTTGGACGACCCCTTAATGTTAAGAAACTATCTCGGGAAGAAGTGCGAATGAATTGTTTTTTAATTTTTTTTTTTTGTTCTTTTTTCTTGTTTTTTTTTGTTTTTTGCCTGTCTACAAAGCCGGTTGAGTATTGAGGTGATGAAGAAACTATACACATGCAGTTTACAATACTGGAAACCACACCGCATGCTTTGGATGTTGAAAGTAAAGCACTTGCCAGAATTAACATATGGCTTTTTTTATCCAATAGATTTTGAACTGACACTGCACACATGCTGTCTGAATGCTGGTATGGTGGGAATTGTAGGGTGATTTGACTTAATGCTACAGCTTTGTATAGGAGCTATATTGGCCGATTCCATGACGATTAATGTTGCTCAAGGATAAGCCGTTTTGGTATAAGTCTGAAGTAATTCAGTACATTAAGGTGCTGCAGACAGAGCTATATTGGCCGATTCCATGACGATTAATGTTGCTCAAGGATAAGCCATTTTGGTATAAGTCTGAAGTAATTCAGTACATTAAGGTGCTGCAGACAGTCAATCACCAGAGAGTTACAAGACAATTAACACCTGTTGATGGGATTGGGGCGTGTGGAGGTAAGCCCAACACAGCCCCACACTCCACAGCCACAGCAACAGCTGCCAATGGAGGTTTACTACAGATACAGTTGTACACGGCACTGATGTATTTTAACTTCCACGCGTGAATGTGTGACAGTTATTTATTTATTGGTGTTTAAAGTCGTTTTTCTGCAACGATGGCTAATTGTGACTGCAACAGGAATGTAACAGGGATGTAAAGTCAAGTTTACCAATCGTTTACACCACTGCTGTTGATGGGACTGGGGAGTGTGAAGTTATGCCTAGCACAGCCTCACAATCCACAGTCATAGCAACAACTGCCAATTGAGAGAAGTGTAGTTCAGATACAGTTGTACACGGCACTGATGTATGTTAACTGCTAAGTATGAATGTGTGCCATTTATTTATTTACTGGTGTTTTAAAGTCACTTTTCTGCAACAATGGCTAATTGTGGCTGCAACAGGAATGAAACAGGGGTGTGAAGTCAAGTTTGCAGTTCAGGATTTATTCAGTTTTCAGAGCGCTGACGTCAGCGTTCTAAGTGAAGGATTAGCGGATGTGATATTCGAGGAGCAGCAAAGGAAGTTTAAAATCAAGTTGAGTGTTGGATTCGTTCTGAGGCATACAGAAACTGGCAAGTTACGATATTTTCACCCCTCTGCAAATAACGCCCGTATGCTGGACAAACGCTACCTGATGAACGAAAGTGCCTTCCGCCAGTCTTTAGAAACACTTGAACACTTGAATGTCGCGGAAGAGTACATATTACGTCGTCAAACAAGAAAGTGGCGTGTGGAAATGATCACAAACATTACTTTTTACGTCAGTAAAATTGTGGACCACCCCATAGGTGGCGCACCATTGAACATGTCAGACTATATTCTGAACAATCCGCCCATTATTGCGTTACAGCACAATAGCGACTATGGCACATATTACTCAGACAATTTGTGTTTATTTCGCTGTCTTGCCTTGTGGAGTAATCCCACAACTACGAAGATCGAACGAAAAGCCGAGCAATATTTCGAAATTTAACGGTGTGACATTGTCGGAGCTACAAGAAGCGGAGGAATTATTCAAAGTGTGCATTACTGTGTATCTATTAACTTCTTCAAAGGATGGTCGGCAACAACAACCAGAGAAAATATCAGCCACTCCAGTTCAGCGCTCACTCGGACGTTACATTGAAACCATCTACGCAAACCTCTTCCAGAATCATTTCAGTTTCATCAAGGACATTAACAATTATACAAAATCCTACAAGTCGCCACCCGAGTGCTAGAATGTCCTATGTCCCATAGGGGACATAGGACATTCTAGAACTCAGGCGACGAAGTGCCGAAAATGTTGTGGAAAGACTGCCGGGAGCTCATACGCCATGAGAAAACGTGCAAAGGAGAAGTTGTTTTCGATTTTGCAGGTGGAAAATTTCACCCAGCAAAATCAGTATTCGAAAAACGTGAAGAGAAGGGAATCATTGTACCCAAAAAGGATAGATATCAAAAATACAATTTAATGAAACGGGAACTGGTAGGCCACTTAGTGGAAAAATCGTCATTCAATGTAAACATCAAGAACGGCAATAGTTTTCTGTGTACAGCAATACCCGATTTGAAATTTTTAGGTATCAGGGTTTAGCTACGATAAATACTTGAGACCTTATGGAGCTAGTGTCCTGAAAGGACAGTTCCCATACGAATGGGTTGACGGGCTAGATAGACTGGATAAAATGAAACATTATTTCGGACGAGGATTACGAGTAATGTAAACAAATATGGAAAGAGAAGAACATGTCGACATTTTGTGACTTTACCGAGTGGTATAACAATCTCGATGTTGTACCATTCCTTTAGGCTGTTGACAAACAATTTGATCTCTAAAAGGAGCGACATATAAAAGTACATAAGATCGACACATCCCCCTCAGCGTGTCAGGTAGGGATCTGCGAATCACATTTTTTTTTTCGAATCGAATCTTGAATCGAATCGTGTCTTCAATATCGATATCGAATCGAATCTCGAATCGAATCTTAATTAATAATAATAATAATATTAAGTTATTTCATATTGCACCAAACGGAAGTAGGGTACACTGTGATGACCCTTACAAGACTGACTGATACCTTAAACACCAATAAATAAATATTCTCTGTAGCATCGTCGCTGAAACAGCTAGGCCTATTATCCATAGTTTTAGTTTTTGAAGACTAAACGTGTTACTATTCACGTTCTTAAGAACGTGAATAGTAACAAGTTCAGCCTTCAAAAACTAAAAGTACGGATAGTGTTCTGGGCAAAATTCACTGCTAACCCAACAATTAAACATTGTCAATTACTCAATTAAATATAAATTGAGCCTACATGAATGAATTGTCTGATGTAAACTTTATCCAGTTTTTGTTGGAAATGTGACAAATTGAAGTTAGTACAAGAGATTCGAAACCAATCGAATCTTCAGACTGATTCGAGATCGATCAGAAGGAGACGTGTGGTATCGATATTGAATCGAATCTCGAATATTCGCAGGTCCCTAGTGTCAGGGTGCAGTAATGTGCCAGAGTTTACAGAACCGAAGTGCTTTTTATCCCATATTTGAACAATAAAGGCCTTGAATAAATTTTTGCTTTATTCAGATAGTAGGGTGATAAATTCCCCCCGTAGGTTTAAAACTGAAAGAATTTAGCGACGGACTTGTTGACCTCTGATCTCTACCACATTTGTCTAGCATTATTAATAGTTTGATTGTTGATTTCTTTAAATCTTTGTGAAAGTATTACACAATGCCAGTAGAGAACACCACCCACTGCTCATATAATAACGTATTTTTGCAAGTTTAGCTAATGTTTGTAGGGGAATTATTTTTAGACAGAAATGTATTTCTGCGCCTTGTTTATTTTTGCCAATTTTGCTGATCGATCGAATTGGACCAATGTGCTCCTCACTTCTCGCTGTATTTTGTAGCGAATTATAGCGCGATTTTGTCACGACTGCCCTGTAGAAGATTTATGGGATAAACAAAATAAACGTATAGTGTTTTCAAGTAAAAAAACTTATTCAACTCGTAGAATTAAGAATGAAACCGACTCGCCAGAGGCTCGTCGGTTTCATTCGTAATCCTACTCGTAGAATAATTTTTTTTACTTACGTTTTTTCTATATATCAGGAATGGTTGTTCAAAGGAGCTCGTCGGCCAGATGATAAACTATCCATGATATCCAAAAACTGCAAATGGGGTGTTGTTATACACAGAAAACTATTGCCATTCTTGATGTTGAAGTCGATCGGAGATTTATCCATTATGTATCCTACCAGTTCCCGTTTCATTAAATTTATGAAATAACGGCTGCTACTGAAGCCGAGCATTGGCAGCTCGCGGTTGTAGCTATCACATTCTTCTTTTAGAAGCTCCAATGTATGTTTAGACTTTTCCGGTTCAAGAAGTAATTCTGGATCTATGAGATTGTTTAAATGTTCGTATGTTCTGCCATATTTCAATGTCATTTTCATGCGAGCAGCATTCAAAATTTGGGATTTCTGGCACCAGGGTTTAGCTGCGATAAATACTTGAAAGCTTATGGAGCTAGTGCTATTAAAGGACAGTTCCCATACGAGTGGGTCGACGGGCTAGATTAATTGGATGTAGACTACTTACCAACACACCACTCCCTTTGCAGCGAATTAAAAGGAAACAATATTTCAGACGAGTACTGTGAACAAATATGGAAAGAGAAGAACAAGGCGGCATTTCGTGACTTTGCTGAGTGGAACAACAATCTTAATGTTGAACCATTCTTGGAGGCTCTCGATAAACAATTCGATCTCTACAGGACGTGACATATCGACATGTTCAAAGATGGAGTTTCGGTGCCAGGATTAACCCTCAAATACATGTTCATCATAGTGGAGGAAGGGACATTCTTCTCACCATTTAATGATATATATATAAACACTGACCTCTGCCATCTCATGAAAAAGGACATTGTGGAGGGCTCTTCCATTGTTTTTAACCGCTACCGAGAAGCCGTTGTGACTCCAATGAGGCAAGTGGACAGTGACTCAAAGATTTGCGGCGGCGTTGTTGGATTTAACGCCAGTGCTTTGTATTTGTGGGTTCTCTCTCAGACATGCCAACCGGGTCGTACATCAGGAGACGGGCTGAAAACGGCTTTAAGCCGGAAAGAACGAACGTGTACGGTCGGGTGACATATAAATGGTTAGAGTTCAAAGCTGCGAGGGATCGTGTTAAAATCACCGTTTACCAGTTTCATGGCTGCTACCACCACGGATACGGGTGTGCCCTGACTTGGGATAAGAATGGTCAGCCGATTAAAGTAAATCCAATTCCCCACCAAGATGTGGACGACCTGTATTATAAAACTATGGAGAACTCACAATATATCAAAAACACACTTCGCTTTGAGCTAGTGAAACTATGGGAGAGCGAGTGGCGGGAGATGAAAAAGTCGGATCCTGAACTAAGAGCCTTTTTAACCACCCTGCCATAAATGTGACGTCTATGGCAGAATGGCGGAAAAAATATCCTTGAGCAGGTGATTTCAAAACAACTTTTCGGGCTCACCGAATGTGATATCTACGTCCCAGAGGGTTTACGGGGGCGCATGAGTGACATGTGTCCTATTTTTGAAAATACATCCATTTCAAGACAAGATATCGGGCCATATATGAAACGCTACGCAGAACTTCTGCGACAGAAGAAATACCATCATGTCAACACCTAGAAGAAGTTTAATCGGAAGTTATAAGGGAGAGAAGATATTTCTGGCATCCCCATTACTCAAGTGGTATTCGGAACACGGGCTCAGGGTAACTAAAATATATTAAAATAGCGTCCCGTATCAGCCCAAAACCTGCTTCAAGGAATTCGCAGACCTGGTTTCTGATGCTCGGACCGATGGATCCAAAGACCGGCAAGGTCATTGCCGCGGAAACAATGAAGCTGATTGGCAATTCTGGGTATGGGAATGTTACCCTGAACAAAGAGAAGCAACGTGATGTGAATTGCAGAACACAGAAAGTCGCAACGCAACTAAACGACCCCTCGATTCGCGTACTTCATGTTTTGAAGGATGACTGTTATGAAGTTGAGCGTAACAAGACGCGGATTCGATTAAACTTACCTTTACACATTGGATACTTTGTTTACCAGCTAAACAAATTAAAAATACTCGAGTTTTACTACGATGTCGTTGACGTTTATGTAGACAGGAAAGATTACATATATTGTCAGATGGATACGGACAGCTCCTACATGGGCATTTCGGATTCGGACTTTGAAAGAGCAGTAAATCCAGAGAAGAAGTTGGAATTCTACGAAAATTGGCATAAATGGTTCCCGGCGGAAGCTTGTGACGCGCATACACAGGACTTTGTGTGTTCGTGATGTCCGGAGAGGCATGGGTCCATCAAGCCTGCTGTTCAGAAAGGAAGTGTTATGACAAACGCCGACCCAGATTGTTTAAAAATGCGCACGAAGGCCAGGGAATCATAACCCTACAGTTAAAACTAGAAGTCCTGTCACGAAATGCGCACAAATAGCACGTCGATCTGCGCGTTAATCTACGCGTTATTACCATAGTAAGGCAATCAAATTCTGTACATATGGCCTGTGCACAAGCAATGTTTCAGCCAAAGGACCTCCGGGTAACCCGGAGGTCCATTGGCAGAAACATTGCCTGTGTTTGAAATGAGTAACCAGGAGAACCTGCCGTGCTTTGGATGCCTTTCGATATGGCAATTGCGCGCAATTCCTCTGCACAACAAAATGGATAAAGAGAAATATCTTAATGTTGAAATCTAAAGAAACCGGCGTCGGAGTAAATAGAGGCTTCCTCGTGAACATCCAGGGGGTGATGACATACAGCCAGAGAAAAAATTGGACTAACCTATTTATATCCAAAGAGGATAATTGGCGAGGATGGTGTCACAACAACCCCACTGGAAATTTGATAGGTGAGATTTATTTAAACATACACTTTCAGCATTTCGGGCTATTATTAGTTTTATTTAAATATACGCTTCGTATTCACTAATAATGTGATTTCTATTTACAGATTTCCGACGTAGTGGTGATTGTGAATAGGAGAAAAGACACTCAATACAGATTTGATAGGTGAGTTTACACTTTCAGCACCTAGGGCTATTATTAGTTTTATTTAAATATACGCTTTCAGTATCTAGGGCTACTATTGGTTTTTATTTAAGCACACACTTCTTATTCAGTAATAATATTTCTTCTTACAGATTTCGGATGTGGTGGTGGTGGTGAAATGTCACCTTGATGGTAGAGGGGCGAGAAGATATGGTGGAAAAAACAAGTAAAAAAAATCCTCGTCGGTGTCAGTGTGAAAAACCTCATGACGCTGATCACGCTGATGAGTAGCTCTGAACAGACTCTTGAACGTTGCAGACACGAAACGAGGCCGCGATTTATATGTTAGGGTCACTACTCAACCTGCCATCTCTTACTGGCAGACATTGAGTAGTTATCTGACGTGCGAATGAGTAAGTTCATTCACACCTTTCGGATAGAGAAACAAATCGAACAACTTGTTAATTAATAATAATAACACTTTGGCCGGCCGCTGATTTGTCGGGGTCCTCATATGAGAAGGCCTTTGTTACCCCTGTACTCCCAACTGCCTCCCAATTCCCATGTTTCTTCTCTCCTCCCAACACTCGGAGATGATCTGTTTGATGACATCCCTTGCCCCATTCTTCCCAATATCTCCGATTAGCATATTAACCCTCTCCTTTGAGTCTCCCACTAACCACATGTCCTTCACCCCCCCCCCCCCAAAGGTGCCATCAAGGTACCCTTCAAAACCAGGCTTCTCTTTATCACGCAGGCCACCCAAAGACCTTTTTGATTTGACCCCCTCTCGCCAATTACGGTTACAATCACCCATGACCCTTTCTCTGACGATTTCTTTATCCTGGTTTGCCCCAACGTCTCGGTCCGAGATCTCCAATGAGTAGTTCTCTACTAGCTCCCTCACTTGGACCATCCACTCCGTCTTGATATTTGAGTTGAAAATTCTCTGGACCATTACTTTACACCATCGGCTCTCGGGGAGATTTACCAAATAATTAAGATAACCGAGTTTCAATAGGTCTATCCTGTCCATGATCCTCATCCACCCAAGCTCACTGCTGATTGCTTCTAGCGCTGCGGCATTACTCGACCCCGTTATCCATCGGCCTGCATCGTTCTGCAGGAGTTCCAAACTCTTCACAGCCATCTGGTTTAAGGGGTACCACTTCCGTACTGCATGTTATACTTGGCAGACTCACCATTTCCCAAATGAAAACCACGAAAACCTTATTGAAACTGTTTCTCCCTATAAGTTTCATTTGGTTAAGGATTCGCTTCCCCTTCAGAATCATTTTATTTGTGTGGTGGTTCGGTAGATGCCTCTTCCTGTGATGTTTATATTTACCTCCAGATACTCGTAGTCACCTGTCTTTCCAAGACTGAGAAGTTTGCTGCTACCTTCCGGATGCAGAACTCCCCACTCTCCACTTTCGAGTGGTGTCCACTTTGCGGCCCACAGGTATAACTTTGCTCTTGCTTTTATTAAGTTCGAGTCTCCATTTGCGCCCATATTTCCCAACAATTCCCAGCATTTTCGCTAGCCCCTCTTCGCTTTCTGACACAAGCACCATATCCTATGCAAAAAATGGCCCCGGGATCTTCAAATCCCCAACTACTACCCCCTCGTCGCTATGCAAGGGTTCATCTCCTAAACCTTTGATGTACAGTGGAAAAAGAATTGGCGAAGGGGTACACCCCTGTTTTAGGCTTATCTCCATAGGCACACGTTTTGTTGTAATGTTTCCCAGGCTAAGTTCACTCTGTACATCTCTATATAATGCTTTTATAATTCCAACAAACTCGCCTCCCAACCCAGAGCCTCCAGCTTGCGCCACATACCCTCCCTCCATACTCTATCGTATGCCTTTTTAACATCCAAAAGGGCCATAAACATCTTTTTCTTTTTTTTTGTTTTTGCGGTTTCTATCTTTTGGGATGGCGTGAAAAGATGATCAGTGACTCTTCTTCCCTTCCTGAAGGCATTCTGGATCTCTCCCCAAAACCCTTCTCTTCAATCATCTCCTCTAATCTCCCATAAAGGACTTTACAGAAAACCTTTCCAATGTTGCTACTGACAGAGATCCCTCGACAGTTATCCAAAACGTCATTTTCCCCATTTTTGTGTGAATAAATGTCACTTTGCTTTCTCTCCAATCCTTTGGGACCTCTTGGAGTTCTATGGCGAAATTGAATAGGTCAGTAAGGCTTTCCAGCCACCCTTCCCGCTTTTCCATTCCTCAATTTTGAGATCACCTTTCGCATTTCCTCCGTTTTGATTTCGCTGCACACGAAGTTCGATAAATTTTCCTCAACCTGGTTCGGACACTCTGGTGGGTTCCCCATGCCCCATCGCTTATCGTTTACCTTTTCCCAGTGCTTGACTAGTTCTAATACTATTTAATATTGCTCGTTTGTAACTCTGCCATCTACTTTAATACTCTGTGAGTTACTTCCTTTGTTAACTTTTATTCACCCATTTCCAAAATACGTTCGAACTCGACCCCCTGTCGTTCTTATCATCCTAATAAGACTGCTATTTCGCACTCTCCGATTATCGTCTTTAATCTTATTTACTTTATTTCGTGCTTGTTGGTATTCTTCTTTTGCTACCGCGGCCTCGTTGCTTTCCGCTCCCTTAAGTTTTCTGCTTCTCGTGTATGCAGCACATAAACCTTTTCTACCCTTTATGGCCCTTTTCAGTTCTTTGTTCACTCTGTACCCAAGTTCCCGTGTTGGCACCCTAATCGTTCCTACACTTTCCTTCCCTGCCTCCACTAGGCTCGCAAGTATGGCGTCGGTCATCTTCTGGACACTACCCCCTTCTGTACGATTGCAATCTTTGATTTCAGTTTTTCTTCGAACTTCGCCCAGTCAGCATCCTTTTTGAGTTCCTAAATCTCATTGAAGCTTCCTTTGCTTTTACTAGGTTTTTGGCCCTGATCGTCACTGTATCCAAGTTGTGATCACTATCCACCTCCATTTTACCCTCATCATCCACTTCTACCCCTATCACCTCCCTCCATAAATTAATATCTGTATGTGGATGTAGTCGATTATTGATTTTCTGTCGTTTCTTTTCCAGGTCCATTTCCCCTTACACCTCACGTCCCTGTTCAGAATCTTCAGACCGAGCTCATTTGTGAAGTTAAACAGCTTCCTTCCATTCTTGTTGACTTTCTTGTCCCCACCATCTATGCCTTCTTCCTTATCACATATGTGTCCATTAAAGTCACCCATCAAAATTATACCGAGCCCCCTGTTTTCTAGTTCTGTGATATTGGACCTTAGTGTTGAGTATATCGAGTCATTCCACTCGGGTTTGCCTCCTTCTACCTCACAGTACACAATCCCAAGGACAATACTTTTGTTTCTCAGATTGATCTTAACCCATCCAATTTCTTGCGATACCTCAGCCGAGGTGCTGACATCTTCCATAAACAATATATACACTGAGAAAATCGAATACAAATTTGCGACAAATAGAACATTTTTCAATTGATTTACAACAGTCGATACACATACAGAGATACCCACACAGGCGAATACCTATAGTCGCTTCTTTTAATAAGCATACACAGCATTTTAATTGATAGTCAGTTTCTTCTTCAGGTTAGTATTCCATTTCCGGGATTTATGGTGGAATGTGATCCAAATATTGGCATCCCGTCGACCATTTTCTGTGTGCCTAAGCGACGTTATCTTGACTATTCCATCAGTAAATTTAAATACCGGTGTAACATTTGTAGATTATGTGTATGGAGAGGAGTACAGTCGCCGCGGAATGGTTACTTTCCACGCGTGGGCAATATTTCCACGGACGCAATAATATTAGATACCAAACACTAATTACAGGAATAATCATCAAAAATTTAATTAATGAAGCATCGGGTACAACCTGGTGCTTCATTAATTAAAATTTTGAGGATGATTTTTACTACCTGGTAAACGCATGCGTGGACATAACTGCCCACGTGTGGATTACGACCAATCCACGGCGAGTGTACTGTATGCGAGTTGAAAGTCACAGAATCGGGTCTGGATCGGGCGATGGATGGTCATCGGTATACAAATTTTAAATTCCAGGATCCCAAAACCCCCCTGCATCTGAGTTGATATTTTTAGATTTTTCAGGAGATGAATTTGAAAGATTTCACACTTATAGAGCCGTTAGAAAACGTCTGTAAAGCATGCATGTGAGGTCTATTTATCAGCTTTGGTCCTAACGACCACAGCTGATAAAGAGACCTCACCTGTATGCTCTACCAGACGTTTACAGCAATTATATTGTCTGCGGATTGTCTTGCCTGGGGGTGGATTTGGTACTTGAATGTCTATAAGATTACGATCTATTTCAGTTAACCGATTTATTTATTTATTTATTTTATTGATGTTTAAGGTCACATGTTTATGCACAATGGCTGATCATGACCGTGACAGTTTTACGGGTGAAGGATGCCGGAGTACCCGGAGAGAACCACCGAGCAACGACGAGCAGCTGCCAGCTCCCCAACATCGTAACTCCGCACTGCTGCACAGGCAGGGTTAGATTGGCTGAAGACATGCGTACCATCGACGTACAGTACACCTTAGTACACGGCGTCATCGTGCCCCCCATACGGGCAATGGAGATGAAGTGTCTTGCCCAAGGACACAACGCGGTTGCCGCAGGTGGGATTCGAACCAAGGACCTCTCGGCTTGCAGCCTGCACCTCTACCTACTGAGCCACCGCGCTCCCCAAACCGATTTATTAAGACTGTATACATTTTAGCGTTTGTTGCCCCTTACTGCAAAAAATGCCCCGAAATCCATCGAATTTGAACCAGTACGAGACAAACAAGGTTGGCGAAAATATGGGGGAGGCTCTGGATCCCCGCCTTGTTTCACCAGTCATTGGTTGTGTTAAAATATATGCACACAAAAAACATGGCCCGGCAAAAGAGTGGAGGGGCTGAACCACACCCACCCCCCCCCCCCCCCCGGTTCCGCCGGCCCTACAAGTTGAATTGATCTTCTGGGATAAGTCTGGGGTTAGTTCAAAGGCAAATATAATGTGTTGCAGTTGTGATAATCTGTTCTACTGATGTAATTGTTTTCGTCTTCAGATAGTTTACCAGTCACGCTAAACAAGCTCATATAACTCGTCGATATTTGGTTAGTCCTGAAGTGGGGTTGTAGCGGTATAACAGGAATCTGCTGTCCGCCCGAATACACAGATAGGAAGTTTATGTCAGTTTGTTTACAATGGAACATGTTTGTAGGAAAAGTCACATTAAACACGTCATTGTCAACACATCCGATAACGACATGCTTGGGTAGCTGACCCAAGAAAAGGTTTCCTTGTGTAATATTCATGTTCCCCTTTGGGGCTCTGAATACTTTTGTTTGCACCCAGTCGTTAGGGTACTACACATTTCCGACTTCTAATGCCTTTGCGTCAGCGATACGAACAGCTGGGTTGAGTCTCTCCTTCCTCACAAACATGGAAATATCTTCGATTTTAATTTTATAATCCGATTTTTCTGCCAAAAGCGCGAATGCGTTTTTTGGTCTGTACACTGACTCCATTCAATAGAGGTGGAGTTTGGAAAAACATATCCAAATGTAGTCTTCCGGTCATATCAACTAGTTTACTTTTCTCTAAAGCCTCTTCCTCGTGTTGAATCCACTATTCGTCGCCTGGGTGCTATAATGTTCTATGTCCCCCATGGGACATAGAACATTCTAGCACTCAGCCGACGTATCGTGGTCTCTTGGTTCCATAAATCCGGCGGGACTTTTTCGTACCAGGGTAGTAACTTAATAATGTTTCGATGTAAGCTGTATACGGGTAGGTATTTTTTGATGGCAAAATCAATTTTTCGTTTAAGCTAATATCGATTTGACTAAATAAGGCATGAAACCACAGATTGGTAGGGGCCAAACTCATGGTGTCATCTAGGCTTTCCCCACTAATAATCAATATTCGGTCCTTTACTTGAATGAAAGTTTGCGATAAGTTCAAGTAATCATCACCAGTTGAAAAAAATGTTAAACTCTACTGGACCCTCCCCCGACCAATGGAGGCAAGAGGGCGATGCTCCATCCAGCGGCCATACTCTACACATGTCTGTGTGGGTAGTACAGAAAATAAATCCAATTCGCTGTTGACACATTCGGAAGACTGTTTGTTTATAAGCGACATGTTCAGTCCAAGACGTCCGTCTTTACTCGTCTCTTGACTTTAAGCATTCGAACTTGGGGGTCCTTGTGTTAGCATTTTTATACATTTCCTCCCCGAGGGTGACTGCGGACTACAGAGTACTTCCACACTCGACCGAAAGAGCTTACCTATCGCCGCGCTTTTTAGGCTTTTTCCCTCCACAACGCCGCCAGCAACCCCCAAACCTTTTTTCAGTAAATGTTTTCCAGCTGTTTTCATCAGGGATAACACTGCGTGCTTAATTCCTCCCAAGCCACTTGCCAATCCGTGGCCTCGCTGTATCCGTGCGCCAGAAAGGAATGGTTGTTCATTTCCGGCAACAAATCCGAATTACAACAACAAGCCATGTTTTTCTTATAATAATAATAATAATAATAATAATAATAATAATAATAATAATAATAATAATAATTCTTTATTTCAGACACAGTGGTCCATACAACACACAAAAAGAACATAAAATATATATATATATATATATATATAAATATATGTGTTTGCAGTGGTAGCATCACACAAATACGCTGTAATGCACATGAGGGTACCGCTTATGACGGGTCTTCAACAGAGACAGTCACGCCTTTAACCTGCAACTCCAAATCATGTGAGAAAAGCTTTAGCGGGTGACAGACGTGAAACTTAATTGAATTAGTAGTGTAACGATAACCTTCCCTCTCTCGAATGGGATGAGATTAATAACAAAGGGAGTGGTTCTGCGCGCCGAAGGCGCGCAGGGACGGTGTGAGGAAAGGCCCTTTTCGACCCTCAGTGACTGTAAATGATTGATTTTCGCATGTCTAGGCGTGTCAAAGGAGGAAAAGGTTCGGGTACTCGGCAGGTGTCTCCGGTTGTGGTGTGACGGCTTCGTTGACATATCTCGGTTGGACCCTCGGGTGAGGACCAGTGTGGGAGGTTGGGTCCTCTCACAAAGGTACTACCTCTCCCCGAGGGTGCAGTGATTCTAGGTTTTCAGGCGAGTAGATCGATTTTCAGGCAAGTAAATTCTGCCACTTTTGAGATGATTGTGATTCATGGCCTCAGGCTGTCTCTATTTGGTTGGACTCTTTGCAAGAAAACAACAACGACCCCTTTCGGGGACCACTAGAAAGAAGACCCGAACTTCCCTAGTTCGGGGGCAGGCCTGTATTGTAATCCTATTGGGCTGGGACAAAAGATGTGCAAGGCGCTTACAAAAAGGGGAAGAGGCAGGACGCAGGACCAACGCTCGCCTCCCTTAAAGTGGTCGACCACTTTTAGGGATGGAGTGGAAGATGTTCAGGAACCATGGGTGTTACTGTTTCCATAACGGTTATAGTGTCCATAGCGTTATTGGTGTGCTGGTCAAAAAGCATCTTCTGTGTACCTGCTTAAAAGAAGAAGGTAGAATTAGTTTCATTAGAATATGTAAACTGTAAAAAGATAAAAGGACATTTTGTTTAATTTTAGATTTAGTCTTTAGCTGAGTCGGTGAAGGCAGCCCTTTCTGGTAGAAGGCCACAGTTAAGCTGTTAATCTGCCTATTAGCTCACCTTCTCGTTCCCTATTTGTCCTCAAGCATGTTTAGTTTTTAAACCTGATGTTATCTTAGTTGAGTCGGTGAAGGCAGCCCTTTCTGGTAGAAGACCACAGTTAAGCTGTTAATCTGCCTGTTAATTCACCTTCTCGTTCCCTATTTATTATTTAGTTTTTTACAGTATTTAATCGTGATGTAATTTTAGTTGAGTCGGTGAAGGCAGCCCTTTCTGGTAGAAGGCCACAGTTAAGCTGTTAATCTACCTGTTTATTCACCTTGTCATTCCCTTGTTTTTTCGAGCGGTCTTAGTTTTGATTGCAATATTTGGGCTTTTGTCGGCTTTCGCAAATGGCTCCAAGTTCGGAGATTAGTTCACTGTCGGCTAACCGGTCATGATTTTTCGCGGCCAGGGTGGCTAGGCTGTCTTTAATGGTGGGGATATCGGCCCTGTCGTGGAGTGTTTTGATGGGTGTGTCCCATGGGGCGCGGAGGGCGACTCGAAGCGCGTGATTTTGGACCTTCTGGAGTTTTCCCATATTAGTTTGATTGAGGTCAGTTAGTATGATTGCACCGTATTCGAGTACTGGGCGCACAAAGGCTTTGTATATTTTGAGTAGGGTGGACTGATTGGCTCCCCATGAAGTTCCCTTAAGCATTTTCAGTAAGTTAATGCGTTTGGAGGCTTTTTTGCCATGTCGTCGGTGTGTTTGTTGAAGGACAGTTTTTGATCAATGGTGATGCCCAGGAATTTCACTTCTTTGCATTCTGGGAGGGTGTTATCCATAAGTTTTAGGTCAAAATCCCGTTTACTTGTTTTGCGAGTAAAGGTGATTCGTTTGGTTTTATTGGCGTTTAGCTTAATTCTCCATTTGGCACACCATTGTTCTAGCTCGTCGAGAGCGCGTTGCAGGTTTTTTTGGAGCAGATTGGCCGTATTCTTAGAGTCCCAGAGGCCCTTATCATCCGCGAATTGGGAGACTTGAACACGATCATCGGAGAAGTTAAGATCATTTACATAAAAGATGTAAAGGAGGGGGCTTAGGACGGATCCTTGGGGGTGCCTGCTTCAAAGGGGGGGGGGGGGGGGGGGGCACTGTCAGACATTTCATTGTTCACTCTGACTTTGATTTCGCGATCATTTAAGAAAGAGGATAGTAATCTGAGCAATTTCATGGGGAGTCTCATTTTTGATAATTTGTAGCGCATTCCATTGTGTCGACGTCCAACAGGACTTCCGCGCCTATTTGCTGATTGTTGATAGCGGTTTCCATTTGGGTGACTTGTCGGTAGACATGCTCGATGCCTTCTTTACGGTTTCTATAGGCTCTTGGCCATTTATTGAAAAAATCGATGTCTTCAAGGTGCCCCCTGAACCGATTGGTAAGGATTCGTTCGAATGTCTTACCAGTGCAGCTGGGGAGGCTGATTGGGCGGTAGCTGGCTGGATCGGAGGGGTCCTTGTTAGGTTTTGGTATCATGACACCGATGGCTTCTTTCCAACATTTTGGAAAGTAGCCATGGGTGAGGCATGCGTTGAATAGTTTATTTAGTTTTTCGATTAGGGAGTTTGGGCTTTGTTTTAGAATTTTGTAGCTTACTTCGTCTTCGCCGGGTGAGAAGGAATTTTTGCATTTTTTAATGACGCTAATGATTTCGTCATTGGTGATGGGGGTGACAAGGTCATCATCGTCCCCATCTTCTGGCTCGTTATCGTCACGGTAGATATCAGGGTGTTCATTGATGAAGTCATCAATCGCGTTAATGGCGGCGTCATCATTTCCCGTGCCTTGATACGGGCGATGCGTTTTTCTTAGGAGGTCGGCGAAGGTGTCGGCCTTCTCTTTGTCGGTGCGAGTGAAAGAACCGTCTTCCTTTTTAAGAGGTTTTGGGCAGCTTTTCCGCCCTTGTTTTTTTGCCCAGTTAGGATTTTGAAAGAGTCCCAGAATTTTTTAGCATCTTGGGTCCCGTTTAGGTTGGCTGTTGCCTTTTCCCAGCTGGCTTGTTTTTCAGCTTTGAGGGCTTCTTTGACTTCGCCGTGAAGGCGGTTGTATGTTTTTTTGAGGTCAGATTTCTTGATGAGGTCAGATTAGGTTTTAAGAGCACGAAGAGCTTTCCGTTTAGTTTTGAGTAGTGACAGAGTGTCGCCCGAGATAGTGCTTCTCCAGGGGCGTACTTCTTCTTTTGGGCATATTTCGTTTAAGATTGAGTTAATGATTTTCTCAATGCTCTCGCATTGGGTTTCGAGTTTCGCTGCATTGGATGAAGGGGGGTAGAGGTGGTGGGAGTTAATTAGTTTGACATCGGTGATGTCGCGGTAGAGGTTCCAATTAATTTTCCTGAAGTTTCTGCGGAGTGTGTGTGTGTGTGTGTGTGTGTGTGTGGGGGGGGGGGGGGGGGGGGTACCTGAGTGGGCCATTTCCTAACTGCAATGAGGCATGGACCGGGAGGTGGTCGCTGCCTAAGTCATCATCGCCGACCCAGTGGTCATCGATGTGGTTTATCAGGGAGTCACTGGCGATAATTAGATCGAGGATTTCGGATGAGAATAATGGGTTGTTACTGATATAAATTGCAGAGCTGTCATTCATAACCACATGAAGGTTATGTTTTTTCGTGATTTCAAGGAGGGCTTCACCGTTGGGGGTAGTTTTGTTACAGCCAAAGTACAGGTGTTTGGCATTGAAGTCGCCGAGGAAAATGCAGTGTTTGTATTTCCTCGTAAAAAATTCAAAGACAGTGTCAGAAACAATTTTGCTTGGGTCGTTATAATAACAAACAATCGCGATGTTTTTATTGTCAACAGTGATTTCAGTAGCAATCACCTCTGCATCGAGGTGATTAGTTTTTATGGTTTTGGTTTGATGTTCTGCTTTATTAGAAGAGCGACGCCGCCGCCTGTGGTGATTAGTCGGTCTCTTCTAATGGTGCTGTACCCGCTTACTGAGAAAGTTTTGCTGGGTTGAAGCCAACTTTCGCAGATACAGATAATGTCTCTGCCTTCAAAATATCGGCTGATCTGAAGTTTTTTATTAACGCTTCTAGCGTTCCACACGGCAGTAGTTAGGGGAGCCACTATAGACCCAAGCATTTTTAACACGGCGTTTTCCATAGGCCCCATAGGGTTAGTGTTAAATTGTGTAACTTATAGACCCAAGATTTTTAACACTGAATTTCGCATAGACTCCATAGGGTTAGTGTTAAATTGTGAAACTTATAGACCCAAGAACTTATAGGGACAAACCTGAATGCGCTGTGGCCCCCGCATCATGCTTTATGACCAGATCCTATAGTACATTTTTGCTTATAAGTTTTTACTGGAGGATAAGGGAGCTGTTTTATGTCTTTTTTGTATAACAAAGACTTGGTTGTGTACATGAGAAGATATCTCTTTCTAATATTGTGGGTAGCCCTGAAAAGGGCTGCCACGAAGGCACATTTTGAAATCACACTCATTTGTGAGAGTAACAAATTATTGATAGGTTGGAATGACAAACAGAGATAATAAGAATTAGGATAAATGAGTTTATAGTTGTATCCTGATTTTTTGTCTAGCTAAAATTCAATAACTTGTATCCAGATTTTTAGGAATCCTCATGAGATTTCACTTAAATCTGGATACAGGTTATTGGATTTAACCTCACATTTTTTATACCGTCGTTCTGGTTGCCAATTAAGATCAGGATACAAGTCAACTTTCTTCACCCGGTATTTCTCCAGTTCATAACCGCGGGCAGCTAAGAACTGTCTTATCCCTGCCTTTCGCTCCAACTCATCAATAAGCTGCTGCCCCCACTGTCGAGTGTATTTCTGAGGTCCGCCACTTCTCCTCATATGGCCGAAAATATCTTCAGCTAATTGGCGTCTCCGTGCTTTCTCTCTCTCTACTCTGATAGCTTCTTCTTCTAATCGGCGGTTCCAATCAGCGTCAGACATTTCTCCGGACCTCCACATTCTGTATTCATTCATCTGTAGCGAGTACTTCATGTTGTCTCAAAATGAATTGTTTGGAATGCGTGTTCGATTTTATAGACAATTGCGAGGATCGAAAATGCACTGAAGAACGCTCACGCGACAATTTTATCGAGTGCGGGAAATAATTGTTGACGTCGGACGGCTGTGATAGTAAACGTCTGTTATCAACAATTTTTTCCCGCGAAAATTGTTGACGTCGGACGGCTGTGATAGTAAACGTCTCTTATCAACAATTTTTTCCCGCGAAAATTGTTGACGTCGGACGGCTGTGATAGTAAACGTCTGTTATCAACAATTATTTCCCGCACTCGATAAAATTGTCGCGTGAGCGTTCTTCAGTGCATTTTCGATCCTCGCATTGTCTATAAAAACACTGCTGGAATATCATAACGTCATTTTTCTTATCATCAATCATGAGAGTTGAGCTCTCCATCGAGGTAAAGATTCCATCACTAGAAGGTGAATGTGGGACCCGAGAAGTGAAGAAAGAGAGAGAGGAATGCAATACTATTCCACCGCAAGAAGTGAAGATGGAGAGAGAGGAGCGTAATACTATTCCAAGGAGTAATCTGCGAAGATTGGCAAGAAAAGCTGGGGTGAATAATATCTCACCATTGTCACTTGATGAAGCTGAAGCAGCCTTACACTGTTTTGTTCGAAAACTGAGAAGAGATACCTATCATTATACAACAATTAGGAGAAGAGGATCACAACATCTCGTTAATCAAAATGATGTCAAGAGAGCCGCAAAGAGAAATGGAATAAAGTTGGTGAACTAAACATTTTTTGTTTAGTAAAAACGGCCCTTATAAGGGCCACCATATTCTTAAAAAGAGATATCACGTTTGCACACTTTAGTGGCACATTTCAGTGCTCAATTCAAAAGAGGTTAACCTCATAGCTCCCACGCTAGATTTCCCTGTCATGGCATATTTTTATGTTTGCAAATTAATTTTGTTTTCTACCTAAATGTTTTTGTGTGTAAACATTTAGGTAAAAACAAAAATAATTTGCAAACATAAAAATATTTTTTTCTGTTTTGGAAATTATTTTTCTGTCTTGCAAGTTTTTTATTTTATAAGACAAATATTTTTTTGTGTTTGTAAATTAATGTTATGAAAAACTTTTTCATAACATTAATTTACAAACACAAAAAATATTTTTTTCTGTTTGCAAATTATTTTTCTGTCTTGCAAGTTTTTTATTTAAAAAGAAAAATATTTTTTGTGTTTGTAAATTAATGTTATGAAAAAGTTTTTTTCATAACATTAATTTACAAACACAAAAATATTTTCTGTGTTTGTAAATTAATGTTATGAAAAAAACTTTTTCATAACATTAATTTACAAACACAAAAATACTTTTTTCTGTTTGCAAATTATTTTTCTGTCTTGCAAGTTTTTTATTTTATAAGAGAAATATTTTTTGTGTTTGCAAAATGAATGTTATGAAAAAAACTTTTTCATAACATTCATTTACGAACACAAAAATATTTTTTGTGCTTGCAAAATAATGTTATGAAAAATGTTTTTTATTTTTTTGGAAAAAATTTTCCCCTGTTTAAATAACAACAAAATAATATTACCTTTTTTCAAATCCGAAAATTTTATTCCATGAATATTTACAGATTTGTAAATGTCTTTTATGAAAATGTCACTTTCAAAAACTGTTTTCAATGTTTCTTGGCAAGTTTTCCTATTTTAGAATTATTGTCTTTAGCTTTTCGTTTTCTTGTAACTTTCTTTGGTGGTTCCTCTTTCTCTGGAAATAATACTTCTAACTCATCATCTATTTCCATTTTTGTTTCTTTGGGTATATCCATATTATATAATAATGTATCACCATTATCATCAAACTCTGGTAACACAGGTTCTGCTAAGTCAACTTTCTTATTTGTAAAGTTTATATGGGGAGGTGGTGGTAATGGTAGCGTGCTCATCCCCTGTAAAGTGTGGTTGTCAATGTCTTTTTCACCAAGTTGTAAGTTGAAACCTGTAATCGGTAATCTATCTTCTGTATGCTTTATGTATTCTGACCATGGATAAACTTTTACCAGTCCTCGTTGATCAACAGCTGGTGAACCCCATCTTGGTTGAGACACAGAGTTATTCGATAGCTTTTTCAATCTGCATTCATTTATCCAATGTCCTCTCTGATTGCAATAAAAACATGGCCCTTTGTCTGAACATGTATTCGCCCAATGTCCTTTCTGATGACAAATGGAACAAATCATCTCTTTAGGTGTTGATATCAATTTATAAAGTTCATTCACAAGTCTTCTAACTTCTCCCCATTTAGATGGTTTATAGTAAATACTTTTAGCATCACTTGCTTTTTCTAATCTTGGATCTGTAACTCTATCCATCTTTAACTTTTGGAGCGTTTCAAAAATATGTCTTGTCTTCTTGAAGTCAAAAGCAAGTGTGAAACATCTTAAGATTCTTCCTCCTTTTATACTTTTTTAATGTACGTTTAATTGTACATTTAAATGTTCAATAACGTGCATTTACACACAATTGTTTAAATATACATTCATTTGGTTACAAACAGTTATGCTATCTCTTACACTCAATAATCTCTGGATACTATATTGCTGTTGTTAAATGTGTTTTAGTGAATTTAATATTGACTGAAAGATACACTAACAAATAAAATATTTACCATAGGAATATTTCCCATAGAGTGAATGGATTACATTTTATAACTTTTCAAATGTGTATAAGAAACATTTATTAACAGTATAATTCAGTGGGTATTAAATGTACATTTAAATGCACAATTAAATGTACATTAAAGGAAAATATAAAAAGTGGGGGAATCTTAGGTTGATTCACACTTTGGTTTTTGACTTCAAGAAGACAAGACATATTTTCAAAAGCTAGAAGACGATAGAAGAAAAAGATGAAGAGAGCCATTGACGAATCCAGTGAGACAGAGAGTGAAGTAGATTACAAGAAGCAGAGAGTAGAATCAGCAAGAGACTTATACACCATCCACCCACTCCTACAAAAAACATCAAGAAAATTCCATTCCAAATCACATGTATGCAGAATAACCTTTAAACAATTTAATCAAAAGAATCCATTTGACACCCTTGGAAAAGTCTTTGACAGTTTGGTAGATGATATTAAAGAAGAATGTGGAGTAGAAGACAACGATCCAATGAGAATATCAGTTGACCATCCAGGATTAGAAATAGGTATATTTATCCCATTTACTAAGGCTTCAGGTATCACTGGTAACACCATATTAGATGAAATAGAAAAAGTTGTACAATCAAATGATAACTTTACTATCCATGATGGGCAATTATCTTTAGAAATAACTCACACTTCTCTACCACAAGGGACTGGGCGACATGCACCAATTGCATTTTCGTCTGTTGATAAAATGGTTGGAAACAAGAAAAGTATTATTGAAATTAAAAATGTTAATGATTCATTGTGTCTCGCACGGGCCATTGTAGTGGGAAAGTGTTATGCTGATAGAGATAATTCAGAACTTTTGCAAAAGAAATGGAAAAATATTAAACGTTCTGATAGACTGACACAAGAGTTGGAAGCTAAGGCATTGATGGACAAAGCAGGTCTTGATTATAATATTCCTTGTGGATATGAAGAATATTATAAAATACAAGACCTGCTTTACCCAGAGTATGTCATCAAAATTCATCCACAGTATGCAAAAAGTGAATTTTTATTCAAACCTCCAGTTACCACCACTGATAGTAAAGTTATTCATATTTACCACCATGACCAGCATTTTGATACCATCACTACAATTACAGGGTTTTTAGGATGTCACTACTATTGTGAACTTTGCAGTAAAGGGGTCCAACAGAGAGAACGTCACATGTGCCCTTTTGGTTGTATTTGCTATGCTCCAACAAAATGTATTCCTGAACATCCCATCACCTGTTACAGTTGCAATAGACAATTTAGAAGTCCATTATGCTATAATAACCATATAACTAGAAAGGGGAAAGAAGAAAAAACAATTTGTCAATTAGTTCAAAAATGTAAAACATGCAATTCACTAATATATCCAACAAAAGGAAAGCACATCTGTGAAGGATTCAAAAAATGCAAATATTGTCAACAAGTAGTTAATTCTGATCACCAATGTTTCATTCCAAAATACACTTCACCCGAGGATGAAAAAATACCAAACATTCCATTTGTATTTTTTGATTTTGAAACCACACAAGACTCAGGAGTTCATATCCCAAATTTCTGTGTTGCTCATCGTGCATGTGGGGAATGTATTTGCAAACCTATAGATCAAGAATGTATATCCTGTGACAAATTTGGATATCGGCAATCAATATTTAAAGGGGAATCTACTTTATCAGATTTTTGTGACTGGCTTTTCAGTAAGGAACATAAAGGGACAACAGCTATTGCTCACAATTTAAGAGGTTTTGATGGACAGTTTATTTTAAGGCACCTCATTGAAACTGGTACAACAACTCCTGATGTAATTATGAATGGGAACAAAATTCTTTCACTTAAAGCTTGTGGTATTAGACTTATAGATTCTTTAAATTTTCTTTCAATGAGATTGGCACAATTTCCTAAAACATTTGGCTTGACAGAATTAGCAAAAGGTTATTTCCCCCATTTGGCAAACACACAAGCTTATCAAAACTATGTTGGCCCTTATTTAGATTCAACATTGTATATGCCAGATTCAATGTCTCCAGCAGACAGGGAAGATTTTATCAAGTGGTACAACAAAAAATTTACTAGTAATGCCAGATTTGATTTTCAAAAAGAAATGGAATTATACTGTAAATCAGATGTAGATATCTTGCGTAGGGGGTGTGGGGAATTCAGACAAAAATTTATAGATAGTGATGGCATAGACCCCTTGAGAGAAGCATTTACCTTAGCCGATGCATGTACAAAAGCCTGGAGAAAAAATTCACTTCCAGATAACAAAATGGCAATCATTTCAGACATAGGTTACCCTGCTAAAGTCAAATATGCCATTAAAGCCATTAGATTTTTACAGACACTTGCACAGGAAGAAAACATACATATTCAACATGCACTCAATGGTGGGGAAGTTAAAATAGGGGGGTATTATGTTGATGGGTTTCACAAAGATACAAATACAATCTTTGAATTTTATGGATGTATGTGGCATGGGTGTATGACATGTTACAAAGACAATACACATGAGAAAAATCCAATCAATTTGCTAAGTTACCAAACTCTATACAACAATACACAGGAATGCATACACCATTTAGAATCATTAGGGTATAACATGAGAATAACATGGGAACACAAACTTGATCATTTTTGCGAATCAAATCCTGAAGTAAAATCAACAATAAATTCATTTTTTCCAAACATGGATCCTATTAAACCACGTGAAGCATTATTTGGGGGGAGAACAAATGCCATTAAATTACATCATAAAATAGACCAAAATACAGACAATGAAATAAAATACATAGACATCTGTTCACTCTATCCTTATGTCAATAAACACAGAGAATATCCAGTAGGTCACCCAGATATACTCACAAAGGAAAACATAAACATGAATAATATAAGACAGTGCAGGGGACTTATCAAATGTAAAGTTTTACCACCGCAATCTCTACACATGCCAGTATTACCAATTCATTGCAACAAGAAAATGGTTTTTACACTTTGCAATACATGTGCAGAACAAGAATTAGACAAATGTGAACACACACCAGATCAGCGTAGTATTACAGGTACATGGACATCTGTTGAACTTTTTAAAGCATTGGGGATGGGGTACATATTACTTGACACTTATCAGATTTGGCATTGGGAAGAATGGTCTTCAGAAATTTACAAACATTATGTGAACAAATATTTAAAAATGAAACAAGAAGCTAGTGGATATCCAGATTGGGTGAAAACAGAAACAGACAAAGATACATTTAAGAAAGACTATGCTCAAATTGAAAACATACATTTGGAAAATATTGAAAAAAATCCAGGACAAAGATCATTTGCTAAAACCATGTTAAACTGTTTATGGGGGAAAAGTGCACAAAACAATTTAAAAACAAAAACAGAATACATACAAGACCCATCAAAATATTTTGACCTGATACAAGATAAAGACATCATTATTAAAAATGTTGAATTGTTTGATCATGATAAATGTATTTTAGTCAATTACACAAAGTCTACAGATGTTTATGAACCTCACAAATCAGCTAATGTTGCAGTTGCATCTTTTGTCACAGCTTATGCACGAATGGAATTATATAAAGTAATAGGACGTTTGGGTAGACGAGTATTATATTTTGACACAGACAGTTGTATCTACATTCATAACCCCTCACTTTGGAATCCGCAAGTTGTAAACAGTAGGTTAGGTCAATGGACAGATGAACATCCAGATGCAAAAATTATTGAATATGTAGGTTTAGGTCCAAAAAATTATGGTTACAAATACATTAAAGATGGTCAAATACACACTTCATGTAAAGTCAAAGGAATAACATTAGATTACAATACATCACAGAAAGTCAATTTTGAATCCATGGTGGAATGTGTACAAGACAGACACAATTACAAAATGAACATTGAATACACACATAGAATTAAACGCAACAAGAACAGACAAGTCACAAGTGAAAAACAAACCAAAACATTCAGATCTGTGTACACAAAACGTTTTGTAGTGGATAAATATGACACAAGACCTTATGGGTTTAAGGTATAAAAGCACCTTCAGATTTCTCATTTCCACTTTGAACACTGAGCAGGCAAGATGTCTCTACCACTCAATCCTACTTATCCTATATACTTGTCAGAGTTAAGAAGACTTTCGAGTTTTAGTATGACTACAAACCCTATTTTAAAATCCAAGAAAGAAGACTTAGCTAAAGCTGGATTTTTTTATATAGGAGATGGTAAAGTAAAATGTTTTGTATGTGGACAAGGTTTAATGAATTGGGAAGAAAAAGATATTCCTTTGCAAGAACATGTTAAGTGGTCACCAAATTGTTCTTATATTCAACTGATAAGAAATTGTCAATTATACAATCCACCAACAAGTATGCAAACACCCCCAGATAAAATATTATCAGTGATGGATTATGGATTCACTTTAAATCAAATATTTTCAACAATGAAAAAATATGACAAGTGTTTAGATGATTTTCCAGATTCTAAGTCTTTATTTGCACTCATGGTGCTAAATGATCAAAGTACATCATTTAGTACCATAATTGCAAGACAAGCTGCAGGACAATTCAAAACTAAGTTTGATAAAATGTTTTCAGATAATGCAGGAAATGATTTTCCTGACCGTCCTGATGTATTTTGTGCATCAGGTAATATAGTACCTGATGGACAAAATACATCAGAAGAGACAAAAGAATCATCACTTTGATTTCAACCATGGAACCAGTAAGACGTATGTTAGACAACAAGATTACACGTAAGGCATTATTATATGCATTTCAATTGATCACTCCTGGTTATCTAACAATAACAAAAGAGTTTATTCATAATCAATTGGGAAAAGATGAAATGTATGGGGAATTTTGTAATGCATTACAAATCATGAATGCTTTTTACAAAGATAATATAGAAAATATTTGGACAAGAGTTGTGTGGGGTAATATAATTTATAATAAAGAAATCATTAATTACTTGTATAGACAATGTGTACCACAAATAGATAGAAGAATAGATTCTTCAGAAACTGTATTTGAGTTAAAAGCACCCTTAAAACGAATACCTACTAAAAGACATGAAGAAGGTATGGAATCAGAAAGTATATAAGTGAGTGATTTGACAACTCTTATTCACACACAAATACAATTATGGCATCGAGTGAATGTTTATTGTTTTAACACCCTTGTAATATCTTTATTTCGGGACCTAGTGGTTCAGGAAAAACAGAATTTGTCAAAAAGCTTATTGATATGAAACATGACTTATTTCAAATTCCCCCACAAAAAATCATTTGGTGTTATAAAGAATGGCAAAATACATATACTTTACTTAAAGAAAGTGAAGATATTAAATTCATAGAAGGTATCCCTGATGATGAATATGAAATTGTCAGTGATGTCACTATTCCCCATCTTGTAGTTTTTGATGATATGTTAGGAGATAAAGATGAAGAAAAAATTAAATTATGGTTCACACGAAAAGGACATCATAGAAATGCAAGTGTCATTTACATTACACAAAATATGTTTCAACAATCTAAATCTAGTCGTACCATAAGTTTAAATGCACATTATATGATTTTATTTCAAAATACCAGAGATAAAGGGCAAATTAAAGTATTGGCAAATCAAGTTCAATTACCACATTTAAATGCATGTTATCAAGATGCAACAAGTATTGATCATGGTTATTTATTAATTGATTTTCATCCTAGAACTCCTGAGTCTTTGAGATTAAGAACTGATATTTTTCATCCTTGGGTAACACAAAATGAACGTGGCCCTATCATTTATACAAAACTATAAATTCCCCATGTTCTAATGAGTTGATGTTAGTTAGTCAAAGTTTGTCAACGACTACACATCATCATGGTATCATTCATACAATCTTTGGAACAACTTGGTCAAGAAACAAGTCCATTTGCAAGACAAAAATTACTTAAGAAAGGTTTTAAGAAAATTTTAAAATGGTTTACATTAGCAAGTAGAATCATACTTAATAAGAAAATTAAATTGCCAAAACAAACTTTAACCTATATGGATAAACATAAACAAGATCTTGAACAACTTGCAAATCCCAGAGTTGATCTTGCAACAAAACGAAACATTATTTTAAAACCAGGAGGTGGTGGATTTTTTGGTGGTGTTATCATTCGTAATTTAATTCGATGGGATGGTCATAAGACAAGTAGATCATTCTATTCACCATTCAAAAAAACAAAGAGTAAGAAACAAAAGTCACCTAGAAGCAAACGAAAATCCCCTAAGAAAAGATTAAATAATTCATCAAGTTCTAGAGAGATAAAAAATCAACGAAAGGTAGGACCAAAATATATGTACACAAATTTTGAAATTGCACCTCATAGATCTCCATCTACAAAAACAAAAGCATTACTTGTGAAAAATCTTCAAAGACAAAGAAAAGTATCACCACTTAAGTTAACACGTGTAGTGTCAATAACAAAAGATGGTGTTAAAAATCATGAACCAATGTATTCTCTACAAAATACACAACATGTACCATTAAAAGAAAAGATTCCCACAATGGCACGTTTTACAGCTTTAAATACACCTAAACCTGTTAAAGGGATAAGGTCTTACTTTAAGTGAAATAAATAAGTTTGCACATGTATAAATAGCATTACATTTTTATATTTGTTTCATTTAATCATTAGATTCTATAAGAGCAAGATGGTGAGACAAAATAAGAAACAAAAAATTCCTTTAGTTAAAAAATATGGTGGTATGTTAATAGGTTTAAGTCAAACTCCTCCAGCATTTCAAAAACAAATTATGAAAAATGCACCTAAAGAATTAATTAATTGTGTGTCAGAATGCTGTCATAATCTTTTAAAAGGCAACATACATCTAACACAAAGTCAGAAACAAAAATTACATCCAAAGCGTCAACAACTACGAGCACTCGCTAGTAAATCAATAACTCTTAAAAAGAAAAAACAAATTTTAAATCAAAAAGGTGGTTTTTTACCATTACTTGGTTTACTTGGACCTGCTATAGGAGTTGCAACAAATCTTGCAAATAAATTAGTCAGTAAAATATGAAAAAGATGGCTATTGTACCTTATCAAATGTTAGAAGATATGCGACGTTTTAGAAATGAAAAAGCTCAAAGACCAAGATTACCACCTAACCCACAAGTTACAAATACTGCACAACTTCAAAATGATTTATCATCTGTGTTAGGAAATTCAGAGTTGTCCGAAAGTGAGAAAGAACAAAAGTATGGGGAAACTTTACAAAAATTTCAATTGTCACATAAGAAGGCATTACAACCAACATTGGTTCCATTGCCTGAGTCAGGAGAAAAATCATTATTTTTACGAGATCGTATTATAGAAAGTGTCCCTGTTACAATGAGACGTAAAGCAACTTCATTATTATCTGCTTTATCATCTCATCCACACATGAGTTGGGATGATCAGGGTGTATTAAGTTACGATGGAGACGTCATAAAAGGTTCAAATATCATAGATTTAGTGAATGATGTTCTTAGACACCGAAAAGGTTTTAAACCGAGTGGATGGGAAATGTTTAGTCGTGGATTAAAAGATATAAATATCCCTCAAGATTTTGTTGGTAATCGTGAACGTTGGTTATGGATGAATAGACAACCTATACCCAAACCCAGTAAATATCAAAGTTCTCCAGAAGATAGTTGGTCTGAAACTCCTCAATCACCCCCTCCAAAACGTAAAGTTCGTCGAGGTCATAGAGTGCAGTGGAATGAAGACACACCAAAGTCAGCACTAAAGCGTAAATTGACAAAACGTAGATTATCTGAAAAATGGGAGGCTTATTGAATGATTTATTAACTGAAATATATTACAATACAAAACATCCTGCTGGTTATGGTGGTATACACAAATTGTACAAAGCAGCTCATAGTAAAGATAATTCCATCACAATTGATCAAGTGAAAAAATGGTTGAAAGGAGAAAGAACTTATACTTTACATAAACCCATCCGTAAAAAGTTTTCAAGACGAAAGACTATAGTGGGTGGTATTGATCACCAATGGCAGATTGATTTAGCTGACTTACAAAGTTTACAATCTTACAATGACCAATTTCGTTATTTAGTTTGTGTTATTGATGTATTTTCCAAATATGCATGGGTAATACCCATTCACAATAAATCAGGAGAGACCTTAACAAAATCTTTTCAGAGTATTTTGAAAACTTCTGGACGTAAACCTTTATCATTACAATCTGATAAAGGTTCTGAATTTAAAAATAAAGATGTACAAAAATTTTTAAAGAAACAAAACATTCATTTCTTCACAACAGAAAATCCTGAAACCAAAGCTAGTATTGTTGAACGTTTTCAACGCACCTTGAAAACACGAATGTGGAAATATTTTACACACAAACGTACATTAAGGTACATTGATGTGTTGGAAAATTTAGTTGATGGATATAATCATAGTTTTCATCGAAGTATTCAGAGAACTCCTGCTTCAGTATCATTAGAAAATGAAGTAGAAGTATCTCAACATTTGTATGGTAAAAAAAAATCTAAAAAGAAAAAAATACAATTTAAAGTTGGTGATATAGTACGTATTAATAAAACCAAACGTACATTTGAAAAAGGGTATTTACCAAATTGGACAAAAGAATTATTTAAAATTACTCATGTAAAACATACAATACCACCCACTTATAAACTTGAAGATATGGGTGGTGAAAATATACAAGGGACATTTTATCCACAAGAAATTCAAAGTATAAAAGATGATAAAAAATATATAATTGAATCAGTTCTTAATAGATGGTCAAGACGTGTGGGAAAGAAAATTATTAAAGAACTTAAAGTACATTGGGAAGGTTATCCAAAGAAATTTGATAGTTGGATAGCAGAATCAGATTTGATATAAAAAGAATATGTCATCAAATGAAACCTCATTACCTAATGATACCACAAGTGTTGATGTACAAAGTCAACAAAGTCAACAATTTAAAATTTGTGGAAATCGTGTTGCAAAAAATCAAGTCACTTATTTCACACAGATTATTATCATTTATGGTATTATAATTACTGCCATTGCACATTTGAGTTTACAAAGCCCTGATAAAGAATTGTGGTTAGTGTTATTAAGTAGTTCATTAGGATATATTCTTCCAAGTCCAGGTTTAAAATATTTGAAACAACCACAAGATAAGAAAAATGAATTCATTTTACGTAACACTTCTGAGTGATAGTTCTATGGATATGTTTCCAAATAATAACCAATGTTGTTTTCAAACACAATTATCTAAACCTATTCATGTTGATAAAGAACATTGGGAAGTGGGATTAGTTGAAGTAATTTTACCTTCGGAAGCAAAAAATATTACAGATGAAGAATCTGTTTTTAAAATCATTGTGACAGATAGCAAAATATCAAATCGTATTAACAAAACGAATTTGAAACATACATTACACAAAGGTGTTGCTGCTGTCGAATTAAATATTTTATCAGGTGCATATTTAAATGGCGCTCATGTCATAGATGCAATGCAAACAGAAATTCAAGAAAAACTTGGAGACATATTTAAATCATTTGATGTATTATTTCATGTTGGATTTTCAAGTCTCCAAGGCCGTGTAAAAATAGTAGGAAATAGTATTGGGAAAGTGGGTATTGAAATGTCAGAAAGTTTATTACAAAAATTGGGATGTAAAGATATTTTTCCTGTCATTTTTCCTAACACATCAAAAGGTGCATTTAAATATAATGTGGACTTAAATGTGGATTTCAATCAAATCTTTATTTATACTGACATAGCAGATTATACATTTTTAGGTGATATTGAAGCACCTATTTTACGTGTGATTCCATTTGAATCACATAAAGAGTCTCTACACACTCATATAGAATTTGATAATGTACATTACGTACCAGTATCAAAATCTTATTTTGATCAGATCACTATAAATATAAATGGGAACACTGGTAAACCCATTCAGTTTGCAAGTGGCAAGACAGTTGTCAAGTTGCATTTTAGACAGAGACATAAATTAAATTTGTAAAAAATGATGCCGGTGTATCAAGGTGTACCACGGCAATATGGATATGGATTAGGGTCTATTTTTCGCACAGCAATAAGAACAGCTGCACCCTTTATAAAACCAATTGCAAAAAATGCATTTCAAACATTAAAGAGAGATGGATTAAGACATGGTTTAGAAATAGCAAATGAATTGATAAAGAAACGTAAAGCACCTAAAGACATTTTATTAACTCATGGAAAAGATCTTTTGAAATCAGTTGGTGAATCTGCTTTAGGTATAAAAAGACAAAAACAAGAACGAAAACGTCAGTCTATGGTTCGTTCTCGTGGAGGTAAGACACGTCAAAGACAAGCTTATTTAAAACGAAAATCAAGACCACTTGATATATTTGATTAAAAAATCATGATGTTACATGGATCTTGCGAACATTTTGGTAGTAGTTTTGATCCAGATAATGTATCACCAACATCAAGTGGTATAGAAAATATTGGTGAAATTGAACAATTTCCTATTGCATCTTTAAATAATTCTTCACCAATAGAATTTTTAATTCCAAGACAAACAACCAAGTGGTTAGATCTTGCAGCATCTACACTTGAAGTTCAATTTAAAATTACAAAACAAGATGGGAGTGTTTTGGCTGGAGATACACAAATTGCTCCTATCAATAATTTTTTTCATAGCATGTTCAGTAAAATTGATATTACACTGAATGGCAATCTTATCACCACCAATACAGATCTTTATCCTTATAGAGCATTTTTTGAGAATTTTCTTAGTTATTCAAGAGATGTGAAAAAAACACATCTAGCTGCTAGTGAGATGTGGTATACAGATACTCCTGGACACCACGCAGAAACAAGTAAAGCTTCGTCTAACAAAGGTTTGACTGAATGAGCTAAATTAATTGGTGGTAGCAAAAATGTACAACTAAGAGGAAAACTGCATTTAGATCTGTTTGTGCAAGATAAGTATTTACCAAATGGAGTTGAGATGAGAATTAAATTGCATCGTGCTCCAACTAAATTTTGTTTGATTGGTAGTGAAAATGGAAAAATAGAAATTCAAAAAGCCATATTCAGAATACCGGCATTGGATTTATTTCCAAAATTTGCGAATGATCTTAATGCACAAATAGATCGAACAAATTATAAAATGCCCATAAGACGTAGTGAAATTAAAACTTTTACGATTGGAAGTGGTCTTCGTTCAAAAATAGAAGACTATCTGTTTCATAAACAGATGCCAAAACGAATTATTCTTGGTTTAGTTAGTAATCGAGATATAAATGGAGATATTGGCACTAATCCATTTAATTTTCAACATTTCGATTTGAATAAGTTGGAAATCACAATAGATGGACATTCCATTAAAGCACGTCCCTTTGAACCGAATTTTGAAGGTGGACTTTATCTAAATTCATATTTATCATTGTACGAAGCTATGGGCTATTTTGGACAAAATCAATCATTTAATTTATCTTTGCAGGATTATGCAAAAGGGAATACTCTTTGGGGTATTGATTTGACACCTGATCAGAGTAGTAGTGGGCCCTTGGCTCACCCAATAAAGTCTGGCAATCTTAGGTTTGAACTTCAGTTTGCTCAAGCTCTTCCAGAGGTGATCAACGTTGTTGTCTATGCAGAATTTGATAGTGAAATAGAAATCAACAAATTCAGAGAAGTGATATTTGACTATTAAACAAGATGAGTCAGTGTGAATATTGCAAGATGTGTAAAGAAAAAATACAAACATTATTTCAAGAATGTGTAGTGATAGAACTGACAAAATCCATTCAACAGAAAATGAAAAATATCTCTGAAGAAAATCGAACCAACACAACAACATTAATAGATATAAACATTGCAGAGTGTTTACAGAAAGTGTGTCCAGTGACTATACTGTATAATCTACACAAGAGAGCAAGAAAAATAAACTTATTAGAATATTGTGCTCATATGGACTTTGAAATAGACTGCCAAAAAGACATTCAAAAGTGGGCAGATTTAGTTAAAAGAGACTGGTCATATTATACAGCATATCTTGATTAACGGCTCCGTGCCAGCCTTTTCCAAGGCTAAGAAGATGGAAACCATACAATTACAAACTATACTTGACAGTTCTCAAAGGTTATCATCCTTAAATGGAAAGGTGTGTTCAAAAGACTTGTTACCAAAACAAAAACCTAAACACAGACAAGCATATATTGTGAACACAGATTCATCAAAAGAACCAGGAGAACATTGGATAGCAATATATTTTAAAGACAATCATTCTGCTATCTACTTTGATTCATATGGTTTACCACCAATAGATAGAGACATATACAATTTCATAGTGAAAAATACAGATTCCTGGACAATAAATACAATGAGACTACAAAGTGAATTTACTGTCGTGTGTGGAATGTACTGTATATTTGCTTTAGATCATCTTGCAAGAGGATATGATTTAGAGACAGTTCTTACTATCAAATTTGATCCAAGAAATTTCCAAGAGAATGATAGAGATGTTCGACGATGGTTTGAGCAAACTTATAGACATTATTTGAAATAACTGTAAATATCAGGTGTCAAAACAATCCCACAGAGGTAATTTTTTACATCTTTTAGTTTTTTAAGTTTTTTTATTAAAGTCAATTATCTATTATATAATTTTCGCCAGACATTTGTGTAACAGAGAGATAGGGTTTTTTAGTTATTTGTTATATTTGTTTCAAAATCAGATCACTTGAGTGATATCAGTTTTTTATCTGACTCCCAAGATTTTTTCAAAAAATCTTGGCTGTCAAATAAAAACTAGCATAAAAAAGAATCTTGATGTAAATAGGTTTTCTCATGGATAGGCAAACTCAGATCTCGGTGTATATATGTTCAGATTTCATTTCAATATAATGATTCAACTTTAAATACAGTTTTGTGTTTTGTTAAAACCTCTGTGATAGTTTAGTCAATTTTGTTAGGTTAGTCCTATAATCCCTTTTTTATCACCGTGTCCCTATTATTTCCCAACAGTAAAAAAGAGTTAAGAGTCACTTCTCTTTTTCACTGAGAGTATTAGGTTTTAATATTGTATGCATACTTATCAAAAACTTTTATAGTGTAACCTGATATACAGTTTATACTGTAGAGAAAATTTTGATTGCTAAACATACAATGAATACTATTCTTACTATAGAAAAAACAACTATCACAGAGAGTTCGACCACAACGCGAATCACTAAGTTTTTTTTATTTTGTGCATGTGTTCTTGTGTTTTATTGTGAGCATAATTTCCTGATGCTCACAACAAAACACAAGAAGACACACAAAATGCCATTTCCCCATTTATAGAAGTTGTATGCACAAAGTGGAGAGATGACAACCCAAAACCACATGGATACCCCTAATATAAAATGATTTTAAAATAATATAGACATTGGGTCACACTCTAGGGAAGGAACTGTTTTTTTTGTCTTTTTTATAACAAAGACTTGGTTGTGTACATGAGAAGATATATCTCTTTCTAATATTGTGGGTAGCCCTGAAAAGGGCCGTTTTTAAAAATCTTCAGATCCGTAGAGAGCTATGTGGTAAAGCCATCTCTTCTTCGGTGAAGAATTCACCTTCCCACACATCTATGGTTGTTGCTAGCATCTCTTCATCTGTAAAGCAATCTTGCTCCCATGTGTAGCTTTTCCCCACAAGAGCTTCCTCCTGCAAATGTACGGGGAGATCAAACCAGTGTTTAGGTCGATTCTTGTACTGGATCTCCCCGAACGGACGTGTGGCGGCTTTAACGAAAGGGTGGTCTTCAATCTTCTTATGTTGTTCTTCCATCGAAAGTGTTGCCGACCACCACTTTCTCAAAGCCAAGGCGAATTCTTCATCGGCCCTCTGTTTCTTGGTTCTCTCATAACTCTCTACGGAACTGTAATCAATCTTTGTTGCCTCCATGTCTTTTTCCTCTCTGTCAAAGATAATTTCTTGAGTCAGATAATGAAATGTATCCAAATCCTCAACTCACCTTCTTTTTATAGACAATGCGAGGATCGAAAATGCACTGAAGAACGCTCACGCGACAATTTTATCGAGTGCGGGAAACAATTGTTGATAAGAGACGTTTACTATCACAGCCGTCCGACGTCAACAATTTTCGCGGGAAAAAATTGTTGACGTCGGACGGCTGTGATAGTAAATGTCTCTTATCAACAATTGTTTCCCGCACTCGATAAAATTGTCGCGTGAGCGTTCTTCAGTGCATTTTCGATCCTCGCATTGTCTATAAAATCTAAAACGCATTCCAGACAATTCATTTGATAAAAAGCAATCGCCTGTTCTGCATTCAATCATGGACGAATACAATATATTAGCTGATTTTAACGATTTAATTCGTATTGACAACTCATTGATGGCACCGCAGAGAATACCAAACCAAAAGGATACCATACCAAGTGAGAGGGTGAATAATTCTTTTTCACAAGATGAAAAAAATGAAACATTATTACAGAAAATCCTGGAGACTCTACAAGACATGAAATCATCTCACCAAAAGATTGTTCTCTCAGCTGATAAGATTACAGTTCCTATAGAATTCAAAGTGTCGTCTCTTCCTTTAACAGTACCATATGAGTTGACAGAACCGATACCTCAACCTCTGAAAAAAAGGGGACGACAAGCACGAAAACAGTTAGTAACTACATCCACACAAACAGATAAAGTCATTCAACAACCTATTCTAGACAATCAGTGTGAGGAAGAATCTGATGATATTGTTAAACCTAAAAAAACGAAACGGGTACGATTCGATGGTCATGGGCGATATATGAAAAATATTGCTAACTGTTGAGTGACTTACACTACATCAAATCAAAAACAGCCCTTTTCAGGGCTACCCACAATATTAGAAAGAGATATCTTCTCATGTACACAACCAAGTCTTTGTTATACAAAAAAGACAAAAAACAGCTCCCTTATCCTCCAGTAAAAACTTATAAGCAAAAATGTACTATAGGATCTGGTCATAAAGCATGATGCGGGGGCCACTATAGACCCAAGCATTTTTAACACGGCGTTTTCCATAGGCCCCATAGGGTTAGTGTTAAATTGTGTAACTTATAGACCCAAGATTTTTAACACTGAATTTCGCATAGACTCCATAGGGTTAGTGTTAAATTGTGAAACTTATAGACCCAAGAACTTATAGGGACAAACCTGAATGCGCTGTGCCACCAGCGCATTCAGGTTTGTCCCTATAAGTTCTTGGGTCTATAAGTTTCACAATTTAACACTAACCCTATGGCGTCTATGCGAAATTCAGTGTTAAAAATCTTGGGTCTATAAGTTACACAATTTAACACTAACCCTATGGGGCCTATGGAAAACGCCGTGTTAAAAATGCTTGGGTCTATAGTGGCTCCCCTAACTACTCACGGCTATTTGTAACTTATTCATGATGGGTTCGTAATTTAGTTTCGGTGTTTTGTTAAAGGTTTTTGACAGCTGCATTTGGGTGTTGAATGCGGCTTTAATTAGGGAATCGGATATCTGTGTTTTGAAAAGCCGGGATGCTGACCGGCTAACATCTTGACAGATGTCAGACAGACTAGTACTCACGTGTTTATCTAACACAGAAAACAATGCTCCCGCAACTAGTGAGCAGATTGCATGGGGGGAGGAGGCACTGTCGGGATTTTTTAGTTTTAGGTTTTTGTTCAACTTTTTTAAAGTGGGGACACCCGCGATAGCTGCTCACATGGTCCCCTTTACAGTTTGGGCATGAGGGAGAGTCTGATCTGCATCCCTGTGTGAGGTGATTACCTCCACATCTCAAGCAGGTCGGATTCCCCCCTGCATTTCTTAGCTAAGTGCTCGAATTTCTGGCACTTGTGGCACTGAATTGGTGGAGGGGTAGATCTGTAATCCTCCACCACGTGCTTTCTGCCATTAATCATGACCCCGTTTGCGGTAAATGTTTGCTTAATTGCGTTACTGGGGCAGTTTACCTTAAGTCGCCACGTGCATTTGCCCGTGGCTCTAGAGGTAAACCTCTCCCAATCGCACTCCGGCAACCCCCTGGAAATTACCTCCCTGGGAGTATCTGGATGAACCCTGGTGACGACTATTATGAACGGATTTGCCTTTTTTACGGGTGGGGCGGAGATAGCTTTCCCTTGCCCCTGCCTTATAGTTTTAGTTATCGGGCGAGCTGCTGTCTTCTTGACAACAGCGGAGAAGTCCAGTTTCATAAGAGGTGTTGGCGTTGGTGATGGAGTTGGTCCTGATTTACTTGGAATCGGCTGACCTGGAGCCTTAGCTGCCGAGCTAGAATTACTGGAATTGCTACTGCTGGGATTACTGAACTTTTTTGCTTTTTCTGGGACGCTATTTTGGTCAGTTAGGCTAAGGACTGAGATAGAGCCAGGAGGGCACGGACGAGGAATGAGAGACTCCGACACCTCTTAACTTTGCGTTCCGTCAAGGTGTCGAAACCATTCTCGTTCGTGCTTCCCTGTAATTCTATATCGCAATCTAAGCAGTCTGTTTTTTGTTGTTTTTTCTTCTGTTGTGTCCTGCTAGTTGGAGGGACTTGAGCTTTGGAGGATGGGACCTCAGGCGGGACCGCAGGCATGCTGTTGCTACTGTAGTCAGGGCTGAATAACTGTGACAAGGGTTTGTCAGGATTGAAGTCTCTAGTGTTAAAAGGATCCTTAGGGTCATTGGGAGAAGGTGATCTAGTTATCCTGCCCCCCCCCCCCCAGCAGCCCGAGCGACCTCTGCGTAGGATCTAGGGCTTCCGCCCTTCTCCAACTCAGGGGTCGCTGGCGTTGCCGAGCCACCAGTGACTTTGACTGTATTGTTGTGATCAGGTTCAATTGCCTCAGGTGGGGCAGGGTGGATATCTGCCACAACCTGGATTTCCCTTGGAGGAGATCCAGGGGTCGGCGTACAGACCTGTGTACAACCCCGGGCCTTAGAATTGCCCATCGAGCTGGACAGGCTAATACTAGCTGCTGCAGTTGCTGAGGATTTGAGTCTGGCGTCTTCTTCCTCTTTGGCGGCGAGCTGCGCCCTAAGAAGGGCCAACTCCTTTCTCATCTCCTTCATCTCATCCGCTAGTGCCTGGACTCCGGACCCCTCTATGGATTGAAAAGTAAGACCACCTTCCTTGCCAGAGGACGCTCTCATAGCAGCTCTTTCTCTCTCTCTCTCCTATTCTTTCTTTCTTCTTTTCTCTCCTCTCTTTTCTTGTCCTTTATGAAGGCAGTGGAGATAGAATTGGAATGAGTCTGAGACATTTTCTTGATATCAGTGTCAGTTTTTGCAAGTTCAAAGACAGAGCGGCAGAAGTGTGTTTAAAGTGTGTTTTAAATTAACTCTTTGTGACTGAAATGTGATGAGAATCACTTTTTCAGACTGAACGCCTTTCCCTGTCGTGAACGAAGTGAACTTGTCGAACGACACTAACGAAACGGTCCGTGAACGAAGTGAACGTGTCGAACGACACGAACGAAACGGTGATAAAGGTTAACTCTTTGTGACTGAAATGTGATGAGAATCACTTTTTCAGACTGAACGCCTTGCCTTGTCGTGAACGAAGTGAACGTGTCGAACGAAACGGTCCGTGAACGAAGTGAACGTGTCGAACGAAACGGTGATATGGGATGAGATGGCCTGTGTGGTCCCTTATATAGACGTCCACGGTGTCAATTTTTTTTTTTGCTTCACGGGGACATAATACACGTTTTTAACCCTTTACCCAACGCAGACGATATAAAAATTTATTATTTTTTAAATATCATATTTTCAAATTTTTCAAAAACTTCAACAAAACCATATCATGTGACCCCACGTTGGAACGTGATATGGTTTTGTTGAAATTTGTTGAAAAATAATAACTTTTCAACTGCTGAATTTGCATATTACGCGGGCGGATGCGGCCGATTCGTTGGGTAAAGGGTTAAACGTTCATATGACCACGCCCCCATACTGACCCTCAATAGGTTCAATACGAAGCAATGGCACCCTCGCATCCCCAACCTCTTGATCCTGCACCAACTTTGAGTAAACGTACAATGAATAGAAGCCATCTGCAACATCCACTACGTGAGGGGAGTAGCCGAAGTAACTTTCAATCTGCTGTACCCAAATATACTTTGTAGGATAGGGTTGAGAATTACTTCCACATCAAATTTCACGATAATTCAGATTTTCCCACACACTTTATCAAATTCAAATGCCTGCCTGCCTGCCTGCCTGCCTGCCTGCCTGTCTGTCTGTCTGTCTGTCTGTCTGTCTGTCTGTCTGTCTGTCTGTCTGTCTGTCTGTCTGTCTGTCTGTCTGTCTGTCTGTCTGTCTGTCTGTCTGTCTGTCTGTCTGTCTGTCTGTCTGTCTGTCTGTCTGTCTGTCTGTCTGTCTGTCTGTCTGTCTGTCTGTCTGTCTGGCTGGCTGTCTGTCTGTCCGTCCGCCCGCTATAGAAATGAATATGGGGCCATCCAGAGTGCCCAAAATGGGTCTACTAAGGGTACTTTTTATGGCGGAGGTCATCGTCAGATTTAAACAAGTGTGTGGGGTGGGGATGGGGACAGGAAGGGGCACCGAAAGTTATGACCAAATTTTTTTTCACCGATATAGGTCTTCAAAGGGGTCTACTTAGGGCAACTTTTTATCAGGAATCTAATGGTGGTGTTTAAAATAGTGGCGGGGTGGGGAGGGGCAAGATTTATGGATTTTACCGATATTGGTCCTCAAAGGGGTCTACTAGGGGTAACCTTTTACCAGGAATCTAATGGTGAGGGTTTAAAAAGTGACGGAATCGAAGACCCCGCCCGGAGGGTGGGGCCGAGTGGTTCGAAAAATAAGCGGGCCCTATTTTTTGTTTTTTTGGGGTAAGGAATCTAATGGTGGTGTTTAAAAAAGTGGCGGGGATGGGGGTGGGGTGGGAAGGGGCAAAATTGATGGATTTTACCGATATAGGTCCTCAAAGGGGTCTACTAGGGATAACTTTTTACCAGGAATCAAATGGCGGGGGTTTAAAAGTGACGGGATCGAAGGCTCCGGGCGGGGCTGAGTGTGCCACCCGTAGGGCGAGCTGGGTCAAAAAATACGCGGCCGCTATTTTTTGTTTTTTTGGGGTACTTTTCATATGACCCCTACATTTTCCCAAGCAACGCCGGGTAACCCTGCTAGTTTTACTATGTAATGTACTCTGCGACCATTCAACCAGGTATTGGTATATTGAATTTCAAACTCCCCACTTAAATTCGCAGGTTGAGATAATCGTGTCCTAAATGACGTAAGAGTATTGTCCGGAAAAATACCCATAGCTCGATAAATGTAAGTAAAACATTATTTTCTTGTTTTGATTGTGAGGTTAAGTAATACGTAGCCCATCGAAATACTCAAAAGAGCAGCCCACACCTGTCTTTCTGCGTTATGTGCAGCTAAATTTACGACACTGCTATAATAATTATATAAAGAATGATAACTTGAACAAAATAAATAATTTCACTGCGAGGTACTTTTCTCACGACCGTTCACTTTAACTGTCTTCCATTACAATGACGAACCATGCGCGATGGTCACCCTTTATTAATGATCTGGGACGGCTTTATCCACGAATTGAAAGAAGATTGGTACCCCATTTCACCAGTAATTGTTTATTCATACCCATCCCACGCTCCTCGGGAACTTGTTCGATTTTCTAAATCGTTTTCTCTTCAACTCGCTGAAGCTCCTTCGCGTAGAATGCCCCTTTCAGTACATCTCCGTTGTCGTCTATTATTTCATAAGTAAAGAGGCATGGGCGCAGATCATGGGGGGGGGGGGGGGGGGGGGGGGGGCGTGCCGCCCCGATCTCATCAAGGGGGGACATGGTATGCCATGTCCCCCCCCACCACTGGGGGACATGGTATGACATGTCCCCCACTATGCTCCCCCACTGCTGCACCCTCTCATCAATTTTAATGCGAGATTCACTTCTGATACACGTTCAACTAGTCCAAACTTGGACCCACAGTTCGTAATATAATTTTGGGGTTGGTACGGCCTGTATTGTAGCCGTATCAACCACAAAAATTATATTACGGACTATGTCTGTGGGTGGGGGCGCGGTGGCTCAGTTGGTAGAGGTGCAGGCTACAAGCCGAGAGGTCCTCGGTTCGAATCCCACCTGCGGCAACCGCGTTGTGTCCTTGGGCAAGAGACTTCACCCCGATTGCCTAAATGGGGGCACGATGACGCTGTGTACTGAGGCGTACTGCACGTCGATGGTGCGCATGTCTTCAACCAATCTAACCCTGCCTGTGCTGAGGTGCAGAGTTCAGAGTTACGATGTTGGAGAGCTGACAGCTGCTCGTCGTTGCTCGGTGGTTCTCTCCGGGTACTCCGGCTTCCTCCACCCGTAAAACTGTCACGGTCACGATTAGCCATTGTGCATAAGTATGTGACCTTAAACACCAATAAATAAATAAATAAATAAATAAATATGTCTGTGGGTCCATGTTTGGACTGACGTAACGTTCAACGAACAGTTGTTCAACGCTGCGCCTTCAAATAAGTTGTTACTCAGCCAGACACAGCTGTGGGTTGCACGAATGCATAAGCAGCATAACTATTTGATATCGGAATATCAATGTTGCAGACAGAATTCTTATGCAGAGAGAGTAATAGGCCGGTACTGAGCTCGTGAAAATGTGCAAGACAGTATCGTCTGCTTTGTTTACATTTTGAAAACGAAATTTATCGATCGAATTCATTCAATTCACGCGACTTGTTGATGACGTATGTGTCGGGCTGTTATTGGATCTGTTAATCCATTAACGGGCCCGACACATACGTCGTCGCTCCATCTGTTGGGCCCTTATGCTAATCCACCGCACAGTTGAATTGTGTTAATCTAATAGGGAACGCTCGGTAAAGCGGGAACAATTATGGTAAGCATTTTGACAAAATTACAACAGGCTGTTGAAACAATATTTTTTTCTACTAAATAATTAAGAGAAATTATACCCCAGAGGCCACCAGAATGCACCATTTGAAAGCGCAATTTAAAAAATTTCTTGGGGGGGGGGGGGAGAACCCCCCCAAACCCCCCTCTGCCGGCTCGTGCCTGCGGCACTCGCTGCAGATGCGTTCGGCATCTGCCCGTCCCCCCCCTTTTTGGAAGAGATCTGCGCCCATGTAAAAGAGGTGACCCCAGTTTACGTTTACGATAGTAAATAATGCCTGTCTCCAGCTAGGCAGGTACCCCTTCTCAAATGTCCCTTTAACGTTACTGATCCGCACTCGACCTCCGTTTGGAATAGTTTCTTGTGCTGAAAGGAGTCTCCGTATAATTTTTGCCACACCCTTTCCTGATTCTGTTGTGTGACTGCCCCTGGGGACATACCAATACTGCGGTGATAGGTTTGATCGTATGACGTCACTAAATTTTGGAGAATATCGATATACCTCAAAGTATTAATTTTCGTAAAATATTTCCATATTTTTTTTGTTTCAGCGTTCTGTTGAACCGCTCTATGATAGCACATTTTGCTTCTACATTAAAAATTATAAAAAAATTCTACGTTGTTATTTTTTAGAAATTTTCGAAATGTCTGATTGATAAACTCTGTCCCCTGATCCGTTTGTAATTTTAGTGGTTTAACAACTTGTTGGAAAATCTTTGCGAAAGCTTGTATAATCAGGATTGTTGAAGGAAATATCTCTCTGATGGCATTCTGTGTGGCAGTTTCATAGTCCGTGAACCAGTGTGTCGGGGATAGGTTTGCGCCAATCTCCTGTGAACGTCAGTAGTATGTCTCGTATGTTTCACCCCCTATTGGCGAGACCCCGGTGCCGGACCCCGGATGTGACGTCATGTCACGTGATCTAGTGCGCCATGTTGTGTTGTCATGGTAACCCACGTAAGCGGCTATCTTGTGACGTCATCCCCATAGTTATACGTAAAGTGGGTGCGCATGCGCAGCGCCTGTTGTTAGGGTGATACGTGTTTCCGTCGTCCATTTTGTATACTAAATGCCGCCATCTTGCTTTCTATGGTAGCACGTGATTGCTATGGTACCCAAAGGCCTACAACAAGACAGGGGTATGTTTTGGGGGTATGTTCGATTGAATCGGAGTATCACGAACTACCCGACAAGTTGTACTATTTCGAATTCTTTCAGAAACAGAGGTGATGAGATTCGAATATGACTTCATTGTAATAAGGGGAGATAACTCTGCATACATATTATGGGGACTCAAGCAATTTGATTGGTCAGTTATAATCTATATAGATAATCCAGATAAATGAAACAACAAGAGTACACGGAATAGAACTAACAAAAATAGACCAAAAATTGCTAAATATAATAATAATAAGCAAAGCTGTTCCAGTTAAAAGGCTCTTCTACTCTACTGGAATATACTCTAGGACAAAGGAATATAGTCGGGTAGACGAAAACTATTGCATATATAGATAGAAGCAGAGAATTCTGAAAGAATTCGAAATAGTACAACTTGTCGGGTTGTTTGTGGTAATTCCTGATACTCCGACTCAATGGAACATACCCTCCGAACATACCCCTGTCTTGTTGTAGGCCTTTGGGTAACATAGCAATCACGTGTTACCATAGAAACCAAGATGACGGCCTCCAATATACAACATTGACGACAGAAACACGTATCACCCTAACTACACGCGCTGCGCATGCACACTCACTTCACAAGATGGCCGCTCACGCGGGTTACCATGACAACACAACATGGCGCCACTAGGTCAGGTGACATGGCGTCAGTTACGGGGTACGGCACCGGCGCCCGACAATAGGGGGTGAAACATACGAGGCATACTACTAACGTTGTTTTGAAAGTTGGAAGAATCGTCGGCACGTTGCCTCACACTTATCTGGAAGAAGTCCATATACAAGTGGAACCACCTTGCTCTCTATAAATGCGCGGGTAGTGTAATGCTCGTGGAATACTTTAGGACATTTGTCGAAGGCACCATCCGAAAACCCAGCACTCTGCCTCAGCAAGAAGCTGGAGGCTGTTGTTCGTGGCGAAAATTAGTATTTTGTCATTGGTGCCATCTGCGGCCATCATCGCTGGTTGTAGTTTTCTTATATTGTTCTGGAAGGTCAACGCCAGAGCGGCTTTTTGGAAGAAGTGATTTAGTTTTGGAACGGGACCTTTTCAAAGCTGATCTGGCACTGAAGAATGTTGGTATTTTACTGATCAATGCCGTGTGAGTATAGTCAGCTCTGAGAAATGAAACTTGATCTTTGTAGATAGAGTAGACGGTTTGCGGGTCATATTGAACTGTTTTCTTCAGATTGACTAAGAAGGTGTCCACCAAAAGTTTGTCCATGTCGGTCGGATGGTGTTGAGGAGAGCCGAGCGATAGTATTGACAGTCGTTCCGCAGGCCTTTATACAACAAACCCAGTGGGTACTGTCATTCCTTCTAGACTTGATACAGTATCTGTTGCCACCAAATACGAGGTTTCTACCCCCACGACTATTTGGGGTGAAATTCACATTAACTTGTGCATTTGCCATTATATAGACGTCCCGCTTCGATATTCCTGGTCAGTTCTGTGAACTGGACATGCATAATTTACTGTAACCCAATCTAGTCTTTGAGAGGCAATTGAGTAATAATAGATATCGGTCGGGGGAGGGGTGAATATTTTCATGGGTCCTTGCTAAGTTGGGTTTGAAACAATGGGGCCCAGGTGGTAACATCTAATTGATCCCCCCGGGGTCCGTATTTTCTCTCGACGGCATTGTTCTAACCATGGCTTATTAGTCCTCATTGGAACAAGCTCATCAAGCTTGTTCCATCGATAGGTCATGAGGTATGTTTTGGAATAGAGAAATGAAAAATAAAATTTGAATAGCAAATTTTGTATATCGCGAGTGCAGATATGGCAGATTCATTAGGTAATCGGTTAACAAAAAATGACTCCGTCTATTTTGTGTCTAAGCATTGCCATTGCTGGGACAGTCGGGCTGCATGAGTCACATCACTCTAGTTATTATCTCATTTCGCATATACCATACAATATATTTAACAATATTTTTCTCATATTTTTCGCATACATCATACAATATATATAAAACTATTTATCACATATTTTCTCATGCAGATAGTCTTATTTTTAAATAAAGTAACACAATACAGTAATGCAATGCAATAATTAGGAAAACAATTCAAAATATTGTGAAACAGAGAACATATTACAATGAAACGCACGAAATGCAGTTTTCTCAGTGGCCCTGGCCCGAACATTTTGAAGTCCAAATATTCTAACCTGTCCATTTCTCCCCTTGAAACACACGTTTATAATGTTTTATAGCATTATCGACAACCCGGTACTTCCTTTTTCTGGGTGCCACGTTTCCACCATTACTTATTTGTAATATTGTTGCTTCTTGATATGCCTGCTCCTCTATGATAAATTGGATGAAGCTAAATATGTTTGGATCTTCTAGCACAAGCGCCTCATTCCAGGCCTCTTGTGCATTTGCCATTTTGATAATTCTGAGAGTAAGACTGATTCAAATGATGGAGATATCCACAAAGAGGGTATATACATATCATTATTGTGATTTTTATTTACCAAACTGTTGAAGTACAACCTGTATTACTTCAAATGTTCTCTTGTGACAGTTGATGAGTGTTTAATCACGACCAGTAATCAGCGAAACTACAACAAGAATTTCACACCAGAGTTTTACATCATTATTGATATTGACAAAAACTCAGTTTTTACCCCGACTGACTGCTAATTGATTGCAGGCTGTCGGCATATCGAGACAAACTCATCGACTCACCGAATTTACTTTTCAAAGGTATCAACCAAGGGTATTTAGAAAACACGTTGAAACATGCTAAAAGATAATTAGTGTTATAGTTATATTTACTGAGACTTTTCAAATCCACCACGTCAGCTTTCCATTGTGTTTCTATACTGCTAACGACAGTTTTTCGCCCTTTAAAATGTCGTCTAGCCCGTTTGTGCAGTATATACAGTTAAAACTAGAAGTCCTGTCACGAATAGTGCGCTTATCTAGGCTTAATTGCACATTGGAATTGCGCGCAATTGCCATATCGAATGGCATCCAAAGCACGGCAGGTTCTCCTGGTTACTCATAGCAAACACATGCAATGTTTCTGCCAATGGACCTCCGGGTTACCCGGAGATCCATTGGCTGAAACATTGCTTGTGCACAGGCCATATATACATAATTTGGTAGCCTTACCCTGGTCATAACCGCGTAGATTAACGCGCAGATCAACGTGCTATTTGTGCGCATTTCATGACAGGACTTCTAGTTTTAACTGTACGTATCTTGACTGCGCAACCATCCAGCTCCCACAGACACCATTTGAGGCAATAGGAAAGCTAGGCCTCTGTGATCCAAGTGAAATAAAATAAGGTTAACTGGGTCGCAAGGGATTTGTAAATCCCACATCGTCCCTGAACGCCTTCGGCGCGCTAAAACCTTTCATTCATTAACCATCCTGCGACCTCTTTCTCCTTTTTCTTTGACACACTTAGCAGGGAATCGACCTCTCCGAAGCGTCGGGGGTACGAGGTTCGTAGTACAAACTGTCAAAGTCCATAATGACAAAGATCCTATAGCTGATCCTGTATTTAAACATGCGCCCATTTCAATTTGGGAGCCCCTAGTGCTACAGTCTTCGTTTTTCTTTCAATAAACTCCCATCGTCCTTGGCTATATATGCCCCCTTAAGGGCTTGGCGCAAAACCTGCCATCCGGCCGGCTCAAACCTCTTTCGTTTCATCAGAAGGTCATTAAGGAGGTGGGTAATATTTAACCCCGTAACCGTCTCAATGTCATAGACCAGATAACCTTTCTCGTTCCATGATATATCTGGAATGTCCTTCAATCTCTTGAGCAGTAACTTAGCTTTTCTGCACATCGTGTCAGGTACGGTGTCCAACAAGTCGTCTTCAGCATCTCGTCTCTCCGGGGTTCGATCTTGATTGGGTGGGGGTGGTGGGGGTAACCGCTTTCTTGTAAAAGGTTAAATATATTTGGAAATCTTGATTCTACAGGTTCGCTCTCTCCGCGTCGTCAATGGTGGGGTCATCGTGAATACAGTTAAAACTAGAAGTCCTGTCTTGAAATGCGCACAAATAGCACATTGATATGCGCGTTAATGTGCGCGTTTTGGCCCAAGTAAAGCTATCATATTCTGTACATATGGCTTGTGCACAAGCAGTGTTTCAGCCAATGGACCTCCAGGTAACCCGGAGGTCCATTGGCAGAAACATTGCATGTGTTTGCTATGAGTAACCAGGAGAACCTGCCGTGCTTTGGATGCCATTCGATATGGCAATTGCGCGCAATTCCAACGCGCAATTAAGCCTAGAAAAGCGCACTATTAGTGATAGGACTTCTAGTTTTAACTGTATCTCTTACTTGATCACATAACTGTGTTGCTGCCATGTCATATGGGCGTTTGGGGCCCTCCTGTTTTGGCTTGACGATCACGGGCGCAGCATTGTATTAGGCGTTGCAGATGCCTGACTCAGCTTAAGACGTTCGAATTTCCTTGATCTGCTCCATCATCCAAGCAATCCTTTAGCCAGTACTGATAAAACCGGTGCGATAATCGAACCCAAGACGTTCCACAGTCTATAACACACGCCTTTTTCTGAAACCTTATTCTCCACCAATTGTCTAACTTCTTGTTTTTTTCCGACGAAGTTTAGCCAAGTGATGACTCATTATATGTATATTTTTTTAAAAATATTTTTATCAAACTCACAGAGGCAAAGTACCAAGTCTTTGTTGGCCTGTCGTAAAATATTGTTTACAATGTGCGGTCTTGTTCCATGTAAAAACTTAAGCATTTCCATGTTGCGTTTAAGCATTTCCAGTTAGACATAGTTATGACAGGTGTGACTATTTACCCCTCCTTTTATACTCTGCTATGGTACATGTAATGATCCTCCCCTGGAGAAATATAAGAACGCAGCCTTAATTCGTCCAGGGGTTGTTTGACAGAGGTCAACCAATAAATAACCGTATGGTCGAATCGAATCGAAATGGTTTTAGCGCGCCGAAGGCGCGCTGGGACGTTGTGGGGGCAAGCCCCTTTCGACCCTCGTTTACAGTATAATAGTATTCCATTAATGTGAGACATTTGTCATCAGCATCATGTCTGAGCGGTGTAAAGGGGGAAGAGGCTGGGTCTTGATGTTTCTTGTTGTTGTTCTTTAGGCAAGTATTGTCTGCCACTTGTAGTATTGTAGATTAGATAGGCCTTCATCGGCAAGTAAAGTCTGCCTTGGGCTCTGTAGCTGGTGTGTACGGTTATTGCGACATTGACCACCAAAGAAAATGGACCTTAACAAGGTACCACTAACCTGAACATTCCTGGTTCAGGTAACAGGCCTGCTATTTTTCCTGGGCCGGGACATGTGGTGCGCTAAAGAAGCGCTTTACAAACATTGGTAAAGAAAGCGGGACGCAGGATCAACGCTCGTCTTCCTGGGGTGGATGCCCACCTCAGGGGATGGAGTGAAGAATGTGTTGAAGCCATAACGGTTATTGAATTGCCATAGGGGTTACTGAAGTCCAAAACGGTTATTGGGGAGAAAGGTAGAGGCGGATAGATAGTCTTGCTCCATGTAAAAACTTGAGCATTTCCATGTTGCTTTCAAGACAGTTAGATATAGTTATGACAGGTGTGACCATTTACCCCTCCTTTTATACTCTGCTATGGTACATGCAATGATCCTCCCCTGGAAGAATATGAGAACGCAGCCTTAATTCGTCCGGGGTTGTTTGACAGAGGTCAGTCAATAAATAACCGTATGGTGCAGATGCAACTTCTTTAAATACTTGACTAAAGAAACGTGCCTTCCCATGGTACATTTGCGCAGCGAGGCGAGATATTAGCGACTGGTCACGGGTGTTTTTGAACAATACTAAATAGTGACAGTTTAGTGTAATAGTTCTATGGTATTTATTTTTATCGAGAAGACTCTGAAAGGGTTATACGATGCTCATGTTATGATGGTGGGAGAAACATGACATGGCTTCATCTAAACGTCTCCAAACTAGTTCTTCTGACGTCATCTTAGGGCAGACATCGTATTGTATCTGGCTTGGATGGTCTACTTTGAATCGGTAGCAAAGTTGAGTAGCTACCGCGGGGATTTTCTTTTCAACCAATTCCGCATAAGCTCGGATCTGTTCGTATTCTATTTGCCGATTCCGCAGTTCTGCTGTTGGATTCTTCTTCCAGTGAATCGTGGGTAAATCCCATCGTTTCCTTTTTCCAGACATTTTTCTCCCAGCAGCTGTACCTTTGTTTTCGATTTCATCAATAGCCTTTTTAAGATTCCTCCATTCTGTAACGTCTAGGACAACTCCAGTCTTGGTGGGTGTCATCGAGTCTTTGGTGTATCTTCGTACATGAATTTTCAATTCCCCTTTATTTCTCTCTCCAATTTTCTCAATTTTTAAACACGTCTTAATTGTTGTAATTGCGAAATAAAAATGACTACAGTTGAAACTGGAAGTCCTGTCACGAATAGTGCGCTTATCTAGGCTTAATTGCGCGTTGGAATTGCGCGCAATTGCCATATCGAATGGCATCCAAAGCACGCCAGGTTCTCCTGGTTACTCATAGCAAACACATGCAATGTTTCTGCCCATGGACCTCCGGGTTACCCGGAGGGCCATTGGCTGAAACATTGCTTGTGCATAGGCCATATGTACAGAATTTGATAGCTTTACTTGGGCCATAACGCGCACATTAACGCGCATATCAACGTGCTATTGTGCGCATTTCTTGACAGGACTTCTAGTTTTAACTGTAGACTTGATAGCTTTTCGGATTTTCCAAATAACTTCGTGTGCTCTGATTATCTGAACATGCACAAAAGGAGGCGTAGGTTTCTATTAACTGCAAGGTGGCTCAAGCCAGAGGCTGGTTTGATATGGAATTGTCGTTTTAGCTAGTCAGAACAACAAAACAAAGGGCATGATTTTTAGATTTACACAGCGGGATAAACATTGGTTAACATTACTTTTATTGGTTTTAGAGAACTATGGTGTTCCTACGCGTGTCTCTACAGGGTATCCTTTCTTCCGTAACTCTTATTACACACTTACATGTGTACACGTCCGTTTCCTGATGCGTTGTACTTTAGTGACGTGTATTTGCAGACACCGTCGAAAAGGTCTTGCCACAAACGGTACATGCAATTATTTCCATCTTTAATACGTCTCGACTGTTGCAAATGCGAAATTAAAATGATTACCAAATACCAAATACTTTCCTGCGCTCTGATTGGCTGAACATACACAGAGGGGCTTGGGTTTCTATTAACTGCAAGGTGGCTCGAGCAGGAGGGTGTTTTGATAAGAAATTCCCGTTTTAGCCAGTCAGAACAACAAAACAATGGGCTATGCTTTCAGGTTTACACAGCAATATAAATATCGCGTCGCCTGAGTGCTAAAATGTTCTTTGTCCCTCATGTCCCTCATGGTACATAGAACATTCTAAAACTCAGGCGACGATTGGTTAACATTATTTTTATCTGTACAAGAGAATTCTAGACATTGTGGCGACTATTGATTTGAATGTTAGAACTTGTTTCTCAAGAAGTGTTTTCAAATTACTTCAAAATTAATTATAAATTCTTTAACGAAAATTATTAATATATTATATTAAATGAACATACGTCATAAATATTTTAAATGTTATGCCATTTAAACTTAGTTATCCGTTTAATAGATACTTTAAATTTAAAAAAAGCCTTCTGTATTTTTATACTACTCTACAGGCCTGAAAATAAGCAGTCTGACATTTGCAGAATGAGGTCCCCAAAGGGTAAGTTTGATGATGCTATCCCATACAGTAGGCCAATTTATCCTCTGGGTACCTCTTTCTGTTTAGTTTTGAGACCCTGATTCAGATTGAGGTTCTCAGAGGGTAAATTTAGTGATGCTACCCTGCTGTGCAGGGTAGCATCACTAAATTCACCCTCTGGGGACCTCATTTTGCAGCTGACAATCTGCTTATTTTCTGGCTTGCTACTCTACAGGAAAATACCTGATATTTGTGAAATCAGGCGAACATCGGTGATACAAAATCGCTTACATTTCAATATTTCAATTTTCACAAATGATTTACAAATGATTTTTACAAATGATTACATTGAATGTTCAGATTTTTGGCGACATTGAAAATAACCTGTCACCTATTTTCAAGCTACGTGTCCGATTACTTACACAGTGGCATTACGTGGACCTCTCATTCAGCCAGAATACCATCGAGTAACCGTGTTCACTTAATTTTGTCACTAACGCATCTCTTGTTAAATTATTATCGTAAAACTGATAATTGTCCTCTATTATTTATCTTCTCCACTTCGGTTTGTTTTGGAAAGTTACATGTCCGATATACATACGATTGAGGAAGAAAGAAAAAATGTTTTGCTTTTTCCTTTTTGATCTGGCATATTTTTGTTTAGACCGATCACCAAATTAGCCGCAATAAAAATCATCTATCATTTGCCTCAAAAGCGTCACACGGTCGCATTTCCCAAATATCTGTATTGGCAGACAGTTTTAACCCTTTACCCAGCATAACGGCAAAAACCGACCAGCGCTATTCTCAAAAATCGCGAATCAATTTTCATTATTGTTTCATTTTTGTTTCAAAAACATAGGTTATAATCCCTCGCTGGAACGAGCTCGTTTCAATTAGGGGTCATAACCTATGTTTTTGAGACAGAAAATGCAAAAAATACATTGGCATAGCGGAGGTTCGAACCGACGCCGAGAGAGTTCATTTCGACACCAACCGCCTAGCAAAACTATACTGAACCACACACACCACTCGGCCACCGACAGATCCCCATAAAAAGGAATGCTAGTTAACCAAGTATATACGAGGCCAGTACAGAACACACGGAATACTCAATTATTTAATTATTCATCAGATAGTTGCATCTAAGTACTTAATTCTACGAACTGCACCTCAGAGGAAATCAGCGACACTTGTCTTTTTCAAATTCCCGGATGCCATAGAATTAAGAAAGGTCGCTTCCTTTAAGGCTTACCGCAGCGACACTTGTCTTTTTCAAATTTACCGGATGCCATAGAATTAAGAAAGGACGCGTCCTTTCTTAATTCTGTGGCATCCGGGAAATTTGAAAAAGACAAGTGTCGCTGATTTCGTCTCAGGCGCAGTTTGTAGGATTAAGTACTTAGATGCAACAGTTCGTAGAATTAAGTACTTAGATGCAACTGTCTGATGAAAAAAAGAAGTTCTTCAAAAATGTTTTGGGTAAGTTCCGTCTGCTTTTCATGTTCGGTAAATGGTTAAAGTCTCCCCTGAGTACACGTTTCCTAGCAAGACAAAGTATCAAATGATGACGTCAGTGCTGTCGTAACTTTATTTAATTTATAATTCAGCTCCATATTAACATAAGATTTCCTTTTATTATACGCTGAACGATAGATTATCGAAAGAAATGCGCAAAGACAGAAATCGTATCCCCCACCGTGAAAATATAGAAATGTTCATTTTCACGGTATCACTAAGAATGGCAGCTTTCAAAGCATCGCTTCAAGGTGAATGCGTGTCAAATGATCACTTGAAATGATTAATTTGTTCTAAAAACGTATAATAAAAAGACAATCTGATGTTTCTGAATGGATATTTCCAACAATAATTCAACACGTATTCACCTTGAATTGATACATGAAACCCACCAGCTGAATCACATCGTAAGACGCAACCTGATCCGAGTATCGATCAAATCCCTACCGCGTATCAATGCGCATCAGTTGTTTACTTTCATGCATCAGTTCAAGGTCAATACGAGTGGAATTATGGATAAGAATGATCGAATTCTTGTGGTAAGCTCGTGACCGAGATGAATGGTTATCGCTCGCGAAAAATAAACATTTGTCTCGGTCACTCGGGAGATAATGTTCGGTATCCACTCAAAAAACACAAGATATCTTCTAATAAGTTTATGGAGACTGAAAAATACTGAAATGGCTTTCAAATTGGTTCTACTTTATTGGTGAAATCTTAATGAAATCGATATTTTTCCCATGGACCATTTGATGAGTATCCATCACGGTATTCACGCGTTCTATATTGAATGGAGTTTTACTTATTGTTCCAAATGTACAGTTAAAACTAGAAGTCCTGTCATGAAATGCGCACAAATAGCACGTTGATGTGCGCGTTAATATTCGCGTTATGGCCCAAGTAAAGCTATCAAATTATGTACATATGGCCTGAGCACAAGCAATGTTTCAGCCAATGGACCTCCGGGTTACCCGGAGGTCCAATGGCAAAAACATTGCAAGTGTTTGCTATGAGTAACCAGGAGAACCTGCCGTGCTTTGGATGCCATTCGATATGGCAATTGCGCGCAATTCCAAATCGCAATCAAGCCTAGATAAGCGCGCCATTCGTGACATGACTTCTAGTTTTAACTGTAACTATCTGCACTCTGATGTCCAATTATCAAAATTTCATGAACAATAAATTTAACCAATTTTATCTTGTTCGACAGATCCCAAAGAGCTCTGTCAAACAAAAAATGAATTGGTTAAATCTCTTATTTCATTACGGGAAAGATTTGCAGCTTAAATGTAACTATTCAAACATCAGAGTGTAGAAAGTTTACTATCCCCGGAAAAAAGTATGGTTGTAAACAAAGTTATACTTTGTCGGTAAGTTAGGTCACTCCAACCAACGCCTGGTTGGGATAGGGTGGGGAGGGGGTGGTGTGGTGGAAGTGGAAGTTATCTATGTTGGTTCGCAAATTTAATCGATTGGTTAAGCTGGATTCGTATTTGTGATGCAGTCAGAGTAGCCATCAGTCTGAGAGGTGACATCAATCACTAATAAATAAATAAATAAATAAATAAATAAATAAATAAATAAATAAATAAATAAATAAATACATTTTATTTTTGAATGTTACTGCTGTGATTTTGTACACTAACTTGTGCTAAAAAGATTATAAGGAACCGCTGCACTTTTGACAGTGATACATCAAAGATGAAGAACCTCCCAAAAGTTCTGCCCAATTCATTGAGCAAATTTACCAAATAACATCGGTTTGTTACAAACGACTGTAGCCGAACTTAGTCCAACCGATATTGTGTAATTTAGTAATGTTAATTGGTCCAACCGATATTGTGTAATTTGGTAATGTTAGTCTTTGTCATCTCTCGCGTCAATACGTTCCTTGGGATCCATATTTGGCACAAGTATGCCATGCGAAGGGGTTTTCTTCGTTTACCTGAGATACAGTACAGTCGCCGTGGACTGGTCACTTTCCACGCGTGGGCAATATTTCCACGGACGCAATAATATTAGATTCCAAACACTAATTACAGGAATAATCATCAAAAATTTAATTAATGAAGCACCGGGTACAACCCGGTGCTTCATTAATTAACATTTTGCTAATGATGATTTTTACTACCTGGTAAACAAATGCGTGGACATAACTGCCCACTTGTATATTACGACCAATCCACGGATACTGCACTGTAGGTGGGAACTGAAAATATGAAAAATGATTAAATAAGAAATTAATTGAAACTTGCTTTGAATGGCGTTCCATGTGTACAGTTATAGGTAAAGTAGAAAGATTTTCCCACGAAAAGTTTTTAGAAAGCTTCTGATTGAGTTTTTCCTTAAAAAAAGACGATATCGATCCCACATAAATATGATAAATGGGTATCTGGGTGGGGTGGGGAAATCTCACCGAAGGCAAAATATTTGAGCTACACACAAGGCCTGCCGAGTATCTGGCTCAAAACTCTTGCCCTGAGGGTAAGATTTACCCGTCCCACCCAGATACCCATCGGGGATGATTTTTCTCCCACCATCTTAGGGGTGCGACGCCATTAATGAGAAAATACCACATTTTCTAGGAAAAAATATTTCTTAGTGCGTTCAATCTAGGAGAAAACCAATAAGATATTCGGAAAGCTTGTCGAGAAGTGTGATATATACCAAAGGTATATACTACTTCAAAGCCTGCAGACCAGTACTGCATGTTGAAAGCACTGAGGCGACCTAAAATGAAATCGACATGACTGCACACGTCATTTCCAGACTTGTACTTCAGTTTGACAGGGCGCAATGATATCAGTTGTATATTTCTCACCGATAAACCGAGAGAGCAATTTGAGGAGTGCCGGCGTTTTTCATGGAGTATTCTGCTTTCGATTTTCGTCTATAAATAAAGTCTGTCGTATTTACGGAAGCAAAACGGCCTTCCATTTTGTTAGTTTATACATGTGCAGACATGATTTGCGATGATTAAATAGTTCCGGTGCCAATTAAATATACAAATAGATTGGTGACATGGGTGGGGTGAGATAGATGTCACGTGGGTGGGGTGAGACAGGCATATCTCTCTCAGCTGTCCCACACGACTTAATACATACCTCAGTACCTTAGTGGTGGGAGAATATAATTATTCCCGTTGGGTGAGGGTGTAAGATGAGGAAATCTCACCCGAGGGCAAGATATTTGGGCTAGACAATCGGCAAGCCTCGTGTCTGGCCCAAATATCTTACCCTCGGGCGAGATTTCCTCATCTCACACCCGCCCCCATCAGGGATAATTTTTTTCCACACCAAAACAGTCTGACGTCATCAAAATTAATTCAGGGGCACGTGCAGCTATCCATTTCTAAAACAAAACTGATTTGCTTATCAGAAAGAGCGCACAAAAGTTCTGTATATACCACAGGTATATAACACAAAATTAAATACCAACGCTGACGAGACAGGGGTTGAAGATTTGTAGCGAAATGAACATTGGAACATTCCGATGCCGTCATATTTTGAATTCTGCAATGTATTCGTATAACTTTTCGACTGGAATTTGGTGCAACTCACTCCACTCTTAATGTCGTTCATCCAAACCTTAATATAAAAGAGTCAAGTGTACTTAGGTTTTGCGGTCTGATTTTATTTCTATTTTTCGACAAACGCTCGTCTGCTAATATTTCTGAAACGTGACACCATGTTGTTTATTTACAGAAGTACGTGCGGTGATCGAATACTCTGGCGCTCATTAAATATGCTATTAACCCGTTCACGTGGATCATGTGAAATATATATCAATCTCACATGGCCTTCTTACAAGAGACACGCATATCTTGCATAGGAAGTATGGGTGGTGGTGGGGAGGGGGGCTTGGATTTGCTTGGATTTATAGTTGGGCTTAGTCACTCAATCACACCCTCCTCATTTGTATTATATACGGAAAATTACGTGTTAGTCTCTTTAATACCCTACACTTTGATGTAAAAATTAGGGCTGTCACGATTTTTTAATTTAGGAATCGATTAATCGTCGCAAATAATCGATGATAATCGATTGATCGTACCTAGATGACCCCCATCTCCTTCTCTTTGAAGTCGATAAAAATGAAGTTGAAGTCAGTTGACCTACCTCAAGTAAACAACGAAGACGATCCTCTTTTAGTTACATTCAAAGGTTTGATGTTCTGAACTTTTGAACCGTCAGTGTAATAATCAAGACCGGTCGGCAGTTGCGAACTTCGCAACTGCCGGCCAGTCTTGATTATTACACTGACGGTTCAAAAGTTCAGAACATCAAGGCTTTGATGAATGTACCTGAACGACAAATGCTTCCAATAGCTTCTTGGGATTTAACATCGATGTTCTTAACTCTTTACCTTTAGAAACAATAGTTTTTTCAACATATTTTCATTTAATTATTAAACGTCTAAAACGGGATATAATTTACCGATTATTCGACAACGAAAAATACTAATCGATTTCGCCGTGACCGATCAACAATCGATTAATCGATCAATCGTGACAGTCCTAGTAAAAATACCGAAACTTCGAGCAGTAGATTTTCGTATAATACAACTAGGAATTTAGCAAATTTAATCTCTGCGGGAGCGTGGTGGCTCAGTGGTTGGAACATTAAACTTTAAACCGAAAGGTCTACAGTTCGACATTGATCTGGTGTGTCCTTGGGGCAAGATACTTAACTGCCAATGTGGGGACACCATGGCGATGAGTATTGTGGCATACTGCACGTTGATGGTGCATTTGCCTTCAACTGCTGCTAACCCTGATTGTGTGGAGTTAAAATGTTGGAGGATCTGACAGTTGGCCGCCGCTACTTAATGGTTCTCTTCAGGAATTCCCCTAAATCTGTCCGACACGATTTGACCCTGGCTATTGCAATTGTCGCTGAACTTCATTAAACAATCAGAACTCTGGTTCTTGTACTTTTCGTATATCGGAAACCAGTGTGAAGAAAGGTTAATCGGCTATTAACCCTTTACTCAAAGTAACGGTAAAACCGACTAGCGCTATTCACAAAATACACCATTACATTTTCATTATTTTTTTATTTTTGTCTCAAATACATAGATTATGACCTCTCTTTGGAACGAGCTCGTTGAGCTCGTTCCAATGAGCGGCCATAAGCTATGTTTTTAACGCAAAACAAAATAGTTATTCAAGACTTTTGTTTGCAAGTGTCGTCTGCCTTTCATGTTAGGTAATGGACCACCAACGAAACATAAGATACGGTCACGTGGGGCATGTGAGATAGATATCAATCTCACATGGCCTTCTCACATGAGACACGCATATCTTGTATAGAAAGTAGAGGACGAAAACAACATCACATGGAACATATAATAACTATTTCTTTTTCCCAAGATGTGGTTTTTCTCAACATAAATGCGGCTAAAGTCGTCTCCAGTTTTCTAGTCTGGGGATGAGCAACTCTTTAATAATTATATGCCCCTCAATATCTTATCAGCATTTTCTAAAACCATTGACAAAATATACCCGGAGTTATTTAGTTACTTGGACACTCATAACATTTTATACCAATATCCACTTAGCTTCAGGAAAGGACACTCAACAATTCACCCCATTCGTCATCTTATAAACATGTTGTAAATGTAAATTTTAACTCAAACAAATAAGTACATTGTTCTTACTTCTTGACTGTTCAAAATCACGGCTGTAAACAAAGTCACGCGTGACCATTCCATCCTGTTATACAAGCTAGAACATAATGTGATCAGGGGCCTGATCAACTGTTGGTTTAAAGTGATTCCTATCATTCTGAAGAACCCCCGTGGGAACCCCGGGAAGTGAAGCAGTGCTTGTTTACTGTGGTAAACAAGCTCTGTTTCACTGGTAAAATAGGACTCAGTCACTAATGCTTGGTGTGCAAGTCCTCTAAAATAGGCAGCATGGGGTATAAACGATTGACTGACCTTGACTTTATCTTCATGCTGTGGTCATGATTAGCCATTGTGCAGAAGTATGTGATCTTAAACAACAATAAAAAAATAAATAAATTCTGAAGAAAGAAGATTTTTGATGATACAAAGCTATCACCCGGAAAACAGTTTTTGAGTTTCAAAGGGTTAATGAGGATATTTCAAGGCTGGTTAGGATCGATAAGTATACTACATAAACTGTTATGTTGAAACAGCTGAAATACCATCTCCAGGTGCGCCGGTAAGGGGGAAGGAGATGGTCGGGGGGGGGGGGGGGGGGTGGGGGGTGATGCATCTAATAATGTTTTTTCATCTTAATTACAGAAATAGATATTGATTCGCTATATACTTCCTGCATGGGGCCCCGGTACGGTTTGTGATAATTTGATTAGAATTTACGTCAAGACTACAACATACCTATTTTATTTATCCACAAACAAATTTTCAATAATTTTTGATTTTTTTATATTTTTATCCCGAGTGTGGTATATTCCAACTAGATGATTAACGCATACCTTCGACCAAAGGATGCCTTGATGATGGAGATGGAATCTTTTATCAGTCTGGACATGAACCATCACGATTCGGACAAATTAGGCCTAACACCCTCCCACCACCACACACATCGGTCACCTTCGTCACGCTCTTTTTCCACGCTACATAATATAGTAATTTATCAGCAAATGTACAAACACCCGTAAATCTGGAAGCACGGTGTAAAGGTTCCCGGTCCGATCCCCTCCAGGGGTAACTGCGTTGTGACCTTGGACGAGGCACTTAATTCCGAGTGCCCACGCGTGGACACGGTGGCGCTGTGTGCTAAGGCGTACTGCACGTCGATGGTGCACTTGTCTTGAACCAATGCTAATCCATCTTATGTGGAGTTAGTACACTAGGGAGTCTGACAGTTGCTCGCCGTTGCTCTGTGGTTATCTCCGGGTTCAACGGTTTCCTCTACTCCCAAAACTGCCCGGCATCAGGTGACCCTGGACGTCGAAAGGGTCGTTAAAATAAATAAATAAATATAAATAAATAAATAAATAAATAAATAAATAAATAAATAAATAAATAAATAAATAAATAAACCGTCTGATTCAGACAGTTACAAAACCTTTTCTTCTAGCCATTCAGTGCACTGCGGTTTTCATGTCTGTCACTCGTTTTCGTCTGTTCCATGAGAAGACAGTAATCCTGACCACTCAATAATGACAAAGCTTGCTTAACTAGCAAAATGCCCATGCTGCTGACGAAATTACCTGAACCGACAGTCTACTGGAACACTTCAAAATAATTTAACCGTTCACCGATGGCTCAGTCGGTCAGGTTGACATATTAGTTTAAAAAATAGATATCTAATTAAAAAATAACTCTGTCAGCACTGTGCAAGCTTGCCGTCTCCGGGGTTGATGATGAACCTCGAAAAAAGAGCAAGCGTAGAATTCAGCTGCACATACACAGTGCCCAGCTATATACCAAACAATCACATTTTAGTCCAGTGTCGAAAGTCGAAGGTTGTACGAGATCAGCAAAACACCCCAATGATTTCCTTCGTCACAACAAACCACTTATAAACTATCAATTCGCGTTGTGTCCTCTTCTACATTGCATACCTTGCTTTTGCTTCCTATTTGACCCTTTGAACACGATTGACCGCTTTTCCTGCAGGAATATTATATGTAATAACGTCATGATATTGGATGATTGTTCAGTAAATTTGTGTGACAGACCAATCAATATTTTCAACGTGCAGCCCCGAGGCTGCACGTTGTAAATATTAATTGGTCTATCCAAAATAAGAAAATGTAATGAAATGAAATGAATTTTTTTTTGCAGTATACGTTTACATGAAGTATAATAAACAACTTGCAGAAATGTACAGAAATAAATGTAAAACTGCATGGAAACAGCATAGCCTTGGGGGGGGGGGGGGGGGCTGTCTTCCTGCCATTCCCATATTAAAAGATAATTAGTCCTGACATCAAAATTGTAAGCAATTTGCATCCTTTCGGGATTCATGAGGGGAACTTGTAATACATAATTATTTAACCCCTAGCCCAGCGCAGACAGAACACTGTTTTCACAAGAAACGCTCTTAAATAGGATTTCCATTTATTTTCTTATCAGTCCTTTGACTTTAAATTCTAATTGCTGTCAAGGAAATGCAAATAAATGTACACAAATTATACAAATTATACCTCAAATATGAATATGGACTCTTCTAATAGCTGTCATTGAAATGCAAATAAATATACATAAATTATACACCAAAATGAAGATTGTGGTTTATAGAACACGAAAATATATGTTTTAACTCGAACAGTTGATTACGACGGGGACAAATGGTTCCTGGAAGTCTGCTACCTTTTTCGTACCAGAACTAATAGTTTTATAAAATTTTATTTCATGAGAACAAATAGTAGCCAAATGTGCTTCATCTACCCAAGAACAAATCAAGCATTGAAACAATATACTTCTTGATGCTCAGATTACATAGATTGTTCAGCATTTATGCTACCCGTAACAAACCTTCTACCCACATTTCACCCACTCAATATGCTTATGTGTACACCAAAACTCCTCTACCCACATATTCTACATCCAAGATAGGCCGACAGAGGACTACTGGCTTAAAAAATCAAATATTGGTGAATTTCTCTTTTTTTGGAACTGGTGTGGAATATATGCAGTTTGACTTCTTTCTTGCGTGTTTTTCAGAGCACTATTTTCTACTCATAAAGACCGTGTTATCACAACCTCAAGAAAATACCACTACCATGGGCGCATTGATATTTGATTTAAAACACTAATTATAGGAATAATCATCAAAAAATAATTGATGAAGTATCGGTTACAACGCAATGCCTCATTAATTAAAATTTTGATGCTGATGATTGTTAGTGCCTGATGGTACGCATGCTTGGACATCACTGTCCATGCGTGCATTGCGACCAGTCCACGGCGACTGCACTGTGGCAGAAAAAAGTCATATGTAAATACAAGAGGGCTATAGACACATATGGGAATCGACGGCGAAGTGTCGGCTACGAGCTAAGGATTGCCTTGGAGAAAAGTGGCTAAAGGTCAGCCGCAGATAAATAACATGAAAATGGTCACGAAGAGATCAGTGTGCTACAATCTGTTATAACAGGAGTCAGTACGCGGATGTAATGTACAACGAACTGTAATAGCAGAATAACTGGAATAGTTGTAGTAGTGGGGGTAGAAGGCAGTAGTTATATTACCACTATTTGTATCATAACTACTACATGTACTAAACAGCTGAGTATAAGCTTTTAGCTTTTTGCTGAATTAATTTCCTTTCAAAATTGTACTTTTATAACTCGGAAATGAAAGCATTTTGAAGTAACTCTAGTGGTGGCAATTGAAAGTAGTACTAGTAGTACAAATGGTAACAGAAACTACAAATGGTAACGATCCTCTTTTAGTTACATTCAAAGCTTTGATGTTCTGAACTTTTGAACCGTCAGTGTAATAATCAAGACCGGTCGGCAGGTGCAGTTAAAAAGAGAGCATTGACAGAAGGTATGAGCACTTCTGTGAGAGGGATGCTCAAACCGTAACTGCCTGACCGTCATCCTCCAGCACAAATTGTATCTGTAAGCACAGCTGCGCCGAAAGATTGATTCCTCTAAGAAGTAGAGCGACATTTGATTGCATTATTTGATTAAGTATTTATTGTTAGGGCTGTCACGATTTTTTAATTTAGGAATCGATTAATCGTCGCAAATAATCGATGATAATCGATTGATCGTACCTAGATGACCCCCATCTCCTTCTCTTTGAAGTCGATAAAAATGAAGTTGAAGTAAGTTGCCCTTCCTCAAGGAAACAACGAAGACGATCCTCTTTTAGTTACATTCAAAGCTTTGATGTTCTGAACTTTTGAACCGTCAGTGTAATAATCAAGACCGGTCGGCAGTTGCGAACTTCGCAACTGCCGACCGGTCTTGATTATTACACTGACGGTTCAAAAGTTCAGAACATCAAAGCTTTGATGAATGTACCTGAAAGACAAATGCTTCCAATAGCTTCTTGGGGTTTAACATCGATGTTCTCAACTTTTTACCTTTAGAAACAATAGTTTTTTCAACATATTTTCTTTTAATTATTAAACGTCTAAAACGGGATATAATTTACCGATTATTCGACAACGAAAAATACTAATCGATTTCGCCGTGACCGATCAACAATCGATTAATTGATCCATCGTGACAGCCCTATTTATTGTCTCTGTATAACCTTTTTAAAATGTTAGTCTGCCATTTCTTATTGTATAGTAAATATTTCTAACAAAAATATAACAGTCCATTTTTTCGAAGAATTGGGGGAAATATAGCAAAAACGTATGATAAACGTACCATAATGTTAACTCTTTATCTAAAATATCATTAACCGCAATGAAAACAGCCAGATCTGTTCATAAGAAATTGTCAATTTATTAATCTACAACATAGTTTGTGATACCGTACTGAATGCGCATTTCGAGACCGTTCCAATGGTGTGTAAGTCTGAAAATAATTTTCTTTAGTTATTCAAGTAATCTTTTCTTTAAAGGTTGACCCTATCCGTGTTATATAAAGGGTTAAAAGATTCATTACGTAATAGACTAAGACAGAGACATTCTTGATATATCGTTTATTATATAAAAGATCAAAGAGTGGCGAAACTGTATCCACACACAATCACATCTAGATCTGAAACACGTCTAAAGTAGAAAAACAAAATCAGAGACGCCAAACGCCTAAAATAGATAATGTCTTCAATCTGTGTGCTCAATCATATGGAAAAAAAAACATTGAAAACTTTGTTCACACGGCGATATTTTGCAATAATAATAATAAAAATAAAATTCATCATATATTCATATTTTCATCAATCTGTATCATCCATAATCGGATAAATTATTTTTTTTAAGTCAATATTCAAAACAAATTCACTCAAAATACGTTAACTCTTTGAACACTGGTGGTATCTTCCATGCCAGTTAAATGGCAGAAATTGGAAGAGACCATATCCATTATTTAGGGGTAGTGCAATTAATATTTTCAACGTGCAGCCTGAAGGCTGCACATTGAAAATATTAGTTGTTCTACCACACACGTTCACTTAGTAGCCATCCTACTTAATGAAATTATGACGTATCGTGTTGCTGGACCGGAAAAGCGGCCTCTAGTGTTGAATGAGTTAATATTTGAGGCACATCTCATAATGTAGAACACATATTACATACGCTATGTAGTCTATATATATACACATATTTCCACTAGTCTCTATGGTCTGTAATATGATACGTGATATTCAAAGCTATATCCAAACAGACACATGTATCAAGATCTGAGGTGCATCTTATGCAGCAGGCTCCCAGGTAACCAGTCAAATTCTGTACTGAATTCGGCGCTGTTGTGGGCTGTTTGTTTACCCACTTTTTGTGAGTTTGCGCAAAGACTGGAATATCTGGTTATAAATATTCCAGTCAATTAGTCAATTCATCTTGAAAACATCAAGGTATTGCCTCAAGTAGTGGAACTATGATAAAACTATAGCTTGAATTTACGAGTGTATGACGTGGCAAAATCCTCAGGAACGAGTCGTCTATATGATACGGAATCGGAATGAGTCGTCTATATGATACGGAATCGGAACACATTATGTGAAACAGTGCGGTCGCCGTGGACTGGTAACTTTCAACGTGTAAGGAATATTTCCACGGACGCAATAATATTAGATTAATTACAGGAATAAACATCAAACATTTAATTAGTGAAGCATCGGGTATAACCTGCCCCGGTATAACCCGATGCTTCATAAATTAAAATTTTGCTGCTGATGATTTTTATTACCTGTTAAACGTATGTGTGAACATCACTGCCCATGCGTGGATTATGACCAATCCACGACGACTGTACGTACCGCTGCAGGCCCAAATATACATGATTGTGTGATAAAATTACAGCAGTGTTGAGGGTTTATTTACAATTATTTAGTAAATTAACATGTTTAAAAGCATTGATAAAGTCATTAAGCATTGATAAAGTCATTAAACATTGATAAAGTCATTAAGGCTTCAGTCAAATAAATCTCGGCTGTAAAAATATTTCTTGCATTAATTCAAAGAAAATTAATGTTATAATATTTTTAGACGGATGGAATCGGATGGAATATTTCAGGCGACTGAATGTAAACATAGGCAATGGACTATTTGAGGGATAGACTGGCCCCAAACCATACCTACGTAGAATTACTTACAAAACTTGACTGGTGGCTTGAAAACTTGCTAATGCAGTACAACAAAGCTTTCAGACGCCCTACTTCATATATACATATTTTCAGCACCCTGTATGGGCCATAATAAAATAACAGATTTTGAAAGCTATATCAACACACCCACACACAAAGATGCAATATGGTCTCAAGCACATCTAATGTAGAAAAATAAAAAGCAAACACAAAAGACAACCAATATAAATGTCATCCCCAGCTCATCATGTTTAGTTTAAATAATATTTTAGATTCCAAAAATTACAGACGAGAAATTTACAATAGTACAGTCATAATACTTAAAACTATAATTAAAGAAAAAAGATTACAACAGAAAGCTCTATGTTTTGTAAGCTATCAGTGGCCTTTAGTAAATACACAAAGTTGTGAAATTTATAGTGGGTGGTATATTTAAGGAATAGTGCATGGCTTGGAGTTGACGACGCCCATATAGTGCCCAGTGAGGTGGTGTAGTTCCCGCCGCGAAGCGGAGGGAACTACACCACCTCACTGGGCACTATATGGGCGTAGTCAACGACAAGACACGCACTAATCCTTATATTATATCGAACACCCATCAAGAAAAACATCTGTCCGATTTGTTAATCTGTTACCAAGGTAGCAGCCCTACCAACCAGCGTTATATAGAAAAAAATACCATGTAGTTTTTAAAAAACATTTTCTTCTTCCAAAACACGGCTAACTTGGATTATTGATATGAGTAGAAGACAGATTTTGAATCGGTCGGCAAGGGTAAACAAAACATTTCCCCCAAACTGAACTGTGTATTCTAGAATCGCGCAACTCGCGAATGAAAACTAAAATTTTCGAAATTTGACAACGCAGTTTGATAATTTCCACACATTTGTCACACATATGCATTACCGAATAGGTCAGCACGGGATACAAACTCCGAAGATTCAATTGAATTCCATTATTTATTCGTTTATTGCCCAAAACATACAATTAAATAGCAAAATAATATGAGCAGCGAAACAAACGATTTTTCATATCCGGACGCGTTCTTATGAAAGTTGGACCCAGGTATGGATCATTCTCTTCGAAATGAGATATGGATCATCTTCTCAAGGAATAAAATGAACGCCTCGAAAAATGTGACTTCAACACTGAATGGAAAAGCGATACAATTTTCCACAAAGATTTCTTTCCGGGTCGTTTTGCGGTTGTTGTGCCTCTGTGAATCGATTTTTAAATTTAGCCTGATCAGTGTTATTCGTCCAGTATGAAAAGAAAACTGATATAGTAGTGTGCTAAAAATAGAAAACGTGTAGTGCCTGGGTGTAGTGCCTGGTGAGTTCTGTGGATGCAAACTACACGAAATATGGTATCATCTTTCAGCCAATCAGAATGCAAGGAAGTCACGTGAGATATAATATATATGGAATAAATAGGTACTAGAGCTGGTAATTAGATTTAAAACACTCGTAGGATAAGGGTTTTAACCATTCAACTTGTCGAGTGGTTAAGACCCTTATTCTGCGAGTAGTGTAAATCTGATTACCGACCCTAGTAGCTATTTGTTTATTTATACAATACTCTTAATAAACAATCGACTTCGTCATTTAAAATGGAGAAAAAACGACACTTTCTATCGTAAACACACGGCTTTGTTTTGTTTACATCTGCGCCGGTGAGCAGTACTACCAGCTGCACGCGAACGCTTGGCAGCTAGGAACATAGTCAAAGTTGATTCAATTTACCTTGTGTTTTCAGGCAAATCATTATTAACAATTCTTAAATTTTATTTTAAATATTTAATTGTAGGTATTTTAAACTTAATAAGTCATTGCACGTAGTAGATAGTACCGCAAAACGTCGTATGTTTGAATGGAACATCGCGAATTGTGAATGGTTCGAAGTTGGCAAATTGCGTCATGTCAAAGGTCAAGCTGGATGAACTTCCTACTAAAGGCGTAAATTTGTTCTAACCACAGTAGACGCGTCACATCGGGGGTGGGGTTAAAAGCTAAAATTTAACATACATGCTTTCCACAGGTAGTAACATCGGCGTGTTTCGTAATAACAATGATCCACATACAGTGGATCCAAAGAAATGAGTAACAATGAGGAGTAAACTGGATTAAAAGAGAAACAGTTACGAGTGAACTGGAAGTAGTTGAAAATAAGAGGGTGCGTTGTGTAGAGCCACAGAAGCGCTCGTTCAGTGGCGGCGCTACGGGGGGAGGGAGGGGGCATGGGGAGGGGGGGCATTTGCCCCCCAAACGAAGGCTTTGCCCCCCCGCCAGTTGTCCCCCCAACCATCTCGCATGCATTTCCATCCACCCACACACACAAACACATTCAGTCACTCTCTCTCTCACACACACACACCCCTCTCTTTTTTATTCCCAATAATTTCCCATACACACTTAGCCCAAAGCCACAGGCTAGCTGATGAACACATCCAGGCAGTAGAGATTTAAAGACTCGGATGCAGATACTTATAAGTTATAATTAAGTTATGAGCCAACAAAGGCATGTCTATCCATATCCCTTGTCTAAAAAAATTCATGGATTTCGCATTATGACAGACGGGCATTATCTCCCTTGCACTGTTCAATTATTTGAAGTCTCTCTCTCTCTCTCTCTCTCTCTCTCTCTCTCTCTCTCTCTCTCTCTCTCTCTCTCTCTCTCTCACGCACAGACCCACCAGACGCGGATCTAGGATTTTTTGTTTTTTGAAAGGAGGACCGCTAATTACCATTACATTTAGTCGAAACTTGGACCCAAAGTCCGTAATATAATTTTTTGGTTTGGTACGTCCACAGGACGTACCAAACCAAAAAAGTATATTACGGACTTTGGGTCCAAGTTTGGACTACCTCATAACAAAGTAATGATATGATCCTTTACGTATTTGCCCCCCTTCATGGGAGTCTGCCCCCTAAAAATTTCTGGCGCCGCCACTGCGCTCGATTGGTGCGGATGACTACCGAAGACCAGGGCGTTGCGAAGATACTGATTGGTGTTGTAAATCCGACCTGCTCTGACTGCGACGGCCCAAAGCCCGACTTGATCAAATATTTCAACCATGCTAGTAATACATGCCTTCACGGAGGGTATATATTGATGCTGTCGTCGGTATATTGGATGGTCGGGATCATATTTAAAAAATTAATACTTTTTGGGAACTTATCTTTGGATGTGTGGAGTATACATGTGTACTGGTCGATACTTCCAATCTGTCGTGTTCTACCCCTAACATTCCGAACTATGCATCATAGACCCGGTTTGCATGACCGACTCTGTGCATGGCATAAGTCCAAATCAATTTTCGCAAAGTAAATGTATGAAAGTATGAGCGAATTGACATTCACGTCTCCTCTCTAGATGGAAATGTCCCGACTGGAAAAAACACCGAGGTGTCCCCGACGCATCCCCTCACCCTTAACAACCCTGTTTTAGATTTTCAATTCTAGGTAATAAATGTGTTTAGTGGGTGGGAATGAGTATATACATCGTTAGTCGGCGTGGAGATCTGCACTAAACTATCTTTGATAGAAATAGGCGATTCAACGCATCGACAAGTTCCACCATCTGGGTAGTTCACCTGAGGGCCGTACATTAATGAAGTTTACCGGATCCATCCTGGTTCAGCTTACCGCCCAGAGAAGTAACCAACGACACCGAACTCCACACAAATATGTAAGAAGAGAGAAAGACTTCCCAGACTACGTGATTGTCATATGTTAAATATTTATTTATTTATTTATTTATTGATGTTTAAGGTCACATATTTATGCACAATGGCTAATCATGACCGTGACAGTTTTACGGGTGGAGGAAGCCGGAGTACCCGGGGAGAACCACCGAGCAATGACGAGCAGCTGCCAGCTCCCCAACATCGTAACTCCGCACTGCAGCAGAGACAGGGTTAGATTGGTTGAAGACATGCGTACCATCGACGTGCAGTACGCCTTAGTACACGGCGTCATCGTGCCCCCACGCGGGCAATGGAGATGAAGTGTCTTGCCCAAGGACACAACGCGGTTGCCGCAGGTGGGATTCGAACCGAGGACCTCTCGGCTTGCAGCCTGCACCTCTACCTACTAAGCCACCGCGCTCCCCATATGTTAAATACTCGCGTTGAGACAATATGCAATAACAGAAAAGGATACATATGTCGCGATAATGTTTTAAAGAAAGGAAGAGACAAACAAAAAGAAAAAAAACAAATGGCGAAAAAATGTTCATCTTCAGTACATTAATAAATAAAACAACTGCCCTTTGAATTAAACATTTTGTCTTTTTATAATCGTTTAGTCGTTTCAATAAACGAGTGTACACAGGTTAATATTGTTCCGTTCACTTCTTAATTAATCTAGACACTTCGATATGGTGTGTATTCATATGAGTAATGTATGGGGGAGATCATTCGTTTCACTTCTTTTCCTAGAATATAGCGGGCTCAGAAGTGTGGCGACAGGGGGTGGGGGTGGGGGTGTCTCACCCCCCCCCCCCCCCCAGCTAGGAGTATTTTTTTTCAATAGTTGGAAATTCCGAGGTCAAAAATCAAATAGTTGGAAATTCAATAAATTAACATTGTTCATGAAAAATATTAAAATTCCAACTAATGATCAGTAATGATGAGAAATTTTGATCTTTTATTTCCAACTGGAAACTTGAGTTTCAAATTTTCTACTCTAAAATTGACATGGCCTCAAAATTTCGACTCTGACATCAATCCGATAAATTTTCTGACCCAGACACATTATAAATGATGCTTTTTCCTTTCAGGACTAGTGAAAATTGTCAGAAGGGTTCATAACCCTTTACCCAACGCAGACGATTTCAAAATTCTTTATTTTAAATATCATTTTTTTAAATTGTTAGAGACAATTTCAACAAAACCATATCATATGACCCCTCTTTGGAACGAGCTCGACGAGCTCGTTCCAAAGAGGGGTCACATGATATGGTTTTGTTGAAATTTTGCGAAAAATAATATTTTTTCAGCAGCTGTATTTGCATATTACGCGGGCGGGTGCGGGCGATTCGATGGGTAAAGAGTTAAAAGATATCACCGAGCGATGCAGTGCAACCACCTATCGAAACCACTCACAGTTAGAATTTACACCGGTAGCACCCCCCCCCCCCTCCCCAGTTGAAACCCTCTAGCCACATCCCTGAGCGGGCATTTGAAGAAGAAATGATTAATTTCTGCACGGTTGTCACAACTACAGAGAGACAAGACGAATTTTTTAAATGTTTGTAAATTAGGTGATGATTCAGTGATGCATTTTTCTCATGACAAATTCTTCATTAAATATGCAACAGCAAAATTATCCATGGCTCTAGTAGATATCTACAGGGCCGCCAAATGAACTGAACGGAGCACAATTCCTTCCCACATAAGTCTGTGTGCCATATTATGACAGCACATATTGATGGTGGAGTACGGAGAACTGGAATAAATGACTCGATCACCGAAGGCGCGCGCGTAAAATACAGGCAAAACCCCAACATGGATAGCTGATTACATTCCCCTGTACTCTACCAGAGTTGTGTTCTATATGTATACCATGATTACCAATTCTATTATATATAAAACGCATATGACATAAAACTTAGCTTTACACGTCAAACGTGATAAACACGTGTGTCTGTGGCGAACACCACAGCAATGAGATTTCAATTTTAACATCCAAGTTGACCTTTGGTGACCTCGACCTGAATGCAAACTTGTCTAAATTTATCGTTCGTCGCCCCGCGAAGAGTGAAATGAAATCGGCAATTATTTATTACGATTTTAAATGAGTTTACCCCACAAGATACTAAAAATTAATAAACATGCCGTCCCATGAGCTCCAATGTGTTCTATGTGCCTGCTGGCACACAAAACAAATTGGACCTCAGGGGACGATTCGTTGTCTCATGTTAATAAAGCATCCATAACTTGAAATAGTTGGAGCACGGTGGCTCAGTGGTAGACTGTTGGACTTCTATGCTAGAGGTCCCGAGTTCGATCCCCTTCAGAGACGACCCGCGTTGCGTCCTTGGGCAAGGCACTTTATCCCCGCCGTGTACTGAGGCGTACTGCACGTCGATGGAGCATATGTCTTCAACCGCTGTAACACTGCTTGAGCGGAGCTTGAACAGAGTTAGAATGTTGAGGAGCTGACAGTTGCTCGTCGATGCTTGGTGGTTCTCTTCGGGTACTCCGGCTTCCTCCACCAGTAAAACTGTCACGGTCACGATTAGCCATTGTGCGTAATTATGTGACCTTAAACACCAATAAATAAATAAATAACTACTCGAAATAATATGTTATTATGTTATTAAAATGAAATAGGTTTCATGATTGTTCACCACTCGTTTGAACTGTAGTTAAGTGGATGGAAATGATATTTTTTAAAGACAATTGTAATTCATCAATTAAATTTGACCTCGTTGGTCTTTCTGAACCTTAATTGGATTGGCTGATAGCCGGTCGGCTCCGTGCTCTAATAGCAGGTAAATGCACTCTTTTCCATGCTCTAATTGCGGAATCAAACACACCCCGAATTTGTTTACTATGGCAATAGTTGTTAGCGTTCGCACTTTGAAGTTCACCTTGTCAATTCGATCATGGCAAATAGACCGAGATCGAAAATGACATTTTTCATTTGTTTTTTTTTAGATAAAACGGGATTGGAGAATTTTTTTTACTTCTAACGATGACAAGCATTACAACTGAGCTCGTTAACATATGGTATTCCACAGTCAAATTCCCGAATGTCTAACAAAACAACAGACGTGTATCTTCCAAATAGCACATTCGCGGTCTGTTTACATTCTTGCCCTGACAATTTTTTTATATCGAAGTATTTCATTCACGTCATAATGTCTTATGCGTAAGAATATATCAGATGCGTTCTTACACGTAGGCCGGATTCTACGCATGGAGTACCTACAACAAATGCCTGTACTGTATAGGGTAACGCTGAACACGGCAATTTTGGATTACATGTAATAACCTGTATACTTTAAGTAAGTACTGCTTAGCTAACGCTTAAAAAAGTCATTTTGACCTAACTCGAAAAGCAAATCCAGAAGAGTGAATCTGTCCTTACCTTTTCAGCATGTATACGGTAATGTGTAACCAGGGCTGAGAGGAGTTAAAAGTTTCCTTAACATGTTAACATGTTAAATAATTCTGCGTTAACGAGTTAAATGACGTTAAATGTTAAAATGAACAAAATTTTAATAATTTCGGCCATTTTTATTACGCACAGTTCGACTCTTGAGTCCTAATGTGTTTTATGTGTCTATTGGCACATAGAACGCATTGGAACTTAGGGGAGGAGTAGTTAATATATTTCTCGCAGGTTATCGTAAATTCTAACATTCAGTGATTTTTCATTTAAGAATACAATCGCTGCGACCGTATCCATAGAAAGAGACATCCACCGCTGCTTGAATACCAGTCCTTACATGGAAAATAGGCGTTCGGATGAAGCTGATCTTGCTGTATCGCCAAATATCGGCGGGCCAACTTCGCCAACGTTGGTAGGAGTGCTTCATGATCTCTCCACCAAATCAATGGGTAGTCTAAAATTGACGGACATCTAAATTTTTCGTGTCCTCCAGTTCGTCAAATGGCGTAAAATTCGACGTCATCGGCACGCGCGATCCGGCTTGGGTAAACACAAAATAACGACGTAATGCTACATATTACACAATTGAAATCTCCAAAGTTAAACGTTGTTAACTTGGTTAAATTTTTTTAACGTTGTTAAATTAATTTAACACGTTAACGTTTGAAACGTTAACTGCTCCCAGTCCTGTGTGTAACCCAAAGGGAAAAATCCATTTTATAGTTGTCGGGAGTTGCGATAGCGACATAATCCTACATTCCAATTTGCTTTATGTTCAAATATAGAGGTTATCTAAACTGTTTTAGTCAATATCGGGAATTATCTCATGAGTGTGCACCTAAACTTTTTATTTTTCACGCGCGCTTTCAGGTCCACACGAATGAGGTAATTCCCGATATTCACTAAAATATTCAGACCAATTCGACTGCAAACAGTTTCAAGGCAATAACAAAAAAGCTGCTGATCTTTCATTCAAGGCGACATTATGCGCCAAAGCGTAACGTCATTTTGGAAGCTACTGAAAAAAACACCGTGTGGACCTGAAAATGTTATTTTTCACTCATGCTTGCGCGGGTGAAAAATAAAACTTTCTGGTTCACACTCATGAGATAATTCCAGATACTGACTAAAAAAGTAGGTTTTCTTTTTTACTACATGCTATGAGACATTTTATTGCACAATATTCAACCCAATTCGATCCCAAGATATGGCGTACGTTTAAAAACAATAACAAAGATCAGCTGATCGTTCCTTCAAGGCGACGTGATGCGGCGTAGCGTGACGTTACTTAGGAAGCTACTGAGGGATATTCCTCGATATCCAGCGAATTGATGGATATCGAGAAATATCTTTTAGATAATTTACGCTAATTCACAGGCTAGCATATAATAATATATTTTATTACTTTCCAAAGTATGATTTACTGGGTTTTCCTTCTACGATAACTTCACAAGTGAATTATGCAATCAACAATTGGGTCATGCATCCGTGCGCGCAAACGAAGACGCTTTGCTGTGGGTGTAATGGGGACTTCATTGTTTTTTTGTTTTTTTTAACTCTTTACCTAACGTGAAAAGCAGACAACACTTGCCAAAAAAAAATTCTTGAATAACTATTATTTTCATTTTTTGTCACAAAAACATAGGTTATGACCCCCATTGGAACGAGCTCGATGAGCTCGTTCCAATGAGGGGTCATAACCTATGTTTTAGAAACCAAAAATGAAAAAAATAATGAAAATTAATTGGCGATGTTTGAGAATAACGCTGGCCGGTTTTGGCGTTTACGTTAGGTAAAGGGTTAAATAATATAATTATCGTTAGTAATGAAAAGTAATAAACAGAGTAATCGCTTGACTGGACTGGTTACGTGAAATAATTCATTCGAGGCGAGGGACTATATTATAAAACACTCGTGCGCATTCGCGCACTCGTGTTTGTACAACGCCCCTCATCTCTCATGGAGTATTGCAGTCCAGTCAAGAGATTACTCTCTATATATTGTTTTTATCATGTTGGTGTTCATGGTGTCAACTCATTCATTGTCTCCTTGTCGGAATTTATTTTACTCGTCCTCTCTAACTTTATCTCTCCATTTTACTCATCCTCTCTAACGTTATCTCTCCACTTGCTGATTAGTCTTTTGATATATTTTTCATCAAATCTAGTCATGGCTGTTGTAAAGTAATCGTACACTGGGTGTATAAAGCTTTAAAGATGTTTATAATACGTGCGGACCTTCTCTGTGCTGTGTAAAGAAGGTAGAGGGTGGGTAATCTTAAATAAAAACAAAAGGGAAGTTGACTTTTTACCCGAACAACAACAACAACAACAATTAACTATCCATTAAAAAAACACGAAAACAGAAGCAAAATTCCTTCTAAAAGATCTCCTGATTTAACGTGTAGAGCTGTAGGTTTTTAAATTTCTTGTTCGGTTTTGGTTTTTCAGGTAGAGTAAAACCTCGGTTCGGTTCGGTTTTGGGTTTGTTCATGAGGCCAAATAAAATTCAATAAAACTCATTCTTATGTCCGGAGTCATAACTGAATGGCAGTGAAATTAAGTGAAACTCAATGAATGCCCAAAATAAGCTATAATACATGAAGAATCAGGAAGGCCAATATAATAATTACCTAAATATACAGAACTTTTATTGTGCTTGGCCATTTTCGAGGTCTGACACCAACACGCAACTTGAGGAAAGCTGCAAACACAACTAAACTGAAATGTCGGAAATTCACAGAATGTAGCCATCCCAGAATAGTGAGAGTATCCAGACACTGCCAATCTTCCCAGAGTAGTGAGAGTACCCAGACACTGCCATTGGCAGTGTCTGGATACTCTCACTATTCTGGGATGGTTACATTCTGTGAATTTCTGCAGCAAGAGAGTATTTAATAAAAAACGAAAAACCTTAGATTACAGGATGTCGACGGTTTCGGTTTTTTTTAAAAAAAAAAACCTCGGTTCGGTTTCGGTTAACCAACAGCTCTATTAACCTGGAGGTATTCTGACTGAAAATATGATTGTAATTTATATGTTTTGTTGCACAGAATTTTACTCGTTTTGTGGATATTTCGTGCAAATCGCTCTCCAAATATTATATGAACAGAATGAGACTACATTTTCACTAAGTCTTCTCGGAAAAAAATACATTAATGAAAATGTGACTAACATGTTTTTCTGCCAAAGCCACATTCAGATCTTCTGATTTGATGTACGTTCGTATGTATCGATAAGTGTATACTGAAATGCATAAAGCCCGTTACTAAGATACTCGTTTATATAATTCATTTTCGAATGAATACATTTCATTTGGTCGAACTTTGACCCGCATTTACGGTAGAGCGCAGTTGACAGAATGTAATTCGGGCGGTGTTTGGGCGGCTTTTTAACTTTTAGCGCCTCTCGCAGTGATCAACCCCGCTGCTGTTTCTTTGGTGATATTTCCCAACTGTGGCATAGAGCCCTTTACTAAAACACTCGTTTCCATTTCTAAAGTTGTGAAAATTAAAGCTTATTTTCCTTTGTGATATCATTTAGACGGAACCGGCGCTTTGTCTTTCGTGTGAGGGTGGTTTTTCGCCTCGTTCGTTCGTACATGTTTTATTTCGTCTTTCTGCTTTGTGGTTTGGTAAAAAGTAGTTTAAACAGTTACGCAATGTAATTATAAGAATTGAATGCAATTTTTATAATCTTTATTCGAGTATGAACTTGTGGGAATGGGTACAAATTATGTATGAATCCCTTCGGGATAAAGATTATAAAAATTGCATTCAATTCTTAAGTTAAAACAAAAGAGAAGTTGACTTTTTACCCGAACAACAACAATTAACTATCCATTAAAAAGCATGGAAAACAGAAGCAAAATTCCTTTTAAAAGATCTCCTGATTTAACGTGGAGGTCTTCTGACTGAAAATATGATTGTGATTTATTTATAGTTTTTTTTTCACGGAATTTTACACGTTTTGTGGATATTTCGAGCAAATCGCTCAACAAATATTAAATGAACAGAGAAAGACTACATTTTCACTACGTCTTCGAAACAGAATTTATGAGAAAAGACACGTTAATGAAAAAAATGTGAATAAGTGTTTCTACCAAAGCCACACACTAAAAACTAAAGTGTTGAAACTGACACTTTTCAAGGTGTTAAACCCATCCTAACTCTTAGGGTTTGATTTTAACACCCAAAGTGCAATGCTTTAAGCACTTAGACATTACAATCGTCAGACATCTGAAACTTGAATGGATGGCACTTCCCATGTGTCTAGCATTGATGGTTCTTCCAGAATCGTCCATAATCGTCCATAATTTGATTAGCGCTTGGTGGGTACATAATTAAAAGGACACAGCGCAGATGACGCGGATCATGCCCGAGAGTTCGAGCCTGATCCGCGTCATCTGCGTTGGTTCCTTTTAAGTGTCGCGACATTACACTTGTCACGTGGTATTATTGTCAACACCTGTCAAGTTCTGGGATATCTGCACTTGAACAAAGTGCTAGTTCAGCACTTAGTAAGTGTTAAATACAGCACTTCAAGTTTAGTTTTTAACACTTTAGTTTTTAGCGTGCATATTCATATCTTCCTATATGATGTACGTTCGTATGTATCAATAATCGTGTACTGAAATGAGGCATTCGATTACAAAGTAATTTTCTCTAAATGAAAAATGAAACAAATATATTTTTGAAAATTCAACTGAAATTGTTCCTCCAAAACCTTCATAAATGAAGATTATTTCAATTATCTGAAGACTGTGCACTTACACATAGCATGTGGCAGGCTCATCAGACAGTTCCAATATGAAAGACTTTCGGAGGAACCAATAGTGACAGCGTAATGTAATACAACACCTGGGTCAAATACTAAGACATTTTTACAATTGTATTTTCTAGAATTGTATTTTCTAGTTATGATCTTTGAATGAGCTGAAATGAATCATCAGCAGTTTTAATGATATGGCGATTTTCCAGTTGACAAATTGCCATATCTTTTAAAATGCAAATGATTCATTTAAGAAAATACAATTGTAAAAGTTTTATAGTATTGGCTCCTGCACTGCAAAAAATATAGGTTCTCTTTAGAACCAAAACTGGTTCTAATCTTGTCCCTGAGATGGAACCAGTTCTGTTTAAACAGTATTTATTTCAAATCAAATAAATTTATAAAGATTGACATTAAATATTAACAGAATTGAACATAAATTGAGGGGGTTTCAGCCGTAAGTTTAGAGCTTATACGAGGTTATCTCAAATCATTATTAAGCAAAGGAGATATGAACAGTTGGCATATCGAACCAGTTTTGGTTCTATACTGGTTCGATATGCCAACTGTTCATATCTCCTTTGTTTCAAAATGTTTGGCGACTGCGTTGAATAACCTCCAAGTTTAGTGCTGAATCTACTTCAGTTCATGTAATATTCTGTTAAAATTGAATGCTAATCTTGGTAAATTTATTTGATTTGAAATAAATACTGTTTAAACAGAGCTGGTTCCATCTGAGGGACAAGATTAGAACCAGTTTTGGTTCTAAAGAGAACCTATATTTTTTTGCAGTGTGGTTGCAAATAGGGCTGCGCGATATTCAGAACTGAATACCGGTATCGGTATTCAAAAAAATACTGCGGTATACCGGTATGTCGAAAACTGTTCAGTTTTTTGAACCCAAGTACCACAATCGAGACTCGAGTCATCACAGTCGGAACGAATTGACATGCCTTGATGATGCGGTTCGAAACACCTTTACCCAACGCGGACGATATCAGAATTTATTATTTTCAAAATTATTTTATCAGATTTTCCCCAAAGATTTCAACAAAACTATATCAAGTGACCCCTCATTGGAACGAGCTCGTTCCAATGAGGGGTCACATGATATAGTTTTGTTGAATTTTTTTAAAATTATTTTTTCAACTGCTGAATTTGTATATTACGAGGGCACAAACAGACGATTCCTTGGATAAAGGATAACATTATTCATTCGGGGCTACAATTATAAAATGCAAGAGATCTTGAAAATTAAATTGTGGCTAAATAAATAATGACGATAAACCGATATTTTTGTAATTACACCGGTATTCAGTCGATATGGGGCGCGGTGGCGTCGCGGTAACCGGTTCTCGTCAGATCACCGAAGTTAAGCAACGTCGAGCGCGGTTAGTAGTTGAATGGGTGACCATTTCAGCGACCGATTCGTGCTTCCGCGTTGTGTGCTTATCCCCGATTGCCTACATTGGGGCACGATGACGCTGTGTACTAAGGCGTACTGCACGTCGATGGTGCGCAAGTCTTCAACAAATCTTGTCCTGCCTGTGCCGCGGTGCAGAGTTCAGAGTTACGATGTTGGAGAGCTGACAGCTGCTCGTCGTTACTCGGTGGTTCTCTCCGGGTACTCCGGATTCCTCCACCCGTAAAACTGTCACCGACATGATATGACCCTGGCTGTTAATGTGTCGTTAAACCCTAATAATAAAAAAAATCAATCGATATTGTTTTGAATACCGGTATATATCGGTTTATCGATATATCGTGCAGCCCTGGTTGCAAAGACAACAAAATGGATTGCAATAATCTGCAAAATAATTATCCACGTCGTACAGAATTCCAATCGACCGAGGTCCTGCCCATATCAGTTCCCACATCATTTGTCTTGTATTGCTATCACTCAGTCACCACTACCCTTGGTTGTTCGTTGGACGACACGGTAACTTTCTTGTGTCGAAGTCCAAGTATTGACAACAAATCCGACACAACGACAGCAGCTATCACTACACAGCAAAAGGCTATGGGGAAACTACCATAATAATAATAACACTTTGGCCAGCCGCTGATTTGTCGCGGTTCTCGAACGAGAAGGCCCTGGTTACCCCCGAACTCCCAACTGCCTCCCTGTTCCCACGCTTCTCCTCTCCTCCCAACATTCGGAGACGAACTGCCTGACGACATCCCTTACCCCATTCTTCCCAATCTCTCCGATTAGCACATTAACCCTCTCCTTTGAGTCTCCCCCTAACCACATGTCCTTCATTCTCCCATCCCACTTCCCCATTATACTCCCAGTGAATCTCATTCTTTTAGACTGATACTTTGGGCATTCTAGAAGGAAGTGTTCCAGGGTCTCCACCATGCCCAAGTTACACATCTGGCACTCCCTTTCACCGTCTTTCCCAATTTTTCCCCTCAGCTCTAGGGATCGCGACCGCAGCTTGAACAGCAGTGACCCCCCAAAGGTGCCATCAAGGTACTCTTCAAAACCTGGCCTCTCTTTATCACGCAGGCCACCCAAAGACCTCTTTGATTTGACCCCCTCTCGCCAATTACGGTTACAATCCTCCAAGACCCTTTCTCTGACGATTTTTTTACCCTGGTTTGCCCCAACGTCCAGGTCCGAGATCTCCAATGAGTAGTTCTCTACTAGCTCCCTCACTTGGATCATCCACCCCGTTTTGATATTTGAGTTGAAGATTTGCAGGAACATTACTTTACACCATCGGCTGTCGGGGAGATTCACCAAATAATTAAGATAACCGAGTTTCAACAGGTCTATCCTGTCCTTGATCCTCATCCACCCAAGCTCACCCCTGATTGCTTCTAGCGCTGCGGCATTGCTCGACCCCGTTATCCATCGGCCTGCATCGTTCTGTAAGATTTCCAAGCTCTTTATGGCCGTCTGGTTTAGAGGTACCACTTCCGTACCGTATGTTATACTTGGCAGCCCCACCATTTCCCAAATGGTTTTCCCCACGAAAACCTTATTGAAACTGTTTCTCCCTATAAGTTTCATTTGGTTAAGGATTCGCTTCCCCTTCAGAATCAATTTGTTTGTGTGGTTTCGGTAGATGCCTCTTCCTGTAATGTTTATATTTACCCCCAAATACTCGTAATCACCTGTCTCTCCTACATTGAGAAGTTTGCTGCTCCCTTCCCAGTTGCAGATACTCTATTATCTTCAACACTTTCTCGACGACGCCGAAATTTGTCAGTCTCCTTCTCTACAGCCAAAGCATTTTTGAGCTGATTGATTTTGTAATCTAAATTGTTGTCTCTCTTTCTTACACAGCGACATCTACATTTCCGTGGTTTAGGAACTGAAATATAATTGGAATTATATTCATTTAAATTCATATGCTAAGAATTTCTATACATAATGCACTGGCGCCCACCACAAATCCAATATTTTGGGAAACCTCATTTTAAATGGTCTCAAAACAGTGTTGCAGTTGAAGCATTAAGGTTGTATGCTTCAATACCAGCTTGCTTAAATGGTAGAGTGTTAAGTTATTTTTGGTCATAAGAATTTTTTGAGATGTCTTTGCCTTGTTACAATTTATGGGAGAGTGCCAAAAGGGCACTCTCCCATAAATTGTAACAAGGAAAATCCACACGGACTGAATAATTTCACTTTAAAGATAATATGAAGCATGTTCACAGAATTTGAAGCTTTTGTCTTACAGTACCTGCCCTTTAGAATAAAGCCCAAATATGGGCTTCCAGCACTCTATCAGTTAAAGAATCCGGGCGATATTTTCTGATCACGGGGTTGTGCACTAGGCACATGACAACATTGGACAATTGTTCAAATGACGAAACAATTTTAATTTAAATTCATGTACAAATGTGGATGCATTCTGTACAGGTTGTTACATCAAACCGCCGACGCAGTATCCGATACCATCCAATGTCAACATGACTCCTCGGTTAAGGTGCTGATCAACTAACAAAGGAACGGACACAGAAATGAACGAAAGTCATCATCAGGAAAATTTTAATTAATGAAGCACCGGATTGTATCCGGTGCTTCATTAATTAAATATTTGACTATTACTCCTGTAATTAGTGTTTGAAATCTAATATTATTGCGGCCGCGGAAATATTGCCCACCCGTGGAAAGTGATCAGTCCACGACGGCCATACTGTATCTATAGCTTTATCGGAGTATGAATGTGGGATGGGGTTGTTATGTTGTGTATGGAGTTCTATGCACCTCATAGAACTTGACAACGCCCATCCCACACTCGTACTCCGATAAAGCGACATATAATTTATTTCAATAAAAAATACCTAACATGAAAACCAGACGACACTTGCAAAAAAATTCTTGAATAACTAAATAACTAATCTTTTTCATTTTTGGTTTCAAAAACATAGGTTATGACACCATCGTTGGAACGAGCTCGACGAGCTCGTTCCAACGAGGGGTAATAACCTATTTTTTGAGACAAAAATGAAAAAATAATGAAAATTTATTGGCGATTTTTGAGAATAGCGCTGGACGGTTTCGGCCGTTACGTTGGGTAATAGGTTAATCGGAGTATGAAAATGGGATGGATGTGTTAAGTTTTGTATGAAGTTCTACGCACCTGACAAAACTTAACCACGCCCAGCCACACTCATACTCCGATAAAGAGTCATATAATTCATACTGTAACCACTAACCATCACTAGAACTTCTTGAGCTAGTCAAGGCCGGATGGATTTATACCGAATAGAGCACCCAGTCAGTGTGCCAGAATATAACATTATAATGTACTGAATAATTACTGTATGTGGCCTAAGGGCCCCCAATAACACTGTTATGCCACTGCAACAAAATGAAGACTGGGTTGCATAAAACTCGATTAAATGCTTGTCTGAACTGATAGAAGTGGGTTTCTGTGATTGTTGAAAGTCTGCTCCCGAATTTCAGTGAGAATTATAAACGGGAGCAAATTATCTTAAATTCATCTATAGCTGCAGTTACCCCAAATATCTGGAACAAATCTAGTACATGAGATTGTACGAATTGGTAACAGAAGGCACGCCTTAAGAAACTTTTCCGATCCTAAATCTGTGTTCATGGCAAAGACTATTTTGTTATTTATTGACGTTCTGGGTGATGACTTTTTAAAGTCTGTTAATCCTTTACCTAACATGAAAAGCAGACGACACTTGCAAAAAAATATTCTTGAATAACTATTTTTTTTCATTTTTTGTCTCAAAAACATAGGTTATGACCCCTCACTGGAACGAGCTCGACGAGCTCGTTCCAAAGAGGGGTCATAACCTATGTTTTTGAGACAAAAATGAAAAAAATAATGAAAATTTATTGGCAATTTTTGAGAGTAACGCTGGCCGTTTTTTTCCGTTAAGGGGCCCTCAATATTTCTGTTACGCCACTAATATACTGGACAATTTAAGTCGAACAAAAACAGAAATCAAGCTAACATGAGACATTTCTAGAATTCTTATTATCCCCGCATTTTCAAAAATACGGGGATATAGTCGTGATCTCCGTCCGTCCGTCCGTCCGTCCGTCCGCTCGTACTTCCGTCCGTACGTACGTCACACCATAAAAGGCTCCTAGGGTATTCAATTCGAAACGTTTAAACTCTTCTAAGGTATTCAGGTAGCAACTCGAGATGTGCATGAAGGTTTCGGAATTTTGATTTGGCCCCAGGTGGTTTCAGTGGAACCACTTTTATTGTTGGGAAATCAGTTTTCATCGAACGGCTCCTAGGGTATTTATTTCAAACGTTAAAACTATGTTAATGTGTTCAGGTAACATGTCTAGATGTGCATAAAGGTTTCGGAATTTTGATTTGGCCCCAAGTGGTTCCGGTGGAACCACTTTTATTATCGTTGGAAAATCAGTTTTCATCGAAAGGCTCCTAGGGTATTTAATTCGAAACTTTTAAACTATGCTAAGGTGTTCATGTAGCATCACTAGATGTGCATGAAGGTTTCGGAATTTTGATTTGGCCCCAGGTGGTTCCAGTGGAAACAATTTTAACGTTAGAAAATCTGTTTTCATCGAAAGGCTCCTAGGGTATTTAATTCGAAACTTTTAAACTATGCTAAGGTGTTCAGGTAGCATCACTAGATAAGCATGAAGGTTTCGGAATTTTGATTTGGCCAGAGATGGTTCCAGTGGAACTACTTTTATCGTTAGTTTTCATCGAAAGGCTCCCAGGGTGTTTAATTCGAAACGTTTAAACTATGCTAATGTGTTTAGGAAACTTTTCTTGATGCGCATAAAGGTTTCAATATTTTGATTTGGCCCCCGCGTGAAACCACTTTTATTGTTAGAAAATCAGTTTCATCGAAAGGCCCCTAGGGTATTTAATTCGAAACGTTTAAACTATGCTAAAGTGTTTAGGTAACATTTGTAGATGTGCATGAAGGTTTCGGAATTTGATTTGACTCCAAGTAGTTCCGTTTAAACTATGCTAAGGTGTTCAAATCGCATCACTAGATGTGCATGAAGGTTTCAGAATTTTGATTTGGCCCCAGGTGGTTCCAGTGGAACCACTTTTATCGTTAGAAAATCAGTTTTCATCGAAAGGCTCCTGGGGTGTTTAATTCGAAACGTTTAAACTGTGCTAATGCATTCAGGTAACATCTCTAGATGTGCAAGAAGGTTTCGGAATTTTGATTTGGCCCTAAGTGATTCCAGCGAAACCACTTTTATCGTTAGAAAATCAGTTTTCCTCGAAAGGCTCCTAGGGGATTTATTCGAAACTTTAAAAGTATGCTAAGGTGTTCATGTAAAATCTCTAGATGTGCATAAAGGTTTTGGAATTTTGATTTGGCCCCAGGTGGTTGCAGTTGAACTACTTTTATCGTTCGAAAATCAGTTTTCATCGAAAGGTTCCTAGGATATTTATTTCGAAACGTTTAAACTATGCTAATGTGTTCAGGTAGCATTTCTAGATGTGCCTGGTGGTTTCTGAATTTTGAGTTGGCCGCAAGTGGTTCCAATGGAACCACTTTTATCATTAGAAAATCAGTGTTTATCGAAAGGCTCCTGGGGTATTTAATTCGAAACGTTTAAACTATGCTAATGTGTTCAGGTAACATTTCTAGATGTGCTTGGTGGTTTCGGAATTTTGAGTTGGCCCCAAGTGGTTCCAGTGGAACCACTTTTATCGTTAGAAAATCAGTTTTCATCAAAAGTCTCCTGGGGATATTTAGTTCGAAACGTTAAAACTATACTGATGTGTCCAGGTAACATCTCTAGATGTACATGAAGGTTTCGGAATTTTGATATGGTCCCAAGTGGTTCTGGTGGAACAACTTTTATCGTTGGGAAATTAGTTTTCATCGAAAGCCTCCTAGGATATTTAATTCGAAACATTTAAACTATGATAATGTGTTTCAGTGGAAATGCGGGGATACACCATTGTGTGCTTTGCACCCTAATAACTCTATCTAGTTTGTTTTGTGAATTTGGTCGTAAAATTGTGAGGTTCAAATCGGAAGGAAATGGTAGTTGGACAAGCTCCGAGCCGCAAACCTCAGACCATGTTACCGTCAATTGATCACAATAACCTATAATATTATTCTGGCCGCGGAAATATTGCCCACCCGTGGAAAGACTGCAGTTAAAACTAGAAATCCTGTCATGAAATGTGCACAAATATCGCGTTGATCTGCGCGTTAATCTACGCGTTTTGGCCATAGTAAGGAGGTCCATTGGCAGAAACATTCTCTGTATTTGCTATGAGTAACCAGGAGAACCAGCCGTGCTTTGAATGCTATTCGAAATGGCAATTGCGCGCAATTCCTACGCGCAATTAAGCCTAGATAAGCGCGCAGTTCGTGACAGGACTTCTACTTTTAACTGTAGTCCACGACGTCCATATTGGAACCAAGCGTTTCTTGAGCTAGTCGGGGCCGCATGGATTTTAATAGAATATTTTACCCAGTCAGTGTGCCAGAATATAACATTATAATGTGCTGAATAATTACAGTAGGCCTAGGGGCCCCAAATATTACTGTTACTCCACTAATATGATGGACAATTTAAATTGAACAAAAACGGAAATCAAGCTAACATGAGACATTTCCAGAATTCTTATTTGTTTTGTGAATTTGGTCCTAAAATTGTGAGATTCAAATCTCATCTATTATTTTATTTTACCACGTATTTCGACAAATCATCATGTTTCAATATTTAAAAAAAACATAAATTTGATTGCGTGTACATCACATCGTGTTTTTATTCTATGTGTTTCTATGCTCATCCTAGACTCAAGAGTAGAATGTGAATAATTTACTACATTCAATTCTCTAACGAGAATCCTAATTGTTCTATTGCTGAAAAAATGAGTTCATTAACCCATTGAAACCTGGTAATATCTTCCATGTCAGTTTAATATCAGTAATTGGATGAGTCCATATTCATTATTTCGGTGTAAACCAATTAATATTTTAGGCTGCAGGTTGAAAATATTATTTGGACCATCCCACATTCAATTATTTTTTTTATTGGGGTTTAACGACACTTACGACAGCCACGGTCATATCGTGTAGGACAGTTTTACAGATGGAGGAAGGCGGATTACCCGGAAAGAACCACCGAGCAGTGGCGAGCAACTGTCAGACTCCCAAACGTACTAATTGCGCACGAGCAGGGTTAGCATTGGTTGGAGACTAGTAAATCATCGACGCGTTGTACGCATTAGCACACAGCGCCACCTTGTCCCGAGTTGGCCCAAAGATAAAGCACAGTTACCGGTGGCGGTGAACGAACCGTGGACTTTTTTGGTTTGGAGCTGATTGCCGTAAACACTCAGCCACAGCGCTCCCTTATATTCACTAGGCGGCCACCCTACTTACTGAAATTATGACGTTTTGTGTCCCTAGGCTGGAATACGGCCACTCGGTTTGAAAGGGTTAACGCTAAAGGTAGCACGATAGTCGTGAGATCAGTGGAAATGATTCAACGAAAAACACCCACTGACGTTTGGTAAGCCAGGGGAACACCCCAGATAACCTCTGTTTATAATACGCTGAGCGATAGCTTATCGAAAAAACTGCGGAAAGATAGAAATCGTATCCCTACTGTAACGATGTAGAAGTTTTCACTTTAACGGGTATCATTCAAAATGCAGGCTTTCAAGCATAAGGCGAATATTAAATTATCGCTGGAAATGATCAGTTTGTTCTAAAAACCTATAATGAAAAGAAAATCTAGTATTTTTGAGTGGATACCGATCATTTCCAGCAATAATTCAACACGTATTCACCTTCAATTGATGCATGAAACCCGCCAGCTGAATCATATCGAAAGACGCTACCTGTTCCGAGTATCGATCAAATTACTTCCGCGTATCAATGCATATCAGTTGTTTAGTCTAGTGGTATCTTCCATGACAGTTCAATGGCAGCAATTAGAAGCGCCCACATTGATTATTCATAGACCAATCAGTATTTTCAACATGCAGTCCAATCTTGACTGGCGTACCCCACACATTTACTGAACAGCTATCCTATATAATTTCGTTATGACGTATCATGTTCCTGGCCGGAAAAGCGGCCGCTCGTGTTCAAAGGAGTATGATTGGAAAGAGTGGAATTATCGACAAAAATGATCTGATTCTTATAAAAACGCGAATAATAAAAAGAAAATCTACTGTTTTTGAGTGGATACCGAAAATTATCTCACTCGTGACCGAGGTAAATAATGATTTTCGTTCGCGCTAGCGCTCGCGAAAAATAAACATTTTTTTCGGTAACTCATGAGATAATTTTCACTATCCACTCAAAAACACTAGATAACCTTTACACATACAGATTATCATGATAATGTGCATGTCCTGTGATTTGTATCAAAAATATAGGTTATGACCCCTCGTTGAAACGAGCTCGTCGAGCTCGTTCCAACGAGGGGCCTTAGCCTATGTTTTTGAGACAAAAAATGAAAAAAATTAGTTATTCAAGAATTTTTTTTTGAAAGTGTCGTCTGCTTTTCATGATATGTAAAGGGTTAAATTATTTTCAAACATGTTTGGGACATAATGTTCGGTCGACCTCTGAAACGCACATAGAATGTATCTATGTGCCTGTTATGATAGCCCGTAGCGCTACCGGAAACGAGTCGTCTATATGATACGGAATCAGAATGAGTCGTCTATATGATACGGAATCGGAACACATTATGTGATACGTACCGTTTCTCGTGGTTTTCAGGCCAAAATCTATATGATTGTTAGATAAAGTATCAGTTACATGTAGCTACTAGGATGTTTAATTATTCAGCTTTAAGTTTTGAGAGTGTCGTCTGATTTCTAATTACTTACCATTCTGTCTTCCTCTTCTGGAAAATATTTGCCTCTTTACAAAACCAGAATAGCAGACGACACATTCAAAACAAAATCTCCTGAATAACTAAAGATTTTCATTTTTTGACTTAATTTATTTTTTTTATTGGCGTTTAAGGTCACGCATTTCTGCACAATGGCTAATCATGACCATGAAAGTTTTACGAATAGAGGAAGCCGGAGTACCCGAAGAGAACTATCGAGCAACGGTCAGCTCCCCAACATAACAACTCCACACAAGCAGGGTTAGCATTGGTTGAGGATAGGTTCACCATCGACGTGTAATACGCCTTAGTACACAACGTCATCTTGCGCCCACATGGGAAATGGGGGTGAAGTGTCTTACCCAAGGACACAGCGCGGTTTCCGCAGGTGGGATTCGAAGCGAGGACCTCTTGGCTTGCAGCCTGCACCCCTGCCTACTAAGCCGTCACGCCCCCATTTTTTTGCCTTAAAAGCATACATAATGACACCACATTCGGAAAGAGATCAACGTGCCCATTCCAATGAAGGAGCCACAAACTATGTTTTCGACGCAAAATTTAAAAAAATAATAAAATTTGAAAGGAGGTTCTTTGTAATTAGCTCTGGTCGGTTACGTTCATAACGTACTTTAAAGAGGTAAACGTCTCTTTTGTTGTCATAGTTATTGAAAAGTAACAATTCTACAAAGAGTGCACTATTCAAGTTTCATAATTCAGTGCCACAAAACTTTACTATTTTGTCACTAGGTCTACGTACTGTGTGATAAGTTCAAATATCATTGTTTTTACTCCTCGTCATTCGTGACAGCACAGCTTGGGGCTGAGAATAAAACTTGATATACATTTTTTGAAGATATGTTAAATGTTTGATATATGGAAAATAAAATCAGAATTGAATCGCGTGAACGGCGGTCAAAAATTGCAATCATTAAAAATCCTTTGTATAGAAAATTGACTTAGGTTCCGCTACACACTGAATTTTTAAAAAATGACATGCTATATACTCTCTTCAAATGTTAATATTCTTTAACTTGGTTATTTATCCCATAACATGTATTACATTTCCCAAATCCACTAAAACATATACCTTTATCTGACTAAGCAGAAATAAACAATCAGAATGTTTTTAACCCTTTACCCAACGAATCGCCCGCATCCGCCCGCGTAATATGCAAATTCAGCAGGTGAGAAAATATTATTTTTCGAAAAATTTCAACAAAACCATAGCATGTGACCCCTCTTTGAGGGGTCACATGATATGGTTTTGTTGAATTTTTTTTTGAAAAATTTGAAAAATGATATTTAAAATAATAAATTTTGATATCGTTTGCGTTGGGTAAAGGGTTAAAATGTGAAAAGTTTTTATGTTTCCGTCTTATTTGGTTGTCACATGCCTGGTATCAACTCCATGTAAAACTGACATTTTAAAAATAGCCAATTTTCCGAAGCCGCTGTTTCCCATGATTCCTCTGGTAATTTACCCCTGTGCTTTCGACTCCAACTCTGTGACCAAAACTTCAAATTTTCTTGTCCAATAAATAGCCTAATATAATCATATCTCTGATGCTAAAAATGTATCTCCAATTTACGTGGTATTACTTTCAACAGTATGCCCTATGTTTAGAATTTTACCCCTGTACAATAGTGAGAAATTGTAGAGCGGAACCTTTCGCCTGACACACTGCAGATACAGTCCTTTGGAACTGATAAGTGGGCAGACATGTTTTATGTTATGATTAAATTTCATTTTTGATCTTGCGTCTTGACGTTCATGTTGTCATAGTGACCATACAACGTTAAGTAGAATTATAACAAACATTACTTGAACTAGATGATTTTGAATTCAAATTGTAATAATTACATTGTTAATGTAGTTATACGTTTTGGGTCCAAATACTCAATTCCCATTGGTGAGCTGGGTGAAAACGTCATGACCAAATATAATTCATTTTCCAATGAATGCATTTGGTCGAACATTGACCCGCATTTACGGCAGAGCGCGGTTGACTGAATGTAATTCGGGCGGGTTTTTAACTTTTAGCGTCTCTCGCTATCAACTCCGCTGCTGTTTCTTTGGTGACATTTCCCAACTGTGGCATAAAGCCCGTTACTAAAATACTCGTATCCATTTCTAAAGTTGTGAAAATTAAAAATCAGAGTTGTGCGCTTTGTCTTTTGTGTGAGGGTGTTTTTTCGCTTCGTTGGTTCGTACATGTTTTATTTCGTTTTTCTGCTTTGTTGTTTGGTAAAAAGTAGTTTAAACAGTTGCGGAATGTAATTATAAGAATTGAATGCAATTTTTTATAATCTTTATTGGAGTATGAAGGTGTGAGAATGGGTACAAATTGTATGAATTCCTTCGGGATTCATACATAATTTGCACCCATTCCCACACGTTCATACTCCAATAAAGAGTATAAAAATTGCATTCAATTCTTAATTGTCTGAAAAGTATAAATGCATAAATTGATGTCTTCAAAATTCCTTTGTATATGTAAAACCGCGGTTATGATTATTCAACAGAATGTTTAGCGAACACGCTTTAACAGACTTTAGAATATAGAAAATGTAACGGTTTACTGTCGACGGTTTACTGATATGTGTCATATGTGTATTTATCGGTATTTGTTGATTTGTTTGGAGTTACTGCCCTTGATCGATGTAGAATTATTTTGCATTCTTATAGAGTGTATTGTGGGGTTAAATCAACTTTTCCTACACTTTTCAAAACTACTCTGATGCTGGAACTCTGTCTTCTGAAACAGGTTTTCAGCACATAACTCTATTGGAGTGGAGCTGAAAACCCCCATCGGACCATCAGATAAGCCATGCTAGTGTCAATTCAGTGATTTGTGTGGAATATGTTGATAATGTGCACATGTTTCAGGGCAATAAAAACGGAATATCTCCAACATAATGTAGTTATTTTTGACATAACACCAGTGAACAGATTAGAAAGATCATTACCTGTCCTGTTACTAGATTTCGCTTTAGCATTATTCGATGTTTGATGGTGTGAAAGCAGATTCGTTGTGATAAAGGTTTCCAATTTTCCGCGCTTTTTTCTTCGGAAAACGGTACCGGAAATGTTCCAGACACAAAATCCGAAAACAGGGAAGTTTTCCGATTGTTTTTTCCCCCCATAATATCGTACTATAGTTAATTCTAAATGGTCTAGAGAAGGTGATCATTTTTCGTCCAATTCGTAGTGAAGTTTAGAGGAAATAAACGGGTTTTTTTTAAACAAATATGAAAGAAAAAGAAAATTCATTTGTGATATTGTGGTAATCTTCATCACATGCTTCGACTTCAACACCAGTATTTTGTCATGCAGTCGCATTGCATAAAAGTCATTGGCTTCGACAATCAGAAATAGATCGGCTGGTTCGCGAATCGCGCGACACGTCGTACAGAGTGGATCAAGTCCGAAAGAAATGTCAGACAGTTCAGTTAGGATAGCAAATGCTTGCTTGCATCATTTATAGAATGGCAAATAGACCGAGATCGAACATGGCATAATTTTTTATTGTTTTTCTTCAAATAAAACAGGCTTGGAGATTTTTTTTTTCACTTTTAACGAACACAGGAATTACAATTGAGATAAACGTCTATTGTTTCGTTAGACATGCGAGAATTTGACTATGGAAAATCATTTATCTCCAATATATTTTCCCGAGAACATACGATTTTTATCAATAATATTTGAATTAATTTTATATTTCAATGAATAAACTTTGTACTGTCCTTTCAAAATAAGATTTTTATCCTTACCTAAATCACCATGATTGTGTGATGTATTTATCTGGGTTGTACTCATGTGCTCAGATATGGTTGAATCATCTCCCTCAGACGTGGCTATCGGTGTAGATGGCATTGTCGTTGTAATCTCAGCTACAGTCACCGTTGTTTCCGCCGTTGTCGTGGTTTTATTGTCTGAAAAGTATAAATGCATAAATTGATGTCTTCAAAATTCCTTTGTGAATGCAAAACTGCGGTTATGATTATTCAACAGAATGTTTAGCAAACACCCTTAAAAGTCTTTAGAATATAGAAAATTCAACAGTTTACTGTCGACGGTTTACTGATATGTGGCATGTGTGTATTTATTGGTAGTTGTTGACGTGTTTGGAGTTACTGCCCTTGATAGATGTAGAATTATTTTGCATTCTTATAGGGTGTATTGTGGGGTTAAATCAACTTTTCCTACACTTTTCAAAACTACTCTGATGCTGGAACTCTGTCTTCTGAAACAGGTTTTCAGCAAATAACTCTATTCTAGTGGAGCTGAAAACCCCCATCAGACAATCAGATAAGCCATGCTAGTGTCAATTCAGTGATTTGTGTGGAATATGTTGATAATGTGCACATGTTTCAGGGCAATAAAAACGGAATATCTCCAACGTTATTATTGACATAATACTAGTGAGTAGATTAGAAAGATCATTACCTGTCCTGTTACTAGATTTCGCTTTAGCATTATTCGATGTTTGATGGTGTGAAAGCAGGTTCGTTGTGACAAAGGTTTCCAGTTTCCCGAGCTTTTTTATTCGGCAAATGGTACCGGGAATTTTTCAGATACAAAATCAGGGAAACAGGGAAGATTTCCAATTGTTTTCCTCCCCATAATATCGTACTATAGTTAATACTAAATAGCGTAGAGAAGGTGATCATTTTTCGGCCAAATCGTAGTGAAGTTTAGAGGAAATAAACGGGGTTTTATTAAACAAATATGAAAGAAAAAGGAAATTAATTTGCGATATTGTGGTAATCTTCATCATATGCTTCAACTTCAACACCAGCATATTGTCTGGCTGTCGCGTTACATAAAAGTCATTGGCCTCGACAATCAGAAATAGATCGGCTGGTTCGCGAATCGCGAGACACGTCGTACAGAGTGGATCAAGACAGAAGGAAATGTCACACAGTTCAGTTAGGATAGCAAATGCTTGCTTACATAATTTATAAAATGGAAAACAGACCGAGATCGAACATGGCATAATTTTTTATTGTTTTTCTTCAAATAAAACAGGCTTGGAGATTTTTTTTTCACTTTTAACGAACACAGGAATTCCAATTGAGATAAACGTCTATTGTTTCGTTAGACATGCGGGAATTTGACTATGGAAAATCATTTGTTATCTCCAATATATTACTTGTGGCTTTATATGTTTCCTGAGAAAATACGATTTTTATCAATAATATTTCAATTAATTTTATATTTCAATGAATAAACTTTGTACTGTCCTTTCAAAATAAGCTTTTTATCCTTACCTAAATCACCATGATTGTGTGATGTATTTATCTGGGTCGTACTCATGTGCTCAGATATGGTTGAATCATCTCCCTCAGACGTGACTATTGGTGTAGGTGGCATTGTCGTTGTCATCTCAGCTACGGTCACCGTTGTTTCCACCGCTGTCGTGGGCTTATTGTCTGAAAAGTATAAATGCATAAATTGATGTCTTTTAAATATATTGAAAATTCAACAGTTTACTGTCGACGGTTTACTGATATGTGGCAAGCGTGTATTTATCGGTATTTGTTGATTTGTTCGGAGTTGCTGCCCTTGATCGATGTAGAATTATTTTGCATTCTTATAAAGTGTATTGTGAGGGTTAAATCAATTTTTCCTACACTTTTGAAAACTACTCTTATGCTGGAACTCTGTCTTCTGAAACAAGTTTTAAGCACATAACTCTATTCGAGGGGAGCTGAAAACCCCCATCAGACAATCAGATAAGCCATGCTAGTGTCAGTGATTTGTGTGGAATATGTTGATAATGTGCATATGTTTCAGGGCAATAAAAACGTAAAATCTCCAACATAATGTAGTTATTATTGACATAATACTAGTGAGTAGATTAGAAAGATCATTACCTGTCCTGTTACTAGATTTCGCTTTAGCATTATTCGAAGTTTGATGGTGTGAAAGCGGGTTCGTTGTGACAAAGGTTTCCAATTTCCCGGGCGTTTTCTTCGGAAAATGGTACCGGTAATTTTTCAGACACAAAATCCGGGAAACATGGAAGTTTTCCGATTGTTTTCCTCCCCATAATACCGTACTATAGTTAATACTAAATAGCGTAGAGAAGGTGATCATTTTTTTCAAATTGTAGTGGACTTTAAAGGAAATAAACGAGGTTTTATTAAACAAATATGAAAGAAAAAGAAAATTAATTTGCGATATTGTGGTAATCTTCATCACATGCTTCAACTTCAACACCAGTATTTTGTCTGGCAGTCGCGTTGCATAAAAGTCATTGGCTTTGACAATCAGAAATAGATCGGCGGGTCGCGAATCGCGAGGCACGTCGTACAGAGTGGATCAAATCCGAAGGAAATGTCACACAGTTCAGTTAGGATAGCAAATGCTTGCTTACATTATTTATAGAATCTGGCAGAGGCTGGATCCCACTCGAAGTCTCTGATTTACATTAACTGATTAAAATTATTGGTAAATGAGAATTAATGGAAGAAAACCTATAACTGATCTAACGATAAATATAATAACATGAACTACGAAACTGATATTCCAGGTGGCGAAAACCCGGATATCGGATCTGCCGAGGACACAATCGGGAAAAAGGAATTCCCGGTCCCGATGGAAAAACTAGTCGTGACTACAATCATAGTGAATGAAACAGCTTTCACCTGATCAAAAATCATCAACACGCGTTAACCCTTCACCTAAAATGAAAAGCAGCGACATTTGCAAAAGAAATTCTTGAATAACTAATTGTTTTCATTTTTTGTCTCAAAAACATAGGTTATAACCCCTTGTTGGAACGAGCGCAACAAGCTGGTTCCACGGAGGGGTCATAACCTATGTTTTTGAGAAAAAATTGATTCCCACCGAGAACCTTTCGGCTTGCAGCCTACACCTTTACATACTGAGCCACCACGCCCCGCGTAAGTCAATAATAATATTGCTTTTTATCCATTTATGTATGAACACATTTTGTATGGGTTTCTTTTGTGTTTTCCAGAGCTCTTCTGTTTCTTTGGTAATATTTAAGGCAGTGGTGTAACTTGAGGGTGGCTCTCCTAAAATTTTCACTGCCCCCAAAACATTGGCCCAATGGAAGTTTCATACAACGTGGAGCCCCAAAATACTTTTGGTGAAAACCAATTGCATTAGTGGATATTGTTTTTATGGGAGATTATATTCCCAAAATTTCAGATGCAAAGATCTTTTGTATACATGAGAAATCAAAATTGTTAAAATTGACGTTTTCACACCAAAACATCAAACGTATGACGCTATTATCAAATAAATTACAATTATTTCATAGAAATGTCGCGCAGCAATAAATGTTCCAATAAGAGTAAAATCTTCGCCTTCTGATTAGATGAGAGCTGGCGTAATGTCTTTCATGTTTACAGCTCCAGTAGCAAATGTTACCGTCTGACGTCACCACCCTAAATATTTGAAATGACGTCAACCATTTCGTAATTGCTTCATCAACCGAGTAACTAGCAAGCCGGTGTAACTAGCTTCGCGTCTCGGTTGAACTTAAGGTCCGAGCCGCAAACCTCAGACCATGTTACCGTCAGTTCACCACAGTAATTTATAATGCTTCAAATCTGAAAGCTACCTGTACTATCATGACGTTAGCTGTGGATTTTAGAAAAAAATGCCCAAAATGTCCCTAAAGTTTGTTGAAAAAAAGTAAAAAATATGTGCTTTTTTTAGGTCAACAACATACTAAAATTTCATGAAAACCGGAATAACACCATTTTGGCTTATAAGAGTAGCACGTACTGCTATAAGGCGCGTTATTTTGTATAAGAATAGTTTGCTGGTTCGTATACTTCGTAGGATAACACAGACAGACCCGGCAAGTTATACAAGTTCGGATTTTTTCAGAGTTAGAATGAGAATCCCCTGTTTCTACCTATGTGCATTTTCGCTATGCGATGGTTTCTGCCAATTCAGCTATGCGATAGGTTCTATCTATTCAGCCCTATTCTTTTGTTCTGGAATATACTCCAATAGAATAGAATATTCTATCAATTGGAACAGTTTTGCTTCTTTGTACTATATTTAGTTTTTCTGGTCTGGTGAGGCTAGTTCTAACCCCATTCCAGGCAATGTTTTTCTTGTTTCAAACAGGATATGTTTTATGTTTCCAGATCATCCAATCAGCTCACTTTCCAGCAACAAACCAACCAATCTGAACATTCCATTCCTCTAAACCCCACCCATGGTCACATCGTTATCTTTCTGACTCCACCATTCCTAGACCTATTCTACTTATATTATTACCCGTTATAATGTATTCTGATTTCCCTAGCTGTGTGCTAATGCACAATGTGTACGCATTACCGGTAGCACATGGACACTTGTTGGATGTGCTAATATGTGCATGTGTGCTTTTGCACAATGCGTGCACATCACATAGGCACATTCGGGTAATTGAGGATACTTATGTCATGGTGATGCATCATTTGTGGATGCCTTTTGAGGATACCTTTAGGAGGGTACCTTTTGGAGGATACCTACCTGATGATAATTATGGTTACTAGTACCTGATCGGCTTCTGCTTTCTATAGCTCTATGACCACTACTGTTGACTTACACATAGCAACCGTCATCTGTCCTATGATTGACTTCTACTGTAGTCCTCAAATCCTATAGTCTTCTTCTACCCTTGCAAAATTACTATTGACTTGTTACATTACTACAAGCTTAGTAGCTACCCGAGTCTGTCTCGACACCTGCCTTCGGTCAGGTCTGTAACAGTTGCAAGAAGATTGCCCCATTCATCTAAACACGTAATCTTTACATTCCCTCTTGACATAGTGCCCGCTAGGATACCTTACACATAAGAAATTGTGTGTTGATTGTATAGAGATGTGCTTACGTGTTAGTATACGTTGTGAACACATTACAGGTAGCAAATGGGCACATTCTGATGTGTCGATATGTCGTATGGTGCGTATGCACAATGTGCGCACATCACATTGGCACATACGGGTATTTGAGGATTCTTATGACAGCATTGGAGGATACACTTTGGAGGATATCTTTTGGAGGATACATTTCGGGGGATAGTTATCTGAGGATACATGTTAGACACATACCGTAACACCCTCCGCATCATGGTACAAACATTAATATTTGCAAAAGATGGCGCCCCTCTGCTACATCCAGATATTTCAGTTGTGAAAGGTATAAAAAGGGAGGAGAAATCACAACTTCACAATTTTGTTTCTAACCAGCGATGGAGCAACATCACTCCTGTGAACATTGCCAGAAAATGTTCACAAAGAAATGCAATCTTTATCGGCATAGGAAGAATGCCCACAGGACTGGAATCTACCAGTGCACGATATATCTGAAAAGATTTAACAGAAACGACCGCCTAAAGGACTCGAGAACCGCCATTCACAAAAAGAACCACGACAGTTGTGTAAAAACGAATTGAAGAGCAACCCGTAGGAACTTTCCCATCAGTGTCAGACAAAACTAAACATAAAGCCATGAGCACCAATACATCGAATAAAAATAAACTGCGGATTGAACAACAGAGAAGTTCAACAACTGATGAAAACAACTTTGTGTTGGTTGAATCAAGACTATTTGAAAGCTCACAAGAACATTCAATCAACAGAGCTCCAAAAGAACGAGCTGTATCAGACCTGGACATAGACATGAGGAATCTCTTTGAATCCCTAACGCTGCATGAACACGAGAAGATCTTCAATACAACCAGGCACTGCTAAGATACACAACCATTAACGATGAAAATACGAAACCAATGACGACACGAGAGAGAGATGGAAGTGACCTGGACAGAAAGAACGTCTGAGATAAGAAGTCAGCAGAAATAGGAACAGAACGAACACAGAAGAGAACGAAGACCGATAAGATGGAAGACAATTACACGAATACAAAAGAGAACGAAGGCCGATAAGATCGAAGAGAATTATACGAATACAGAAGAGAACGAAGACCGATAAGATCGAAGAGAATTACACGAATACAAAAGAGAACGAAGGCCGATAAGATCGAAGAGAATTACACGAATACAAAAGAGAACGAAGGCCGATAAGATCGAAGAGAATTACATGAATACAAAAGAGAACGAAGGTCGATAAGATGGAAGACAATTACACGAATACAAAGGAGAGAACGAAGGCCGTTAAGATCGAAGAGAATTACATGAATACAAAAGAGAACGAAGACCCATAAGATCGAAGAGAATTACACGAATACAAAAGAGAACGAATGCCGATAAGATCGAAGAGAATTACACGAATACAAAAGAGAACGAAGGCCGATAAGATCGAAGAGAATTACATGAATACAAAAGAGAACGAAGGCCGATAAGATCGAAGAGAATTACACGAATACAAAAGAGAACGAAGGCCGATAAGATCGAAGAGAATTACATGAATACAAAAGAGAACAAAGACCGATAAGATCGAAGAGAATTATACGAATACAGACGAGAACGAAGACCGATAAGATCGAAGAGAATTACACGAATACAAAAGAGAACGAAGGCCGATAAGATCGAAGAGAATTACATGAATACAAAAGAGAACAAAGACCGATGAGATCGAAGAGAATTATACGAATACAAAAGAGAACGAAGGCCGATAAGATCGAAGAGAATTACATGGATACAAAAGAGAACGAAGACCGATAAGATCAAAGAGAATTACACGAATACAAAAGAGAACAAAGACCGATAAGGTCGAAGAGAATTGCAGGACTACAGAAGAGAATAACGACCGATAAAAATCGAAGAGAATTATAAGAATACAGAATAGAACGAAGACCGATAAGCGTGAACAGTATGAAGTTTTTAGTGAAGATAGAAGAGAACGAAGCTAAAATCTCCACAAAGAACTTCCACAACTACTGTACACAATATATTTTTGAATTACAAAAAACATTTTATTTTATTTAAGGCAGGAAATACACTGGGAAATGGCGCCTTCTTGGTATCCTCAGATAACTATCCTCCAAAAAGTATCCTCCAAAAGATATCCTCCAAAATGTATACTCCAATGTTGAATCATGATGTCAAGTATCCTCAATTACCCGTATGTGCCTATGTGATGTGCACACATTGTGTATAAGCACACAAGCACATACCGGCACATCCAGCATGTGCCTACATGTAAGCGCTACATGTACTGTGTACGCATTTCGCACTAGCACACAAACACATTTAGGAAAACTAGAATACACCATAACGGACCTAAATACATAAGTAGAATAGGTGTAGAAATAGTGTGGTCAGAAAGATAACATTGTGACAGTTTTAGGGGTTTTAGATGAATGGAATGCAGTAAAGTGAGCTGATTGGATGATCTCGATAAATGAAACATATGCTGTTCGAACCAAGAACAAAAGCACCTTGAATAGGGTTAGAACTGGCCTGAAAATAAAAATCAAACCTGGCTGCCAAAACGTCATTTGTTCTTCTTGGAATTGGCCCCGATCCGCGAATGACTGGAAGTTCGCTTCGCAATTTTTAATCAATCTGGTTATCTTTTTTCCTTCAGCCATCCTATGCCACAAAAGTTAGCGCCATCACATTTGACCCATTTGTAAATGACTATTTCTAATTGAACATTCAGGAATTAGATTTATGATATTCGTCATTTAACCAAACACTGTCACATAAACCCTTTTATCTCTCTTTTATGGTCAGATGTACGACGCCCCTCTGAAATATGATTCGTCTTGAGCCGATGTTAACAGTACAATGTGCGCGGATAAATTCGAAATGGTATTTGGAAAGAAGTTTTCCTCTTCGACGATTTACACCGAACGCCCATGCAAATTATAACAAAAGAATTTCTAATCGCCGACAGGGGTATGTTTTAAATGGAATTAAATGACATCATCGTATCTTCATCGCATCGGACATCAATTTCTTTAAGCGTTTTATGATTGCGAGAGAACCTGCAAGAGCTGCTCTTTTGGTCGTTATCGCATAAGACATAGAAAGAGTCAAGAAGAGTTTCCTTACTAGATGAAGTCACTTGTTGCCACGCATTTTGTTATACGCAGCACTTCGTTTTTTTACGTAACGGGTTAGGGTCTTACGAACTTGAAATGTCAGGTCGAATCGAATCTCGAATCGAATCAGTCATCAGATTTTGATTCGAATCGCATCTCAAATCGAATTTCAAAGCTTTTCATGTTGTGGATATTGTGCCTTCTTACAGCCGGAAGTATTGTCAGTCTCCACTCAAATATTGTGTACAACAGCGACTCATGCAAATCAAGTAAAACATCGGAATATTCTAGAACGCTCATGTACAGGACACATGGTGACGGAAGAAGAGTTCAAAACGAGACACTTTGTTTCGAAGCTTCGCAGGGCCCTACAGCGGGTTCATTGCAGGTCGTAATCGCAGCCGGTAATCAGTTGTCTTATCAGTGTCATTACGCTGGCAATTTGCAGGAAAAAATAAAACTTTCTATAACTAACAATTGATGAGAATGAAATAAATGATATCAAGGATGGCTTTCACGACATAGCTGGCATAAGAGGCATAGTAGGCTACCTTGATGGAAGACACATTCCAATTTTTAACTCCGGAGGGCCATATGCACAGTGTTCCGCAAACAAAAAGTGATGGTATAGCCTTATTGCCCGGGTTGGTCTGCGACCATAAGGATTGCTTAACCATTTACCAACGAATCACCCGCATCCGCCCGCGTAATATTTTAATTCAGCTGCTGAAAAAATATTATTTTTCAAAAAATTTCAACAAAACCATATCATGTGACCCCTCCTTGGAACGAGCTCGTCGAGCTCGTTTCGAAGAGGGGTCACATGATATGGTTTTGTTGACATTTTCTGAAAACAATTAAAAAATGATATTTAAAATAATAAATTTTGATATCGTCTGCGTTGGGTAAAGGGTTAAAACATCCAGGACGTCTCACCCTCCTAGAATGGAAAAACTGTTTTGCGAGTTCAAAGGGTTAACCTTCAGCTTACTGTTTCGTAGAAGTTACATTCCACGTCCAATTTCCATCTTGTTATGTCCTTAGTCACCTCTACCAGGAGAGAGATCCGCAAAAATTCTCCACTCACGATCTCGTCTTGATTATCAAATATACATGTACTGACTATCACTTTCTTTGGTAATACCTTGTTCAGCCCTCTCTTGCAAACCTTGTATTTGGCTTCTGTCACGACTCTTTTTTCAGCTTCGCCACTTTCTTTCGCCAGTCTCTTTACCCACGTTCATAACCGCAGAAGCGTTTTGTTTTGCAGCATTCCCGGTGAAAATATGTGCAAAAATTCCACGGATCGAAACGAAGATATTCGATCCCCCATGAATGTAAGATCTTCGAAAAAAATCTTTATTTTTATCACAAATATTTTGTTTACTTTTATTTACCTTTCTAAAATATTCTTGTTTGTTGGTGGCGGTTCGTGTGAGATGCTTGTTTGGAGGTCTCCGAATTATTGTGATGTAATTGTGATGTAATTCACGATATAATGGTTTTTGGAGGTACATTTTACGAGGGCCTGCTGTTGTGGTTGATTGGACAGGATTTTTCATGGATAAAAATATAAGTTTTGTATATATGTGCGCAGAGTTTTCTTAACTTTAGTTTTGATGTTTCCCAGCAGTCTCCCAGTCTTCACAGTATTAACTGAATAATATTTCGACCTCATTTACCTTATCGGTTCATTGACTCCAATTTGTCTCCAGCGCTTATTGTCCATGCATTGCCTTGGCGTCTTTCTATTGTCTTGTTTTGACCTGGTTGCGCCCATTTTTTAAGGCATTTTTCGCCTTGCAAATATTACAAACTATACAAACAATACCATTGTGGAAGAATCATAGTGCTGCTCAGTGCATTGTTGATCGTTCAAGATGTCACTTACTGATGGTGTAAAAGGAGCCGACGGAGGGGGCATTAAACTTTCAGCTGAGGACATTTTAGGGATTTATGGTGCGCTGTCGGATATACGTTCCAAGTTGGATAAATTGGAAAATTAGACGCCGGGCTGAAACAAACTGCCAGTTGGTCACTATTGAAAGTAAAATGACAAAATTGGACTTTCTAGATGAATTAAATATTAAATTATCTAATGTCTCGTCTCGTGTACAATCGGTTGAGGTTGAAGCTGACCTATTGAAAGCAAAATTTAATGAGGATGAAGCTAGCGCGAGTTTCCTGAATGATAAATTCGAGTCCTTTCGCCCGGATGCAGAATCTGTTAAAAGTGGGATTGAAAGTATTAAAGTAACGTCTATTCATGAACGCGAGAAACTTACCCGCGACCATGTGGGAACCATTCAATAGCAAAATACAGTGTTAAGAGATTTAGTGAACGACCTTCGTTGTTGTTCCATGAGGAATAAATTACTTTTCTCAGGTATACAAGAAGAAAAAGATGAGAACTGTGAAGACGTTGTGAAATTTTTTTTAAAGAAAATCTGAAAATATATTGAGAATTACCACGACATTAACCCTTTACCCAGCGAATCGCCCGCATCCGCCCGCATCCGCCCGCGTAATATGCAAATTCAGCAGCTGAAAAAATATTATTTTTCGAAAACTTTCAACAAAACCATATCATGTGACCCCTCTTTGGAACGAGCTCGACGAGCTCGTTCCAAAGAGGGGTCACATGATATGGTTTTGTTGACATTTTTTGAAACAAAATTAAAAAATGTTATTTAAAATAACAAATTTTGATATTGTCTGCGTTGGGTAAAGGGTTAATATTGCACGCGCACATAGGATAGGAAATAGAGAGACTCATACTCCTACAAAGAAAAGGTGAATCGTAGTAAAATTCCCCAGCTTTAAGGATCGAGAGCTTGTGCGCCAGAGAGGCCCGAAATTAAAAGGTTCAAACATTGATATCAACGAGCAGTTTCCCCCTGATATAGAGCAGAGACGTAAAAACCGTACCCCATAATGCGACGAGCAAAAACGACAAAAGAAACCAAAACAACAACAGTGAAACTGGTGCACAATAATCTTTTCATTGAGGCATAGAGGTTATGCCAAGGGAATTGTCTCCAATTGGGGAGGCAGTCGGCTACTATACCCCTAACCCCAAAACGGAAAATCCTAAAAAGCGGGCGAGGACATCATCGACACCTAAATAGGACAATAGTGGTGCTTACTTGCATTGCGAAATTGACTACATCAGTGGTATAGAATTCGGTGCAACGCATCATACAAATGTTTCTTCACAAGTTAACAGCGAAAATCATAACAAAAGCCAATCGTCAAAACTGGACTTAAAAGTTCTCTCACTCAATGTTTGTGGACTTACTTCGAGACTGAGAGTGCCAGAGTTCTGTCACTTTATTAACTGCTATGACGTACTCTGTTTTTTCAGAGACCAAAACGGATGATATTATAATCCCGTGTTTTCACATTTTATGCAGAAAAGACCTCAAGACATTGACCCGTATTAGGTTAGGTGGTATAATCATTGCAGTGCGAGATAACCTGTTACGGTTTTTTAAAGAGTTAACGTCTAGTAGTGAGTCTGTTATTTGGTTCCAAATTAATAAATCACTGTTACGTCTGGATGATAACGTGATAAATGGGGCAGTGCACTTTCCCCCCAGAGTCTAGCCAGTACGCAAAATCCTATAGAATCAAATTTTTTCAAAATGTTGAAAGGGAACTTATAACAAAATTTCCGAACAGAAAGTACTTTTGCTTTATTGGGGACTTTAATTCACGCGTTGGCGATATGGACTATTTTATAAGACCGAATGAATTTTTATTAGACGGCAGTGAATCCTTTGGACCGGAGCAACCCTGTCCTGATCCAAGTGATGCACTGGGGTCTGGCTCGGCGAACCAAAGCAGATCGCCTTGTGACAAAGGGGAAATAATTATGGCTTCACATTGATTGAATTTTGTAGAAATAACAATATCCTTATTTTAAATGGGAGGATCGGCAAAGACAAGTTACTCGGTCGTAATGCCAGCACAGTGGACTATTGTATAGCTAGTATAAGTATGTTTCATACTATTAATGATTTTAATGTATTGGAATTCTCAGATCTGTTCTCAGATGTTCATTGCGGAATAGTTTTATGTATGCCTATACAAAATGATGTACTTAAAGAAAACACTGAACTTCGTAGGAAACCCAAACTAAGCCAATACTGTGGGGTAAAGGCTGTGACGGTTTATTTAAGGAGAATATCAACAGTGAAAAGTTAAAACAGATTATCTTAAACCCATTGAACAAACTTACACTGAGTTTTCTATAGATCAGGCCAACTTGATCTCTCAGTGACATTTTCTACCAAACTGTTAGAAAATCATTCGGACCCCCTAAACAGGGATACTTTCCCAGCCACGTAAGTCACATGAAACCTTGGTTTAGAAGCCAGTGCAAATTGGCACGGAACGCTTATAGAAAAGTACGTTCGAATTATAACCGCTCCAGAACTACTGAGCAAGAGGTGTTTCAAAGAGGCGGGCGCTAAATATAAAAAAAGTATTGAGAAAGAGTTTCTCTGCGTTTAAAAGAAAACGGCTAAGCACCTGTCCTCACTACGCAGAGTTTTGGCATACCTTACATAATCTTAAACGAGTTCAGACCCATGTTTCATCTTTGTCTGTTGAGGAAATGTTTGCTGTCCTAAAATTGGTGACGAAGTGTCCGGGTTCTATCATAGTACCGTTGGTGTCAGACAAGATGAAAACCTCTCACCTTTTCTTTTTTCGTTATATTTGAATGACCTGATGGCTTCATTCTCAGCCGCGGTGTAGAATGTGCTATACATGTAGGTTCTTGTAATGATGTAGAAAGCGGTTTGGTTTATTTCATTAAATTATTAGTTTTACTGTCTGCCGATGATACGGGTTTATTAGCTGAGACTGGAAATGCCAGACATTATTGACGCATTTTATGACTATTGTACAAACTTGAAGCTTCGTATAAATTTATCAAAAACAAAAGTTATGATATTTTCTAAAGGTCGTCAACCCAGTGTTATGTTTAACCTGAATTAACCTGAATGGTCAATCACTCCTTTGTCAGCTTCGCCACTTTCTTACTGAAGTCCAAGGCAGTCTCTTTACCCACGTTCATAACCACAGAAGCGTTTTGTTTTGCAGTATTCCCGGTGAAGATATGTGCAAAAAATCCACTCATCGAAACGAAGATATTCGATCCCCCATGAATGTAAGATCTTCGAAAAAACCTTCTATTTTTCATCAAAAATATTTTGTTTACGTTTATTTACCTTTCATAAATATTCTATTCCATTGGCCATCTTCTCAGAGTTTTATACAGCCATCTGTGGTTGATATTTCGCCTCAAGAATTCGTCGCAGATGCTCACTATCTCGTTCCTCACTCCCGTAATACCAACTTCTTTAAATCCGCCAAGGCAAAAGAGTTCTCTCTAGCAACCCAAGGCATGACGACACTCTGTCTCACGGAGGTCTTTTGTTGTTCCATATCACTATCTATTTACACTTGTTCGATCCACTCAGCCTTGGCCTCATCTTGCTTAGATCGTTATTCCTGTTCAAGAGCTCACCCGGACAAGAATTCGTGCGGTCTATTAAACATTTTCTTCCTTGTATCTCGGGTATTTTGGCGCCGCTTCTACACCCACAATCGCGCGAAACTTCGTTCACAACCATTTCATCGTCTTTTTCGACGTGACCCATGATTTTGTTTTGGAACCAATCGTCGATTTTGTGCAGATAATACCGGAAACAGGAAGATGCGCGTCCATTGTCACCTTTTGATTTATTTACAATGGCCTTTCGCAGGAAACTGATTCTCTGAAGACAAATGTGTCGTTCTGGCGCCACATGGTGCCGAATCAAAAATCTGAAACCGCTATGCACATCTAGAAACCTTGCCTGAACATATGAACACACTTTTAGCGTTTCGAATAAAAACCCCATTACATCATAACATCACTGTAAAAAATATGATTTATTTTTTTTAAAGCACCATTTTCCCTGTTTTAGAAACTTGATTTTTTAAAAATTTGTTTTATTATATCTATTTTAGAAAAACAAAATTTAATTTTTTCCATAATTCGAAAATAAACATTCGACCTTTACGAAAAAAATTGAGACCAATTTCCAATTTTGTTTTTCAGAAACTCGTCCAGTGGTCTGGAAACGATACAAACTGGAAATCATATTTTTCCGTTCATCCACGTGCTTTGAAAATCACCTTTTTCAAGGGCGGCCACAAAATCGATGGATTTTTCAGGTCATCCCAGTGGCCTTGAAATCGACTTTTTCAGGCCCTCCGAGTGGCCTCGAAAATGACTTCTTCCAGGCCGGGCTAGAAGCCAGCAAATGTACACTACTTAATGTGCAACACACCAACATCGTCCAGGTATCAATACTATAAAGCTTTTACAATTGTATTTTCGAGAATTGTATTTTCTCTCTATCCCTATAAATGGCTTGAATAAATCATTGGCGATTTCAAAGCCGTGGCAAGTTAACCATAGGTAATTTGCCACGGCACCTGTGATTATTTTCAGTGATTAACATTCACAGGTGGAAAATACAGTTCTGAAAAATACAATTGTAACATTTTTTATAGTATTGCTCCTCGGTTTGAGCTGTTCATGTACAGATTTACCGAGTTATGGATTGACAACAATTGTATTCCACTCACGGGCTCGAGCCGCTTTGACATTTGATGACCTGTCGATAAAACCCAATCAAAAGAAACATGTTTTTATTAGATGCAAGGTGGCTACAATATGAAGTCAGAAAGGAAAGACAAGAGAATTTCTAGAGTAAAAAGGCAACCTATTAGAAGTGTGAAACATTTTGAAGACCTTCCTCATGCAGTTTACAACAGTAGACGTTCCATTGAGAGAACTGTATTTGCACCCTCAAACATACATTGCATGGAGACGTAGGCTGAAATCAGTGGTCCGATATATGTATAGGAGACAAACATCTCTTGGCGTAGGACGAAGCGGGTATTTCTTTGAATGGCGCATGAAGAGTTACTATGGAATCTTAAAATCATTCTGATTCGTTTTGTCGTTTAAGGTCATCGTCAGCATCTATAGCTATATCAGGACAGCAACACCAGTATGAAGACAAGTTTAACAAATTGTTTATTATTATTACTTATGTTTGATACTGGTTTACAATATGTAAATATGTTCAGGCCTGAAAATAAGGCGTCTGACATTTACAGAATGAGGTCCCCAGAGGGTGAATTTGATCATGCCATCCCATACAGTGGGCCAATTTATCCTCTGGGTACCTCGTTCTGTTTAGTTTTGAGACCCTGATTCAGATTGAGGTTCACAGAGGGTAAATTCATTGATGATACCCTGCTGTGCAGGGTAGCATCACTAAATTCACCCTCTGGGGACCTCATTTTGCAGATGTCAGCCTGCCTATTTTCTGGCTTGAATATGTTCTCTTTTGTATTGCAGCATCCTGTTACAAACTATTACTACTTCTTTCAGTCTTATTCGGAACTTTCTACTCTTGCCAACCAGTATGTAAACTTTAAACGGTTCCACAAAAGTTTGCAAACAAAACAACAAAACCATCCGAGTATTTCCCCAACTGGTTAACGTTGGTATTACATAAATGTATAACATAGATGTCTACAGAGCTCGGATTGGTTTATTCAGTACTGTTGTTTACTGTCACGGCATTACAAATAAGCTCCAAAAACATCAAATAAGGTGTGTATTATGTTACATGCATATGCGCCTGAAGAGAAGCAGCCTACTTAACGCCTTCACTGCAATGCTTGCATAATTCTTCAATTTGTCCGATTGTCCAGTTACGCTTGAGGACAAAAATGCATGGTTATTGGAACCAAAATTTAATTATATTTTGGCTACAGTTGTCTCGTTGATTGACGGGTTTTTTTATTTAACACTTTCGGCTCCCATTCTTCCTCTACCAATGCTCTTGCTGGTTTTAATTTTATTACCGCCCACCCAATAGTCCACCCGAAATGTGGAATATTATTTGCGCCTCCATTGAAAAAGCCAAAGATACCCAAATTGACGATCTTATTGTTACTGGTGATTTTAATGATAATCAACTTGTGCCACTAGGAAGCAAATGTTAAGAAATTACCAGATGTTTTAACTTGGCCCAGCTTGTCAATGGTCCGACATGCATTACCGAAACTTCAGTGACGCTGGTCGACCTCTTTGCCGTGTCTCAGTCAGTGAACGTGGTGTCGTGTGAAGTTTTAGATCCCTTTTTCCCAGACATGATCCGATATCATAAACCAATTGTTATAGAAATTGACTTCGCAAAATCATCTCATGTTGCTTTCAAGAGACGTGTCTGGGCTTATGCATTAGGACACTACGTCGATCTAAATAATGCAATCGTTAATGAACAATGTGACGAAAGTTTTGATGACCCCGACCAGGACACTGTTGTATCTGATTTTACCAATAAAATACTCCATTTGGCATCAAAGTATGTCCCAAATAAATACATAACCTCGAGAACTAACCAACCCATATGGTTTCATAATAACATAAGTCTACTAACCAGACAAAGCAAACGATTGTATCGTGCAGCCAAACGGAGTGGCCTTCCTCAAGCATGGTATAAATGCAGATGCAAAAGGAATGAGGTTGTTTCAGCGATACGGAAGACCAAAACGTTCCATTTAACTAAAGTCCAAAACGTGCTGAGAAGCTCAGAGACTTCACCAGAGCAATGGTGGAAGACCCTTAAATCTTTCATAGGAAATAATACTTCATTAGGGATCCCAACTATAATTCACCAAAACAGAACGTATTTGTCGAACACCGAGAAAGCCGAGGTGCTGAACCGTTATTTCTGTACTATTTCTTGCGTAGATGATTCTAAAGCCTCGTTGCCGGCGTCTGTTCCACCATCCGATGAAATACTTGATAATATAACGCTCCACTGCCGTGATGTCCATGAAGCACTGAAAGCAATAAATGCGTCCAAAGCCTCTGGTCCGGATCTGGTCAGCCCTCGTCTACTCAAAGAGTGTAAAACGCCCTTGTGTGAATTAATATCGATCCTGTTTAATATCCTATTGAATAACTGTTATTTCCCAACTGCATGGAAAAAGCCTAACGTATCTCCAATTCTGAAGAAACCTCCTTCTAACTTAGTCACGAATTATCGTCCCATATCTTCGATTAGCTGTGTAGGCAAGGTATTAGAGAAATGCATCTTTAAGCGTCTATGGAAATTCCTGAGTGATAATAATACCCCCAGTCGGTTCCAATCTGGTTTTACACTTTAAGACTCAACAGTTCTCCAACTAACAGATATATTCGACGAATTCTGTCGTGCACTGGATGATGGCATGGAGGTCAGAGTGGTCTTCTGTGATGTTAGTAATGAGTTTGATGAAGTATGGCACGCCGGATTGCTTTACAAGTTGGAGAAGGTCCGAATTAGGGGGAATTACTGGATGATTTTCCTAAGATCATATCTCTCTGATAGATTCCAGCGGATTGTCATAGCATGAGAGTGCTCCTCTTGGAGAGCTGTCTGTTCTGGAGTTCCACAAGGTTCGATTCTTGGTCCCCTCTTATTCCTCATCTTTATTAATGATACAACGGAAAATTTGATCAGCAGCCTGCGTCTCTTTGCAGACGACACATCTCTTTATCTTATTGTTGAAAATCCAGCTCAAACACCTAATGTAATCAATCGCGATTTGGCGACAATAGAAAATTGGGCTAGATCATGGCTGGTCGAATTCAATCCACAAAAATCTGAAAATATTCTCATATTTCGGAAAACTAATCCCTGTTCTCATCCACCCCTGTTGTTTTCGAATACACAAATTGCCGAAGTTAATAGTCACAAACATTTAGGTGTTATATTGAATAGTACTTGTACCTGGACTAATCACATTGATTATATCTGCGCTAAAGCCTGGACACGTATAGACTTAATGCGAAAGAACAAATTCATACTTGATAGATGTGTTCTGGAAAAAAATTACCTCGCATTCGTATTCGTAAGACCCCTACTGGAATAGGCCGATGTGGTTTGGGATAACTGCAATGAAAGAGACATTGTTAATAGAGAGAAAATTCAAGTAGCTGCAGCTAGGGTTGTTACCGGGTGAACTGTCAGTGCCAGCAAAACCCTATTATACTCCGAAACCTGCTGGGATACCCCCAGGACAGGCGCGGAAAACACAAACTAATGCAGTTTTTTAAGATGTACCATTGCATAACGCCCCCATACATTGCTAGTAAGGTCCCACCCCTTGTGTAGGCGAGCAATACGACACATAATCTTCATTCAAGCGGTAACCTCAGGATCCCTTTTTGCCGAACTAATTTATACCAATCTTCTTTCATCCCGGAAGTAACGAAATTATGGAATAGAATACCACTACCTGCTAGAGAAAATAGTTCTTACAGTGATTTTAAGAGTTATTTAAATCATAATAATCGACGGCCACCATCGTTTTTCAGTAATGCAAAATGTCGATCAGCACAGATATACCATTATCGGTTGTGCTTGGGATGTAGTAATCTCAGTTCACATCTACATGCCAATTATATATCACCCTCACCCTACTGCCACTGTGGTGAGATCGTGTCGACTGAGCATTTTCTGTTCATGTGACCGCTTTACTTTAATATTCCTAACCGTACCATTGGCCAACTATCATTTACTCCAAATGTTTCAGTGTTACTCTGTGGCTCCAAATATTTGACCAACGAGGAAAATCGTTCAGTCGTTGACCTTGTCCATGATTATATCATAGATTCAAGGCGCTTTTAGTAAGTGTATATAGATACGTGCATGTGCGCGCACATGAGAGTGCATGAATGCATGTATGTATGCATGTATGTAAATATATGTGTTTGTGTATGTATGTATGTATGTATGTATGTATGTATGTATGTATGTATGTATGTATGTATGTATGTATGTATGTATGTATGTATGTATGTATGTATGTATGTATGTATGTATGTATGTATGTATGTATGTATGTATGTATGTATGCATGCATGTATGTATGTATGTATTTGAGGTTAAAAAATCGCACTGGCACAGACATTTCCTACTGAAACGTTTTTTCTTTTAATATGCCGCCGAAAAATTGTTTTCATTTAATGAACCCTGATTGGTTTCAAACATGACAAAAAAGTACATAAAATTGATTTAAACTAAGTGATGAGCTTAGGAACTGGTTAAACTGACTGGCAAAAATTGATGTTATTCATTGATGGGCTCTAATTTAGTCCTTACAAGGATGTTACGCAAGCTTTTGTTTTTCTTATAGGCGATGACAGGTCGAAGATTCAAAGGTTCATTTAATTTAGCATTGGTAAAATTGAATTCATCTTTTAACATTTTTGCTATTTCGATATTCATTCTGTTGTATGTTAAAGTGAAAGGAATGATGGACCTCCTTTCGCATTCGCCCTCTGATATGTTCATACCAAATGGCCAGAGGGTTTGAAGCGTATTGATCCAAAAAGCTTCACGTTTTTTTCTAAATTCATCCGTTTCTTCTAATGTGTCTTTAATTGGTGGTTGTTCAATAGGATGGATTTCGAAATCGTCCAAAGAATGGCCAGGAAGGTTAAAATGTTGCGCTACTGGGGCATCAGCATTATGTTTTATATCCTGTTTGTGTCTAGTAGCACGTTCTCGAAAAGGATTTTGACTTTGACCAACATACTGTTTCCGACATCGCTTACAAGTGATAAGGTAAATAATGTTTGGTGAATCACAATGGAGGGGGTTACGGATCTAATAATGATTTTTCGTTTGTTCGGAGGAAAATTCCTCTTTCTGATCAGGCATAAAAGTATGCAGTCTACAACGAGGCTTTTTGCAATTAAATACCGCGCCACTACCATTCTGCAACGGTCTGTTGTGTTCAATCTTCAGTGGTTCGAAATCGGTAGTTTCAGCTGGACTTTCGAGCTTTTTCAGGGTTTGGGATTTCAGGCTACGCAAGAGGCGCAGCGAGTACCCTCTCGATCTGAGGGCGCCAAATAGAGTAGAACAAGCCCCATTGAAATTTACCTTATCACTTGAATTGCGGTGGAAACGAATGAGTTGTGATTTGATGATACCTTTAAATGTATGTTGAGGATGAAATGATTTTGTGTGCAACAATTGATGTGAATCAGTTGGTTTAAAATACACTTTATAATCTAAATGACCGGACGCCTGAAATTGCTTGCCTTTATACACGGTCACATCGAGAAAATCAACAGAATTTTCACTGATAGTAGCTTTCAATTTAATATTTGGATCGTGATTGTTCAAAATTTCTAAAAATTCATCAAAATCTTCTTTTGAATGTTCCCAAATAATAAAAATGTCATCTAAATACCTGAGATATACGAGAGGATGCTTTGCACATTTGCTTAAGGCATTTTCCTCCCATTCCGCTACATAAATGCTTGCAAAATTAGGACTGAATCTTTTGCCCATAGGACAACCCATTATTTGTAGAAAATATTCTCCATTGAATTGAAAGTCATTACCTTTTAAGCTCAGCTCTAAAAGATCCAAAATTTGTTCATCCGGGCGTTTCGCATCCGGATATTTTTCAAATGCATTTTTAACTGATTTAACACCTTTATCAATATCAATGTTCGTATACATACTGTCGATATCCAAAGTAGCCAGAATTGCATTTTTTGATATTTTCAATTTCGAAATTTTTGACAGGAAATCCTGTGTATTTTTTAGATAGCTCGGATGTCTATTTGCTATAGGTTTCAGATGATAATCAATTAATTCCGAGATCGCATAAGATTCCGAATTACAATCTGATACAATTGGCCTCCCGGGTGGAGTTAAGTCATCCGTCCATGAAGAACGGTCCTTGTGGATCTTTGGTAGGATATAAAATTGTCTTGTTTGAGCACTGAGCTTAGCTGTTAAATATTTCAATTGTTTTTTGGTAATGTGACCTTCGTCGAGGAGAAATTTTAAGATCTTATTGAATTTTTCGATATTACTAGGCCAAATAAGTGAATCTATTTTCTTATAATGTTTAGTATTGCTGAGTTGTCTCATGGCTTCCTTTATATAATTATCCCGAGATAGAACAACTACCGACCCACCTTTGTCGGCTGGTTTAATTACTAATTTCTTATTTTTTCGAAGTTTCGTGAGGGCTCTCCGTTCACCAGCTGTTAAATTGTCTTTATCGGAGAGTATGTTCATGCTGAACACCTTTTGGATGATTCGTTTGCTAGCCTCAATAATTTCGGGATCTACTTCACTATCTGGAGGTGACCAACCAGATGATTCTGTAAAAGGAAGTTTCCGACCGCTGGAGTTTCTAAAACGGTCGGCTAATTTCATTTGCCTAAGAAAATTACAGTTGTATGATGGTAAATTTGTTTGGTTATCAGTTTTAGGCTTTGGTGCTGGTACAAAAGTTAAACCGCGATCTAAAAGAGATTTCTCTTGGGTTGTTAGGTCATTGGTGCCAGACAGGTTAACCACATTAGTTCCTAATCCCACATCTGTTAGGCGGCTGTTACCTTTGCCTTTACTTAGTTTAAATTTAGGTGGTTCAACCAGTGATCGTACATAATATTGGCGGTTCTCGTGGTCCAATGGATTAAATCCTGAGCAACATCAAACTTCGCGTCATCAATTTTAGGTATAACGTTAACGTCCTTCACTTTCCGAATGGTTTCGTTGATGATGCTCAGGGTTCTCCTCTCAGCCTGAGGGAGTTTTTGCGAAAAGTTTAGTTCAGCGAAATAAATTTTTACTGATCTAAACTTGACCCTGATATCGCTAAGCATATTCCGCAACTGCTTAACTACGAGATCAGAATTATCGTTTCGAGAATTCACGCCAATATTTAATAATATTTTTTGGGGACTGGACTGGCCCCTGTGCCCTTTAAACATAGAGCGCAGATGATTGAATTTGGCGCCGGGGTAACACTCCACCTGGATGTTCGGATGGGGATTTCGATCAATGCGTCCTAAATTTGAACTTCCAATCATAAGGATGTTTTTACAAACATCGGGGAGGCGCCAATTCCTTTTGTCAAAATTAACTCCGCTTTTATGCCGAAACTGGGAGAATTTAGAATCAAATGAGCGGCCCGAGTTGCGGCTCGGTGATTTGACTTTCTCTGAGTACGATATACCTGGTTGAACCACACTAGAGGCAGGGGAAGGGGGAGAGGAAACAGAAGCAGGAGAGGAAACAGAAGCAGGAGAGGAAACAGAAGCAGGAGAAGAAACAGAAGGAGGAGTTCTAGTAAGAGCACTAGGAAAACCAGAGAAGAAAGGCTGAGGAGGAGTAGGAGGTAGAGGAGCAAGACGAGGCGAGACAGCGTTACTCAATTTGCGAGCATCTTCAGTCACAATATAGACCGGAGATGTTTGCAAATTGAGGCGCTTACTCTGAGAGAAAGAAGAAGTAGAAGGAAAAGAAGAGGGAGAAGTGCTTTGCCTTGATCTTTTCTTATTTTGCTTTTCGCGTTGGGGTAGAGGGACAACACGGGCCGGAGTTTGCTTGCTCCCTCCCGTATTGTTTCTTACTCCAGACGCTGGGCGAAGTTCCGAAATGTAAGACTCATAGGCTGAAATCGTCTTATCTGTCAACTTATTTTTAAAGTTTTTTTGAGCCCAGATCAAGGCACGCAAGCGCTGTTGAAGTCTATTTTTTCGAGTCCAGGAGGTGGTCGCATAGCCAAAGTTGTATGTATGTATGTATGTATGTATGTATGTATGTATGTATGTATGTATGTATGTATGTATGTATGTATGTATGTATGTGTGTATGTGTGTATGTGTGTATGTGTGTATGTAATATTTAATTTTATGTATATGCGTGTGTATATGTATATGTGTATATATGCATGTGTGTGTGTGTGTGTGTGAACGTAAACGGCTTCCCCGAACACAGTCCATATCCATTTTATACGTATGCTGTGATTACAGTCTTCTTGTATTATCAATAATACTAGATGAGTTGCCGGATCAGTTTGCACCCAGGTTGGCTTCTTGCTTTCTCTTTTCATTCAATATTCTCTTTTTTCCCCCACAACATCTCTCATGTTAATTTACACGGTTTAAACAATATAAACGCAACTGTATGAGTGTCATTAATCCGATTATATCGTTATATTGTAAATGTCATACGTGGAAACGACCTTGTATAAGCTCTCTACCTTTCTGTCGGATCTACCATCAACAATGTTTGTACTTTGTATCTCTTGAAAATGTTGAACAAATAAATATAGTTTAAACTAAATTCTTTATTCTTTTGCAGCCAACTTAAGAGGACTGCTAACCCAGCTGTTGGTTACCTAGTTCTATTTTGTTATTTTATCTATTTTATTATGCTTTAATGACGCTTTCGACAGCCAGGGTCACCGTCTCGGGCAGTTTTACGTGAGGGGGAAGCCGGAGTACCCGAAGAGAACCACCAGCCAGCGGCTATCAACTGCCAGATTCCCCAGTGTACTAACTCTCCACAAGCAGGAACTGTGTTATTAAAACAAAATTTGTTAAAATTACTACTTTCGTTGATTCGTGGAAACAAAAAGTTGGCGAATGTTGCGACATTTGTGGGCAAGGTATAGGTTTACAATATTTAACCAATCGCCTATAGTCGATTTTACAGTCTGTGTTGTTGCAATAACGCTATCACGTACATTGGTCTTGGGACACCCTCGAATGGCAATGGGCGACCTTACATGCATTGGAGTTGGATACATCACTAATAATTAATATTCGAGAATGATATTGTCTTGCTACAGAGAGGTCTGAATGCAAATACCACACTAGTGGCTCCAAAATACCATACTAGTGGCTCCAGAATACCACACTAGTGGCTCGAAAATACCACACTAGTGGCTCCAAAATATCAGACTAGCGGTTCCAAAATACCACACAAGCGGTTCCAAGATACCACACAAGTGGCTCCAAAATACTACACTAGTGGCTCCAAAATACCACACTAGTGGCTCCAAAATACTACACTAATGGCTCCAAAATACCACACCAGTGGCTCCAAAATATCACACTGGCGGTTCGAAAATACCACACTAGCGGTTCCAAAATACCACACAAGCGGTTCCAAGATACCACACAAGTGGCTCCAAAATACTACACTAGTGGCTCCAAAATACCACACTAGTGGCTCCAAAATACTACACTAGTGGCTCCAAAATACCACACCAGTGGCTCCAAAATATCACACTGGCGGTTCGAAAATACCACACTAGCGGTTCCAAAATACCACACAAGTGGCTCCAAAATACCACACTAGTGGCTCTAAGATACCACACTAGTGGCTCCAAGATACCACACCAGTGGCTCCAGAATATCACACTGGCGGTTCGAAAATACCACACTAGCGGTTCCAAAATACCACACAAGTGGCTCCAAAATACCACACTAGTGGCTCCAAGATACCACACTAGTGGCTCCAAGATACCACACTAGTGGCTACAAAATACCACACTGGTGACTACAAAATACTACACTAGTTGATACCACACCAGCGGTTCCAAAAAAGGAACATGCAATGATGTGTTGGTTTTTGACTTCATTATTTTTAACTGTAAAAAAATGGTTGATAGTAAATTCATAGAAAAAGATTTCTGTAAAATGAAAATCTCAGTTTATTTGAATGCAGACTGTTAACCCTTTACCCAACGAATCGGCCACATCCGCCCGCGTAATATGCAAATTCAGCCGCTGAAAGAATAATATTTTTCAAAAGATTCAACAAAACCATATCATGGTTCGTCGAGCTCGTTCCAATGACGGGTCACATGATATGGTTTTATTGAAATGTTTTGAAACATTTAAAAAACATGATATTTAAAATAGTAAATTTTGATATCATCTGCGTTGGGTAAAGGGTTAAACTCACTTCAGCATATTCGTTAAACCTTTTAAAATTCTACTATAAACTTACAATGCTTTCGGCAAAGTGGATTTGACCCCTTAGTTTCTTTGAGAAACTGGACCATTTTGTAATCCGGTGGGTATAGTTTAACAAACATATCATCTGAAAGAAGTGGAGGTTCTGTATCATTCCATGCAAACCAAGTTATCTTTTGTGGGTCCTTTTTATTATTTTTTTGCCAGTAGGAAGAACCGTTTTTGCGCACCATGTTGAGCCACACACCGGATGTAGCTGTCCCATTTAATTTTAGCCTGAAAAAGAAACACATAAACATGATGTTCATAACATAGTAGTAGTGAGAATATAGACATTAAGCGCCACTTAACACATTACTATCGAATTGATCGAGAGACTGGATCTGACTCTCCTCACTGTATCCCTGGGTTTGAGAACTGCTGCCTATCGACCATGACCATCATTCCAGGGATGTTGGGGATAGAGGGTGTTGCTCTCGCGGTCGGAAAATTCGTGAGTAAAAAGTTATTTATCGTTGACGACCGAGAAACACGAAAAGATCAAAGTGATGGCCGACGAGAAAATCAATTTCATAAGCGACGTGATATCGGCTTTTTGAAGGACGGAAGGATTTTCTATCGGTAGAATCGCTACATTCTCGACGAAAACTGATCTATTTGACGTGTTGAAAGAAGGTATAAGAATAAAGTCTTTTCAGATTCTTAAAGGGTCGATGAAACATAATCTGAAAGGTGCAGAAGCCAGGAAATCTTTTCGTAAACTCTGGGAAAAAAACAACGATCCAGAAAGTGACAAAAACATAAGAAAAATAATGATATCATATGAATATAAGAACATAATAATAATAAAAGAAATTAAAAAATTAACCAAAAATTGTATTGCGTAAAATGTTAGAAATATTTGGTCACCGAGTGCAAACTAAAAATAATAGACAAATGCTTCGCTGCACTTGTACTGTTTGCGGTTCGATCAAAACTCAATTCGTCAAAAGAAAGAAATGGCCGACAGACTCACCAATAATCGTCCTCTCGAAATGCATTTGCCAGTACATCAATGCACGGGAGATTGAATAAATATCTGACGCCAAAATCGTGAAACAAACCCATCAATAGAGTAGATCAAACTGCCAACAGTCACGGTCTCTGTTACGCGAGGCATCCTGACACAAAACGACGAGGACGACAAGAACATACTGACAGATTTAAGAAAGAGACCCCAAAGGACCTTAATCGTTCACCCGACATAGTGCTGCAAAGATGTATTTTGGGTCACATTTGGTTAGTCATGGTTAATCAACACTACAAAGGAATGAAGTCATGAAATTTTTCATAACTCTAGTGCCCTTTTCAGATGATTATTATCAAAGGTCTTCCTGACTGCATCCAATTCTATCAACTGTACCCCAGCACTGCCAAACTTCATAGGGTTGTTATATCACTGCAGTTTGAAAGGCAAATGTTATGGAGAAACACTAAAGAAAGGATTTGAACAAACTTAAATCTGACCCCCCTCCCCTCAAGCGATATTGTATTCCAAATATGAAAGGATTCTGACTTGTGGATCTGAAGAAGAACATTTTTAAGAAATTCCCTCAGTGAAACAGGTTCAAATTCGGACTCCCATAGAGAGCCCAAGTATTAACCCCAAAAAACGATCGGGACAAGCTTGAATCTAACCCCGAACCCCACCCACCCTAGAGAGAGAGAGAGAGAGAGAGAGAGAGAGAGAGAGAGAGAGAGAGAGAGAGAGAGAGAGAGAGAGAGAGAAAACAAATATTAACCCAGGGACTTGATTTGAACAAACTTGGAACTGACCTACCTAGAGTTGTTGTATATCAAATATGAAAGAATTCTGACTGGTGGGCCTGAAGACGATTTTTAAAAGACATTCTCTTATATTGCACTAAGTTAAAATTCGGGTTACCATAGGGAGCCCAGATATAAACTAATGGTCTTAGTTTGCACAAAAGGGAATCTGACATCTCCAGAGATGTTGTATATCAAATATGAAAGGATTCTGAGTGATGGATCCGAAGAAGAAGACGTTTAAAGACACTTCCTCATATTGCACTAAGTTGAATTTTGGGCTCCAATAGTGAGCTCAAATATTAACCAAAGAACCCGATTTCAACAAACTTTAATCTGACCCTCTTGGAGATGCTCTTCACCAAATATGAAAGCTTTCTGACTGGTGGACCAGACTTGACGAAAAAGATTTTTAAAGCAATTTCCTCATATTTCACAAAAGTAAAATTCGTGATCCCATAGGGAGCCAAATATTAACTCAGTGACTTGATTTGAACAAACTTGAATCTGCCCCTCCTCCCTCCCCACCCTAAAGATGTTTTTTACCAAATATCAGAAGATCCTAATTGATGGTTCTGGAGATGGAGATTTTTTTAATTTTGGAAAACAAGTTATGGGTGCTACTAAAGTAATTCCCCTTGTGGTGCCCCCTGTGGGCATAGCAACTGTATTTACGCACACTTAAATTGGCATATGACAAAGAACATGCACATCCAATTTGGTTTGATTCAGTCCAGTGGCTTATGGGGAAAAGTCAATAATGTAAAGTTCACACCGGACGGATGAGAGACGGACTGACGTAAGGGCGGACGGACGGACGGACGGACGGACGGACGGACGGACGGACGGACGGACGGACGGACGACGGACAAAAAGTGATCAATTAAGCTCCTCTTGACTTCCAGTCAGGAGAGCTAAAAAATAGTCAATCCCATGTTGAGTGAGAAATTCGAACGTTCGCTAGTCAGTAAGCTCATCGGCACGAAATGTCGATTGAGAATGGGAAATAAAAGCGAACGAACTGCAGAAGCCCATAGTGCACAGAATTCGAAAGAGAAGAGTATTCGTCAAAGGACAGGATTAGGTGTGGGCAGCCGATCTGGTGTACATGCAATTATTGTCGAGACACAACCTAGGAATGAAATATCTACTGACGGTCAAAGATGTGTTCTCGAAGTACGGATGGATGAGAGCGGTAAAAAATAAATCGGGAATGAGCTTGACCTTCACAAAAACCTGAAAAATTGTGGGTGCACAAAGCTCGAGAATTTTACAACGTTTACGTTTGTCGACTGGCAGTGGCGGCGCTACATCCACCCTCACACACAAACACATTCAGTCACTCTCTCTCTCTCACACACACACACACCTCTCTTTTTTATTCCCAATAATTTCCCATACACACTTAGCCCAAAGCCTCAGGCTAGCTGATGAACACATCCAGGCAGTAGAGATTTAAAGACTCGGATGCAGATACTTATAAGTTATAATTAAGTTATGAGCCAACAAAGGCATGTCTATCCATATCCCTTGTCTAAAAAAATTCATGGATTTCGCATTATGACAGACGGACATTATGAGTCTCTCTCTCTCTGTCTCTCTCTCTCTCTGTCTCTCTCTCCCTCTCTCCCCACCAGACGCGTATCCAGGATTTTTTGAAAGGAGGACCACTAATTACCATTACATTTAGTCGAAACTTGGACCCAAAGTCCGTAATATAATTTTTTACCAAAAAAGTATATTACGGACTTTGGGTCCAAGTTTGGACTACCTCATAACAAAGTAATGATATGATCCTTTACGTATTTGCCCCCTTCATGGGAGTCTGCCCCCCATAGTTGCCACCCCCCCCCCCCCCCGACAAAAAAATTTCTGGCGCCACCACTGTCGACTGGCCGATATCTATTCCATAAAAGCATGGTCGAATGATGGAGTAGAAACATGACGGAAAAATGCACAGATATTTCACGGCCAACTCGACTTAGAAATACCTGAACGTCTCAGACAATTTAGTCGACGACTATACGATGACACCCATGGAAGCTAGCGATTCAGAAAACTAAAAGAAACTGTACGCGAATCTCTATCCATTGAAAATGGCGGCGGTTACGACGACAAAACGACCGATATCTGCGTGGGCGATCGAGTGAGCAATCACTTGTGGAAAAAAGATTGTGAAAAATGTTACACGCCTAGATGGACGGAAGAAGTCTTCATTGTGGCAAGAGTGTTCTTTCCAGATCCCATCACTTACGAGATAGAAGCATTATATGGTGAAGAAATCACGGAAAAGTTTTTCAAACAGCAATTGCTAAAGACCACATTTAAAAAAAACACAGGAGAACACTTTCTTCACATATATATAATAAATAAGAATCAAAAATAAAATAAAAAAAATAATAATAATAATAATAATAATAATAATAATAATAATAATAATAATAATAATTGATTTTGTAAAAGCGTAAAACCACGAAGAGTGCCCTAAAACACTTCACAGAAATAAAATACACTTTTCTGAAAATAAAGAGTCACATGTTTCAGTTTCCTCTAGGGAGGTTCAGGAGAATGCTTCAGTAAATAGGAAAGTTTTAAGATTTCTTTTGAAGATGTTGATAGTTTCTGAATTTCTGACACTAATAGGCAACGCATTCCACAATCTTGGACCCACGATGGAGAACACACGATCATTAGCCAGATTAGATCTGCTAAAAGGTATGACTAGTTGAATTTGATCTTTAGATCTCAGACTGCGTGATGGAGTGTATACAGTGATGAGCTCTTGCAGGTAAACTGGAGCCAGTTTGTGGATACATTTGAATACTAAGATCAATATTTTGAAACTGATTCTCTGTTTAACTGGAAGCCAATGTAATTGTCTTAAAACAGGTGTTATGTGTTCAGAGCATTTGGTACCAGTAATTATCCTAGCAGCAATATTCTGAACTTTTTGAAGCTTCTGAATCAAATACTGCGGCAGCACCACTAACACTGAATTACAATAGTCTAGTTGTGAGGTGATGAAGGAATGCACAAGTTTTTTTCAAGTGCTGATTGGTTAAGATAAGTTCTCAGTCTTCCAATATTCCGAAGCTGCCAGTAACATTTTTGACATATTTTATTGATATGGATGTCTAGCTTTAAATTTGAGTCCATAATCAGTCCAATATTCCTGGCCGATTCACTTTTCATGGTGATGTTGTTTCCAACCTGAATTGATGTAACAGTGGGTGTAGGCATGCGAACCCCGGATATCACTAAGAATTCTGTTTTAGAGTCATTCATTTTCAGTTTAAAATCTATCATCCATTCCCGCACCAGATTTATGCAAGTTTCCATGTTGCTGACTGCAGTGATTGAGTCACTTTGAAGAGATGAATTAAATGTAATGTACAGCTGGGTATCATCCGCATTAAAGTGATATGATATGCCATGCCTTTTAAGAAGACGACCCAGAGAAGAAGTGTACAGATTAAACAAAAATGGACCAAGAACTGAGCCCTGAGGAACACCACACTTTAACATCTTGCTTTCTGAACCGGTCTTGTTGATATATATTTGTTGACTGCGACCTTCTAGATATGATGCAAACCATGATAAGACAGTTCCACATATGCCATGCTGTGTCAATGTCTGCAAAAGAATATCATGGTCGACTGTGTCGAATGCTGCTGACAAATCCAAGAGAACAAGCAGTACAGCCTTACCCTCAGACAATGATTTAACAATGTCGTTGTTGACTCGCAGTAAAGCTGTCTCTGTACTGTGATTGGCTCTGTATGCAGACTGGAAAGGCTCTAAAAGATCATTTTCATGCAGATGTTTTTTGAGTTGTGAAGCAACAACCTTTTCCAACAATTTAGACAGGAAAGAGAGGTTCGATACTGGTCGATAATTCTTCAGGTTGTCAGGATCAAGAGATGGCTTCTTGATGAGTGGAGTAACAAGTGCTTTTTTCAGTGGGCGTGGAACAAATCCCCCATGAAGGGATGCAGATATAATAGATGATATGGCTGGCAGAAGATGATCAATTGTCTCTTTCAGAAGGAATGTTGGAATTTCATCTAGATCATTGGATTTATTGGATGATGACAAAATCATTTTTCGAATATCTTCTTCCAAGACAGTGTGAAAACTGGAAAAATCTCTTTTTATGTCAAGTTGATCAAACTCTGGTTCACGTGATGGTATACTATCCAGGATTAATTGAATTTTGGTTACGAAAAAATCACTGAATTTTTCCAGAATTTCATTGGTATTTAGATGATCTGGGAGAATGACTTTTTGTTCTTTACCAAGGAGACTATTGGTTACCGAGAATAACACCCTAGTATTTGATGACCCCTCTATCAGAGAATTGTAGTACTCCCTCTTCGCTTTTTTGATGACTTATTAGTTGTATTTCTTTGGTGGCAGAACATCTGCCGGTGAATCTCAAGCTTCGTTTTGTTGTATAGGCGCTCAAGTTTGCGACGCTGTTGTTTAGCAGCTCTAACGTCTTCTGTAAACCACTCCACTTTTTCCCTATGAGTTATAACTTTTGACTTTGGTGGTGCATGTTCAGCCATGATGCCCTTAAGAGTTTCTTCAAATAAAGATGACAGTTGCTCAGATGATCCATGACTACTACAAAAATAATTTGGAGACAGTGTTGATGAACTTATATCCATTTTCAAGGAATCAATGTTGATGCATTTATATTTTCGATAAGTAATTTTCTTGGGAGGAATTTTGGAGGTTGCTAGTGTCAATTCAGCCAAGACTGCATAGTGATCAGATAATGCTGGATCTGTGACACAGATGTTTTGTACTGACGTGCTGTTACTTTGACGAACAAGAATTCAAGAAGATCCAAGGTGTGTCCTCTGTTGTGGGTGGGTTTCAAAACCAGTTGCGAATAGCCGAATGAATCGAACAGATTAGTAAATTGCTTCGTAAAAGTGTCATTTAAATTGTCAACATGGATATTGAAGTCGCCGGCAATAGCTATATCTCCTCCATACAAAGCATAGAAGGACAGACATTCTGAGAATTCATTTAAAAATTGTGCTGATGTAAGTTTGTTTCTTTTTGATGGTGGCGGCGGTAAACTATGAGTAATCGAAGTGAACTGTTGGTCGACATGAGGCGGTCTAGCATTTCAAAAGATGGCTGAGTTTTATAGGTGTCAGGATGATGTTTTACTTTTAGGGCATTGCTGTGGATGACAGCTACACCACCACCTCGGCTCCCCCGTGAGTTATGTAAAATGGAGAAACCTGGTGGCAATAGTTGTCCAATAGAAAAACTGTCACTATCATTTTCTTTCAACCATATTTCCGTTAGAGCCAAAACACTGAGATTGTTGACTTGTATGAAGTCCTTTAGGTCATGTTCCTTTCCAGCAACAGATTTTGTATTCAGTAGTCCGAAGTTCAAAAGAGGTACTTTTTCTGGGAAAGAGTAGTGGTATCTATGCTGATAACATGAATGTTGTTGGTATTCACACCAGAGTTAATAAGCTTTGGTCTTGTTGCTTGTCTGTGTTGAATTTTTAATCTCTTTGGTTGGTATACTTTATCTGAGCTGTTCTTGGTAAAACAAAATTCTGGTTTTAGAATTCTTTGTTTTTTCAAGGCTTTAAAAACATATGCTTTAGGTCGATGCTTAAGGTGATCAACTGTGTTGTTAATTGAATGGAACTCATCTGAGGTGTAATTAAATAAACACATTTTAATTGTCATTACTGAAACACATGAATGTAATGGCACTAGGTGTGTCTCTCATTAGCAGTGAATAGAGTGGCAAATGGGTTTAACAGTCCAATCTTGTTGAGAACAATAGGTGTTATAATCAGGATTAACTCTGCACTTGAGGAAAGAATCCAAGATGGAGAAATATTCAGTTAATTTCAGAGTTTTTTTTTTGTTAAAAAACACAAAAATGATGAAAAATTTTATCTTCAAAGTCACATCAAAATAATGCACAACTTGTCAGGAATATGTACTGCAATTTCCAGCAGATAAACCCAAAAATGTCCAGTAGAAAACTATGAAACAGCAGGAGCTCAAAAAAAAGTGTGACCACACTTGGTGGCAATACAAAATAATAAAACAAATAATTAAAATTGGAGTAAAGTAAAAAAGAGGAAGATATTAGATATAATGGAACGTATAATAAAAATCGAAAGTATACAAGAGTACGATGTGCACAAATATTTACCCGTGGCGGGATCTAGTCTCAATAAAGAGGGAGAGATAATATAAGTTATCTCCGCCAACATGTGTGGAAGATGGAGATTTAATACCTGGATGTCGGTATTTAAACACCGAGTGGCAGGTGATGGAGATAACGTTTTTGTCCCGTTTGAAACACAATACAAACATAGAGGAAATAAGATTTGTGGACGCATTTCTCAGCTCCACAATTATTTGGACCGAATTCGTGATAATAATTTTGTTTTTATAATCGCAGAAGTCAACAGATAGAGTTACATCCCTTAGGTCGTTAAGGAAACGAGTAAACAGTATTTTGTTGGCATATCGTCCCCTGAGCCCCAATGTGTTCTACGTGCCTACTGGCACATAGAACACATTGGTACTCAGGGGACGAATTATTTGTCCCCTGAGTCCCAATGTGTTCTATGTGCCTACTGGCACATATAACACATTGGTACTCAGGGGACGAATTATTTGCTCTTATTTTATTTTTATGATTGTATTGTCGGGAATCTGATGATATTTGTGACTATTTTCAGGTTTTTTGGTTCGATTTTTATTTCGAGGCGAGCAAAATCGGAAAGCTTTCGTTTAAACCATATATCCCCCCATGTTTCGCGTGCGCTTATACCCTGGATGTTGCACGTTCTCATATACCTTGGGTATTTGGTGCATCCTTTGCCATGGCTATTTGTCCAAGGCATTCCGACCAATCAAAAGACAGAATTCAAGGGTCAAGATCCCTTTCTCCAACCTAGCGAAAGTTATCTCAAAATGGAAGGACATTTGATGAAAAAGGGTGGTAGCGACTACGCTGAAGATACATCATCACTTTAGCTCAAAACGGCATCAAGTATCTTTTGAACAGTATAACGTATAAACTCCCAGGTCAAGAGATAGAAACCATGTTTCATCTCGGTCAGGAAATCAGGATGTTAGGACTCTAAAAATATCCCAACTATTTTTTTATGAGAACGTGGGTGCGGCCACAAGACCTTTAACACATCGTTCAAGCGTCGACGCCCAGAAGAACGTTTTCGTTTGGGACTCCTCTGAAACATATTTTTTGATTCGCCGGAGATTATAACAAAACCGTCTACAGCTTAACCCTTTACCCAACGTAACGGCCAAAACCGGCCAGCGCTATTCTCAAAAATCGCCAATTAATTTTCAAAATATTTTCATTTTTTGTCTCAAAAACATAGGTTATGACCCCTCGTTGGAACGAGCTCGTCGAGCTCGTTCCAACGAGGGGTCATAACCTATGTTTTTGAGACAAAAAATGAAAAAAAAATAGTTATTCAAGAATTTTTTTTGCAAGTGTCGTCTGCTTTTCATGTTAGGTAAAGGGTTAAAACACAATATCACGCTAGTTCGTCAAAAATGACGACGATGCCATCGTGACAGCTGCCGCAATGGAGGCCTGAAAGTTGCATCTGAGCAAGTTGCCATGGTTCATGCCACACGGACTATTGAACGACGGGGAAAGAAATGAACCCCATCACGATCATTGAATCGAAAACCACATTACTGATGAGAATGAGGATGAGACAGCGTGACGTTGTGAACGTTCCAACGGTAACGCAGTTTGATTGGACATTGTTGGTGAAGTATTCTTTGGAAAGACCGTGTTTCTTCATAGTAGGATTTCAGATGAACAGAAGCAAATCTCAAGAAAAGAGTCTCTCTCTATTAGATCATTACAATTCGAGAAACATGCGCAGGTGTTTCTCCATTCCATGAGATATCTGCCCATAGATTACAGCGCCTCGTTCGAGAAGAACGACATTTCTCGGATCTTTGGCGATGCCTTAGACTAAATGTTTGGCGATGCCGCAAATCGAAATATCATCACGTGGACGAATTGATAAGCAATCCAAACATAACGACCACTGAATACAAGACACTCTATCCCCCGTCCGTCTCCGACGCCACACCGTTCTTGACATTATGATCTAGATGCAGTTCAACAGGAACGTACATAGGCAAACCGAACCTTTCGCAGTTGTAGTTTCTGACAGAGTGTTGACGTTTCAATCGATGGAAGTAAAATGTCCGTCGTCCAAGAAATAAAAAAACAAAACTTTAAAAGAACTTGAAAAAAAAAACATAAAAATAAAAAATCATTTAAAAAAAACTTTAAAAAGCATAAAAAAACTTTTAAAAAACTTAAACATAAAAAAACATAAAAACGGAAGTTTCAAAAACATTACGTTATTAAATTATTCTAATGTTTCTCAAACTTCCTTATTTTTTTATCTTCTTCAAGAACTCCACTTGTTCAATTCAATTAAAGTTTATCCATTTTTATACATTCAAAGGATTGCGTTCGATCAACACAGACAATATAGAAGAAGTAGCTGCGAGATGAGTCATCTTCATCTTGAAATTATTTCTCCCTCTTCGACTCTCAAAGGAGTTCTGACTTTGCTCGTATTGGAATATTTATTCTCCATCTTCTTGAATTAATATCGATCGTTTTCTATGCCATTCATCACCACATTGACGACCGTGCTCAATTCTTCAAGTCGGTAAAAGTGAGACTCATTCGAACGATGCATCATCCTATCGGCATCGGATATTCACTCTGACCATATAGCGCTCCATTCCCTCCATGTCCGAAGAACCATTCTGATTTGCTTGAATCTAATGCTTCCGTCATCAAGTCTGGATCTGGTAGATTCATGATCTGGTTACCTCCCATGACCAAAATCGCCTTTCATCATATCAACAATGTTTTCGACTAGAGTGCCCTCTGCTGACTACCATCAAATCGTATTCTGGATCGTCCTTGAGACCGAATAGTTTGTAACCATACGTGTCGATGCCAGACTCCAGCCTACCGATTGAGATGGAGATCACCCACATACTATTCGAGAAAGGTTTGAGATTTCGTGAGAGCAGACTCCACAGAGACTTTGACTGCGGTTGATTCGGAATCGTTGTTGCTGATTTGCGCCAGATTGTCGATCTTATTGAGCCCAGATCGGTCTTCATTTGATTTTTCACATCGTTCAAAACCCGACGATCTTTCATTCCAAGGCATCTACGTATTGTTTGGTGGCCGCATCTCTGGGATGCTCTGGTTCTCCTAGCTTTGATGTCTTGTCCGAAATCGCATCTATTTCAGAATTCATGATTTTTGGAACGTAGCATCCTCTCAGATATTGAGTAAAACGTCTGCGCGAATCGTCGGCATGATTTGTTTGTGACTGCTTTGCTCGAATCCACGGGATCTGTCACGTTCACCAATCATTGAGATTCAAGTTTGAATCTTCGGTCATATTTTTATCCATGTAATTATGTCTCATGTGCTTCTCGAATATACTTTTTAGTCGTGAAAGTATTAAAATCTACCGGTTCGGGTATGTTACAAAGCTCGTGATTATTCATGTTCAACAGTTCCTTCCGGGGTTTGTTTCTGCTCATGAAATGATCATTCAAGTTTAAGACAGAGATTCTACTATTGAAGGCAATGGCGATCTTTCTTCTTTGCAGTTCTTCAGTCCTTCCAAATTTATCAACTGTCATTTTTGTTCATTTTTTATCTAATGTATTTTTGGGGTTATTCATTTTATTTTTTATATTATTTTTTATTTACCTCATATTTCTGTGACACCATTTTTGTCTCTCAATGTAGATCATTGGGAATGTCTAAAAAATGATGTCTTGAAGACCACCTGTTAAGAACAAAGAGATGCAAGTTTCCACAAAACACTTATCAGAGGTTGCATACGCTCTCTATTGTTAGAATTCGGCCACGGCCTGCATTCTCAAATTCGCGTTGAGATCTATGTACTTCTTCATCCAAGGCTCCTTGTCGAATCGGATGATGTGATGTATGTCGACTAATTTCTGACTGCAATCTATGTGGAGTTTCAGATTTTCACAGAAGACTATGCATTTATGTTTGTCATTTAAATTTGAAACAAATTTGTCGACTTCGTTCACTTTCAATTGTTCGGGTGCCAACGGATAACTGTTGTGTCGATTGTTTAACACGTTTTGGGATATTCTAGATCTACCCCGAGAAGACAGGGATTGTGTCTCCATTTTCCCATCTCCTCACGTTTCTCAACCAATATGAAATTTCCCGTTGGTAACGGATGACTCATGGCCCAACCATAAATATTATTAGCATCCAGATACGTTATGTATTTAATTTAATCAGTTTTCATGCGTCAAATTCTTTTTCCATGTAGCAATTATTCGCTTTCGAGTATCTGTGAGATATCGTCGACACTTCACCTCTCACACTCTTTTTCGAACAAGAGCAACATGTCCACGTCGGATAATAAATCCAAGTTGGTTTCGGTAGTCTTCAGCAGAGCCTTCCCAAGCCAGATCAGGAGATTGTAAAGCCTCCAGCAGATGTCTCAAAAAAATTCGAGCATGTTTGCCAAGTGAAGGAGTCGGTTTCCTGATACAGATCGTGGTAATCTCTCATGGATCTCATGTCGAATATTTTCCAAACGTTTTGAGTATGCTCGTAGTCGTCATTGGAAATGTCAGCGACGTATAATTGTGAATAAAAATGATCTTTGAAAGGTAGCTTCAACACGTCGAATCTGTGCAAACCACGCATGTAATTAAGAGGATAAACTCCTTTCCTTAATATGCATTCCAATTGGTGTTCGCCTTGAAAGTCTTCGGTTGTAACCGTGAATTTCTCCTCCCTAGAATTGCCATAGTTTCTCAAGACCGGTCGATATAAACTCAAAACTATCTATGAAACGTATTGCTCACTTGATATCAAGTGCTGACATCTCTCTGGCTATTTTGTCTTCTTCTTGTCTACAACTACATTTTGCAAAATATATGTGTTGTTCTTTACTTTCCATAAGGCTTTTTATATATCTTTCACTGACATTCTTCATGAACAGACGATTGTTGTAACCCGACAGATTGTAAAATATCACTGGAAAGAACATAGCACACATCTCGACATTTTAGATTGCAATTACTGTGCGCGACACCTCGAAATTTACCCGCTTAGTGATCCTGACCTCCCACTTTCTTGTATTCGGGTGCTGAATTTTCTGTGAGTGGTTGAAAACAGATGTGACATTCTGTGGCACTCTTGTCTTTCATTTGCTCGTATGTGATGATCATCGGCAGAGCAGTTTTGAATTACTTTTATAACGTTTTGATTTGAGATTCCGTATCTTCCATTAACGTTTGAGCCACATCATCGTCGTCTGATTGTTTCGTGTAGTTTTATGGACCCGAGGAATATCGATCGTCGAAGGGACGTTTTATGTAGAAAGAATATCCAGACGGTGTGTGCTTCTGATATTTTTCTGTGTAAGTCTGACGCTCGTTGGGCTGACACGAACTCATTTTCACCGTAAAATTTTAGAAATCAGCATACCACCATGGCAGACACTCACAGTCTTCTGTTGTGATGTATGAATTTAATATGAGTGTGAGGTGTGGTCATGTCAACGGCAACGCATTGATTTGAGTTGCAATACTTCAGTTCTGACGTTCATGTGATTCTTTGCTATAAAAGGAATTCCGACAGTTGAAACAGAAAAAATATCTCGTTCTGATGTCCGCTAGTCTGTGCCGACAGTAATCGACCCATGCTCTTAATCCAACAGAAATGTTGAGTCATCTTCTGCAATCAATACTAAATTGATGTTTTTTTCGCGATTTTTAAAGAACTTATCCTCAGAGGAAATATGTTTTTTTTCTTCAAATCTTCGCATCCCAAAACGTTCATAGCGATTGTGGGGTTTCGATTTTCGAAATGATTGATGTCGCGTAGCCGGGTCGAAAGATTCATTACTGACCAATCTATATTCTTCGTACTTTGATACTCTATGCAGATTCGTTTCTATAAGATATAAGAGAGACGTGACAGCCCATTTGTAGCACTGACTGCCGCCTTTTATTTTTCACGTTGATCACACCTTTTTGTTTTTTTTACGAAATAAGGCAATTTTATATACGAAGACATTTGCAATGGATCGTACTTGACAATGTGAATCTCTAGATTCAGTACTTCTTGGAATCTCCAATTACTAGCTTCGCTATGATACTGCGCCAAAGATTGTATTATCTTTTCTTTCATGTCAACAAAGATATTGGACATCGAAGAACCTTCGGTCACGGTCTTCATACGAGATTGAAAGCAAGCCACTTTTTCTTCAACTTTGCACATGTTTCAAATTAATCTTCTCCATCCTACAGTTCAATACAATTTTCGTTTGAAACATATGATGATTGCGTCTTCCTATTCCATGTCTTGACAGTCGTGACCGTAGTCCCATCCAAAATCACAAACGGAGTATCCCTCCTTCAACACCCTGGGAATGTTTTCTCTCACGAGATGGGCAAATGTTCGGTAAAATGCATGTTGGAGAAATTCGTGACGCTGTTCTCCTTTTCGTTTTCATTTCAAGTTTGAATCTATTCATTCTTAAAATAAAAAATGAATATAATAATATAATTTTTGTTTGTTTTCCTATTATTGAATAAAACTATTCATTAATAAGTTTCATTTCTTTTTTTCCCTTTAAATGATCTGAGTCGGATATCCTCTATCCACTAATAAATGCAAAATACTTCCTCGATTGTAATTCGTAAGATCTCTCAGCATTTTCCGAAATCGCTCAATTTTGAACTCTAAAGGCCTCGGTTGCCCTCTGGACTCGATCATTTTCTTCCACCAATCTATCACCACGTCCGTGTCAAGCGTTTGCAGCACTGACGCAAAACTCGGGAATATGGTACCTTTGTGTCCTGCAGTGTAACAGGTGTGCGCTTCGATCTAAATCTCTGACAGGCAACCCTGACACCTTTCTCTAATCGCTCTAGGAATGTTCAAATCAGGGAGGTTGACACACGATATCCATGAAAAACATCACACGGAGATCTTTCGTTATATTTCTGCTTTCTCCTTAGGATCTTTGATTTTTAAAAATAACATGCTTTTAATACATACCAGAAAATAAGTGGTCAGACAAAGACAATGTCAGGTACAAAAAGTCCAATGTCTGACTGAGGTTTAAAATTATCAGTCAAAATGTCTGACGCCAAAATTATCAATGATATTCAGTGATCAGAACATCATGCATGCTGGAAATCATATACATAACTTGCAAGCCTAAAATTAATGATTATTATGATTTCTGGTCCTGGCAAGTTGGGAAGTGTAAAGAAAGTGACTGTATAGCTCATCAATATTATCTAAATTATGTCTGAAGGGTAATTCAGTTTCAATTCAGAATGAATCCAACCATACCTTGATTGGCAGGGCTCATTGAGCCCTGCCAAACAAGGTATGGTTGGATGAATTCTGAGCAGTTTTAAGATGAAAGCACATATACATCCAAAACACATTATTTCACATACTCAAATTATATTCTCTCATATGTCAGATATCTTTGTTAAATGACAGACATGATTCATTTGGTGTCTGACCTTTTGTTTGGAAGTTCAATGGAAATTAGTTTCAGGCTTGTTTTAATATGTTAGAAATTTGTCTGCTTTAATTATTAAATATGTTATTTTGATTTGATTTTTTTCCGAGTTTATTTGAAAATATGTGACAGCGACCCTAGAATTATTTTCAAGAAGAAACCCCATCAAAAATAACCTATCTACAGCACGTGGAGAGTGAATTACGACTAAAACACTCGTGGAATGAAGTTTCCGCCCAGACAATAACAGTCGATTCCTGTGGTAATGCACGAAAAGGACAAGCACAGTTTTAGCCAAGGAACCTCCGGGTTCTACCCGGAGCTCACTTTGCTCAAACTTTGCCCGTCGTTCTGATACTTTTTCCCAGACAAGGATTTTTTGTCTGAGTGGCGACACCACCCCACAAGTGTTTTAGTAACAGTGCACTCTCCATGTAAATACACCTTTTTGAAGTAAACATTTCACATCTGAACAGGATTAATAACAGTTTCATTTTTGGGTAGAAATAACGAACACATTTCATATTCAAACACTGTGCTAAAAGGCTTTTCTGTGATCAGATTTGAGTCCATCCTACAAACTGCTTTACAATCACAAGAAACAAATATTTTATTGCTGTGTCTCCTAAGCGCTCTATTATCTCATAAATATTTTTATAATTAATCGATGGATACATCAGGGGGCGCGGTGGCTCAGTTGGCAGAGGTGCAGGCTGCAGGCCGAGAGGTCCTCGGTTCGAATCCCACCTGCGGCAACCGCGTTGTGTCCTTGGGCAAGACACTTCACCCCGATTGCCTACATGGGGGCACGATGACGTTGTGTACTGAGGCGTACTGCACGTCGATGGTGCGCATGTCTTCAACCAATCTAACCCTGCCTGTGCTGCGGTGCAGAGTTCAGAGTTACGATGTTGGAGAGCTGACAGCTGCTCGTCGTTGCTCGGTGGTTCTCTCCGGGTACTCCGGCTTCCTCCACCCGTAAAACTGTCACGGTCACGATTAGCCATTGTGCATAAGTATGTGACATTAAACACCAATAAATAAATAAATAGATGGATACATCCAATATGAGATATAAGTTCTCTTTCAATTTTTCTATCTTTTTAAATTCTAGTGTTTTCCAGCTGAGAAAAATATTCTATTACTTTTTCTATTCAAAACATTCCTGTTTTTATTTAGTGAGATAATTTGCCTTTCATCACGAATACGACTCGAAATAAGAATTTCATTTAAATTTTCCCTCTCTCCGTAAAGACCTAATATTTTATATTCAAGTGTGTTGAAGCTTTCTCTTCAGAGTGTAAAATTGGCTGTGCACGATTAATTTTTTCCATCAAAACATGAATTCATGAAAATAATTGAGTTGGTATTTTGCAGCTTTTAGCCCCGAGAGGATACAGTTAAAACTAGAAGTCCTGTCATAAAATGCGCACAAATAGCACGTTGATATGCACGTTAATGTACGCTTTATAGCCCAAGTAAAGCTATCAAATTCTGTACATATGGCCTGTGTACAAGCAATGTTTCAGCCAATGGACCTCCGGGTAACCCGGAGGTCCATTGGCAGAAACATTGCATGTGTTTGCTATTAGTAACCAAGAGAACCTGCCGTGCTTTGGATGCCATTCGATATGGCAATTGCGCGCAATTCCAACGCGCAATTCAGCCTAGATAAGCGCACTATTCGTGACAGCACTTCTAGTTTTAACTGTACATCAGGAAGTCTAAGGCACGATGTAATTTTTATAGATCTCGGAGCTCACAGCGAATATATATGTTGACGTGATTTCACCGATCAGGAAAAAAATGGGATTTTGACAATTTAACAAATGTCACTCATTACATTAACTCTTTACCCAACGCAGACGATATCAACATTTATTATTTTAAATAACATTTGTTTAAATTTTTTGAAAAAATTTTAACAAAACCATATCGGTTCAATCCTGTTTCTCCCACTTCTAGATTTCCACACCTCGTGATAGATTTCCTGGTTGTCCCGCATTGCTTGAAACAACATGCTATAGTCTTTATCATTATCCGACTGTGGGTGCATCTGAGATGGTGCTCATTTATCAACAGTTAGCACGAGGTAGTTATTAAAAATGAATAATTTTCACTGGTGAAATCTACACAACATTCGGTAAATCGTTTCAACTTTTTAGCAGAGGCACTTGGCATTCAGCAGAAACATTTCATTCATTCAAATGTTTCATTTTTCTGTCATATCCTCAGCATGGCAAGTGCACAGACCCAAACTGTGTTCATTGAGAACAAACATGGTGACCAGAACATTGTGTTTAACAAGTACTTTTATATGGTAAAAAATCGAAGACAAGAAAAAGTATATTGGAGATGTGTTGCAAGAACATGTCCGGCAACATTGCGTACACATAATAAAATAATAGTTGGCTTCAACCATCAACATAACCACAAAGCGAACAACACAGACAACAGTGCGCGAAAGACTCTAAATAATATTAAAAAACGATGTAGGGAAGAATCAACACCCGTACCTCAAGTGTGTAGGCAAGAACTTTGAAAGCTTCGTGCAATTTATTGGAATGGGGACGTTCAAAATTTGGTAAAAACGTACCCACGCTACAGTCGTGTCATAGTGCACTATATTGTCAGCGGTCAAAGCTGATTCCAAAAATACCCAAAACAGCATCAGACATGGGCTTGAACAATGAAAGGACCGAAACATTAACAGGGGAACGATTTCTACTTGTGGATGCTACTGATGACAAGATTTTGATATTTGCGAGAGATGAAAATCTTCAGCAAATAGTAGCTGCGGGCACTGTCTACGGTGATGGAACATTTTATACGTGTCAAGCCTTATTCTCACAGTTGTACACATTGCATGGTTTTGTTGATGGACATATGTATCCACTTGTTTCTATTCATCTTCCTGGAAAAAGTGAGATCATTTACAGAAAGTTTTTTTTCAACTCCTAAAAGAAGCTTGTGTCGCCAGAGAGCTTAACTTTCACCCTTCAGTGATGTTTTTCACTTTGAAACAGCCGTACGAAATGCAGCTAGGTATGAATTCCCTGGTGTGAGCATCAAAAGATGTTTTTGTTCATTATACTCAGTGTCTATGGCACAAGGTACAAAGCACTGGGTTACAAACTGACTATAAATAAGATGAGTAAGTTCGCAGAGCCGCACTTTTTGCGTTAGAGACAGAGGTCACCTAATATGTATTTGTTGAAATTATATACTTTTTAAAAACGTAGGGGGTGTTCAAACTGATGTTGATATTTTCGGAAAATGGTATTGGATACGCATGATTGCACACATCAATATGTTACTGAGTTTAGCGTGGGTCATGAATGTCAACGGCCAACGAAAACTCCGTGCAGGTTTTTCGCACGAGCGCCGCTTTAATGTATATAGGGTACGTTTTGAAATTTTCATTTGTACTGGGCGGGCTTTTTCAGAGGTCTCATTGTTCTTTCTTGGTATAGACTCGTTCATCAATAGTTTCTGGTCGAAACATAACTTTTGAGGTATGCGAAGATTGACACGTGACGAACGTTTACGTGCCGTTGTCATGTTGGAAGCTGGAAACAGATAGACTGCAATGGCTCAATTTCTCAACGTTACTCAATCGGTGATAAGCAGGTTGTGGTCACGCTACCGTCAGACAGGCGATGTTGATGACAGACGTCGGTCAGGTCGTTCAAGGGCGACAACTGCTACCCAGGCACGTTCATCCGAACCACAGCATTACGTAACTCCCATCAAAGTGCCTCAGAAATTGGACAGCAACTGCACCGGGCGATAGATGTTCGAGTCAGTGGTCAGACTCTCTGAAAACGCCTACTCAGCTGGAATTTGTGCGCTCGACGACCTCGAATAATTCCACGTTTGACTGGGCGTGACATCGCAGGGAAGCGTAATTGGTGTGGAGCACGACAGCGCTGATACAGTCGTCAATGGAGCAACGTCGTCATGTTTTCCGATGAATCGAGGTTCACTCTCGACTTCCACGACAGTCGAAACAGAGTGTGGCGGCGGCTGGTCACAGGGCAGTACTACCGTGACAACATATTAGCAGCTCATGTGGTTCCATTAGCGCGACGTCACGGCCGTCGATTCATTTTCCAAGATGACAATGCAAGCGCACACAGGGCCCGAGTCGCTACAGAGTTTTTTTCAGGAGCAGATCATCACTACACTGCCTTGGCCAGCACTAAGTACAGACCTTTCATCAATCGCGCACGTCTTGGATATGCTTGGCGGGCGCCTACGACAGCGCCAACAGCCCCTTAAGAATGTCCAGGAACTCGCCGCTGCACTGCAGGAAGAATGAGATAACACATGTAATGCTGATATTGGACGTTTGGTGAGGAGTATATTCGAACCGAGGAGAATTTACAAGGGACTGAGGTCTTGGACTGAATGTGGTAAATTCTCCGACTGGCCCTCTATGTCTTCTACAGCTCAGTGCGTGAAATGTGTGCTTGTCAGACATCCAACTGTCGCTGAAATCATACACAAGATGTCACAGTGAAATGCCTCAACTGTATTATTGATGAAAATATAAATACATTTCTTCATATATCTCTATCCCACATTTATCAATATCCCCTACTTTTTTGAATAGTATATGAAACATAACCTCGTTCTAAAGGGGAGGGGGGGGGGGGGAGAGGTCACATGATATTGTTTTGTTGAAATGTTTTGAAAAATAATATTTGCATATTACGCGGGCGGATGTGGCGGATGCGTTTTTTAACCCTTTACCCAACGTAACGGCCAAAACCGGCCAGCGCTATTCTCAAAAATCGCCAATTAATTTTCAAAATATTTTCATTTTTTGTCTCAAAAACATAGGTTATGACCCCTCGTTGGAACGAGCTCGTCGAGCTCGTTCCAACGAGGGGTCATAACCTATGTTTTTGAGACAAAAAATGAAAAAATTTAGTTATTCAAGAATTTTTTTGGCAAGTGTCGTCTGCTTTTCATGTTAGGTAAAGGGTTAAACGGTTAACTAGAGAAATAAACAGAAAAGATGAAAAATTGAAACATATTACAGACGTTACAGGTAAAGTATCAAAACATTTTTTAATACTGAAATTTACGTTGCGAGAAGCGGTTTCTGTGAAACTTTCTCCACATATATATATATGTCTCCGTCATAGAGACAAACAGATTAAAAAAACAAGCTGTCACGCGCCGAATCGTTCGCATCGGTCGAAGAGATACTGCAAAACACCGAAGGAAAAAATAAAGGTTTTTGCATTTTCTGACGATTTAGAATTTTCGCATACGAGAGTTCACCACCGAATCGAAGAAATCCGTCGAAGAGATAGAGAGTAATCGCTTGACTGGACTGGTTACGTGAAATAATTCATGAAAGGTGAGGGACGTTGTACAAACACGAGTGCGCGAATGAATTATTACTCGTAACCAGTACAGCCAAGCGATTACTCTGTTTATTACTTTTTATTATTAACGATAATTATGTTATTTAACCCTTTACCTAACGTAAAATAACATTGGCGACAAGATGGAAACGGAATCCCATTTATGGAATCCCTTTTTGGAATCCCATTTGTGGAATCCCTTTTTTGAAAACGCCTATGGCTATGAAATCCCTTTTTTCCGAAATGAGTCGTCGAGTCGTTCGAGGAGTCACTCGACCGAGTAATTGCTCGTTGGCTCATTTGCTCGATGGGATTCGAGTCATTCGAGTAATAGTTGCGAGTCACTCGACATAAGACGAAATCCCACTTATGGAATCCCTTTTTGGAATCCCATTTGTGGAATCCCTTTTTTGAAAACGCCTATGGCTATGGAATCCCTTTTTTCTGAAATGAGTCTAAGAATCGTTCGAGGAGTCACTCGAACGAGCAAATGCTCGTTGGCTCATTTGCTCGATGGGATTCAAGTCGTTCGAGCAATATGCCGAGTCACTCGATCGAGCAATTACTCTAAAGCTCATTTGCTCGATGGGATTCGAGTCATTCGAGCAATGCTTTATCAGTAACAGCTCGATTGCTTATTGGATTTGGGAATGCTTTTTATATACACAAGGGAGATAACTGCATTATGGGAAATCATGCACTGGTAATTATAAGACTTGGAAGAGAGAACCAGAGATAGTTTGGACTGGATAGACTGTTAGTGATAGAGAGACATATGCAATAGGCATTAAAAATGGGATTCTGGGAAAATCAGGCCCTGTACTCCTATTCATTAGAACATACCCCCTGTACCCCTTGGTACTATAGCATAACGTGTTATTTTTATATGCCCAAAATGAGCTTCACATGTCCGTTTGGGTGGTTTGGTGGAGATTTTGGCGGTTTGTAAGGGTGGTCGGGTCTATTTGGGTAATTAGGTATACTCTAGTTCAATCAAACACACCCCAGGGGACCCCTCGGTACTATAGCACTACGTGCTAAGCCGATAAAATGGGAAATCCGTATCAAATAAAGTCAATTATGGTGATTTTGGGTGAATTTTGGTGATTTGGAGGGATTGTCGGGTTGTTTATGGTAATTAGATTTACTCTTCTACGAAGGAACACACCCTCCGAACATGACCCGTCCTATTGCAGAAAAATTGGGTAACATAGCAACCACGTGCTACCATAGAAACCAAGATGGCGGCCTCCAGTATACAAAATGGACGACGGAAACACGTATCACCCTAACAACACGCGCTGCGCATGCGCACTCACACCACGTATCACTATGGAGATGACGTCATAAGATGGCCGCTCACGCGGGTTACCATGACAACCAAACATGGCGCCACTACGTCACGTGACATGACGTCACTTCCGGGGTTCGGCACCGGGGACCGGCCAATGTTCCCTCAAACGTGCGAGACATACTACTATCCTCTTTACACCTACGGCAAGGCGTCTTCGTTTGCGCGCACGGATACATGACACACTTGTTGATTGCATAATTCACTTGTGAAATTATCGTTTATAATCAAACCTGGAAATCCCAGTAAATCACACTTTCGAAAGTAATAGAAACTTAAACATTTTGTTCGCATCACACACTTTAGATTTTTCGCCAAGGTGGATTAATATGTCGCGAGACGACACACGACGGTTCAAAATGTCGATTTTTATAAAAATCTATAGCTTTTCCCGTCTATCCACCATGTCCCGTGAATAGATGCGATGAATTCCCCAACTGGACCAGAACCGGACGATCCCAGAAATTTTCTAAGATTTTTTATATCACCCAATCTCCGAAATTCCATCGACAAGACGGGTCAGATACCTGCAGTCTCTCTGTCGGCAATTCGATTTCCCGTCCGATTTCTGGATCGAAAATGTCGCATGTCGTCTTGCGGCCAACTAGCACACATTTGCGAGAAGTCTCGGGGTGTGCTAGTAACTGAGGATTTTGTACTTAGTCGATTTCGCGAGAAAATAAGCTCGAAAATCTCAAGAAATCTAAATTTCTAGCACAATATTTACTGTGCTACAATCGGCAGTTTCACTCTACCTTCGGTTTCTCACACGGAACCCAAATATGAACTCAGGGACTTGATTTGAACACCCTAGAATATCGCGCCTATGGGGCTGCTACATACAAAATATCAAAACTTCTGTCTGATGGATCTGAAGAAGAATATTGTAAACAAATGTTCTTCACGTTACACTAAGTTACAATTCGGGCTCCCACGGTGAGCCAAAATATGACTCAAGATACTTAATTTGAACAAACTTAAAGTTGATCCCACTAAAGTTGCAGTATCTCAAATATCAAAAGATTTTGACCGGTAGAACTGAAAGCGATTTTTAAATATATATCTTTCTTCATATTGCATTAAGGTAAAATTCGGGTTTCCATAGGGAGCCCAAATATGAACACACTAATTTGATTGGAACAAAAAAATGGAATCTAACGCCTTTACGCATGCTGAATATCAAAAGATTCTGACTGATGAATCTAATGAAGAGGCTTTTTAAAAAATATTCCTCGTATTACATTAAGTTAAAATTTGGGCTCCCATAATCAGTCCTAATATGAGTCCAGTGACTTAATGTCATGCTGATCCCACAAAGATGAGTATACCAAAACATGAGATTTTGAAGACGATTGTTAAATAAAAATTCCTCGTATTGCACCAAATTAAATTATAAACCCAGGAACTAGGTTTGAACAACCTTGAATCTCACCTCACTTAGGATGCTACATCCCCAATATTAAAACTTTATGACTGACGGAAGTAGTATAGCATGTACCCGATCGTGCCTCATTACCCGGACTTTTGCCGGTGCAACTAGTGTTAAATTCCCATAGGAACCGGACTTTTGCCGGTGCAACTTTTGCCGGTGCAAAAGTACGGCCCCTTTCAGCTAGATCCGCCAAGCAGTGTAGTACTGCATATATAGTATGCTATGGCATGTATAGTGATATATGTACGCCTGGGGCTATAGGTATATATTATGGGTAAGTGGTGGAAAGATGATGGGAAAATTGGGTTTTCTTGAAAGTTTTCCCGCGAAACGGTTGACGTTGCTATTGACGTCGTGACGTCATGATACGCGCGCGAAGTCATAGAGATGCTGACCGCTATTATTGTGCAGTATACAATCTGACATAACGTAATTCGGGTCAGGGTATGTCGGGCTTCTCAAATGGGGTGGGGTTATATGGTAGTAGTGGTATATAGCCATGTTGGTATACTATTAGCCCTTGGTCTATTATGCTATAGCTAGGTCAAGCAGTATTGTGGGCATGGGGGTCATGTATGGTCGACCAGTGCTGTATTGCAAGATAGTCCTTGGTGGCTTAAGGTGGACAGTATAGGATGAATGGTCTGTTGGCCTATTACCCCGTTAGTACTATTAACCTAACGAATCCTTTGTATTATCCAATGGCTGGTATTGGTAGTTCGTAATGTTAGGTCAGGCAGTACTATAATCGTTTGTTTAGAAGTGGGGTATAGGATGAATTGTATATACCACTGTAGGCCCATGTTAGTTCTCGGTGTTGTTAACCAACCGATTTCTTTGTATTATCCTATGGCTGGTATTGGTGTCGATTGGTCTACCCTAAATAATTAATATGGACTCTTTCAATTGCTGCAGTTGAACTGAAATAGAACATACCACCAGGGTACAAAGGGTTAAGAATATGGTAAATAGGCTAAACTTCAAAGTGACATGAAACGTCAAAATGGCGTTAAACCGAAAAAGGCAAACAATACCTAACTCTTACTTTTCTGAGCTCTATGGCATACTAAAATGTCAAAAAGTCGGACGCATTTTAATTTTTAGCCCCATGATCCTTCAAAAAGTCAGCCTTGAGTTCGGCCATAACGGTTGGAAATTATTAGTACTGCACAAGATTTTTAAATATGGTTTTTGGCGGAGATTAGATCCACAAAATTTCGAAAGAATAAGCCTCTTAATTAGGTTGAAAATAAAAGGTATAGAAAGCCCTGTAAATCTGATATCTCTGGCACCACGTGCCTTAATTTGAAATGAAAAAATAAAGCTACACAACTGCAAATAACGACTAAATATGTGAGTAGTATGTCATGCACGTTTCAGGGGCAGGTTGGGGGATCTCATCGGGGGATCTCATGTGACGTCATAGTCACGTGACCTAGTGGCGCCATGTTTGGTTGTCATGGTAACCCGCGTGAGCGGCCATGTTGTGACGTCATCTCCATAATGATACGTGGTGTGAGTGCGCATGCGCAGCGCGTGTTGTTAGGGTGATACGAGCTTCCGTCGTCCATTTTGTATACTGGAAGCCGCCATCTTGGTTTCTATGGTAGCACGTGATTGCTATGTTACCTAAGGCCTACAATATTATAGGGGTATGTTCGGTGGGTATGTTCGATTGAATCGGAGTAAATCTGATTACCACAAACAACCCGACAATCCCCCAAATCACTAAAATCCACCCAAAATCACCGAAATTGACTTTATTTCCCCAATTGATCGGCTTAGCACGTAGTGCTATAGTACTAAGGGGGTACCGGGGTGTGTTCCTTTGTAGAAGAGTAATGTTCTGGCTTAGAATTCTCCCAGATTCCCTTTTTGGATCTCTATCCCATGACGTTTTTCCCCTATTAAGAATAGCACGTAGTGCTATAGGACAAATTTACCCAGAATTCTCTGCTTCTATCTATATATGCAATAGTCATCGTCTATCTGACTCTGTTCTTTTGTTCTAGAGTATACTCCGGTAGCGTAGAAGAGCCTATTATTTGGAACAGTATACCTTATTATTACTATATTTAGCTATTCTAGTCTATTCTTGTTAGTTCTGACCCTGTTCCAAATACTCTTGTTATTTCATTTATCTAGATCATTTATATAAATTATAACTAACCAATCAGATTGCTTGATTTCCAATAACCTTTATGCAGAGTTATCTCCCTTCTGTACAACAAAAGCCAATATCATTCCCAAAGCCAATATCATTCCCAAAGCCAATAAGCTATCGAGCAGTTACTGATAAGTCATTGCTCGAGCGACTCGAAGCCCATCGAGCAAATGAGCCTAAGAGCAATTGCTCCATGAGCAATTGCTCGAACGACTCGAAGCTCATCGAGCAAATGAGCTATCGAGTAATTGCTCGTTCGAGTGACTCCTCGAACGACTCTTAGACTCATTTCAGTATTTGAGGATACCTATGGCCCAGGTATTGTATTATTTGAGGATACCTATCGAGGATACCTTTTAGAGGATACTTATCTGAGGATACTATTACCTATACCACAAGGCATACCTATCCCAAATATCCCTTATAAGCCATCGAGCAGTTACTGAAAAGTCATTGCTCGAATGACTCGAAGCTCATCGAGCAAATGAGCCTAAGAGCAATTGCTCCATGAGCAATTGCTCGAACGACTCGAAGCTCATCGAGCAAATGAGCTATCGAGTAATTGCTCGTTCGAGTGACTCCTCGAACGACTCTTAGACTCATTTCAGTATTTGAGGATACCTATGGCCCGGGTATTGTATTATTTGAGGATACCTATCGAGGATACCTTTTAGAGGATACTTATCTGAGGATACTATTACCTATACCACAAGACATACCTATCCGAAATATCCCTTATAAGCCATCGAGCAGTTACTGAAAAGTCATTGCTCGAACGACTCGAATCCCATCGAGCAAATGAGCCAACGAGCAATTGCTCGTTCGAGTGACTCCTTGAACGACTCTTCGACTCATTTCAGTATTTGAGGATACCTATGACATGGCTACGTATCAGTTGAGGATACCTTTTGAGGATACTAAATTGAGGATACCTTTGACCTGGTATTGTTGGAGGATACCTGTTGTAGAAACCTTTCATCTGTGTACTTCTGTTATTCGGCCCCATATCTCATCCATTACTTCCTAGCTATACCTATCTCAGTCTCGACTATAACATTGATCAAGGTTGAATCAGATGTCTCCAGTATACATATAAGGCATTCCGTAATTGAGATTCCTAGCCGAGTCCGTAAAAGTTGGATTCCGTAAGTACATTGATCTCAACACGAATTTGAGAATGCAGGCCGTGACCGAATTCTAGAAAATACAGAGTGTGTGCAACCTCGTGATCAAGTGTTTTGTGGAGACTTGCATCTGTAAGTTCTCAAAAGATGGTCTTCGAGACATCATTTTCTAGACATTCTCAATGATCTACATTCAGAGATAAAAATGGTGTCACAGAAATATAAGGTAAATAAAAAAATAATATAAAAAATAAAATGAATAAACCCCCCCCCCCCCCCCTAAATAGATTAGATAGAAACTGAACAAAAATGACAGTTGATAAATTTGGAAAACTGAAGAAATTGCAAAGAAAGATCGCCATTGCCTTCAATGGCAGAATCTCTGTCTCATACTTGAATGATCAGTTCAAACCTCGGAAGGAACTGTTGAACATGAATAATCACTAGCTTTATAGAACCGGTAGATCTCAGTAATGCCGCGACTAAAAAGTATATTCGAGAAGCGCATGAAAGATAATTACATGGATAAAAACATGACCGATGATCCAAACTTGAATCTCAATGATTAGTGAACGTGACAGATCCCGTCGATTCGAGCAACGCAGTCACAAAAAAATCATGCCGACAATTCGCGCAGACATTTTACTCAACATCTGAGAGAATGCTACGTTCCAAAAATCATGAATTCTGAAGTAGATGCGATTTCGGACAAGATATCAAAGCAAGGAGAACCAGAGAATCCCAGAGATGCCGCCACCAAACAATACGTAGATGTCTTGGAATGAAATGTACTTCTTCATTCAAGGCTCCTTGTCGAATCGGATGATGTGATGTATGTCGACTAATTTCATACTGCAATTTTTGTAGAGTTTTAGATTTTCACAGTTGACTACGCATTTATGTTTGTCCTTTAAATTTGAAACAAATTTGTCGACTTCGTTCACTTTCAATGGTTCAGGCGCCAACGGTTAATTGCTGTGTCGATTGTATAACACATTTTGGGATATTCTAGATCACCCCCAGATGACAGGGATTGTGTCTCCATTTTCCCGTCTCCTCACGTTTCTCAACCAATTTGAAATTTCCCGTTGGTAACGGATGACCCATGACCCAACAATATATATTAATAGCATCCAGATATGTTATGTATTTAATTTAATCAGTTCTCATGCGTCGAATTCTTCTTCCATGTGGCAATTGTTCGCTTTCGCGTGTCTGTGAAATATCGTCGACACTCCACCTCTCACACTCTTTTTTCGAACAAGAGCAACATGTCCACGTCGGATATGAATTCCAAGTTGATTTAGGTGGTCTTCAGCAGAGCATCCCAAGCCAGACCAGGAGATTGTAATGCCTCCAACTTATGTCTCAAAAAATGTCGAGCATGTCTGCCAAGAGAAGGATGTCGGTTTCCAAATACAGATTGTGGTGATCTCTCATGGATTTCATGTCAAATATTTTCCACACGTTTTGAGCATGCGCGTAGTCGTCATTGGAAATGTCAGCGTCGTATAATTTTGAATAAAAATGATCTTTGGAAAGAAGCTTCAACACGTCGAATCTTTGCAAACCATCCATGTAATCAAGAGGAGAAACTCCTTTCCTCAATTTGCATTCGAATTAGTGTTCGCCTTGAACGTCTTCGGTTTACATTATGAATTTCTCCTCCCCAGAATTGTCAAATAGTTTCTCGAGACCGGTCGATATGAACTCAAAACTATCTATGAAACGTATTTCTCTCTTGATATCAAATGCTGACATCTCTCCGGCTATTTTGTCTCCTTCTTGTCTACAACTATACATTTTGCAAAATATATGTGTTGTTCTTTGCTTTTCATGAGGCTTTTTAAATATCTTTCACTGACATTGTTCATGAACAGACGATTGTTGTAACCCGACAGATTGTAAAATATCACTGGAAAGAACATAGCACACATCTCGACATTTTAGATTGCAATTGCTGTGCGCGACATCTCGAAATTTACCCGCTTAGTGATCCTGATCTCCCACTTTCTTGTATTCGGGTGCTGAATTTTCGGTGAGTGGTTGTATACAGATGTGACATTCTGTTGTCTTTCATTTGCTCGTATATGATGACCATCTGCAGAGCAGTTTTGAATTGCTTTTATAACGTTTTGGTTTGAGATTCCAAATCTTCCATTAACGTTTGAGCCACATCATCGTCGCATTCGTGTATTTTTATGGACTTGAGGAATATCGATCGTCGAAAGGACATTTTATGTAGAAAGAATATCCAGACGATGTGTGCTTCTGATATTTTTCTGTGTAACTCTGACGATAGTTGGGCTGACACAAACTCATTTTCACCGTGAAGCTTCGAGATCAGCATACCACCAGGACAGACAATCATAGACTTCTGATGTCATGTATGAATTTAATGTGAGTGTGAGGTTTGGTCATGTCGACGGCAACGCATTGATTTGAGTTGCAATACTTCAGTCCTGACGTTCCTGCGATTCTTTGCTATGAAAGGAATTCCGACAGTTGAAACAGAAAAATATCTCGTTCTGATGTCCGCTAGTCTGTGCCGACAGTAATCGACTCATGCTCTTGATCCAACAGAAATGTTGAGTCATCTTCTGAAATCAATACTAAATTGAAGTTTTTTCGCGATTTTTTAAGAACTTATCCTCAGAGGAAATATGTTTTTTTTTAAATCTTCGTATCCCAAAACGTTCAATCTCTAGATTCAATACTTCTTGGAATCTCCAATTACTACCTTCGTTTTGATACTGCGGCAAAGAGTGCATTATCTTTTCTTTAATTTCAACAAAGATATTGGACATTGAAGAACCTTCGGACACGGTCTTCATACGAGATTGAAAGCAAGCCACTTTTTCTTCAACTTTACACATGTTTCAAATCAGTCTTCCCCATCCTACAATTCAATACAATTTTCGTTTGAAACTAGTTCATACCCTGGACGTCAAACGTTTTGAAAAATCCCTTGATGGCCTTGCCTTGTTCTATGGTAGTGGGCAATAATTGTTTACGTATGACTTTAGATATGATATCTTCTATGGCACCATTCTTACCATTTTTCTGACGGTATGACACACATGATGATAACGTCTCCCTATTCCATATCTTGACAGTCGTGACCGTAATCCCATCCAAAATCACAAACGGAGCATCCCTCCTTCAACACTCTAGGAATATTTTCTATCACGAGATGGGCAAATGTTCGGTAAAATGCATGTTGGAGAAATTCGTGACGCTGTTCTCCTTTTCGTTTTCATTTCATGTATAAATCTATTCATTTTTAAAATAGAAAATTAATACAATAATATAATTTTTGTTTGTTTTCCTATTATTGAATAACACTGTTCACTAATTAGTTTTATTTCTTTTTTCCCTTCAAATGATCTAAGTCGGATATCCTCTATATACTAATAAACGCAAAATACTTCCTCGATCGTAATTCGTGAGATCTCTGAGTATTTTCCGAAATCGCTCAATTTCGAACGCCAAAGGCCTCGGTTACTCTTTAAACTCGATCATTTTCTTCCACCAATCTATCACCACGTCCTTGTCAAGCTTTTGCAGCACTGACGCAAAACACGGGATTATGGTATCTTTGTGTCCTGCAGTGTAACAGGTGTGCGCTTCGATCTCAACCTCTGACAGGCAAACCGAACATCTTTCTCTAATCGCTCTAGGAATGTTCAAATCCGCGAGAATGACACAGGATATCTATGAAAACCCTCACATGTAGATCTTTCTTTATATTTCTGCTTTGTCCTTAGGATGTTTGATCTTTAAAAATAACATGCTTTTAATATGTTAGAGATTTTTCTGCTTTAATTATTAAAAATGTTATTTTGATTTGAATTTTTTCCGTCTTTATTTAAAAATATGTGACAGCGACCCCAGAATTATTTACAAGAAGAAACCCCATCAAAAGATAATCTATCTACAGCACGTGGAGAGTGAGTTACCACTAATACACTCGTGGAATGAAGTTTCCACCCAGACAATAACAGTCGATTCCTGTGGTAATGCATGAAAAGGACAAGCACAGTTTTGGCCAAGGAACCTCCGGGTTCCACCCGGAGTTCACTTTGCTCAAACTTTGCCTGTCGTTCTGACACTTTTTCCCAGACAAGGATTTTTTGTCTGAGTGGCGACACCACCCCACAAGTGTTTTAGTAACAGTGCACTCTCCATGTAAATACACCTTTTTGAAGTAAACATTTCACATCTGAACAGGATTAATAACAGTTTCATTTTTGGGTAGAAATAACGAACACATTTCATATTCAAACACTGTGCTAAAAGGCTTTTCTGTGATCAGATTTGAGTCCATCCTACAAACTACTTTACAATCACAACAAACAAATATTTTATTGCTGTGTCTCCTAAGCGCTCTATTATCTCATAAATATTTTTATAATTAATCGATGGATACATCAGGGGGCGCGGTGGCTCAGTTGGCAGAGGTGCAGGCTGCAGGCCGAGAGGTCCTCGGTTCGAATCCCACCTGCGGCAACCGCGTTGTGTCCTTGGGCAAGACACTTCACCCCGATTGCCTACATGGGGGCACGATGACGTTGTGTACTGAGGCGTACTGCACGTCGATGGTGCGCATGTCTTCAACCAATCTAACCCTGCCTGTGCTGCGGTGCAGAGTTCAGAGTTACGATGTTGGAGAGCTGACAGGTGCTCGTCGTTGCTCGGTGGTTCTCTCCGGGTACTCCGGCTTCCTCCACCCGTAAAACTGTCACGGTCACGATTAGCCATTGTGCATAAGTATGTGACATTAAACACCAATAAATAAATAAATAGATGGATACATCCAATATGAGATATAAGTTCTCTTTCAATTTTTCTATCTTTTTAAATTCTAGTGTTTTCCAGCTGAGAAAAATATTCTATTACTTTTTCTATTCAAAACATTCCTTTTTTTATTTAGTGAGATAATTTGCCTTTCATCACGAATACGACTCGAAATAAGAATTTCATTTAAATTTTCCCTCTCTCCGTAAAGACCTAATATTTTATATTCAAGTGTGTTGAAGCTTTCTCTTCAGAGTGTAAAATTGGCTGTGCACGATTAATTTTTTCCATCAAAACATGAATTCATGAAAATAATTGAGTTGGTATTTTGCAGCTTTTAGCCCCGAGAGGATACAGTTAAAACTAGAAGTCCTGTCATAAAATGCGCACAAATAGCACGTTGATATGCACGTTAATGTACGCTTTATAGCCCAAGTAAAGCTATCAAATTCTGTACATATGACCTGTGCACAAGCAATGTTTCAGCCAATGGACCTCCGGGTAACCCGGAGGTCCATTGGCAGAAATATTGCATGTGTTTGCTATTAGTAACCAAGAGAACCTGCCGTGCTTTGGATGCCATTCGATATGGCAATTACGCGCAATTCCAACGCGCAATTCAGCCTAGATAAGCGCACTATTCGTGACAGCACTTCTAGTTTCAACTGTAAATCAGGAAGTCTAAGGCACGATGTGATTTTTATAGATCTCGGAGCTCACAGCGAATATATATGTTGACGTGATTTCACCGATCAGGAAAAAAATGGGATTTTGACAATTTAACAAATGTCACTCATTACTTTAACTCTTTACCCAACGCAGACGATATCAACATTTATTATTTTAAATAACATTTGTTTAAATTTTTTGAAAAAATTTTAACAAAACCATATCGGTTCAATCCTGTTTCTCCCACTTCTAGATTTTCACACCTCGTGATAGATTTCCTGGTTGTCCCGCATTGCTTGAAACAACATGCTATAGTCTTTATCATTATCCGACTGTGGGTGCATCTGAGATGGTGCTCATTTATCAACAGTTAGCACGGGGTAGTTATTAAAAATGAATAATTTTCACTGGTGAAATCTACACAACATTCGGTAAATCGTTTCAACTTTTTAGTAGAGGCACTTGGCATTCAGCAGAAACTGCACAACTGGAAACAGTAATAATATTGTGGCAAGTTTGATAACTTATCCTGTATAAATACGTCAAAAATGGAATCACAAGATTTTGTTTCTTAACGTTTTTTATTAAAAATTACGAAGTATTTAAAATGACGCGAAAACGTTAAAGGTGGCGATAAATCGAAAAAACAGCTACCTATTATTTTTTGATCTGTACAACAAACCAAAATTTCATAAATATTGGCCGACATCAATGTTTTGGTTACGTCGACGTCAATAACGTCACCCACAAATTCGTCCACAGCTGTTCCGATTTTCCGAGATCGGCCACATATTTTTATATATGGATTTTATTGGAAATGTTAGTTCCAAAATGTGAAAGAGAGAGGCTTGATACAATAAATATTAAAGGATGCAGTAAAAAAGGTTTGACGTGACGTTATTTTTTTATGAAGGTCGAATATTAAAAATCTGATACTGGAATATCCAATGCCGAATCAACATTTACAAATGTGCCTATTTAGTGGCTGTAACTTTAGAAATGTGGACGTGAGTTGCTGATGGAATACAAAAAAAAAAAAAATTAAAAATTAAAAAAATTGGCTTACGATCGCTGGAAGACACCAACTTCATTGGTCCTATAGTACATGCATGCGATCGGAAGAGTAATAACAGCTATGCCATGTATTGATTTTGCTTCCAATGTTTGAAGCTTTAGAAGCTATGAGCATATTAAATGCCAAACATTACCAAAAATGTACCCTTATCTCAGAACAGTCCGTACAGCATGAGCCGCAACAGAAGATACCACGGAAAAGACAGTCTCATCAATAATTTAAATCATGTAGCGTTTTTTTTTTTTGCACTGATATGATTGAACCCTATAAGCGAACTCGGGACATGGTAAGAAAAAAATAAACTCAGAATTCTGACTTTAGAACTCAGAATTCTGAGTTTGTAATATCAGTATTCTGACTTTAGAATTCAGAATTCTGAATTCTGAATTTCGAATCTCAGAATTCTGACTTTCAGAATACTGACTTTAGAACTCAGAATTCCGACTTTAGTACTAAATGTGAGAATTCTGAGTTCATTATTTTTCTTACCATGTCCCGAATACGCTTCGTAAACCGAACTTATAACATTGGAGATACCAAATAAAGAGATGAAAATTATTTGAAAATAGTATTTCGAATATCGGAAATGATGAAATATGACGAATAAATACTATGGACACATTAAAATCATTATTTGTTTATGGTCACCTTCAGCAACTTTGACCATTCTACGTAACAGAAGGGATAAAGTGAATTGTGGCCAATCATTTATACCTATGTTGCCCACTTTAGAGGACCCCCAGACGCTGGTTCCGAGTCATATTTTTCCAGTAAAGAAGAACTCGTTTAACAAACAAAATGAGCACTGCTCCACATAAAAGCATTACATTTGAAACACGAAAGCGAATGAGATGATCTGGTAGCACTCGTCTCCGATAAGAAGGTGAAAAGGATGTGAAAGTTCGACTTCAAACACCGGAGCTATTACGTAAATAACAACCGAGTGACGTCATCATTCGAATTAGTGGTTTGTACCCATTTTGGTCGTTTTAGCTCTGGGACTTCGACTGATCTATTTACAGCTGTTATGCTATTTCTGTACAAGTCAATTCTTCTGGGTAGTAGAGCCTTCATGATTCCTAGTTCCAATAAATCTCTTAGCAGCTATGCACTCCTAGAACATAGCTTTCAGGGGCCTGATGAGCTGTAGGGAGAAGATTGTGGTTTGGGGACTTTTTGTGTACTAAGGACAGTTGTGGTATGATGATTTCTGGAGGCCTCTGGATCTACACTCCAACCACACCAACAAACTAAAACTACAACATTAACCAATAACTACAACAGTAATCAGTACCAGAACTAGTACACTAATCCAATGCACCAACAACTACTATACAGTTAAAACTAAAAGTCCTGTCATGAAATGCGCCCAAATATCCGGAGGTCCATTGGCAGAAACATTGCATGTGTTTGCTATGAGTAACCAGGAGAACCTGCCGTGCTTTGGATGTCACTCGATATGGCAATTGCGCGCAATTCCAACGCGCAATTAAGCCTAGATAAGCGCACTATTCGTGACAGGACTTCTAGTTTTAACTGTAACAATCACTACCATAACTACTACACTAATCCAATGTACCAACAACTACTACACCAATCACTACAACAACTAATACACTAATCCAATGTACCAACAACTACTATACCAGTCACTACTACACTCACTCACTACTACAACTCGTACACTAATCCAATGCACCAACAACTACCATACCAATCACTACAACAACTAATACACTAATTCAATGTACCAACAACTACCATACTAATCACTACAACAACTGGTACACTGATCCAATGTACCAACAACTACTATACCAATTATTACAACAACAAGTACACTAATCCAATGTACCAAGAACTATTATACCAATCACTACCAGAACCAGTACACTAATCCAATGTACCAACAACTACTATAGCAATCAATACACCAACTAGTACACTAATCCAATGAACCAACAACTACTATACCAATCTCTACCACAACCAGTACACTAACCCAACGTGCCAACAACTACTATACCAGTCACCGCCACAACTAGTACACTAATCCAATGCACCAACAACTACTATACCCACAACTGCAACAACTAGTACACAAATCCAATGTACCAACAACTACTATACCAATCACTACCACAACTAGTGTACTAATCCAATGTACCAACAACTACTATACCAATCACTGCAACAACTAGGACACTAATCTAATGTACCAACAACTACCATACCAATCACAACAACAACTAGTGCACTAATGCAATGTACCAACAACTACTATACCAACCACAACAACAACTAGTGCACTAATCCAATGCACCAACAACTACTACACCAATCACTACAACACCTAGTAAACTAATCCAATGCACCAACAACTACTATAACAATCACTACAACACCTAGTAAATTAATCCAATGCACCAACAACTTCTACACCAATCACTACAATAACTAGTACACTAACCCAATGTACCAACAACTAGTATACCAATCATTACAACAACTAGGACATTAATCTAATGTACCAACAACTACTATACAAAGCACTACAACAACTAGAACGTTAATCTAAAGTTCCAACAAATACTATACCAATCACAACAACACATAGTACACTAATCCAAATGTACCAACGACTACTATACCAATCACTACCACAACTAATACACTAATCCAATGCACCACAACTACTATACCAATCACTACCACAACTAGTACACTAATCCAATGTACCAACAACTACTATACAAATCACTACAGCAACCAGCACACTAATCCAATGCACCAACAACTACTATAAAAATCACTACAACAACTAGTACACTAATCCAATGTACCAACAACTATTATACAAATCACTACAATAACTAGTACACTAATCCAATGTACCAACAACTACTATACCAATCACTACCACAACTAGTACACTAATCCAATGCACCAGCAACTGCTATCTATACCAATTACTTCAACAACTAGTACACTAATTTAATGTACCAAAAACCACTATACCGATCAGTACAACAACTAGTACACTAATCCAACATACCAACAACTACTATACCAGTCACTACCACAACTAGTACACTAATCCAATGTACTGACAACTACTAAACTAATCACTACAACAACTGGTACACTAATCCAATGTACCAACGACTACTATTCCAATGAATACCACAACCAGTACACTAATCCAATGTACCAACAACTACTAAACCAATCACTACACTACTAGTACACTAACCAAATGTACCAACAACTACTATACCAATCACTACCACAAGAAGTACACTAATCCAATGTACCAACAACTACTATACCAATCACTACCCCAGTTCGTACACTAATCCAATGTACCAACAACTACTATACCAATCACTACCACAACTAGTACACTAATCCAATGCACCAACAACTACTATACCAATCACTACCACAACTAGTACACTAATCCATTGTACCAACAACTACTATACAATTCACTACAACAACCAGTAAACTAATCCAATGCACCAACAACTACTATACAAATCACTACAACAACTAGTACACTAATCCAATGTACCAACAACTACTATACAAATCACTACAACAACTAGTACCCTAATCCAATGTACCAACAACTACTATACCAATCACTACCACAACTAGTACACTAATCCAATGCACCAGCAACTGTTATACCAATTACTTCAACAACTAGTACACTAATTTAATGTACCAACAGCTGCTATACCAATCACTACCACAACTAGTACACTAATCCAATGCACCGACAACTACTATACCAATCACTACAACAACTAGTACACTAATCCAATGTACCAACAAGTACTATACCAATCACTTCCATAACTCATACACTAATCCAATGTACCAAAACTACTATACCAATCACTACAACAACTAGACACTAATCCAATGTTCCAACAACTACTATACCAATCACTAGCACAAATAGCACACTAATATAATGTACCAAATCAAAATGCACCAAAATGGGGCGAGACAAGCCATACTATGCTACCAATCCAAACAATCCATTGTACCAACAGCTACTATACCAATCACAACAACACCTAGTACACTAATCCAACGTACTAGCAACTGCTATTCCAATTACTACAACAACTAGTACACTAATTTAATGTACCAACAACTGCTATACCAATCACTACCACAACTAGTACACTAATCCAATGCACCGACAACTACTATACCAATCACTACAACAACTAGTACACTAATTCAATGTACCAAGAACTATTATACCAATCACTGCCGCAACTCGTACACTAATTCAATGTACCAACAACTACTATACCAATCACTTCAATAACAAGAACATTAATCCAATGTACCAACAACTAATATACCAATCACCACAACAACTAGTACAGGAATCCAATGTACCAACAAGTACTATACCAATCACTACCACAACTAGTGCACGAATGCAATGTACCAATAACTACTATACCAATCACTACCACAACTAGTAAACGAATCCAATGTACCAACAACCACTATATCAATCCCTACCACAACTAGTACACGAATCCAACGTACCAACAACTACTATACCAATCACTGCCACATCCCACGTACCAGCAACTGCTATACCAATTACTACAACACCTAGTACACTAACCCAATGTACCAACAACTGCTATATCAATCACTACCACAACTAGTACACAAATTCAATGCGCCGACAACTACTGTTCCAATCACTACAACAACAAGTACACTAATTCAATGTACCAAGACCTACTATACCAATCAATGCCACAACTCATACACTAATCCAATGCACCAACAACTACTATACCAATCACTTCAATAACTAGAACACTAATCCGATGTTCCAACAACTACTATACCAATCACTACCACAACTAGTACACTAATCCAATGTACCAAGAACTACTATACCAATCACTACCACAACTAGTTCACGAATCAAAAGCACCAACAAGTACTATACCAGTCACTACCACTACACAAATTCAATGCACCGACAACTACTGTTCCAATCATTACAAAAACTAGTACACTAATTTAATGTACCAAGAACTACTATACCAATCACTGCCACAACTCGTACACTAATCCAATGTAACAACAACTACTATACCAATCACTTCAATAACTAGAACACTAATCCGATGTTCCAACAACTACTATACCAATCACTACCACAACGAGTACACACATCCAATGCACCAACAACTACTATACGAATCACTACAACAACTAGAACACTAATCCAATGTACCAACAACTACAATACCAATCACTACCACAACTAGTCCACAAATCCAATGCAACAACGATGACTATACAATAACTACCACAACAAGTACACGAATCCAACGTACCAGCAACTGCTATACCAATTACTACAACACCTAGTACACTAATCCAATGTACCAACAACTGCTATACCAATCACTACCACAACTAGTACACACATTCAATGCATCGACAACTACTGTTCCAATCACTACAACAACTAGTACACTAATTCAATGTACCAAGAACTACTATACCGATCACTGCCACAACTCGTACACTAATCCAATGTACCAACAACTACTATACCAATCACTTCAATAACTAGAACACTAATCCGATGTTCCAACAACTACTATACCAATCATTACCACAACTAGTACACGAATCCAATGTACCAAGAACTACTATACCAATCACTACCACAACTAGTGCACGAATCAAAAGCACCAACAACTACTATACCAGTCACTACCACAACTAGTACACTAATTCAATGCACCAACAACTACTATACCAATCACTACCACGACAAGTACACGAATCCAACTTACCAGTAACTGCTATTCCAATTACTACAACAACTAGTACACTAATCCAATGTACCAACAACTACTATACCAATCACTACCACAACTAGTACACTAATCCAATGTACCAACAACTACTTTACAAATTACTACAACAACTAGTACACTAATCCAATGTACCAACAACTACTATACCAATCACTACCACAACTAGTACACTAATCCAATGTACCAACAACTACTATACAAATCACTACAACAACTAGTACACTAATCCAATGTACCAACAACTACTATACCAATCACTACCACAACTAGTACACTAATCCAATGTACCAACAACTACTATACCAAACACTACCACAACTAGTACACTAATCCAGTGTACCAACAACTACTATACCAAACACTACCACAACTAGTACACTAATCCAATGTACCAACAACTAATATACTAGTCACTACAACATCTAGACCACTAATTCAGTGTACCAACAACTACTATACCAATCACTACAACAACTAGTACCCTAATCCAGTGTACCAACAACTACTATACAAATCACTACAACACCTAGTCCACTAATCCAGTGTACCAACAACTACTATACCAATCACTACAACAACTGATACACTAATCCAATGTGCGAACAACTACTATACCAATCACTACAACACCTAATACACTGATCCAATCTACCAACAACTACTATACCAATCGCTGCAACAACTAGTGCACTAATCCAAAGTACCAACAACTAGTATACCAATCACTACAACACCTAGTACACTAATCCAATGTACCAACAACTATTATACCAATCGCTGCAACACCTAGTACACTAATCCAATGTACTAACAACTACTATACCAATCACTACAACAACTCGTACACTAATCCAGTGTACTAACAACTACTATACCAATCACTACAACAACTCGTACACTAATCCAATGTAACAACAACTACTATACCAGTCACTACCACAACTAGTATTCTAATCCAATTTGCCAACAACTACTATACCAATCACTACCACAACTAGTATGCTAATTCAATGTACCAAAAGCTACTATACCAATCACTACCACAACTAGTACCCTAATCCAATGTACCAACAACTACTATAACAATCACTACAACAACTAGTACACTAATCCAATGTACCAGCAACTACTATACCAATAACTAGCAAAACTAGTACACTAATCCAATGTACCAACAACTACTATACCAATCACTACCACAACTAGTACCATAATCCAATGTTCCAACAACTACTATACCAATCACTACCACAACTAGTATACTCATCCAATGTACCAACAACTACCATACCAATCACTACCACAACTAGTACTCTAATCCAGTGTACCAGCAACTACTATGCCAATCACTACAACAACTAGTACACTAATCCAATGTACCAACAACTACTATACCAATCAGTACCACAACTAGTACACTAATCCAATGTACCAACAACTACTATACCGATCACTACAACAACTGGTACACTAATCCAATGTACGAACAACTACTATACCAATCACTACCACAACTAGTACACTGATCCAATGTACAACAACTGCTATACCAATCACTACAACAACTAGTACACTAATCCAATGTACCAACAACTACTATACCAATCACTACCACAATTAGTACACTAATCCAATGCACCAACAACTACTATACCAATCAGTACCACAACTAGTACACTAATCCAAAGCACCAACAGCTACTATACCAATCACTACAACAACTAGTACACTAATCCAATGGACCAACAACAACTATACCAACCACTACCACAACTAGTACAAAAATCCAATGTACCAACAACTACAATACCAGTCACTACCAGAAATAGTACACTAATCTAATGTACCATCAACTACTATACCAATCACTACCACAACTAGTACACTAATCCAATGCACCAACAATTACTATACCAATCACTACCACAAATAGTACACTAATACAAAGCTCCACCAACGAGTATACCAATCACTACAACAACTAGTACACTAATCGAATGTTCCAACAACTACTATACCAATCACTACCACAACTAATAAACTGCTACTATACCAATCACTACCACAACTAATACACTGATCCAATGTACCAATGGCGACAGTACCAATTACGACAACAACTAGTACACTAATCCAATGAAACAACCACTACTACTACTATACATTGGGTGAGGATACTAGTTGTGGTAGTGATTGGTATAGTAGTTGTTGGAACATTGGATTATGGTACTAGTTGTGGTAGTGATTGGTATAGTAGTTGTTGGTACATTGGATTAGGGTGCTAGTTGTGCTAGTGATTGGTATAGTAGTTTCTGGTACATTGGATTAGTGTACTAGTTGTTGTAGTGATTGTTATAGTAGTTGTTGGTACATTGGATTAGGGTACTAGTTGTGGTAGTGATTGGTATAGTAGCTTTTGGTACATTGAATTAGCATACTAGTTGTGGTAGTGATTGGTATAGTAGTTGTTGGCAAATTGGATTAGAATACTAGTTGTGGTAGTGACTGGTATAGTAGTTGTTGTTACACTGCCACAGCTAGAACACTAATCCAATGTACCAACAACTACTATTCCAATCACTACCACAACTAGTACACTAATCCAATATACCGACAACTACTATACCAATCACTACCACAACTAGTACACTAATTGAATGTACCAACAACTACTGTACCAATCACTGCCACAACTAGTACACTAATCCAATGTACCAACAACTTCTATACCAATCACTACCGATGACTACCACAACTAGTACGCTCTTCCAATGTAGAAACAACTACTATACCAATCACTACCACAACTAGTACCTTAATCCAATGTACCAACAACCACTATACCAATCACTACAACGACTGGTACACTAATCCAATGTACTAACAACTACTATACCAATCACTACAACAACTCGTACACTAATCCAATGTAACAACAACTACTATACCAGTCACTACCACAACTAGTACTCTAATCCAACGTACCAACAACTTCTATACCAATCACTACAACAACTAGTGCACTAATCCAATGTACCAACAACTAGTATACCAATCACTATAACAATTCGTACACTAATCCAATGTATTAACAACTACTATACCAATCACTACAACAACTCGTACACTAATCCAATGTAACAACAACTACTATACCAGTCACTACCACAACTAGTACTCTAATCCAATGTACCAACAACTACTATACCAAACACTGCAACACCTAGTACACTAATCCAATGTACTAACAACTACTATACCAATCACTACAACAACTCGTACACTAATCCAATGTACTAACAACTACTATACCAATCACTACAACAACTCGTACACTAATCCAATGTACTAACAACTACTATACCAATCACTACAACAACTCGTACACTAATCCAATGTAACAACAACTACTATACCAGTCACTACCACAACTAGTATTCTAATCCAATGTGCCAACAACTACTATACCAGTCACTACCACAACTAGTATTCTAATCCAATGTGCCAACAACTTCTATACCAACCACTACCACAACTAGTATGCTAATTCAATATAACAAAAGCTGCTATACCAATCACTACCACAACTAGTACCCTAATCCAATGTACCAACAACTACTATACCAATCACTGCAACACCTAGTACACTAATCCAATGTACTAACAACTACTATACCAATCACTACAACAACTCGTACACTAATCCAATGTACTAACAACTACTATACCAATCACTACAACAACTCGTACACTAATCCAATGTACTAACAACTACTATACCAATCACTACAACAACGCGTACACTAATCCAATGTACTAACAACTACTATACCAATCACTACAACAACTCGTACACTAATCCAATGTACTAACAACTACTATACCAATCACTACAACAACGCGTACACTAATCCAATGTACTAACAACTACTATACCAATCACTACAACAACTCGTACACTAATCCAATGTACTAACAACTACTATACCAATCACTACAACAACTCGTACACTAATCCAATGTAACAACAACTACTATACCAGTCACTACCACAACTAGTATTCTAATCCAATGTGCCAACAACTACTATACCAATCACTACCACAACTAGTATGCTAATTCAATGTACCAAAAGCTACTATACCAATCACTACCACAACTAGTACCCTAATCCAATGTACCGACAACTACTATAACAATCACTACAACAACTAGTACACTAATCCAATGTACCAGCAACTACTATACCAATCACTAGCACAACTAGCACCCTAATCCAATGTACCAACAACTACTATACCAATCACTACCACAACTAGTACCATAATCCAATGTTCCAACAACTACTATACCAATCACTACCACAACTAGTATACTCACCCAGTGTACCAACAACTACCATACCAATCACTACCACAACTAGTACTCTAATCCAATGTACCAGCAACTACTATGCCAATCAGTACAACAACTAGTACACTAATCCAATGTACCAACAACTACTATACCAATCACTACAACAACTCGTACACTAATCCAATGTACTAACAACTACTATACCAATCACTACAACAACTCGTACACTAATCCAATGTAACAACAACTACTGTACCAATCACTACAACAACTCGTACACTATTCCAATGCATCAACGACGACTATACCAATTACTACTCCAACATCAATAATTGCTACACAATCAGCATGTCCCTAAAATAATACTACATCAAAATGTACTAACTCACTCTTCCACAATCCTGTCGCACACCTCAGAAAAATTAAATTGTAAGGGAATTGCATGAAAACTCCCGGGGTGTTATACTATATGGATCTAATTGGATTAATGGGCGTCCCTAAAACTAAAATGCTCCAAAATGGGGCGAGACCACCCATACTATCCTACCAATCCCGACAACAAGCATAACCCACCGCATACCATTATGTACTACCCATTACAATCCGAGGATAGAAAAAGGCGTAAAGTGAGTAAATAGTACCAAGGGCAAACAGTGCACCAACATGAATGACTAGCACCCATACTACACTATAATACCTGACAACCATACAAACCCGGTAATATCACATGATCTAGTATCGCCTCCCACTGGCTGCAATAATACGGTGGTGGTGTAAAGCATTGGATGGGTTAGTTGTATTAACCCTTTACCCAACGTACCGTCAAAAACCGGCCAGCGCTATTCACAAAAATTACCATCCAATTTCATTATTTGTTTCACTTTTTGTCTCAAAAACATAGCTTATGACCCTTCATTGGGACGAGCTCAAAGTGTCGTCTGCCTTTCGTGTTAGGTAAAGGGTTAAGGGTTAACACTAAAAACAGTAACGTCTTCCAAAACTTGTTGATTTCTATGACAAAAAAGTGAGATTTTTGTATAACAAAACCTGTTGATTTTTACTGCAAATCTGGTAACTCGAATTATGACAAACCCTGGTGATTTCATTATAAAATTGGTACACAATGACCAAACCTGGGGATTTCTATGACAAAAGTGGGCGTGAGATATCCCTCCTCACTTTACGACAAGCATTCCTCGTGGTTCATTTTTGGACTGACAAAACATTCGGTCGTTCTTCTCGTTAATATGACAATACGCAAGGCGTAAGAAGGAACCCCAAAGTATCCAACGTATTGAAATATTTCATTCCGCAACCATTACTCCAAAAACATTCTGGTTTATTCAGTCGAATTCCTGCAATTGTTTAATTTCAGCCAAACAAGAATACGTTTCACAGTACTAAATATTTTCCCATAGGCGACCATTATAACGTTGAGGCGAAAAAAAATATGGTCGCATCATTTTAAATTTAGCATTCAAATATTTTTTGTCAACTATAGCCCTTCAGACAACCTTTTAATGATTTTTAAACAGGGGTCATGCAACAAATAAAAGAAAAACTAACAGAAAGGGAAGTGCTGGTCACATGTTCATATTTCTCAGGGAATTCCCAAACAAAACACACCAATAGTCAAACAAATTTTTACGTTCTAAAAGTCCTCAAATCATCCTCTTTATTCATCTGGAACATTCAAAAGTAATGCAAAATGTCAGTAGACTTCTTCAAATGTTTATTGAAACAATATATTTCCCCAAGACTGCTTAGTTTTGGGAATTACATAATTTCCGAGCGCAACTTTTCGAGGCATGTAAATCTAATTAAAATATTTACAACAGTTATACCTATGAGCAAACCCAACCCTACCAAAGTTACAGTTACCTCTTTCATGTGATGAAAGAGTCATTTCTGCAATAGAATTCAACTTTTGCCTTCTGTCTAGTCCAAAGCATGGGAAATTTGTTCTTTTGAAGAGAACTGTCCAATCTGTGTCAAATAGGCTTAAAAACTCTTATTGCCTCCGACAGAATTTCTACTCTGTTACCCAATAAGTTGAGAGGGATAAGAATTCACAGTTTTCTTTGAAACTACCCAAATCCCAAAATAAAACTAAAATCTGCATCAGCACACAAAACCTTTTCACAAAATCTGTTTTAATTAATCATACAGCAAGATAAATAGGGCCCCACCACCATGAAACAATATGTCAATTTTGTTTCAAAATTGGGGTTGTGCAGGGCTTATAGTTCCTCTAAATTTGGGAGAATCCATTTGGATTCTTGCGGAAATCGTTTCGAGAATTCAGACCTGCTATGGGCCAGGATCCTATTAGGTCAGTATGATTGAACCCCTGTTGCATACTGATAATACATGTTAACCCTTTACCCAATACACCCTTTTTAATTTTTACAACACCAACTACTGATTTTTACCCCCCCCCCCCTCCCCCCTGGGCCCTTAATCGCTCACCTGACGAGGTGGTTCAGAGAAGTATTTTGGGTCAGATTCAGTTAGTCAAGGTTCATGGACACTACATAGGAATAATGTTATGAAATTATTCATAATTCTATTGTCCATGTTAGATGATTATTAGCATTGGTCTTCTTGATTGCTTCCAATTCTGACAGCTGTAGACAAGTACTGCCAAACTTCCAAGGGTTGTTGTGTCACTGCACTTTGAAAGGCAAATTTTATGGAAAAGCTCTAAGGAATGGATTTGAACATTTATGAACAACCTCGAACCTAACCCACCCCTGCCCAAATATTAAGCCACAGACCTGAAATGAACAAACTCAAATCTGCACCACCCCCCCCCCCCCCCCCCCCACTTCCTGCGATACCAAATATAAAAGGGTTCTGACTGGCAGGAACCAAACTGGAAAAAATTTACATCTGACCTCCCCAGAGATGTTGTACACCAAATATTAAAGCATTAAACTAGTGGGTTGGAAGAAAAAGATTTTTAAAGAAATTTTCTCATGTTGCTTTGAGTTAAATTTTTGCACTCCCATAGTGAGCCCATATATTAACCCATAGATTTGGCTTGAACAAACATGAATCTGACCCCCTTAGAGATGCTGTAAGCCAAATACGAAAGGATTCTGACTGGTGGATCTGAAAAAAAACGAGTTTTAAAGAAATTTCCTCATACTGCACTGAGTTAAACTTTGGGCTTCAATAGATAGACCAAATATTAACCCAGAGACCCGATTCAAACAAACTTCAATCTACCCTCCCCCTGCCCCCCCCCCCTGCCCCCCACCCCACTAGAAATGTTGCATTCCAAATATGAAAGCATTCTGACTGGTGGATCTGAAGGAGGTTTTCAAAGAAATTTCCTCATGTTGCACTGTTGATATTTGGGTGCCCATAGGGAGCCCAAATATCAACTCAGGGACTTGATTTGAACAAACCTGAACCTATCCCTCCCACTCCTAGAGATGCTGTATACCAAGTATCAAAAGATTCTTATACATGGTTCTGGAGAAGATTTTTTTTTCAATTTTGGAAAACAATTTATGCATGCTATCAGAGAAATGATTGGGGCCCCCTGTGGTTGTTGCAACGTTATTTGAACAAACTGGAATTCATATATGATAAGGAACATGAATATCAAATTTGGTTCAATTTGGCTCAGTTGTTTATGAGGAGAGGTTAGTAATGTAAAAATCACGCCGGACAGGATGGACTGATGGTGGACAGACAGAAAGTCATCATTTAAGCGCCCCCTGACTTACAGTCAGGTGAGCTAAAAATAAACAATATTCATCAAGTGTAATAATTATGGATGTTACTAGAACTGGCTGATGAGAGCCGGTTCCAATGACAGCCATATTTGCACAAATTTTATTGCCAGTGTCACAATATTTCAGGTCATGTTAGTGTTGTATTGGTTAATTTGCTGCCTTTGTGTTAGGTAAAGGGTTAAACTGACTCAGTTCTTTTCATGTGAATCCTAGCAGCAATGTTACGAGAAGCTACATGGTTTCTCACTGGTTTTGTTGCACGGATCTCTACAGGAATCGATTCTCAGATTCTTATAAGCCCTGGCTGAGGCTATATAATCCACCAATATCAATAGAAAGTGCCATTTTATCTCAACAAATGATGTCAAATATTCTTTTACCTAGTGATGAGGTAAATTATAGCCCTGGATGTACCCCCCCCCCACCCTCCCGCCCCAAGCTCTCAGTATGCATGTTTTCCTAAAACAAGAGACCACAGGGGGCCTGAGGGCGCCCACCTGTACATGGTAACCTAAATATCAACCCAGAGAATTGATTTCAACAAGTTGCATCTACTCCTAAGAAAAGCTTATACCAAATATCCAAAGATTCTGACAAGTGGATCTAAAAAACATGATTTTTAAAGAATATTCCTCATATTGAACCGAGTTATAATTTGGGCTCCCACAGGGAGCCAATATATGAACCCAGGGACTTGGCTTTAACAAGCTTGAATCTCACCCCCCTAAGGACGCCGCACACCAAATATCAAAACATTTCAACTGCTGGATCGGAAGAAGAAGATTTTTAAAGAAAATTCCTCATTTTGAACTAAGTTACAATTTGAGCTCCCACAGTGAGCCCAAACATGGACCCAGGGATATGGCTTGAATAAACTTGAATCTAGCCTCCTAAGGATGCTGCATAAAAAATATCAAAAGCATTCATCTTCTGGACCTGAAGAACATTTTTTTTAAATTCCTCATTTCGAACTAAGTTACAATTCAAGCTACCACAGTGAGCCCAAATATGGACCTAGGGACATGGCTTTAACAAACTTGAATCTCACCCCCCTAAGGATGCCGCACACCAAATATCAAAACATTCCAACTGCTGGATCTGAAGAAGAAGATTTTTAAAGAAAATTCCTCATTTTGAACTAAGTTACAATTCGAGCTCCCACAGTGAGCCTAAACATGGACCTAGGGACACGACTTGAACAAACTTGAATCTTGCCTCCTAAGGATGCTGCATAAAAAATATCAAAAGCATTCATCTGCTGGATCTGAAGAAGATTTTTTAAGAAAATTCCTCATTTCGAACTAAGTTACAATTCAAGCTCCCACAGTGAGTCCAAATATGGACCTAGGGACATGGCTTGAACAAACTTGAATCTCACCCCCCTAAGAATGCAGCATACCAAATATTAAAACATTCTGACTGCTGGATCTGAAGACGAAGATTTTTAAAGAAAATTCCTCATTTTGAACTACATGTAAGTTATCATTCGGGCTCCCACAGTGAGCCCAAATATGGACCTAGGGACATAGCTTGAACAAACTTGAATCTCACCCCCCTAAGGATGCTGCATACCAAATATCGAAACTTTCCGACTGCTGGATCTGAAGAAGATTTTTAAAGAAAATTCCTCATTTTGAACTAAGTTATAATTCGGGTTACCACAGTGAGCCCAAATATGAACCCAGGGACTTGGCTTGTACAACTTGAATCTCACCCCCTAAGCATGCTGCATACCCAATATCAAAAGATTCTGCTGCTGGATCCTGAGAAGAAGATTTTCAAAGAAATTTGCCTGAAATGCACTAAGTTCAAATTTGTGCTCCTATACTGAGCCCAAATATGAACCCAGGGGGCTGAATTGAACAAACTTGAATAAGATCCACCCCACAATGTTGCATATCAAATATCAAAAGATTCTGCCTGCTGGATCTGGAGAAGAAGATTTTTTAAGAAATTTGCCTGAAGTGCACTAAGTTCAAATTCGGGCTTCTATAGTGAGCTCAAATATGAATCCAGGGGGCTGATTTGAACAAACTTGAATCAGATCCACCCCACAATGTCGCATACCAAATATCAAAAGATTCTGCCTGCTGGATCTGGAGAAGAATATTTTTAAAGAAATTTGCCTGAAATGCTTCTATAGTGAGCCCAAATATGAATCCAGGGGGCCGATTTGAACAAACTTGAATCAGATCCACCCCACAATGTTGCATACCAAATATCAGAAGATTCTGCCAGCTGAATCTGGTGAAGAAATTTTTTTAAGAAATTTGCCTGAAATGCACTAAGTTTGAATTCGGGCTCCTATTCTGAGCCCAAATATAAACCCGGGGGGGGGGGGCGGATTTGAACAAACTCGAATCAGATCCACCCTACAATGTTGCATACCATATATTGAAAGATTCTGCCTGCTGGATCTAGAGAAGAAGATTTTTTAATGTTTTTCCCATTGCCTACAGTGTTAAAAAGTGTTTTCAAAGTCCCGAAACTGTACCCTATGATAAAACCGATGGCAATTTTTTGGACCAATCCTCTCTGTTGGTCATAAGGAAGCTTCACACCAAATAAAAATTCTCAGTGCCGTGGAGTTTTGGAGATATGGCGTTTTACCTTTTTCGAATTTTAGCTCCTGTGGTTTCCATGGGGCTACAGAAAAAGAAAATTTGGCATAAATTAGGTACTTATGACCCAATAAGCCCTCACATAAAATTTGATTCAAATCAGCCACTCAGTTCGGAAAATAGAAATTTTGGGCAGGGCCAAAAATTTGGCCCCTCCCATAACGACGCCAAATATAGCCCTTCAAACTTCGCTTAAGGAAATCCAAGTCTACACCTTAAAAGGAAGCTGCATACCATATATCAAGTCTCTGCTACTGCTGGTTGATGAGAAGATTTTGGTGTCCCTTGGGGGCATGGCACCACCCAGGAGAAGGGGGCAACTTCATTTGAACAAATCTAAATTGGCATTAGGCAATAAACATTTACCCAACATTTGAATAATGTAAAGTTAACGCCGGACGGACGGCGGACAGAATGTGATCAGTAAAGCTCCCACTGAGCTTTGCTCAGGTGAGCTAAAAACCTTTATTAATTTATAAATAAATTGATGGTGACATGAATTTCCCATTATTTTTTAATCACATTCTTGCTTCTGAACACATTTCACATTGTGTTTGATATTCTGCAATCTTTGTAAGAAAAAGCCTAAGTTTTCTCAGTTAAGGCACCTCGAGTCATAAAACAGTGATTGTTTCCAACAGAATGACCAGTACCTGCTACTGTGGTGTCTCATGACACTGTTAAAATTCCTAAAATCATCAAATATTGATTCATTAGTGCTGTGCTTGTGCTGCAAATATCCACAAGTGCACTTTCACTATTTTGGTTTTAATCCCCACAGGCATGCATTCTGTCAAAAGGAGTGAAATTGTAGAAAATATGTTCACAAAGAGGACAAGTTACAGTACAGTCGCCGTGGACGGGTTGTAATACACGCGTGGGCAGTGATGTCCACTCATGCATTTACCAGTCAATAAAAATCATCATCTACAAAATTTTAATTGATGAAGCATCGGTTTGTACCTGGTGCTTCATTATTTAAATTTTTGATGATTATACCTATAGTTAGTGTTTGGCATCAAATATTATTGTATGAATTTGTATCCGTGGAAATATTGCCCATCCATGGGAGGTGAGCAGTACACTGCCACTGTACTGTATTTGTTTCAAGTATATAATATACTCTTTGGCTGGGTCCAAAGTACTCAGTACTCGTAGTACTCGAGTACCACTCTTTTGATAAAATACTCAATACTTGCCAGCCCAGATTTTTGTATGTGTGTGTGTGTGTGTGTGTGTTTGTGTGTGTGTGTGTGGGGGGGGGGGGGGAGGTTGGAAGGTGAAAGATAGCTGCAAATTATTTAAAATGTTGACCCAGGCAAATGAAAAGCAAAGAAACATTTCATCTGAAGGACAGACAGACAGACATGCAGTAACAAATTTGGGAAGCCTAAATAAAAGTAGTGACTAACTTAAAATGAAAAATATAGATAGAAGAGCCAGGGCAATGTTGTCAAACAGAAAACAAACAAGAGCCCCAGAGGGCCTGATGGCATTCACCTGACATGGTAGCCTAAATATCAACCCAGGGAATTTATTTGAACATTTAGTTGCATCTGTCCCTCATAAGAAAAGCTTATACAAAAAATCCAAAGATTCTGACCGGTGGATCTCAAAAAAAAAAGGATTTTTAAAGAATATTCCTCATATTGAACTAAGTTATAATTCAGGCTCCCACAGAGAGCTCAAATATGAACCCAAGGACTTAACTTGAACAAATTTGAATCTCACATCCCTAAGGATGCTTCTATATACTAATATCAAAAGATTCTGACTACTGGATGTTAAAGAATATTCCTCTTATTGAACTAAGTTGTAATTTGGACTCCCACAGGGAGCCCAAATATGAACCCGGGGACTTGGCTCAAACAAACTTGAATCTCACCCCTCTAAGGATGCAGCATCCCAAATATCAAAATATTCTGAAGAGTGGATCAGAAGAAGATTTTTTAAAAATATTCCTCATATTGCACTAATCTAATCATAGAGAGCCCAAATATGGACCCAGGGATTTGATTTCAACAAACATGTGAATAAATCTTCCAAAGATGTTATATGCAAAATATGAAAGCCCTTGGAGCAGTGGTATGGAAGAAGAAGATTCTTTAATGTTTTTTCCCATTACTAAAATGATGACTCCGCATAAGTCCTGGAAAACTTCTCTATGATAAAGCTGATGGCAATTTTTTTTGACCATTCTTTTCGGCTGTTCGTAAGGAAGCGTCACACAAAATAAAAATTCCCAGTGCCATGTAGTTTTGAAGATATGGGCGTTTTAAACTTTTTCTATATTTAGATCCTGCAGTTCCCACAGGGCCACAGGAAAATGTTTTGGCATAAAATAGGTACTTACGACCCAATAAGCCCATCATATCAAATTTGCTTCAAATCAGCCTCTCAATTTGGAAAATAGAAATTTTTGTACAATTCGGGCTCCTACAGGAAGACCAAATATGAACCCAGGGACTTGGCTGTAACAAACTTATATCTCACCTCCCTAAGGATACTGTATATATCAAAACATTCTGACTGCTGAATGTGAAGAATACTTTTGAAGAATATTCCTCATTTTGAACTAAGTTATAATTCAGGCTCCCCCAGTGAGCCCAAATATGAACCCAGGGACTTGGCGTAAACAAACTTGAATCTCCCACAGTGAGCCCAAATATGAACCCAGGGACTTGGCGTAAACAAACTTGAATCCCACACTGGCTCACACCGATTAATCGACTAACCAATGATCAATATCTTGATTGATAAAAAAAGTAATTGATCGGTTAACCGTTACTTTTGAAGTACGGTACTATATGGCAGGGTATTTGATGGCTGGATTCACATCGCAAAATGCTATACAAAAATGTCCAATTGCTAACCATTTTTCTTTCATATTGGGTAAGCTTATATTCACTATTTATCATCACTTTTTGAAACCAAGATGGAAACTGTTAATCAAATTTTTAAAAACAAAAAATACCCTGTATGGGTTAACTATGGAACAAACTTGCTCCAAAAGAGGCAAACATTGTCACACTGGCTCACATCAATTGCACGAGATAGAGAAATGCATGCCAGTTACGTGCCAAGATACTTGTTCACTTGCATGATCATTATACTTTATCAGTAGCTGAAAACGGTCATTCTCAACCCTTCACCAAATACAGGTAGCAGACGATACTTGCAAAAGAAATTCTAAAGATTTTCAATGTTTGTCTCAAAAACATAGCTTATGCCCCCCCCCCCCTATTGGAACAAGCTCAATGAGCTTGTTCCAATGAGGGGTCATAAGCTATGTTTTGAGACAAAAATTGAAAATATAATAAAATTTGAATGGACATGTTTGTATATGGCGCTGCCCGGTTTTGACCATTATGCTGAGTAAAGTTTTAATTATATAAATGGTCAACGGTACAGCAATTATTCAGCTACCTATTGGGGCAAGTGATTAATCGGTTAGCCAAGGTTAACCCATGCGATTAATCAATGACGAAAACCCTTTAATCGTTTCAGCTCTAAAATTAATTTAATTTTATTAAATTTTATCTGATGAAAAAATGCTTATAATTTTGGGGAAATGGTAAATATGGATCTTCTTAAGCATTTGCAAGAACATCAGAGGAATGAAATCACCGTTCTCGCAATTTACAAAACCCTGGTGAGCCAAAATATAGGCTTGGCTTGAAGAAACTTAAATCTCACCCGTCTAATGATGGTGCATAGCAAATACCAAAAGATTCTGATTGGTGGGTCTGAAGAAAAAGATTTTTAAAGAATATTCCTCATACTGCACTAATTTCAACATTTGGACTCCCATAGAGGCCAAATATGGACCCAGGGATTTGATTTCAATAAACGTGCAAAAAAATCTTGCAAAGATGGTATATGTGAAATCTGAAAGGTTTTGGAGGAGTGAATTGGGTGAAGAAGAGTCTTAAATGCTTTCTTCATTACCCACAGTGTTACAGAACGCTGACTAAGCATTTTTTCAAAGTCACGAATAAGTACCCCATTACTGACCTGACAGAAATTTGCTTAGACCATTCCATTCTGTTGGTCCCAAGGAAGCTTCACACCAAATAAGAATTCTCAGTGCCATGTAGTTTTGGAGATATGTGCGTTTTGAATTTTGTTCTATTTTTAGCTCCTGCGGTTCCCATGGGGGGATGGGAAAATATTTTGGGGCATAAATTAATTACTTATGATCAAATAAAACCAAATATTAAATTTGGTTCAAATCAGCCTCTTGGTTCGAAAAACAGAAATTTTGGGCGGGGCAAAAATACATGCCCTCCAATAATGAAGGCAAATAAAGACCCACAAACTTCTCTTGAACAAAACTGAGTCTACACCTCAAAAGGAAGCAGCACACCACATATCGAATCTCTGCTACTCCTGGTTCACAAGAAGATTTTTTTAAGATTTAGGCAAAATTTTGGGGCATGGCCCTACTGGGGGCAGGGCAACTTGATTTAAGCAAAATCAAAATGCAATGTCATAACAAACAAGCATCTCACATTTCACTTAAATGATTAATCAGTTCAGCAGTTTTATAGGAGAAGACGCAAACACCATGTTCACGGACGAAAGACGGCAAGTGATCACTACACCTCACCCTGACTGAACGTCAGGTGAGCTAAAAACTCAGTGGACCATGAGTGCTGCAGTTGGGAGAGATGCTTGGTTCAAGGAGAGAAGAAACTTGTAGCTGCTGGCTTTCGAAATTGTTGTTAAAACCCAATAAATAAATAAATAAAGAAGAGGCCCCACAGGGCCTGAAGCGCTCACCTTGAACAGAACACGATATAAACAGAGAACAGAACACGATATAAGAGTCCAAGAATGAATCTACATTAAGCAATCCATCACCATAGGATACACTGCAAATCTTTGAGCCCCTCAGGAGTGACAAAAACAGTCCAAGCATCATGCCTTTTCTTTAGTTGATTATGATGTAAAATGTGGAGCTCCCCTCTCAAGCACCTTATACAACCCATGTAGATTACTCTTCACCTCTTGAGGGTACTGAATAAAAAATGTCTAATTCTTCAGCTACTTGGCCAATTCCGGCTCCCATAGGGAGCTCAGATATCAACCCACGCACTCGATTTGAACAAAGTTGAATCTGATCTCCTTAGAGATGCTGTATACCAAATATGAAAGCATTCTGACTGGTGGATCTGAAGAACAAAATTTTAAAGAAATTTCCTCATATTGCACAAAGTTAAAATTTGGGCTACCATAGTGAGCCCAAACTTTAACCTACAGACCCGATTTGAACAAACATTAATCTCACCCCCACCCCTCCCCCCTTAGAGATGTTGTATACCAAATACGAAAGCATTCTGACTGGTGGATCTGAAGAAGAAGATTTTTAAAAAAAACTTCCCCATACAGACCTAAGTTAAATTTGGGCTACCAAAGGAAGCCCAAATATTAACATAGGGACTTGGTTTGAACAATCTTGAATCTGACCATCATAACAATGAGGGTACCAAACATTAAAAAATTCTGACTAGGGCTGTCACGATTTTTTAATTTAGGAATCGATTAATCGTCGCAAACAATCGACGATTAATCGTACCTAAATGACCCCCCCCCCTCCTCTCCCTCTCTTTGAAGTCGATAAAAATGAAGTTCAAGTCAGTTGACCTACCTCAAGGAAACAACGAAGACGATCCTTTTTAGGTGCATTCAAAGCTTTGATGTTCTGAACTTTTGAACCGTCATGGCAGTTCCTAGCGGTTGGCAGGGACTTCCTGCCAACCGCCTACTCTATCACATCGACTATTCGCGTGTTCATCTCCGCTATTGTGCCATCTTCTCCTAAGTTACACTCAAACAACATACATAGCTAGACACGAAGAGTAACATGGGCGTATCCGTTTGACCGGGTGTGTGACCTTGACCATCAAACCGGAAACCTTGAACCTGTGTATCGGCTCCTGCTGGGCGATTGTCCTGAAACTTGGTGTGTGGATCGGGCGCCCAACAATTTCGCCACACCCGATGCCCGTCATGTGTGACCTTCATATTCAAACCGTTGACCTTGAACCTGTATCTCGTTCATGCTGGGCCGATTTTCGTGAAACTTGGTATGTGGGAGTAGTTCAGGACGCTCATTATATATATATATATAGAGAGAGAGAGAGAGAGAGAGAGAGAGAGAGAGAGAGAGAGAGAGAGAGAGAGAGAGAGAGAGAGAGAGAGAGAGAGAGAGAGAGAGAGAGAGAGAGAGAGAGAGAGAGCCCCGAACTACCCCCACATACCAAGTTTCACGCAAATCGGCCCAACATGAGCCGAGATACAGGTTCAAGGTCAACGATGTGAATATCAATCAAGGTCACACATGACGGGCATCGGGTGTGGCAAAATTGTTGGGCGCCCGAACCACACACCCAGTTTTATAAAAATTGGCCCATACACAGGTTCAAGGTCACCGGATTGTTGGTCAAGGTCACACCTCACGGTCAAACGGATATGCCCATGTTACACCTGGTGTTTAGCTACCTATGTTGTTTGAGTGTAGCCTAGGAGAAGATGGCACAATAGCGGGGATGAACACGTGAATAGATGTGATAGAGTATGCGGTTGGCAGGAAGTTCCTGCCAACCGCCAGGAACTGTCAGAAAATGTAGGTGGTTTAAGTGGTAGTCCCCACAGCTCAGAAAATGCTGTGGAATGCTTTTCCAATCAACATAATCTCAAGAACCACCACAACTACTCTCTATTATAGATCTGCATTCGTCCTGTGCATACTATGAGTGATGCCACACCACTGGTGAAATTTATTTGAGAATGCAATCCCCTGAGCTCAATACAAAGAGGCTGCTTTGTACAACCAAGTGATGTGCACATTAACTCGACTCAGTTGCTGGTCACAGCCACAGGTGAACATGACATACTCTTAACCAATCCTCTCGCAAAGGTGGCCTGCGTGGATGATAGCAGTCTACAAGGCGTTTAACTTGCTTCGGTTCATATCAATTGAGGGTGTTCAATCTGTGGTGTGTTGAGGTTTTAGAAAAATAACACTGAGAGGAGTTGAAACCATTTCACTCAGGGCTGTCACTATTGAAACTGATACAATTGTTATTGAAAATGTAAGGTCTTTCTTGCATGTGCGAAGTGCAAACTATTTGACTGGAAATCATTTGATAATATTACTTGACACATGTGATCACAGGACCGGGAATATGATGTGGTCGTTATTAAGTGTGGTCCTGGGCTCGGGTTCATTGGTTTCAAGGTGCGGAGGGTGCGACATGAACTTATAGTAGTGCAGTACAGGGAAATTACTAATTTGTTTAGGTAGTGAAAATTGGAGCGACAGAGGATAGATTGTACGCTTAATTTGGAGCAAAGTAGCCAAATCCAAATTCCATCGAGCTATAGGATATCCCCCATTCCAATACCAGTACACTCACCATATCGCCTCCCGATATTCCTCTGCGCCGGTTGACTCAACGTCTTGCTTCTGTTCGATCTTTTCCTTGTATCCCACACTATACGCCCCCCCCCCACTATCCGGTTATTGTGCACCCAAACCCCACTGCACCCCACTACACCCTCTGCCTCAGCAACTTTGGCCAGAGTTGCTTGCACTTATTAACAGTATAGGAACCTGCTACCCGTATTGCTTTTATGCAAGTGAACAGCCGGTCGAATATGATGATTGCAGTTATAAATGACCATCCTGGAATCAAAATTATTGAATGTCTTGTAAGGTAGACCTATATGATTGTGGCAGGGCAGTAGAGGCTATCGAGGAAGTCGTTTGCGTGGGTGGTACAAATGGAAGAGGGATAATGCCTGTCACTCATAGCAGAGTATACCCGCCCCAGGTCCCGGAATACTCTCTGTCGTAATCCCAACACACCCACACATGTTGGCTGTGTACGGCATAGGGGCCATTGGCAGCATTGATGAAGGCGCATGATGTGTCATAAGTAGCCGAACGCACTGCTGGAGTAAAGAGAAAAAACAAAAATCAAGCTTAGAATTTTATTACATTACGGGCCTGGAAAAGTGTAATTTGTATCTAATTTTTTAAAAATTTTATTACATTATGGGTACCTAACATTTATTACACGTTATTACATTTATTACATTATGGGTCGTTTTTTATTACATTATGGGTTCGTATTACATTATGGGTCGTTTTTGTATTACATTATGGGTAGGTATTACATTATGGGCATTTATTACATTACGGGTCGTAACAATCGATGTTCTTAACTCTTTACCTTTAGAAACAATAGTTTTTTCATCAAATTTTCTATTAATTATTAAATGTCTAGAACGGGATACAATTTACCGATTATTCGACAACGAAAAATACTAATCGATTTCGCCTTGACCGATCAATAGTCGATTAATAGATTAATCGTGACAGCCCTAATTCTGACTCGTGGTTCTGAAGAAGATTTTTAAAGAAAATTCCCCATAAAATTTGGGCTCCTGCATTGAGTCCAAATATGAACGAATGGGCTTCATTTTAACAAACTTGTATCTGACCCCTCTATGGATGCTGTATACCAAATATCAAAAGATTCTGAACATTGGTTCTTGAGAAAAGATTTTCTAAAATGTTTGCAAAAATGCTGCACCAACATTATTCTGATGCCCTCTGCAGAACTCTCTAACAACAACAGAGGGCATTTTTTTTTACCATTCAATTCTACTGGTTCTAAAGATGCTTCATACCACATAACAGTTCTCTGTTCCAAGTGGTTTGGGAAACATGGGAGTTTGAAAACATTTCTATTTTTTGCTCCCGGGGTTCCCATGGGGATGCAGGGTTTTTTTTTGCATGAGGTAAGTACTTATGACCCAATATTACCACGATACTGAATTTCATTCAAATCGGACCATCGGTTTGGAAAATAGAAATTTTGGGTGGTACCAAAAATCTAACCACTGCCATTACAAAGCCAAATATTGCTTCACAAAGTACGTTTGAACAAGTGTGATTCTACACCTCAAAAGGTAGTTCCATAACAAATATAAAGTCACTGTACCCACTGGTTCATAGGATTTTTAAAATATTTTGGGAGCATTTTACCCCACCCCCTCCCTATGGGGCTGGGCATGTTGAGTTAAACAAAAATGTAGTACCCATTTGGTACCATTACTCACACAAACTTTAACTTGAATTGACCAAAACATGGTGTTGATGAATGACAGATGGATGGACAATGGATGGGGAGTGATTAGATAAGCCCTGCTTGACTTTGTCGAAGTGAGCTAAAAAAAAAAAAAATTAAACGGTTCATGTCCGATATTTTACCCATGTTATTAAAATTGATAAATTTGTCCCTGGAGTGCAACAAGGTTTATGCTATACATGTAGAATTGCAAAGCCTTCTTGCACTCAAGTGATGGAATACACCTCCATCCAAGCTATTCTGTAGATTATGAGGTCTAAAACAAACCAAGAACATGAACTTATGCATGAATATTATTACAATGAATACACTGTCTTACACAAAGGAATACCACACAATCCAGTGTAGACTGATTTCAAAAAGTCCTCCGTAGTGGAAAGGCAATTTTAACAAACATACAGGCCAAAATAAGCTTCATACACAGTGTAAAAATTCCACAAAATTAATAAACATTCATATATGTTTAATAGGAATTAGGAGTATTGTAATTAAAAGTCAATTGTGTGGTTGTTTATAAACTTATATTACTTTATTATCAGGTGTTAAAAAATATGAATATTTGTAAACACACCCACCCATTTAGATTAGTCCCTGCTCATAGCAGTGACACAGACATACAGTACAGTTACTGATCATAATCCTTGCATGGGCAGTGCATGATGTCCATGCATGTTTTTTCCAGGTAATAGAAAATCATCATCAATAAAATTTTAATTAATGAAGCACCGAATTGTATCCTGTGGTTCATTAATTAAATTTTTGATGATTACTGCTGTGAACAATGTTTGAAAACTAATATCATTGCATCCGCAGAAATATTGCCCACCCACAGAAAGTGACCAGTACACAGCAGCACAGAGTCAAAGTAATTGTGTTTTACTGTCTTCAATTTCAAATTTTTTGTTTTTTTTGTTTTGTTTTTGTTTTTGTTTTTTTTTTGGGGGGGGGGGGTGCACCAGACCCCTCCACTTATGAGAGGGTCACACACCCTCTTGTCCTCACCCCTATCTCACTGCTATGTGGCTCAGGTGATTCTGTGCATCATATTCTTTATGACTCCCACTAGATACATGTATTACTCTTGCCCTTACATGTAACTTAGATATCCTGGCTTAGCACCAGTATAATGGTAAACTAACATCAAATTGTGTGCTTATGTACAGTAGCTAACATATTGGAATAGTATAATGAGCTTTGTCAGAAACTTGATCAAGTATTGATGACAAACAACAATTTTCATTACCAGTACCTGGTGCCAGTAATAAAATAAGATTTGCAAATATCACCCTGCATTTTTTTCATCTATTAACTAACATAAAATTGTGCGATTCATGAAAATTATTTCGTAACTACCTGTTAAAAATTACCGTTTCTTGTTTTGCTCTTTTAGAAAAAGAAATCACTCCTTTTCTGGCGGGCATACTAAACACCGAGGCAACCGAGGGATACCAAGGTGAAGGAAAACAGGAGAGAAACGGGCAAGAGGTGGTGTGTTCTTTTTATTATTTATTTATTGGTGTTTAAGGTCACATTTATCTGCACAACAGCTTATTGTGACCATGGCAGTTTTATGGATGGAGGAAACTAGAGTACCCAGGAGAACCACTGAGCAATGGCAAGCAACTGTGAGCTCCCCAACATACTACACAAGCACGGTTAGCCATGTTCGAAGACAGGTGCACCAAGAACATGCAGTATGCCTTAGTACACAGCATACCTTGACCCCACATGGCTAGTGGGGGTGAAGTGTCTTGCCCAAGGACACAAAGCTGTTGCTGCAGGTGGGATTCGAACCGAGGATCTCTCGGCTTGCAGTCTGCACCTCTACCTACTGAGCTAATGCACACCTGATGGTGTATTCTGATTATGTAAATAGATTTAAGCAGTACTAGTATGTGATTGGTTTTAATGCCATATTTGAGAATTATGGGTGCTGAAGTAATAAGAGTGCGCTGAAAAATCTTCCCTTTGGTATTTAGTAGGTAGCTTGATAATGGTAAAGTGACTTCACCTCAGTAAGCAACAGTGTGAAAGCTGGCAGCTATCTTTAATATCGGGCTGCCACACCCAAAAAACACTCGTTCTCATCCCAAGGTGATAACAAAGGTACCCAAGAAGTTTCATGAAGATCGGTTCATAAATACAGCCTCCAGACTTAGCGTATTGACATGTGCACTTACAGTGTATAAGTAGCACTGATAAATTAAAGGTCATCTAATTTGCATAATTTCTGCAAGAGAAAAAAACCTGTATTATACAGTATTTTTTGTGATGTACAGTTAAAACTAGAAGTCCTGTCACGAACTGTGCGCTTATCTAGGCTTAATTGCGCGTATGAATTGCGCGCAATTGTCATATCGAATGGCATACAAAGCACGGCAGGTTCTCCTGGTTACTTATAGCAAACACGGGCAATGTTTCTGTCAATGGACCTCCGGGTTACCCGGAGGTCCATTGGCTGAAACATTGCTTGTGCACAGGCCATATTTACAGAATTTGATTGCCTTACTATGGTCATATCGCGTAGATTAACACGCATATCGACGTGCTATTTGTGCACATTTCAGGATAGGACTTTTAGTTTTAACTGTATTCCATGTTACTAAACATTCATACAAAAATTTATTCAAATCAGAACTTCCATACAGAAGTTCTGTACAAAAAACTGATCACACTAATTTTAGTACAAATTGGCTGCTAGTGGCCATCTTGAATTTCGAACTGTACCCAAAAACACTCGCTCTCATCCCACGGTGATAACAAAAGTACCCAAGACGTTTCGTAAAGATCGGTTCATAAATACGGCCACTAGCCTGAGCCGTATAGAAGTTGTGTACAAAAAACTGATTGGACCTAATTTTGGTACAAAATGGCCACTGGCAGCCATCTTGAATTTTGGATTGCACCCCAAAACACTCGTTCTCGTCCCTAGGTGATAATAAAGGTATGCAAGAAGCTTGGTGAAGATCCGTTCATAAATACAGCCCCTAGCCCAATCCGTATTGACATGTGTACTTACTGTGTATAAGTAGCACTGAATAAATCAAAGTTCATCTAATTTGCATAATTTCTGTACAAGAAAAAAACCTGTATTTTATGTGATGTATTCCATGTTACTAAACAATCATACAAAAATTTATTCAAATCAGAACTTTCATACAGAAGTTCCGTACAAAAAACTGATTGCAGTAATTTCAGTACAAAATAGCTGCCGGCTGCCATCTAGAATTTTGGACTCCCCCAAAAACACTCATTCTAACATCATGGTGATAACAAAGGTACCCAAGAAATTTCGTAAAGTTCGGTTCATAAATACGGCCTCTAGCCCAAGTTGCATAGAAGTTCTGTACAAAAAACTGATTGTACCTAATTTCAGTACAAAATGGCCACTGGTAGCCATCTTGAATTTTGGACTGCACCCAAAAACACTCATTCTCATCCCAAAGTGATAACAAATGTACCCAAGAAGTTTCATGAAGATCAGTTCATAAATACTGTACAGCCTAGCCCGAGCCGTATTGACATGTGCACTTACTGGGTACATGTAAGTAGCAGTGAATAAATTAAAGTTCATCTAATTTGCATGATTTCACAACAAGAAAAAAACCTGTATTATATGTGATGTACTCCATGTTACTAAAAATTCATACAAAAATTTATTCAAATCAGACCTTTTATACAGAAGTTCTGTACAAAAACGCTGATTGCACTAATTTCTGTACAAAATGGCTGCTGGAGGCCATCTTGAATTTTGGACCGCACCCAAAAACACTCGTTCTCGTCCCACGTGATAACAAAGTACTCAAGAAGTTTCGTAAAGATCGGTTCATAAATACAGCCTCTAGCCCGAGTCGTATTGAATTGCTGTTCCCGAACAGACGGACAATGGGCCATGACATAACCTTAAATTTGACTTTGTCAAAGTTGAGCTAAAAATGGAGAGTATCCAGAGTATCACAAAACAAAAACCTATTTGTAAAGGACTCCTCCTTTCAAGGACAATGGGGCAGTGTTGGCATTCCACCATGCTGCCTTGAGGCTGCATTTTGAATTCCTGTGTTTGTTGTTCTAATGAAATATTATTTTATTATTATCAGTTATGGTACAAATATGGTACCGATAGCACACTTTCAGGACCGGCTGATGTCTGATGTCGACTGTGTGTCAGTGCGTGAGGTGCACACATACTTTTGGGGTTCTATACACCACATCCTTCATTTTGCTATATAATTTGTGTAAATTTATTTGGAATTTATAGAATTTCAGACTTGTAAATTTCATAGAATTGTTTTTGCCTTAGTTATGGTGCTTTATAAGTAATGGGCAATTTAGTTTGAAAAAAGGGGTTCATGAATATTCAGTCACAGGAAGATTCAGCCCTCATACTTTTTCTGAGAATATTCGGTCCCCAATTTCATTCATGCCCCCACCCCTCTCTCCTGTTAACCCATATAATGAACATCCCAAGACATTTTAATATCTAGATATTTATGCTTGTTCGCAACTTATTATGGACACAAATGGACACAGAGTCAAGGTAATTGTGTTTTACTGTCTTGAATTTCAAATTTTTTTTGGGGGGGGGGGTGGGGGGGGGAAGGTGCACCCGACCCCTCCACTGATGAGAGGGTCACACACCCTCTTGTCCTCGCCCCTATCTCACTGTTATGTGGCTCAGGTGATTCTGTGCATCATATTCTTTATTACCCGGCCCCACTCCCACTAGATATTACTCTTGCCCCTACATGTAACTTAGATTTCCTGGCTAAGCACCAGTATATAGTGGTAAACCAACATCAAATTGTGCGCTTTTGTCCAGTCGCTAACATACTGGAATAGTATAATTTGCTTTGTCAGAAACTTGATCAAGTATTGATGACAAACAGCAATTTTCATTACCAGTACCTGGTGCCAGTAATAAAATAAGATTTGCAAATATCACCCTGCGTTTTTTCAGCTATTAACTAAGATAAAATTGTGCGCTTCATGAAAATTATTTCGTTACTACCTGTTAAAAATTACTGTTTCTTGTTTTGTTCTTTTAGAAAAAGAAATCACTCCTTTTCTGGCGGGCATACTAAACACCAAGGCAAACCGAGGGATAACAAGGTGAATGAAAACTGGAGAGAAACGGGTATGAGGTGGTGTGTTCTTTTTGTTATTTATTTATTGGTGTTTAAGGTCACATTTATCTGCACAACAGCTTATTGTGACCATGGCAGTTTTATGGATGGAGGAAACTAGAGTACCCCAGGAGAACTACTGAGCAATGGCAAGCAACTGTGAGCTCCCCAACATACTACACAAGCTGGGTTAGCCTTGTTCGAAGACAGGTGCATCAAGAACATGCAGTATGCCTTAGTACACAGCATACCTTGCCCCCACATGGGTAGTGGGGGTGAAGTGTCTTGCCCAAGGACACAAAGCTGTTGCCGCAGGTGGATTCGAACCGAGGATCTCTCGGCTTGCAGTCTGCACCTCTACCAACTGAGCTAATGCACCCCTGATGGTGTATTCTGATTATGTGAATAGATTTAAGCAGTATAAGTATGTGATTGGTTTTAATGCCATATTTGAGAATTATGGGCACTGAAGTAATAAGAGTGCACTGAAAAATCTTCCCTTTGGTATTTAGTAGGTAGCTTGGTAATGGTAAAGTGACTTCACCTCAGTAAGCAACAGTGTGAAAGCCGGCAGCCATCTTTAATTTCGGGCCGCACCCAAAAACACTTGTTCTCATCCCAAGGTGATAACAAAGGTACCCAAGAAGTTTCATGAAGATCGGTTCATAAATACAGCCTCCAGCCTTAGCGTATTGACATGTGCACTTACAGTGTATAAGAAGCACTGAATAAATCAAAGGTCATCTAATTTGCATAATTTCTGCAAGAGAAAAAAACCTGTATTATACAGTATTTTTTGTGATATATTCCATGTTACTAAACATCCATACAAAAATTTATTCAAATCAGAACTTTCATACTGAAGTTCTGTACAAAAAACTGATTGCACTAATTTTGGTACAAAATGGCCGCTAGTGGCCATCTTGAATTTCGAACTGCACCCAAAAACACTCACTCTCATCCCACGGTGATAACAAAGGTACCCAAGACGTTTCGTAAAGATTGGTTCATAAATACGGGCTCTAGCCTGAGCCGTATAGAAGTTGTGTACAAAAAAACTGATTGTATCTAATTTTGGTACAAAATGGCCTCTGGCAGCCATCTTGAATTTTGGATCGCACCCCAAAACACTCATTCTCGTCCCTAGGTGATAACAAAGATACCCAAGAAGCTTGGTGAAGATCGGTTCATAAATACAGCCCCTAGTCCGAGCCGTATTGACATGTGTACTTACTGTGTATAAGTAGTACTGAATAAATCAAAGTTTGTCTAATTTGCATAATTTCTGTACAAGAAAAAAACCTGTATTTTATGTGATGTATTCCATGTTACTAAACAAGCATATACAAATTTATTCAAATCAGAACTTTCATACAGAAGTTCTGTACAAAAAACTGATTGCAGTAATTTCATTTTCAGTACAAAACAGCTGCCAGCGGCCATCTAGAATTTTGGACTCCCCCCAAAAACACTCATTCTAACCCCATGGTGATAACAAAGGTACCCAAGAAATTTTGTAAAGATCGATTCATAATTACGGCCTCTAGCCCAAGTTGTATAGAAGTTCTGTACAAAAAACTGATTGTACCTAATTTCGGTACAAAATGGCCACTGGAAGCCATATTGAATTTTGGACCGCACCCAAAAACACTCATTCTCATTCCAAGGTGATAGCAAAGTCACCCAAGAAGTTTCATGAAGATCAGTTCATAAATACAGCCTAGCCCGAGCCGTATTGGCATGTGCACTTACTGGGTATACACGTAAGTAGCACTGAATAGATTAAAGTTCATCTAATTTGCATAATTTCAGCACGAGAAAAAAACCTGTATTATATGTGATGTACTCCATGTTACTAAACATTCATACAAAAATTTGTTCAAATCAGAACTTTCATACAGAAGTTCTGTGCAAAAAACTGATTGCACTAATTTCTGTACAAAATGGCTGCTGGAGGCCATCTTGCATTTTGGACCGCACCCAAAAACACTCGTTCTCATCCCACGGTGATAACAAAGGTACCCAAGAAGTTTCGTAAAGATCGGTTCATAAATACAACCTCTAGCCCGAGTCGTATTGAATTGTTGTTCGAAAACAGACGGAAGCCCGAGTCGTATTGAATTGTTGTTCCCAAACAGACGGACAACGGGCTATGACACAACCTTAAATATGACTTTGTCAAAGCTGAGCTAAAAATGGGGAGTATCCAGAGTATCACAAAACAAAAACCTATTTTGTAAAGGACTCCCCCTTTCAAGGACAATGGGACAGCACTGGCATTCACCACCATGCTGCCTTGAGGCAGCATTTTGAATTCCTGTGTTTGTTGTTCTTATGAAATATTATGTTATTATCATCAATTATGGTACCGATAGCACACTTTCAGGATCCGCTGATGTCTGATGGCGACTGTGTGTCAGTGTGTGAGATGCACACATACTATACAGTTAAAACTAGAAGTCCTGTCACAAATAGTGCGCTTATCTAGGCTTAATTGCGCGTTGGAATTGCGCGCAATTGCCATATCGAATGGCATCCAAAGCACGGCAGGTTCTCCTGGTTACTCACAGCAAACACATGGAATGTTTCTGCCAATGGATCTCCGGGTTACCCGGAGGTCCATTGGCTGAAACATTGCCTGTGCACAGGCCATATGTACAGAATATGATAGTTTTAATTGGGTCATAACGCGCACATTAACGCGCATATCAACGTGATATTTGTGCGCATTTCATGACAGGACTTCTAGTTTTAACTGTACACCACATCCTTCATTTTGCTATATAATTTGTGTAAATTTATTTGGAATTTATAGAATTTCAGACTTGGAAATTTCATAGTATTGTTTTTGCCTTAGTTATGGTGCTTTATAAGTAATGGGCAATTTAGTTTGAAAAAAGGGGTTCATGAAGATTCAGTCACAGGAAGATTCAGCCCTCATACTTTTTCTTAGAATATTCGGTCTCAGTCGTGGTCGAATGTCATCACCTCTGGAGGTCAAATCCTCACAGAATTTTTTTTTTTTAAATATTCTATGCATTTTGTCTATTGTTTTATGTTAAGGATTTATGATTACTAATTATGACAAAATTACAAGTGCGATATGAAACAAACCTTAATGAAGCTGGAACAAAAAAAACCTTCCCAAAACAAGCTATGAGAGGTTCTCAGCTCGAATCCCAATTGGGACAACTGAAATAAGGTGTACTACACATCGATGGTGCACTTGTCTTCAACCAATGCTAACCCTGCTTGCTTGGAGTTACAATGTTGAGAAGCTGACAGTTGCTTGTCATTGTTGCTCGGTAGTTCTCTCTGGGTGCTCTGGCTGGGTTCCTCTCCAGTAAAACTGTTGGGTGGCCCTGGCTGTAAAAATTGTTGTTAAACCCAATAAATAAAGAAATCAAATTTGCTGACCTTTGAATGATGGTTTTGATTGGGGTGTGTGTGGGGTGGGGGTTGGGGGGGGGGGGGTTATACAGTTGTGCCCACTTAATTGGATATATCTTAATTGTATACAGTTGAAACTAGAAGTCCTGTCCCGAATTGTGTGCTTATCGAGGCTTAATTGCACGTAGGAATTGCGCGCAATTGCCATATCGAATGGCATCCAAAACATGGCAGGTTCTCCTGATTACTCATAGTAAACACAGGCAATGTTTCTGCCAATGGACCTCCAGGTTACCCGGAGGTCCATTGGCTGAAACATTGCTTGTGCACAGGCCATATGTACAGAATATGATAGCCTTACAATGGTCATAACGCGTAGATTAACGCACAAATCGACGTGCTATTTGTGCGCATTTCATGTTAGGACTTCTAGTTTTAACTGTATCCCTGTTAATAGAATGTAATTTCCCAACACAAAACCATTTACCTCCAGTACAAATTTGACCTGGTAATTGAATATAGGTTATAGAGTAATCTCCTGTTAATTGAATAAAAAATCTTGTAACATGTTGAGAAATTGCCCTGACTCTTCCCAGTTTTCCTTTGGTTATAGACCAATTTGGCCTCAGTACATTCATTACAGGCATTTATTCTATTATATCTTGTTTGACAGAGCTCATAGAGCACTGTCAAACAAAATATAATAGAATAAATGCTAAGTTTATCTCTGGAATACAGGAAAGTGACACAATCCCTGTTAACTGAATACTCCTGCTGATTGAATAATGTTATTGGCAAAGGGGCTCTTCGATTAACAGGGTTCCACTGTACAGCAAAAACAAATATCACAAACTAATAATGAAACTATGTACTTGTGAAATTTTCATGTGGTCATTCTACAAGATGTTTTAGCTGGTACTATACAGTTTTGAAGGTTAAAGGGCTCAGAACTAAGAGGTGAAGGCTGCAAGCCAAACGGTCCTCTATCAAATACCACCTGTGGCAACCACTTTGTTTCCTTGGGCAATACACTTCATTCCCACTGCCCACGTAGTGCCATTGCGTACCAAGGCATACTGCATGTCAATCGTACACTTGTCTTCAACCAATGCTAACCCAGCGTGTGTGCTGTTTGTACGTTAGATGTTTGTAATTGCTCTGTGGTTCTCTCTGGCTTTTCCCACCTGTAAAACTGTCCGACATGAAGTGACCCTGGCTATCGAAGTGTCATTAAACCCCAATAAATAAATCATGTGTCCCTATTCTGGAGAACAGTTTGGGGCAAATTGCCAAAGGATGGTTTGGGTTAGATTAGTATCCAGTTTGGGTCAAATTGTTGGAGGACAGTTTGGATGCAATTCTCACGAATTCCAGTCACTTTGGCCCCAAGTCATTTTGACCCCAGTCATTACAGCCTCAGGTCAATTCAGCCCCAATATACCAGGTCATTTCGGCCTCTTTAGATATTTTCAAATATTGTTTGAATTTTAACATTTTTCTTTTTAATTTTTTTTCAACATATATATCTCTCAATTAGATATTCAGGTATACATGATATATGTCTAGTAGATTTTCTTTCATGATGAATAAATAAAAGAAAAGTTTCAGCATGTCGAAGATGCACATGGACTATGTGGGATTTGAAATCACATGTGACCTGAATAATTTTATTTGCTTATGAATCTATGAGAGCCGGAAGCGAGGGTAAGTAATGTGATTTGGTTTGAGTGTACGCCTTGGAAGTGGGGCACTGGGATCAGACCCCCGTGGACATTGAACTGGAAGGGGACTAGGAATTGCGCATAACTACAAGGATTCTGCTCTGTGTTTTAGAAAATGTGGACATATTTATGGTAGTATCAAAATCGCAGTTTGGTGGTTGTTTCAGAAAAAAAGAAAGAAAAAGAAACCCTGTGAACCTCAAACTGGAAGGTGACTAGGAATTGTGCATAACAATATGAATAAATGACTGCATATTCCGGTACTTTGCAAAATTTCAAAGTAAAATAATTTCTCTTACTTATACAGATAGCATCTTAAATGTATGTAAAATTGAACACATGGATAATTTTTAATGCCATGTATAACTGTTCTGTACACTGTGTAAATACAAATAACTGAACATTTCTTAATAAAGGTAATTACCCATTATTTCTAAACATGAACTATGCACTGATCTTTATAGATCTCTACACTTAAAATGGTGCCGAAATGACAGAGATGACTTTGAGGTCGAATTGACCAGAGGACGAAATGACTTGGAGCCGAAGTGATTGGATATCATTCTAACAGATGAGAGACGTTAATTAGGCCCTATTACAGAACACATTGAATGTGAATTTACTGCAGAGATAATTGCTCGCGATATATTATATTAATATTTTTTCAATAAATATCGAACAATCTATTAATATTTGTTTTAAGAATTATTTTCAGGAGTTAAAACGAATATCGTAGCGTATCTAAAATATCCTAACAGATGTGTACTGCTTTTCTTTTGGATGATTCTTCCCTGGGCCTAGTTCTCCCCAGGCTGAAGATTCCCCCAGTTCCCGAAAAAAGATGACATGCCATTTTCAATGGCGGTAAATATCCAAAAGGGTTATTATTTTCCATTTTTTAGTTTTTGAAACTACGAAGCACTGTTCAGAAATACAGATGCACCAAAAAGTAACACATTATTACATTATTAAACATTGCCTGTGTTTACTATGAGTAATCAGGAGAACCTGCCATGCTTTGGATGCCATTCGATATGGCAATTGCACGCAATTCCTATGCGCAATTAAGCCTAGATAAGCGCACAATTCAGGACAGGACTTCTAGTTTCAACTGTATACAATTAAGATATATCCAATTAAGTGGGCACAACTGTATAACCCCCCCCCCCCCAACACACACACCCCAATCAAAACCATCATTCAAAGGTCTTGGATTCAGCAAATTTGATTTCTTTATTTATTGGGTTTAACAACAATTTTCACAGCCAGGGCCACCCAACAGTTTTACTGGGGGAGGAACCCAGCCAGAGCACCCAGAGAGAACTACCGAGCAACAATGACAAGCAACTGTCAGCTTCTCAACATTGTAACTCCAAGCACGCAGGGTTAGCATTGGTTGAAGACAAGTGCACCATCGATGTGCAGTACGCCTTATTTCAGTTGCCGCAATTGGGATTCGAGCTGAGAACCTCTCACAGCTTGTTTTGGGAAGGTTTTTTTTGTTCCAGCTTCATTAAGGTTTGTTTCATATCGCACTTGTAATTTTGTCATAATTAGTAATCATAAATCCTTAACATAAAACAATAGAAAAAATGCATAGAATATTTAAAAAAAAAAAATTCTGTGAGGATTTGACCTCAAGAGGTGATGACATTCGACCACGACTGAGACCGAATATTCTAAGAAAAAGTATGAGGGCTGAATCTTTCTGTGACTGAATCTTCCTGAACCCCCTTTTTTCAAACTAAATTGCCCATTACTTATAAAGCACCATAACTAAGGCAAAAACAATACTATGAAATTTCCAAGTCTGAAATTCTATAAATTCCAAATAAATTTACACAAATTATATAGCAAAATGAAGGATGTGGTGTATAGTATGTGTGCATCTCACACACTGACACACAGTCGCCATCAGACATCAGCGGATCCTGAAAGTGTGCTATCAGTACCATATTTGTACCATAATTGATAATAATAAAATAATATTTCATAAGAACAACAAACACAGGAATTCAAATTGCAGCCTCAAGGCAGCATGGTGGTGAATGCCAATGCTGTCCCGTTGTCCTTGAAAGGGGGAGTCCTTTACAAAATAGGTTTTCGTTTTGTGATACTCTGGATACTCCCCATTTTTAGCTCAGCTTTGACAAAGTCATATTTAAGGTTGTGTCATAGCCCGTTGTCCGTCTGTTTGGGAACAACAATTCAAAACGACTCGGGCTTCCGTCTGTTTGGGAACAACAATTCAATACGACTCGGGCTAGAGGTTGTATTTATGAATTGATCTTCATGAAACTTCTTGGGTACCTTTGCTATCACCTTGGGATGAGAATGAGTGTTTTTGGGTGCGGTCCAAAATTCAATATGGCTACCAGTGGCCATTTTGTACCGAAATTAGGTACAATCAGTTTTTTGTACAGAACTTCTATACAACTTGGTCTAGAGGCCGTAATTATGAATCAATCTTTACAAAATTTCTTGGGTACCTTTGTTATCACCATGGGGTTAGAATGAGTGTTTTAGGGGGGGGGGGGGGGGAGTCCAAAATTCTAGATGGCCGCCGGCAGCTATTTTGTACTGAAAATGAAATTACTGCAATCAGTTTTTTGTACAGAACTTCTGTATGAAAGTTCTGATTTGAATAAATTTGTGTATGATTGTTTAGTAACATGGAATACATCACATAAAATACAGGTTTTTTTCTTGTACAGAAATTATGCAAATTAGACAAACTTTGATTTATTCAGTACTACTTATACACAGTAAGTACACATGTCAATACGGTTCGGGCTAGGGGCTGTATTTATGAACCGATCTTCACTAAGCTTCTTGGGTACCTTTGTTATCACCTAGGGACAAGAATGAGTGTTTTGGGGTGCGATCCAAAATTCAAGATGGCTGCCAGAGGCCATTTTGTACCAAAATTAGATACAATCAGTTTTTTGTACACAACTTCTATACGGCTCAGGCTAGAGGCTAGAGCCCGTATTTATGAACCAATCTTTACGAAACGTCTTGGATACCTTTGTTATCACCGTGGGATGAGAGCGAGTGTTTTTGGGTGCAGTTCGAAATTCAAGATGGCCACTAGCAGCCATTTTGTACCAAAATTAGTGCAATCAGTTTTTTGTACAGAACTTCTGTATGAAAGTTCTGATTTGAATAAATTTTTGTATGAATGTTTAGTAACATGGAATACATCACAAAAAATACTGTATAATACAGGTTTTTTTCTCTTGCAGAAATTATGCAAATTAGATGACCTTTGATTTATTCAGTGCTTCTTATACACTGTAAGTGCACATGTCAATACGCTAAGGCTGGAGGCTGTATTTATGAACCAATCTTCATGAAACTTCTTGGGTACCTTTGTTATCACCCTGGGATGAGAACAAGTGTTTTTGGGTGCGGCCCGAAATTAAAGATGGCTGCCGGCTTCCACACTGTTGCTTACTGAGGTGAAGTCACTTTACCATTACCAAGCTACCTACTAAATACCTAAGGGAAGATTTTTCAGTGCACTCTTATTACTTCAGTGCCCATAATTCTCAAATATGGCATTAAAACCAATCACATACTTATACTGCTTAAATCTATTCACATAATCAGAATACACCATCAGGGGTGCATTAGCTCAGTAGGTAGAGGTGCAGACTGCAAGCCGAGAGATCCTCGGTTCGAATCCACCTGCAGCAACAGCTTTGTGTCCATGGGCAAGACACTTCACCCCCCACTACCCATGTGGGGGCAAGGTATGCTGTGTACTAAGGCATACTGCATGTTCTTGGTGCACCTGTCTTCGAACAAGGCTAACCCAGCTTGTGTAGTATGTTGGGGAGCTCACAGTTGCTTGCCATTGCTCAGTGGTTCTCCTGGGGTACTCTAGTTTCCTCCATCCATAAAACTGCCATGGTCACAATAAGCTGTTGTGCAGATAAATGTGACCTTAAACACCAATAAATAAATAATAAAAAGAACACACCACCTCATACCCGTTTAGACTCTCCAGTTTTCATTCACCTTGGTATCCCTCGGTTTGCCTTGGTGTTTAGTATGCCCGCCAGAAAAGGAATGATTTCTTTTTCTAAAAGAGCAAAACAAGAAACAGTAATTTTTAACAGGTAGTAACGAAATAATTTTCATGAAGCGCACAATTTTATCTTAGCTAATAGCTGAAAAAACGCAGGGTGATATTTGCAAATCTTATTTTATTACTGGCACCAGATACTGGTAATGAAAATTGCTGTTTGTCATCAATACTTGATCAAGTTTCTGACAAAGCACATTATACTATTCCAGTATGTTAGCGACTGGACATAAGCGCACAATTTGATGTTGGTTTACCACTATATACTGGTGCTTAGCCAGGAAATCTAAGTTACATGTAGGGGCAAGAGTAATATCTAGTGGGAGTGGGGCCGGGTAATAAAGAATATGATGCACAGAATCACCTGAGCCACATAGCAGTCAGATAGGGGCGAGGACAAGAGGGTGTGTGACCCTCTCATCAGTGGAGGGGTCGGGTGCACCTCCCCACCCACCCCCCCAAAAAAATTTGAAATTCAAGACAGAAAAACACAATTACCTTGACTCTGTGTCCATTTGTGTCCATAATAAGTTGCGAACAAGCATAAATATCTAGATATTAAAATATCTTTTGGGATGTTCATTATATGGGTTAACAGGAGAGAGGGGTGGGGGCATGAATGCAATTGGGGACCGAATATTCTCAGAAAAAGTATGGGGGCTGAATCTTCCTGTGACTGAATATTCATGAACCCCTTTTTTCAAACCAAATTGCCCATTACTTACATGTATAAAGCACCATAACTAATGCAAAAACAATACTATGAAATTTACAAGTCTGAAATTCTATAAATTCCAAATAAATTTACACAAATTATATAGCAAAATGAAGGATGTGGTCTATAGAACCCCAAAAGTATGTGTGCACCTCACGCACTGACACACAGTCGACATCAGACATCAGCCGTTCCTGAAAGTGTGCTATCGGTACCATATTTGTACCATAACTGATAATAATAAAATAATATTTCATTAGAACAACAAACACAGGAATTCAAAATGCAGCCTCAAGGCAGCATGGTGGTGAATGCCAACACTGCCCCATTGTCCTTGAAAGGAGGAGTCCTTTACAAATAGGTTTTTGTTTTGTGATACTCTGGATACTCTCCATTTTTAGCTCAACTTTGACAAAGTCAAATTTAAGGTTATGTCATGGCCCATTGTCCGTCTGTTCGGGAACAGCAATTCAATACGGCTCGGGCTACAGGCTGTATTTATGAACCGATCTTTACGAAACTTCTTGAGTACCGTTGTTATCACGTGGGACGAGAACGAGTGTTTTTGGGTGCGGTCCAAAATTCAAGATGGCCTCCAGCAGCCATTTTGTACAGAAATTAGTGCAATCAGCGTTTTTGTACAGAACTTCTGTATGAAAGGTCTGATTTGAATAAATTTTTGTATGAATGTTTAGTAACATGGAGTACATCACATATAATACAGGTTTTTTTCTCGTTGTGAAATTAAGCAAATTAGATGAACTTTAATTTATTCACTGCTACTTACATGTATACCCAGTAAGTGCACATGTCAATACGGCTCGGGCTAGGCTGTACAGTATTTATGAACTGATCTTCATGAAACTTCTTGGGTACCTTTGTTATCACCTTGGGATGAGAATGAGTGTTTTTGCGTGCAGTCCAAAATTCAAGATGGCTACCAGTGGCCATTTTGTACTGAAATTAGGTACAATCAGTTTTTTGTACAGAACTTCTATACAACTTGGGCTAGAGGCCGTATTTATGAACCGATCTTTACGAAATTTCTTGGGTACCTTTGTTATCACCATGATGTTAGAATGAGTGTTTTTGGGGGGAGTCCAAAATTCTAGATGGCCGCCGGCAGCTATTTTGTACTGAAATTACTGCAATCAGTTTTTTGTACGGAACTTCTGTATGAAAGTTCTGATTTGAATAAATTTTTGTATGATTGTTTAGTAACATGGAATACATCACATAAAATACAAGTTTTTTTTCTTGTACAGAAATTATGCAAATTAGATGAACTTTGATTTATTCAGTGCTACTTATACACAGTAAGTACACATGTCAATACGGATTGGGCTAGGGGCTGTATTTATGAACGGATCTTCACCAAGCTTCTTGCATACCTTTGTTATCACCTAGGGACGAGAACGAGTGTTTTGGGGTGCGATCCAAAATTCAAGATGGCTGCCAGTGGCCATTTTGTACCAAAATTAGGTCCAATCAGTTTTTTGTACACAACTTCTATACGGCTCAGGCTAGTGGCCGTATTTATGAACCGATCTTTACGAAACGTCTTGGGTACTTTTGTTATCACCGTGGCATGAGAGCGAGTGTTTTGGGGTGCAGTTCGAAATTCAAGATGGCCACTAGCATCCAATTTGCACTAAAATTAGTGCGATCAGTTTTTTGTACAGAACTTCTGTATGAAAGTTCTGATTTGAATAAATTTTTGTATGAATGTTTAGTAATATGGAATACAGTTAAAACTAAAAGTCCTGTCCTGAAATGCGCACAAATAGCACGTCGATATGCGTGTTAATCTACGCGATATGACCATAGTAAGGCAATCAAATTCTGTAAATATGGCCTGTGCACAAGCAATGTTTCAGCCAATGGACCTCCGGGTAACCCGGAGGTCAATGGGCAGAAACATTGCCCGTGTTTGCTATAAGTAACCAGGAGAACCTGCCGTGCTTTGGATGCCATTCGATATGACAATTGCGCGCAATTCATACGCGCAATTAAGCCTAGATAAGCACACAGTTCGTGACAGGACTTCTAGTTTTAACTGTACATCACAAAAAATACTGTATAATACAGGTTTTTTTCTCTTGCAGAAATTATGCAAATTAGATGACCTTTAATTTATCAGTGCTACTTATACACTGTAAGTACACATGTCAATACACTAAGTCTGGAGGCTGTATTTATGAAGCGATCTTCATGAAACTTCTTGGGTACCTTTGTTATCACCATGGGATGAGAACGAGTGTTTTTTGGCTGTGGCGGCCCGATATTAAAGATGGCTGCCATCTTTCACACTGTTGCTTACTGAGGTGAAGTCACTTTACCATTACCAAGCTACCTACTAAATACCAAAGGGAAGATTTTTCAGCACACTCTTACTTCAGCACCCATAATTCTCAAATATGGCATTAAAACCGATCACATACTAGTACTGCTTAAATCTATTTACATAATCAGAATACACCATCAGGGGTGCATCAGCTCAGTAGGTAGAGGTGCAGACTGCAAGCCGAGAGATCCTCGGTTCGAATCCCACCTGCAGCAACAGCTTTGTGTCCTTGGGCAAGACACTTCACCCCCACTACCCATGTGGGGGCAAGGTATGCTGTGCACTAAGGCATACTGCATGTTCTTGGTGCACCTGTCTTCAAACAAGGCTAACCGTGCTTGTGTAGTATGTTGGGGAGCTCACAGCTGCTTGCCATTGCTCAGTGGTTCTCCTGGGTACTCTAGTTTCCTCCATCCATAAAACTGCCATGGTCACAATAAGCTGTTGTGCAGATAAATGTGACCTTAAACACCAATAAATAAATAATAAAAAGAACACACCACCTCATACCCGTTTCTCTCCTGTTTTCCTTCACCTTGGTATCCCTCGGTTGCCTCGGTGTTTAGTATGCCCGCCAGAAAAGGAGTGATTTCTTTTTCTAAAAGAGCAAAACAAGAAACGGTAATTTTTAACAGGTAGTTACGAAATAATTTTCATGAAGCGCACAATTTTATGTTAGTTAATAGCGGAAAAAAATGCAGGATGATATTTGCAAATCTTATTTTATTACTGGCACCAGGTACTGGTAATGAAAATTGTTGTTTGTCATCAATACTTGATCAAGTTTCTGACAAAGCTCATTATACTATTCCAATATGTTAGCTACTGTACATAAGCACACAATTTGATGTTAGTTTACCATTATACTGGTGCTAAGCCAGGATATCTAAGTTACATGTAGGGGCAAGAGTAATACATGTATCTAGTGGGAGTCATAAAGAATATGATGCACAGAATCACCTGAGCCACATAGCAGTGAGATAGGGGTGAAGACAAGAGGGTGTGTGACCCTCTCATCAGTGGAGGGGTCTGGTGCAACCCCCCCCCCCAAAAAAAAACAAACAAACAAACAAAAAAACAAACAAAAAAAACAACAAAATTTGAAATTCAAGACAGTGAAACACAATTACCTTGACTCTGTGCTGCTGTGTACTGGTCACTTTCTGTGGGTGGGCAATATTTCTGCGGATGCAATGATATTAGTTTTCAAACATTGTTTACAGCAATAATCGTCAAAAATTTAATTAATGAACCACAGGATACAATTCGGTGCTTCATTAATTAAAATTTTATTGATGATGATTTTCTATTACCTGGAAAAAACATGCATGGACATCATGCACTGCCCATGCAAGGATTATGACCAGCAACTGTACTGTATGTCTGTGTCACTGCTATGAGCAGGGACTAATCTAAATGGGTGGGTGTGTTTACAAATATTCATATTTTTTAACACCTGATAACAAAGTAATATAAGTTTATAAACAACCACACAATTGACTTTTAATTACAATACTCCTAATTCCTATTAAACATATATGAATGTTTATTAATTTTGTGGAATTTTTACACTGTGTATGAAGCTTATTTGGGCCTGTATGTTTGTTAAAATTGCCTTTCCACTACGGAGAACTTTTTGAAATCAGTCTACACTGGATTGTGTGGTATTCCTTTGTGTAAGACAGTGTATTCATTGTAATAATATTCATGCATAAGTTCATGTTCTTGGTTTGTTTTGGGCCTCATAATCTACAGAATAGCTTGGATGGAGGTGTATTCCATCACTTGAGTGCAAGAAGGCTTTGCAATGCTGCATGTATAGCATAAACCTTGTTGCACTCCAGGGACAAATTTATCAATTTTAATAACATGGGTAAAATATCGGACATGAACCGTTTAATTTTTTTTTTTTTAGCTCACTTCGACAAAGTCAAGCAGGGCTTATCTAATCACTCTCCATCCATTGTCCATCCATCTGTCATCCATCAACACCATGTTTTGGTCAATTCAAGTTAAAGTTTGTGTGAGTAATGGTACCAAATGGGTATTACATTTTTGTTTAACTCAACATGCCCAGCCCCATAAGGAGGGGGTGGGGTAAAATGCTCCCAAAATATTTTAAAAATCTTATGAACCAGTGGGTACAGTGACTTTATATTCGTTATGGAGCTACCTTTTGAGGTGTAGAATCACACTTGTTCAAACGTACTTTGTGAAGCAATATTTGGCTTTGTAATGGCAGTGGTTAGATTTTTGGTACCACCCAAAATTTCTATTTTCCGAACCGATGGTCCGATTTGAATGAAATTCAGTATTGTGGTAATATTGGGTCCTAAGTACTTACCTCATGCAAAAAAAACCCTGCATCCCCATGGGAACCCCAGGAGCAAAAAATAGAAATGTTTTCAAACTCCCATGTTTCCCAAACCACTTGCAACAGAGAACTGTTATGTGGTATGAAGCATCCTGAGAACCAGTAGAATTGAATGGTAAAAAAAAATGCCCTCTGTTTTTGTTAGAGAGTTCTGCAGAGGGCATCAGAATAATGTTGGTGCAGCATTTTTGCAAACATTTTAGAAAATCTTTTCTCAAGAACCAATGTTCAGAATCTTTTGATATTTGGTATACAGCATCCATAGAGGGGTCAGATAAAGTTTGTTAAAATGAAGCCCATTCGTTCATATTTGGACTCAATGAAGGAGCCCAAATTTTATGGGGAATTTTCTTTAAAAATCTTCTTCAGAACCACGAGTCAGAATTTTTTAATGTTTGGTACCCTCATTGTTATGATGGGTCAGATTCAAGATTGTTCAAACCAAGTCCCTATGTTAATATTTGGGCTTTCTTTGGTAGCCCAAATTTAACTTAGGGCTGTATGGGGAAGTTTTTTTTAAAAATCTTCTTCTTCAGATCCACCAGTCAGAATGCTTTCGTATTTGGTATACAACATCTCTAAGGGGGGAGGGGTGGGGTGGGGGTGAGATTCAAGTTTGTTCAAATCGGGCCTGTAGGTTAAAGTTTGGGCTCACTATGGTAGCCCAAATTTTAACTTTGTGCAATATGAGGAAATTTCTTTAAAATTTTGTTCTTCAGATCCACCAGTCAGAATGCTTTCATATTTGGTATACAGCATCTCTAAGGAGATCAGATTCAACTTTGTTCAAATCGAGTGCCTGGGTTGATATTTGAGCTCCCTATGGGAGCCGGAATTGGCCAAGTAGGTGAAGAATTAGACATTTTTTATTTGGTACCCTCAAGAGGTGAAGAGTAATCTACATGGGTTGTATCAAGGTGCTTGAGAGGGGAGCTCCACATTTTACATCATAATAAACTAAAGAAAAGGCATGATGCTTGGACTGTTTTTGTCACTCCTGAGGGGCTCAAAGATTTGCAGTGTATCCTATGGAGATGGATTGCTTAATGTAGATTCATTCTTGGACTCTTATATCGTGTTCTGTTCTCTGTTTATATCGTGTTCTGTTCAAGGTGAGCGCTTCAGGCTCTGTAGGGCCTCTTGTTTATTTATTTATTGGGTTTTAAGAACACTTTCGAAAGCCAGCAGCTACAAGTTTCTTCTCTCCTTGAACCAAGGATCTCGCCCAACTGCAGCACTCATGGTCCACTGAGTTTTTAGCTCACCTGACTTTCAGTAAGGGTGAGGTGTAGTGATCACTTGCCGTCTGTCGTCCGTCGTCCGTGAACATGGTGTTTGCGTCTTCTCCTCCAAAACTGCTGAACTGATTAATCATTTAAGTGAAATGTGAGATGCTTGTTTGTTATGACATTGCATTTTGATTTTGCTTAAATCAAGTTGCCCTGCCCCCAGTAGGGCCATGCCCCAAAATTTTGCCTAAATCTTAAAAAAATCTTCTCGTGAACCAGGAGTAGCAGAGATTCGATAAGTGGTGTGCTGCTCCCTTTTGAGGTGTAGACTCAGTTTTGTTCAAGAGAAGTTTGTGGGTCTTTATTTGCCTTCATTGTTGGAGGGCATGTATTTTTGCCCCGCCCAAAATTTCTGTTTTTCGAACCAAGAGGCTGATTTGAACCAAATTTAATTTTTGGTTTTATTTGATCATAAGTAATTAATTTATGCCCCAAAATATTTTCCCATCCCCCCATGGGAACCGCAGGAGCTAAAAATAGAACAAAATTCAAAACGCACATATCTCCAAAACTACATGGCACTGAGAATTCTTATTTGATGTGAAGCTTCCTTGGGACCAACAGAATGGAATGGTCTAAGCAAATTTCTGTCAGGTCAATCATGGGGTATTTTTCGAGACTTTGAAAAAATGCTTAGTCAGCGTTCTGTAACACTGTGGGTAATGGGAAAAACATTTAAGACTACATTTCTCCCAAACCACTGCTCCAAAAGCTTTTAAATTTCACATATACCATCTTTGCAAGATTTTTTTATACGTTTATTGAAATCAAATCCCTGGGTCCATATTTGGCCTCTATGGGAGTCCGAATGTTGAAATTAGTGCAGTATGAGGAATATTCTTTAAAAATCTTTTTCTTCAGACCCACCAATCAGAATCTTTTGATATTTGCTAAGATGCACCATCATTAGGCGGGTGAGATTTAAGTTTCTTCAAGCCAAGCCTATATTTTGGCTCACCAGGGTTTTGCAAATTGCGAGAACGGTGATTTCATTCCTCTGATGTTCTTGCAAATGCTTGTTAAGAAGATCCATATTTACCATTCCCCCAAAATTATAAGCATTTTTTCATCAGATAAAATTTAATAAAATTAAATTAATTTTAGAGCTGAAGCGATTAAAGGGTTTTTGTGATTGATTAATCGCATGGGTTAACCTTGGTTAACCGATTAATCACTTGCCCCAATAGGTAGCTGAATAATTGCTGTACCGTTGACCATTTATATAATTAAAACTTTACTCAGCATAATGGACAAAACCGGGCAGCGCCATATACAAACATGTCCATTCAAATTTTATTATATTTTCAATTTTTGTCTCAAAACATAGCTTATGACCCCTCATTGGAACAAGCTCACTGAGCTTGTTCCAATAGAGGGGGGGGGGGGCATAAGCTATGTTTTTGAGACAAACATTGAAAATCTTTAGAATTTCTTGTGCAAGTATCGTCTGCTACCTGCATTTGGTGAAGGGTTGAGAATGACCGTTTTCAGCTACTGATACAGTATAATGATCATGTAAGTGAACAAGTATTTTGGCATGCATTTCGCTGTCTCATGCAATTGATGTGAGCCAGTGTGACAATGTTTGCCTGTTTTGGAGCAAGTTTGTTCCATAGTTAACCCATACAGGGTATTTTTTGTTTTTAAAAATTTGATTAACAGTTTCCATCTTGGTTTCAAAAAGTGATGATAAATAGTGAATATAAGCTTACCCAATATGAAAGAAAAATTGTTAGCAATTGGACATTTTTGTATAGCATTTTGCGATGTGAATCCAGCCATCAAATACCCTGCCATATAGTACCGTGCTTCAAAAGTAACGGTTAACCGATCAATTACTTTTTTTTATCAATCAAGATATTGATCATTGGTTAGTCGATTAATCGGTGTGAGCCAGTGTGAGATTCAAGTTTGTTTACGCCAAGTCCCTGGGTTCATATTTGGGCTCACTGTGGGAGATTCAAGTTTGTTTACGTCAAGTCCCTGGGTTCATATTTGGGCTCACTGTGGGAGCCTGAATTATAACTTAGTTCAAAATGAGGAATATTCTTCAAAAGTATTCTTCACATTCAGCAGTCAGAATGTTTTGATATATACAGTATCCTTAGGGAGGTGAGATATAAGTTTGTTACAGCCAAGTCCCTGGGTTCATATTTGGTCTTCCTGTAGGAGCCCGAATTGTACCAAAATTTCTATTTTCCAAATTGAGAGGCTGGTTTGAAGCAAATTTGATATGATGGGCTTATTGGGTCGTAAGTACCTAATTTATGCCAAAACATTTTCCTGTGGCCCTGTGGGAACTGCAGGATCTAAATATAGAAAAAATTTACAATGCCCATATCTTCAAAACTACATGACACTGAGAATTTTTATTTTGTGTGACGCTTCCTTACGAATAGCCGAAAAGAATGGTCAAAAAGAAATTGCCATCAGTTTTATCATAGGGAAGTTTTCCAGGACTTATGCGGAGTCATCATTTTAGTAATGGGAAAAACATTAAAGAATCTTCTTCTCCCATACCACTGCTCCAAAGGCTTTCATATTTTGCATATAACATCTTTGGAAGATTTATTCACATGTTTGTTGAAATCAAATCCCTGGGTCCATATGTGGGCTCTCTATGATTAGATTAGTGCAATATAAGGAATATTTTTTAAAAATCTTCTTCTGATCCACTCTTCAGAATATTTTGATATTTGGGATGCTACATCCTTAGAGGGGTGAGATTCAAGTTTGTTTGAGCCAAGTCCCCGGGTTCATATTTGGGCTCCCTGTGGGAGCCTGAATTATAACTTAGTTCAATATGAGGAATATTCTTTAAAAATCCTTTTTTTTTAGATCCACCGGTCAGAATCTTTGGATATTTTGTATAAGCTTTTCTTTTGAGGGGCAGATGCAACTAAATGTTCAAATAAATTCCCTGGGTTGATATTTAGGCTACCATGTCAGGTGAATGCCATCAGGCCCTCTGGGGGCTCTTGTTTGTTTTCTGTTTGACAACATTGCCCTGGCTCTTCTATCTATATTTTTCATTTTAAGTTAGTCACTACTTTTATTTAGGCTTCCCAAATTTGTTACTGCATGTCTGTCTGTCTGTCCTTCGGATGAAATGTTTCTTTGCTTTTCATTTGCCTGGGTCAACATTTTAAATAATTTGCAGCTATCTTTCACCCTCCAACCTCCCCCCCCCCCACACACACACAAATACACACACACACACATACAAAAATCTGGGCTGGCAAGTATTGAGTATTTTATCAAAAAAGTGGTACTCAAGTACTACGAGTACTGAGTACTTTGGACCCAGCCTATCACAAGTATATTAAACATCAAAGAGTATATTATATACTTGAAACAAATACAGTACAGTGGCAGTGTACTGCTCACTTTCCATGGATGGGCAATATTTCCACGGATACAAATTCATACAATAATATTTGATGCCAAACACTAACTATAGGTATAATCATCAAAAATGTAAATAATGAAGCACCAAGTACAAACCGATGCTTCATCAATTAAAATTTTGTAGATGATGATTTTTATTGACTGGTAAATGCATGAGTGGACATCACTGCCCACGCATGTATTACAACCCTCCACGGCGACTGTACTGTAACTTGTCCTCTTTGTGAACATATTTTCTACAATTTCACTCCTTTTGACAGAATGCATGCCTGTGGGGATTAAAACCAAAATAGTGAAACTGCACTTGTGGATATTTGCAGCACAAGCACAGCACTAATGAATCAATATTTGATGATTTTAGGAATTTTAACAGTATCATGAGACACCACAGTAGCAGGTACTGGTCATTCTGTTGGAAAAAATCACTGTTTTATGACTCGAGGTGCCTTAACTGAGAAAACTTAGGCTTTTTCTTACAAAGATTGCAGAATATCAAACACAATGTGAATGTGTTCAGAAGCAAGAATGTGATTAAAAAATAATGGGAAATTCATGTCACCATCAATTTATTTATAAATTAATAAAGTTTTTTAGCTCACCTGAGCAAAGCTCAGTGGGAGCTTTACTGATCACATTCTGTCCGCCGTCCGTCCGGCGTTAACTTTACATTATTCAAATGTTGGGTAAATGTTTATTACCTAATGCCAATTCAGATTTGTTCAAATGAAGTTGCCCCCTTCTCCTGGGTAGTGCCATGCCCCCAAGGGGCACCAAAATCTTCTCATCAACCAGCAGTAGCAGAGACTTCATATATGGTATGCAGCTTCCTTTTAAGGTGTAGACTTGGATTTCTTTAAGCGAATTTTGATGGGCTATATTTGGCGTCGTTATGGGAGGGGCCAAATTTTTGGCCCCGCCCAAAATTTTTATTTTCCGAACCGAGAGGCTGATTTGAATCAAATTTTATGTGAGGGCTTATTGGGTCATAAGTACCTAATTTATGCCAAATTTTCTTTTTCTGTAGCCCCATGGAAACCACAGGAGCTAAAAATCGAAAAAAGTAAAACGCCATATCTCCAAAACTCCACGGCACTGAGAATTTTTATTTGGTGTGAAGCTTCCTTATGACCAACAGAAAGGATTGGACCAAAAAATTGCCATCAGTTTTATCATAGGGTTCAGTTTCGGGACTTTGAAAACACTTTTTAACACTGTAGGCAATGGGAAAAACATTAAAAAAAAATCTTCTTCTCTATATCCAGCAGGCAGAATCTTTCGATATATGGTATGCAACATTGTAGGGTGGATCTGATTCGAGTTTGTTCAAATCCGCCCCCCTGGGTTTATATTTGGGCTCAGTATAGGAGCCCGAATTCAAATTTAGTGCATTTCAGGCAAATTTCTTAAAAAATCTTCTTCACCAGATACAGCTGGCAGAATCTTCTGATATTTGGTATGCAACATTGTGGGGTGGATCTGATTCAAGTTTGTTCAAATCGGCCCCCTGGATTCATATTTGGGCTCACTATAGAAGCATTTCAGGCAAATTTCTTTAAAAATATTCTTCTCCAGATCCAGCGGGCAGAATCTTTTGATATTTGGTATGTGACATTGTGGGGTGGATCTGATTCAAGTTTGTTCAAATCAGCCCCACTATAGAAGCCCGAATTCGAACTTAGTGCATTTCACGGAAATTTCTTAAAAAATCTTCTTCTCCAGATCCAGCAGGCAGAATCTTTTGATATTTGATATGCAACATTGTGGGGTGGATCTGATTCAAGTTTGTTCAAATCAGCCCCCTGGGTTCATATTTGGGCTCAGTATAGGAGCCCAAATTTGAACTTAGTGCATTTCAGGCAAATTTCTTTGAAAATCTTCTTCTCAAGATCCAGCAGCAGAATCTTTTGATATTGGGTATGGAGTATGCTTAGGGGGTGAGATTCAAGTTGTTCAAGCCAAGTCCCTGGGTTCATATTTGGGCTCACTGTGGTAACCTGAATTATAACTTAGTTCAAAATGAGGAATTTTCTTTAAAAATCTTCTTCAGATCCAGCAGTCGGAATGTTTCGATATTTGGTATGCAGCATCCTTAGGGGGTGTGAGATTCAAGTTTGTTCAAGCTATGTCCCTAGGCCCATATTTGGGCTCACTGTGGGAGCCCGAATGATAACTTACATGTAGTTCAAAATGAGGAATTTTCTTTAAAAATCTTCTTCTTCAGATCCAGCAGTCAGAATGTTTTAATATTTGGTATGCAGCATTCTTAGGGGGGTGAGATTCAAGTATGTTCAAGCCATGTCCCAAGGTCCATATTTGGACTCACTGTGGGAGCTTGAATTGTAACTTAGTTCGAAATGAGGAATTTTCTTAAAAAATCTTCTTCAGATCCAGCAGATGAATGCTTTTGATATTTTTTATGCAGCATCCTTAGGAGGCAAGATTCAAGTTTGTTCAAGTCATGTCCCTAGGTCCATGTTTGGGCTCACTGTGGGAGCTCGAATTGTAACTTAGTTCAAAATGAGGAATTTTCTTTAAAAATCTTCTTCAGATCCAGCAGTTGGAATGTTTTGATATTTGGTGTGCGGCATCCTTAGGGGGTGAGATTCAAGTTTGTTAAAGCCATGTCCCTAGGTCCATATTTGGGCTCACTGTGGGAGCTTGAATTATAACTTAGTTCGAAATGAGGAATTTTAAAAAAAAATCTTCTTCAGGTCCAGCAGATGAATGGTTTTGATATTTTTTATGCAGCATCCTTAGGAGGCTAGATTCAAGTTTGTTCAAGCCATGCCCCTAGGTCCATGTTTGGGCTCACTGTGGGAGCTCGAATTGTAACTTAGTTCAAAATGAGGAATTTTCTTTAAAAATCGTCTTCTTCAGATCCAGCAGTTGAAATGTTTTGATATTTGGTGTGCGGCATCCTTGGGGGGGGGGGGGGGGGGGGGGCAGGGGGGGGGAAGGGTGAGATTCAAGTTTGTTAAAGCCAAGTCCCTGGGTTCATATATGTGCTCCCTCTGGGAGCCCAAATTATAACTCGGTTCAATATGAGGAATATTCTTTAAAAATATTTTTTTTTAGATCCACTTGTCAGAATCTTTGGATATTTGGTATAAGCTTTTCTTAGGAGGAGTAGATGCAACTTGTTGAAATCAATTCTCTGGGTTGATATTTAGGTTACCATGTACAGGTGGGTGCCTCAGGCCCCCTAGGGTGGCCCCCTGGGGTCTCTTGTTTTAGGAAAAAATGCATACTGAGAGCTTGGGGGTGGGGGGGGGGGGGTACATCCAGGGCTATAATTTACCTCATCACTAGGTAAAAGAATATTTGACATCATTTATTGAGATAAAATGGCACTTTCTATTGATATTGGTGGATTATATAGCCTCAGCCAGGGCTTATAAAAATCTGAGAATCGATTGCCGTAGAGATCCATGCAACAAAACCAGTGAGAAACCATGTAGCTTCTCGTAACATTGCTGCTAGGATTTACATGAAAAGAACTGAGTCAGTTTAACCCTTTACTTAACACAAAGGCAGCAAATTAACCAATACAACAGTAACATGACCTGAAATATTGTGACACTGGCAATAAAATTTGTACAAATATGGCTGTCATTGGAACCGGCTTTCATCAGCTGGTTCTAGTAACATCCATAATTATTACGCTTGATGAATATTGTTTATTTTTAGCTCACCTGACTGTAAGTCAGGGGGCGCTTAAATGATGACTTTCTGTCTGTCCACCATCAGTCCATCCTGTCCAGCGTGAACTTTACATTACTAACCTCTCCTCATAAACAACTGAGCCGAATTGAACCAAATTTGATATTCATGTTCCTTATCATATATGAATTCCAGTTTGTTCAAATAACGTTGCCACACCCACAGGGGGCCCCAAGCATTTCTCTGATAGCATGCATAAATTGTTTTCCAAAATTGAAAAAAAATCTTCTCCAGAACCATGTATAAGAATCTTTTGATACTTGGTATACAGCATCTCTAGGGGTGGGAGGGATAGGTTCAGGTTTGTTCAAATCAAGTCCCTGAGTTGATATTTGGGCTCCCTATGGGCACCCAAATATCAACAGTGCAACATGAGGAAATTTCTTTGAAAACCTCCTTCAGATCCACCAGTCAGAATGCTTTCATATTTGGAATGCAATATTTCTAGTGGGGTGGGGGGCAGGGGGGAGGGTAGATTGAAGTTTGTTTGAATCGGGTCTGTGGGTTAATATTTGGTCTATCTATTGAAGCCCAAAGTTTAACTCAGTGCAGTATGAGGAAATTTCTTTAAAACTCGTTTTTTTCAGATCCACCAGTCAGAATCCTTTCGTATTTGGCTTACAGCATCTCTAAGGGGGTCAGATTCATGTTTGTTCAAGCCAAATCTATGGGTTAATATATGGGCTCATTATGGGAGTGCAAATTAACTCAAAGCAACATGAGAAAATTTCTTTAAAAATCTTTTTCTTCAGACCCACTAGTTTAATGCTTTAATATTTGGTGTACAACATCTCTGGGGAGGTCAGATGTAAATTTGTTCCAGTTTGGTTCCTGCCAGTCAGAACCCTTTCATATTTGGTATCGCAGGAAGGGGGGGGGGGGCAGATTTGAGTTTGTTCATTTCAGGTTTGTGGCTTAATATTTGGGCAGGGGTGGGTTAGGTTCGAGGTTGTTCATAAATGTTCAAATCCATTCCTTCGAGCTTTTCCATAAAATTTGCCTTTCAAAGTGCAGTGACACAACAAACCTTGGAAGTTTGGCAGTACTTGTCTACAGCTGTCAGAATTGGAAGCAATCGGGAAGACCTATGCTAATAATCATCTAACATGGACAATAGAATTATGAATAATTTCATAACATTATTCCTATGTAGTGTCCATGAATCTTGACTAACTGAATCTGACCCAAAATACTTCTCTGAACCACCTCGTCAGTTGAGCGATTAAGGGCCCAGGGGGGAGGGGGGGGGGGGGGTAAAAATCAGTAGTTGGTGTTGTAAAAATTAAAAAAGCTGTATTGGGTAAAGGGTTAACATGTATTATCAGTATGCAACAGGGGTTCAATCATACTGACCTAATAGGATCCTGGCCCATAGCAGGTCTGAATTCTCGGAACGATTTCCGCAAGAATCCAAATGGATTCTCCCAAATTTAGAGGAACTATAAGCCCTGCACAACCCCAATTTTGAAACAAAATTGACATATTGTTTCATGGTGGTGGGGCCCTATTTATCTTGCTGTATGATTAATTAAAACAGATTTTGTGAAAAGGTTTTGTGTGCTGATGCAGATTTTAGTTTTATTTTGGGATTTGGGTAGTTTCAAAGAAAGCTGTGAATTCTTATCCCTCCCAACTTATTGGGTAACAGAGTAGAAATTCTGTCGGAGGCAATAACAGTTCAGTTTTTAAGCCTATTTAACACAGATTGGACAGTTCTCTTCAAAAGAACAAATTTCCCATGCTTTGGACTAGACAGAAGCCAACAGTTGAATTCTATTGCAGAAATGACTCTTTCATCACATGAAAGAGGTAACTGTATCTTTGGTAGGGTTGGGTTTGCTCATAGCTATAACTGTTGTAAATATTTTAATTAGATTTACATGCCTCGAAAAGTTGCGCTCGGAAATTATCTAATTCCCAAAACTAAGCAGTCTTGGGGAAATATATTGTTTCAATAAACATTTGAAGAAGTCTACTGACATTTTGCATTACTTTTGAATGTTCCAGATGAATAAAGAGGATGATTTGAGGACTTTTAGAACGTAAAAATTTGTTTGACTATTGGTGTGTTTTGTTTGGGAATTCCCTGAGAAATATGAACATGTGACCAGCACTTCCCTTTCTGTTAGTTTTTCTTTTATTTGTTGCATGACCCCTGTTTAAAAATCATTAAAAGGTTGTCTGAAGGGCTATAGTTGACAAAAAATATTTGAATGCTAAATTTAAAATGATGCGACCATATTTTTTTTCGCCTGAACGTTATAATGGTCGCCTATGGGAAAATATTTAGTACTGTGAAACGTATTCTTGTTTGGCTGAAATTAAACAATTGCAGGAATTCGACTGAATAAACCAAAATGTTTTTGGAGTAATGGTTGCGGAATGAAATATTTCAATACGTTGGATACTTTGGGGTTCCTTCTTACGCCTTGCGTATTGTCATATTACCCAGCACGTCCGAAACTCGTTCGCTGGGGGAAAGTATTCAAGTATTGCATTTTGAATCATTTTTTTATTTATATAATAATTTTATTGTATAATTTATTGTATATTACCTATTGTAATATATCTTAATGTACCTCCATTGTAATATATCTTAATGTACCTCCTGGCATTAAATTTCATATATGTGTATGAAATTCTGAAAACAGAAATGTCAGAACAAAATAAACTATCCAGCCATCTAATAAATTTTAATTACTGTTTATTCAATGGATTACCAATAAAAATTATATTATTACAGTAAAAGTTCTTAAAGTATATGTACGTTATATTAAGTTCCACAACATAATCTTATAATTTTGCAATTTTTCATTGAAGAGCTCCACCGGCACCTTACAGTGAATAATTACAAAATTATTAGCATAAGTATTATAAGAATTAATTATATTAAGAAATGCAACAAAATTTGTTATATTAAGTTCTGCAACATAATCTTATAATTTTGCAAGTATTCATTGAGGCGGGGCGCGGTGGCTCAGTAGGTAGAGGTGCAGGCTGCAAGCCGAGAGGTCCTCAGTTCGAATCCCACCTGTGGCAACCGCGTTGTGTCCTTGGGCAAGACACTTCACCCCCATTGCCCATGTGGGGGCACGATGACGCCGTGTACTAAGGCGTACTGCACGTCGATGGTACGCATGTCTTCAACCAATCTAACCCTGCCTGTGCTGCAGTGCGGGGTTACGATGTTGGGGAGCTGGCAGCTGCTCGTCGTTGCAAGGTGGTTCTCTCCGGGTACTCCGGCTTCCTCCACCCGTAAAACTGTCACGGTCATGATTAGCCATTGTGCATAAATATGTGACCTTAAACATCAATAAATAAATAAATAAATAATTCATTGAGGCGCACCGTCGCTTTACAATGAATAATAGCAAAATTATTAGCAAATGTATTATAAGAATTAATTGTATTAAGAAACGCATCAAAATTTATGGTTTATTAAATTCTGCAACATAATCTTATAATTTTGCAATTATTCTTGGAAGAGCATCTCCGGCGCTTTACAATGAATAATCACAAAATTATTAGCAATTGTATTATAGGAATTAATAATATTAAGAAACGCATCAAAACGTGTTATAATTATATTAAGAAATGCATCAAAACTTGTTATATTAAGTTCCGTAACATAATCTTATAATTTTGCAATTATTCCAGGGGGAGGGGGGTCCTGGGGGGGGGGGGAGGGGGTCAAAAATTTGCAAGACGTGATGTGGGGGTGGGTGAGTCTCTTGAGTGCACCAAAAATGTGCATTTCCAACTTGTGCAATTTTTTAAAAACATATCAATATATCAGCCAATATATGACATCATTTGTGTTTCAAACCTTAAAGGTGATGTTGTACATCACACTCTTAACATAAATACAACATCAGGAGGCTTTATATGTGAGAATATTGGGCTTAATCTGGGGAAATGTCACACGTAAGGAGGGGGTGGGTGTCTTGTTCGAAATGTAGAAAATGTGCAGACAATATTTTCCTTGACAAGCGGACGACTCGGCTTGCGGACGAAACGTCCGTGTACCCTTTTTTCAAGCAAACTTTTCCTTACTTTTACAACACCTTAACATTCGGATAATTCAACAACTGAGTTTCTGTTCATCTTGATATTTCACGAGGTACGTGTCAATGCATATCTGTATACAATCGCACTAACATAACAACAATTATCAGTTATATTATCGGTTATATGTACGTTTTTTTCGATTGAAGTTATCACTGGCAGACAAGCTGCAACGAAATGAGGACTCAGAGTTCGATCTGAAATGACGAGATCATCAACTGAGCATATTGACAAACCTCCAGAAGGACAGAACTCGAGTAATAATAGTAACACTTTGGCCGGCCGCTGATTTGTCGCGGTTCTCGGTTGAGAAGGCCTGGTTACCCCTAAAGTGTAGATATGTAGGCCAATGTGTCACGCAAAGCTTTGAGGCGAAACAAAAAACATTTGATTCCCAGAGGGGGACAGGCCAATTGCAATTGCATGGGCAATTCGACACCGGAAGTTACGTGGTTTTTTCACTGAAATTTACTGTCCACTTCAAAAATCACATTGACGGCTATAGAGAATTCTGTTCTGGAACACATTTATCTGAATGGGTATGTGGAACCCTTTGCGGGCCTACGGCCCTCTTGGGGTTCCTAATAACGTCAAAGACATGGAAAAGTGGTATCCTCAAATGGAGACGACTGTAGTTCATTAGGCGATAGGTATTACGGGAGCCCCTCTTGGACGATTGAAATTCATTAGGCGATAGGTATTACAGTACGTGGAGAGTGTATTATCACTAAATCACCCGCAGAGTGGAGATTCCACCCAAGCAATAATTGCAAATTTGTTGCAAAGCATAACCAGCACAAGCAAAGTTTCAGCCAATGGACCTCCGGGTTAAACCCGGAGGTCCATTGACTGAAACATTGCTCGTGATTTTTGTAGATATGTACAAAATTTGAAAGTTATAGCTTGGGTGAGAACTCCACTCTGCGGGTGATTTAGTTACAATCCACTCTCCACGTACTGTACAAGAAGCCCTCTTGGAAGGGGTCTGAATCTCTACAGGACCATTAATTAATTATTTATATATATATTTATTCATATTTCATGCAAAACATCCTGTCACCACGAGTGTGTGTATTTGGAAAACATAGTCTGGATGCATATCAGCCATTTGGAGCCGATTTGAATCCGATTCTGATGTCTGAATTAACTAAACGTCTTTTTCCTTCATTCGTGAATTCATTTTCTCAAAGCGGCGCAAAGCACATCAATTGGAATGAAGAAAATATCAGATGATGCAACACACTTTATGAGCCTCCCGAAAACTGCTCTGAAACAGCCAGCCATTTTTAAACATCCACAGCCAACGGAATGTCGGCAAAACACATTCACCTCGGAAAGACTGAGGTGTTCTTTCATCTGGCACAATTTACATTGTGGAGTACAGAGAGAAGTCGCCATTTGCTGGTGAGTGGGTGCGATTCACTGCTTTCTGTTCTACCGGATACTGAAACATCGGCAAAAACGGCTAAACCGCCCCCACTGCACCAAAGTAGCGTCAAGTCAATCAATGCGGTAAGTCCTCCTACCATTGACATTTGGCGACATGTGTTAACGTGGACGTCACAGCGTAACAGCTTCCACATCATTAGACATCAAACGAAAGCCCGACACGAAACCTAGTGACGCAATTTTCCAATCTCGAGACTTGTTTTTTATGTCAACATTTATTTATTAGGGTTTAACGACATTTTAACAGCCAGGGTCATATCATGTCGGTGATAGTTTTACGAGTGGAGGAAGTCGGAGTACCCGGAGAGAACCACCGAGCAACGACAATCAGCTGCCAGCTCTCCGACATCGTAACTCTGAACTCTGCACCGCGGCACAGGCATGGTTAGATTGGTTGAAGACACGCGTACCATCGACGTGCAGTACGCCTCAGAACGCAGTGTCATCGTGCCCCATGTGGGCAATCGGGGGTAAGTGTTTGCCCAAGGACAGAACGCGGGAGTGCGAATCAGTCGTTGAAATGGTCGCCCATCCAACTACAAACCGCGCTCGACGTTGCTTAACTTCGGTGATCTGACGAGAACCGGCTACCGCGACGCCACAGCGCCGTCTTTTATGTCAATAGTGAGTAAACTATTTTGTACTGCCGCGAAATATTCGTTTATCATAGACATCGAGAAATGCTTTTTTTTGTTGAATCTTATTTGTTTATTAGATTATTAGATGGCCGCAATTGAGGTACTTTATGTAACCAATAAGCTTTCCAATAAGTCAGCGGTATAGAGATTAGTGGTACGGTTTGGATTAGTGTTCTAGCTGCGGCAGTGATTTGTATAGTAGATGCAGTTAACTATTTGTCATGTATTTCACCAACAAGAGTGGCCGATAGGCTATAGCTGACCTGCTTGAGAATTGGTTTCCAATTTCGTCGTGTTAGAACCAGAACGTCCTATGTCCCCTATGGGACATAGGACGTTCTGGTTCTAACACGACGATTTGTCCACGGAATTTCGACTTCCGTCCATAAGTTCAACCGACTGGACGACAGACCGCAGATCATTATCAGTCCCTTTCTGAAATATAACTCTTATTTATCAACTATATATAAAAGGCCTATAACATAAATTTTAGCTTTACAGCCCATCCGTGGTGAACCGTGGGATTTGAATAATTAAAATTTACATCTACAGTAGAACTACATCCCAGCCGACCTTTGGTGACCTCGACCTGAATGCAAACTTGTCTAAATTTATCGCTCGTCGCCTCGCGAAGAGTAAAATTAAAGCGGCAATTATTTATTACGTTTTTAAATGAGTGTATCTCATAAGATACCAAAAATTAACAAATATGTGTTGTCTCATGTTAATAAAGCATCTATAACTCGAAATAGCGTGTTAATAAGTTATTAAACTGAAAAAAGACCCGTGATTTGCGCGTTTCCTTTTCCATTTCGTTTCAGTACCGTCCCCGGTGCTTGTGTAAACGGAGGCGGGGGGGGGGGGGGGGGGGGGGCATTGTTTAGAATTTAAAATAGAATATTGTATTATTTAACATGTAAACTCTTAATAATCTGACGGTCATGGCATAAATAAAATATACCTCACCAAGCTACTATGGGTATATTTTATAAATCGGTTTCTGGTGTGTTCTCTTCTAGAAGACACCTTAGCTAAAATGCCGATATTCCGGAGTTTATGCAGTCCCCCCCCCCCCCCCCCCCCCCGACATCCCTTATCATTCGATCACACAGAGATGAATGTAACACGCAATCAACAACAAGTTAAACATATTTAAGATTTTACAAACAGCAACCAGAAGGAAAAAATCAAGACATTTAGGAAGTAAATAGTGTGCAGCATTTTGCAACGATGTTGAGCTCCATTGTGCACCAACAACAATTTGTTTGTGTTCTGCTCATCCTATATGGACGTACAGTTAAAACTAGAAGTCCTGTCACGAATAGTGCGCTTATCTAGGCTTAACTGTGCGTTGGAATTGCGCGCAATTGCCATATCGAATGGCATCCAAAGCACGGCAGGTTCTCTTGGTTACTCATAGCAAACACATGCAATGTTTCTGCCAATGGACCTCCGGGTTACCCGAAGGTCCACTGGCTGAAACATTGCTTGTGCACAGGCCATATGTACAGAATATGATAGCTTTACTTGGGTCATAACGCGCACATTAACGCGCATATCAACGTGCTATTTGTGCGCATTTCATGACAGGACTTCTAGTTTTAACTGTAACGCTTGTATATATATATACTTACAAATTGTCGACCACAGAAGAATATGTATAATTATCATCGAACCAAACTTGCTCAGCACTATCACAATAAGGGAGTGAACATATCATCCTTTGCATGCTCGCCATTTTCGTGGCTGCAAAGTCCGACAGACATTCGAAATAACATTGCTGGGTTCTGTAGTCAAGCCATGACGGGTATCTGCTGGAACAAAAGTCGAAAACTGAAAAGGAGAAAATATATTTGCCGACAAGAGATACAGCTAATGTATATCTTTTAAATAAAGACATGTTTTTATTGTTGCCATTTGATACAGAACATCCAACCAAAGAGAACTCCATAAAATCCACAAAAAGTGGAAATAAAGAGTTAGGCCTATGATTTTTATAAGTTCGATGAAACAGTCCAACGTCTTCTCAGTGGTCTTCCTGCTTAAGCATAAATTTTAAGTTCGGACCCGTCTATAACTCTGATCGTTTCAGTTACAACCACCCTTACTACACTTGAGGTAATGCCTGCGATGTCTATTAGTCAATCGAGCTCATATTCAGGGCATCCTCGAAAACGAGACTTCTAAGCCGTTGTGTAATATTTGTTTATTTGGGTTTAATAACACTTTCAACAGCCAGGATCACATTGTGGTTTTTGGACAGAAGAAGCCGTGTATTCGGAGAGAACCATCAAGCAGCGGCGGGTAATTGTCAGACTCTCTAACGTACTAACGTTTCCCTCCACAGTTTTCCAGGCATTTCCAAAAACGACATGCCATACACGCTCTTCAAATGCGAACAGTTTTCAACTTAGATATCTAACCCATAACATGTATTACATTTTCCATATCCACTAAAAATATATAGCACTGTCGGATTAAGTAGACATAAACAATGTGAAAGTGTGTGATATAATTATTGTCAGGTGCAAGGCTTCAACTTGCAAAATTGCATGAAAAAATGCCTATACCTGTAATTTCCAGTCACTCAGCAGCCTCAAACGCAGAATTTTCCTACTACCCCCCACTTATCTAACTCTGGTGCATGTAATCTTCTGTTTCCATAATGTGGACAAAATTATATGTTTCCTTCTTATAGTTACATACCTGGTAGCAACTCCGTGTAAAAAGGACATTTTTAAAAACAGTCAATTTTTCGAAGCGACTCTATAATAATTCTTCTGGTAATTTACCCCTATGTATCAGATTCCAACTCTGTGACCAAAACTTTAAATTCTAAACGCTTAATGTAATTATATATCTGATGCAAAATACATCTCCAATTTACATGACATTAGTTTCAACATATGTCCGATGTTTAGAATTTTATAGAACTTTTACTTTACTGGAATACTAAACTGTAGAGCGGGAACTAACTCCGCAAAAGCAATGTTAGCAGCGGTGTGGGAAGTAAGCTCACCTCCGACGTGTAGCACGCCATAGTTCCCAGCATTGTTGCAACTGATAATGTTACAACTCCGCATAATGTTACACCAATCGTAAACAATCGCCACAAAAATAGAAAGAGGGAGAATCAAAACACATCCCCCATAGAGGCGTGAATGTGGTGGGTAGTCATATGAGTGAGAGACAGACAGAGACAAATGAGATATACATGTATGAGAAGGAAGTAATAATAAGAATACCTGAGAATGCCCAATGCCTAATACAATACCACACATAATCCCAGTCCCAATCCTAATTCCAATCCCAATCCTGATCCTTATCCCTACGCTTCTCCTCCTATGTCACGTTCTACCCTCTTCCCCTCCTCCTAATCCCCATGACTCCACCGACCCTTCCTCTCGTCCCCATCCTCCTCCTCCTCCACCCTCCTTCTCCTCCTCCTACTCTTCCCCCTCCTCGTATTCTTTGCACGAAAGACTCCACCGCCTCCAAAGCATGTAATCCCAAATCCACCCCGTCCACCACTTCTTCCACCATCTTCACAACCTTCACTACACTATCATACCATCCAGTAGTACACTCTTATAGAATTTTACCATGGTCTTCTCTCTACAATCATCTCGATCACTCAGTCCCTGCGCCTACTCCTCATCCTAATCCCTACCTCCCCTTCAATCCTCCTAATCCCTACTCCTCTTCCTCCTCATCCTACCTCCGCCCCTCCTCCTCGTAATCCCTGTTCCAAGTGACCTCACCACCTTCACCACTATCACAACCACCTCCAGCTCCACCTCTGTTTTGTTCACTCTTAACTTTTAGAGAAACGTTTAGCAAAATCAACAAATAATAAGATGTTGTAATAACGATTGAAATATGACAAGATTGGGATTTGGGCACTCAAAACAATTGAGGCATTTGAACTACCAAAAGGGGTAAGACGGCTATGATATACTATTTTCCTGGAAAAGGAGACTACTCGTGTCGGTAAACATACCACCCGGATAACATAGCGCTCTCCCCATCGTGGTTAAAGAGAAAAGTGGCTCTGATCAGGCTTCAAAAAATCCTCAAACTTGGTTATATTCCTACCCTGGCACCCTTGAAGCACGTGCGCATGTATCGTCATGGTGGTGATTTCAGGAGATGGAACGTTACTCAGGCTACCTGAATGAATGTCACGTGACTAGGTTCTCTCAAAATAAATCCCCGAGTGAGGCCTCCACTGGGGTCCCCTTAATTGGGAAAGAAACCCATCTCATATACTACATACGTGTTTAAGGTGCTAACTGTCAGCAATGCGACTTCAAGTTGGACTTTATCTGAAAAAGTGGTGACCGGGCTGAGTATACGTGAAATTATAACATTATTGGTGAACTTGTTTAACATTATGCGTTGAAAATATTGTGACAAAATGAGTTGATTTTTATAACATTGTGCATTATGTGTAGTTTATAACAGTGTCGGTTGTTTACAACCTTGTTTGTAAAATTATGATTTTTTGCAACATTATGAGGAGTTGTCATTGTCAGTTGTAACAAGCACAACTGTGCCCCACATGAGTGGTCTTTTCCAAGGACACAACGTGGTTATGGCTGGTCAGGATCGGACCATCGACATTTTAGGTTAATGTACAATCCTCTAACCAATGAGACACCATACTCCCCGTACTCCCCATTGCACACTGGTGTTGAAATGCCAGAACTTCAACCTGAAAATGTTTTCCATAATGTAACTGGAAATTTAACTAAATCAGTTTTACTTGACAGCTCTCTGCTCATAGAGTTCTGTCAAACTGGACTGAATTGGTTAAATTCATAGTTACAGTATAGAACACAATTACTCCTTTAACCCTTTACCTAACATGAAAAGCAGACGACACTTGCAAACAAAATTCTTGAATAACTAAATTTTTTCATTTTTTGTCTTAAAAACATAGGTTATGGCCCCTCATTGGAACGACCTCGTTCCAACGAGGGGTCATAACCTATGTTTTTGAGACAAAAAAAAAAAAAATGAAAATTCACTGGCGATTTTTGAGAATAGCGCTGTTCGTTTTTTCCGTTACGTTGGGTAAAGGGTTAACAATATAATCATGAGAAAAAGATCTTACCTTGACAGTGTTTAAGACTTAATTCTAAAAAATTGCCAAATAATGCTAGTATCCTCCAAAAATCATGGAATGATTCTGATTTGGTGATATGGTTTTCTCACCCTGGGAAAATTCATACTTCCTATTGAATCTTAATGCAAGTATGTTGATTATGGCAAGTTTGGTGAATACATCAGACCTACATGCTAGGACAGAGAAAAGTTGACGATAACAGTTGAGACATTCTGGTTCTGATTGGGGTTCTCTCTCAACAAAAACACATTCTCCAGGACACAATGCATAATTTATACCCAAAGCAGCAGGCAAGGCAACCAGTTCATGTTAATACATTTCTCAATGGACAGAACACTGGAATTGCTAAATGACAGACCGTCTCTGTTACCAGCAATATATAGAGGATGACTACGCCGTTTTAGTGATTATCGGGAATTATTACCACTTTTGCGGGCGTTCCTAGCACATTAAATATGTTTTACCGGGCGTTGAAACCTCGTAATGCTCAACGAGTACAAGTCATGTGACGTGTTGGGCCGTTATTGACTATATAACAGCCCAACACGTCAATAACAGCCCGACACGTCTAAATATAGACAATGACGTCACATCTCTCAGCCGATCAACAATATTTTTCTCAGATTTCCATTTGGATCGAAATTCAATTCGGATTTTTTTAATTTGTGAACACAAGTAACACATTTTTTTCAAGAGTTTCCCTTTGTGTCACGGATAGATAATGTATCAAATATAGAAAGCGATGCACACAAAGTAAATGATGACATCTTTGATGAATAAACTCCTTGCCTAAAGTTCGCATTTCGAAGATATATTTCATCTAACTTTCCAAATTTCGCCGTAGACTGATCAGACGATAGTCATGTTACCCGGTTTGTTTGTCAACAAATCAGACGATAGCGTCGCTGTTTTTTAATTCTAAAACGTCAAACTTCATTTATTTATCTTATTTCCCTTATAATTTAATCGTAATGTACCCTATGTACGAAAGTGGCAATAATAGAAATAACATGACTTTGTCGGGCATTACAGTGTATCAACGGCTCAACAGAAATGGTTAACAGCTCTTGAGCTTATTAGCGGCCCTCGACTTCGTCGCGGGCCGCTAATAGACTCTTGGGCTGTTAACCATTACTGTTGAGCCGTTAATATACTGTAAAGCCCTTCAAAATCATGTTATTGTTATATTATTACCACTTTATAGGGCGCTCCTTGGGTTATTAAAGTGATCTGAGGTGGACGATAAGACTCAATAACAGCCCGCAAAAATAGCGTTAATAATGAAAACGGCCCGCTAGCCCAGAATTGTGGGTAATTTATGTTCCGGAAAAATGACACTACTCTGCTCGAAATTTTGTTGTCCATTTATTCCAACAAAAGGGATTAAACAATGATTTATTTCGGATTATTAACTTCATTTAGGATTTAAAAGTGGCGGTGAGTAATGATACGATAAATAATCTCATTTTGTAAATAATGGCGTGAGTTTGTAGTTAAAGCGCTTCATCCAAATTCAGCAATCCTATTTTCGAGTCATCCAAATAAATGTACTCAAATTTGAACTTTGACCTTTGTTTGTGAATAAACAGACGACAATCCGATTCTTCTATTTCTAAATAAAAAATGTCTCAGTGGCTTGAAATGGCGTTCTTCTATTTCTAAATCAAAAGTGTCTGCAGTGGCTTGAAATGGCGTTCTTTGGTAAGTGGTAATAATAGTAAAAACATATTCCCTTTCGGGTGTCATGGTACATTAACGGCCCTCGAAAAATGATTAACAGCCCTCGGGACCACTAACGGCTCTCGACTTCGTATCGGACCTTTAAGTGGCCCTCGGGCTGTTAATCATTTTTCTAGGGCCGTTAATGAACCATAACACCCTCAAAAGAATATGTTATTGTAATATTATCTCATGAGTGTTGACCTCAAAGATTTATTTTTTCCGAGCGCTTGTGCAAGTGAAAAATAATGCTTTCAGGTCAAAAAAATGGGATATTTCCCGTTATTCACTAAAATAGCGCAGATGTTTTATTTTTTATACGCTACGTGATATTTTACTGCGCAATATTCAAAGCAGCAAACAGTTTTAAGACAATAACAAAGCACAGCTGATCGTTCGTTCAAGGCGACGTTCAAGGCGACGTCATGCGCCAAAGCGTGTGGACCTTAAGTGGTTGAGAGCTAGTTTATTTTTGGTGATCTGAATTTCTTCATCAAAAATTGTTTAAATACAAATTATTGGAGAGTGCCAACATGCTGTCTCCAATAATTTGTAAGAGAATACATTTGTATAAACAAACTATTATTTACTTTTGACTGAATACAAAACATTGGTAAGGAAAATGTTGGCTTTTGTACTAGTACCCTAATTTTTTGAAAGTCCTGATTGTGGCTTCACAAAAACTCAGACTATCAGTGAACTCAACATGGAAGCTTTAGTATTTAATGTTAGGTTCTCACAACTGGATTTTAGGCATCGATGACCATTCCCTCAGAAATACAAAATAAAAATAAACACCGCCCTCCCTCATTCGTTTAAAAAATGCCTGAGAATCAATTATGTACGTTTGTTTGTCCTTATTGTTACTATCTGTAAAGCAGTAGCAGAGATAGGAACAATGAGGGCGTTTGGATGTTTGTGATAGTGATTCCCCTAAACGTACTTTCAAATGAATGAAAATGTGTATGTTGTTCGCTAGAGGTCACATTGAACAAAATTGACGAGGGAGGGGGATTTGGTAAAATTTATTTATTGGTATTTAGGGCCACATGTCTCTGCACAATGGCTTATCGTGACCACAACATGGATATAAAGTCAAGACGACCAGCAATCGTTAATACCCATGATGCCCATTTCAAAGGACTTCCACCCCAGGCATTGGTTACCGGGTCCTATTGTACCAGTAAAACATATCTTATCTACCACAATAAACAATCACTGTTTAACTTCTCAGGTTCCCACCGGTAAGTTTGCTTAAATAAGAACTCCTGAGGCCCGTAGTCATAGTAACAGCTGCTAAGTTGGTAGAGAAATATTGGAAAATAAACTATCTCTATGGAAGGAAGCTATGCTTTGGCGCATGCTTTTTATGGAATATAATTGGCTACTAATTAGTCAGTGTGAAACACATAGAGTTTGGACTTGTATGGTTTCTTTCTTTCTTCTTCTACTTATTCCCCTTATTCTGTCTGCACTGTGTTGTCCGCACGATCCCTCGAAACTAAATAGTCCTATCTCGTTGATTTTTGGCATACTGATAGACAGTCACAAGTACTCGGCCACCTTTGTTTTTCATGTCATTAAAGCCCTTGACTAAGGCCCATTCGGACACAGGGTGTTCACAGCCTCTGATTTTTCTTTTAAAAATAAATTATCCTAAAGCCATAGCTATATTATATTTATTCACACAAGAGAACACTGTAAACAATCAAATTATAGAAAGCTGGAGTTAGCTGTCAAACATTAAATGTTATTTGTTATTTTAATCAAGTGTCAGTTTCATCCTCAAACCAAGTTGAGAGAAAAGAAAGCCTGTATGTATTATTCAGTTCTGTCTGAAGACACGCGAGTATTTCTAGGCGTTTTGCGACGCCCTTTCAGTGTACCTTCCAGTGAAAGGCAATATTAAAATAGAGTTTTTAAAAGACATGCTTTTAACCCTCTCGGGACTTCAATGTGGATTTCAAAGATTATATTTCATGCAAATCGACAATAAATGGTAACCCTTTCCACACCTACATTACTGTTCTAAACATACATGGGCTCTGGTAAGATAGCAGTATTTTGCATGTGCCAGTAGGCATTCGGATGGGCTCTAGGGGCATTTAAAGCCTTGTTATGTTTATATACTCACATTAATGAATTGTTTACTTTTCAGAGGTACTATATTCCTTGAGGGCTTCTAGCCAATACTAAACAATATTTGCTATCATCACTCAATATGGCCGATCTGGAGTTCGTAAAGCCAATATCAATAACTGATTCCTTCATCGAACCCCTTGAATGCTGTACACATAAATGTGTTTCTGGCTTCTTGGAAAAATGTATCTGATTCATGTATGAATATCTTTAAATACTGTAAACTAAAACCCATTTCTGATTTCTTTAAAAATATTTTACCCCCGAAAATAACCCTCCATAAATTCTCTTTCTGTTTATTTCTGATGCTTTCACCATTTTCACACAGACTTGAATGTACTGGCCGCAGTAACTTCTGTTTCTCTAGTTACACTTGAAAATTTGCAGAGGAGTCTGCGTTTGGGATTAAGATGCATGACACTTAATACAAAACAGTCGGAAAGAATCGGAACTTTGGAAGTTAGTGAAATTTGTAACACGCCCTTTTTGCAAATTTTCATCATATAACGACCTTATGAGACACTTGAATAATATGACAGCGAAGATGTGCGACCTGTACTGGGTCATCCTCATCCTGATGTATGGCTAAACGCTTATAAATTTTGTTGTTTTATCAAGTTTTTTCTTGGAAAAAGAAATGAATAATAAATTTCCACTCTGGCTTTTTTTTTTATAAAAGCCCATATGAGCTGTAATGTTCTAAGTGGACTTAAATCTTCATTGTTTTATTTGTACTTGAACACCCAAAATCCCGAAAACGCGATGTTATAAATATCGACCTGAGATTACTTCATAACCTCAACCCTTTAAACGCCAGTGCTATCTTCCATGCCAGTTCAATGGCAACAATTAAAAGGTCCATATTCATTATTTGGGGTAGAGCAATCAATATTTTCAACGTGCAGCCTCGGGGCAGCACGTTGAAAATATTGATTGCTCTACCCCACATATTTACTGAATAGCCATATTATTTACATGTAATAACGCTATGGCGTATCATGTGCCTGGTCAGAAAAGCGACCGATCGGGTTCAAGGGGCCAAATGTATAAGTAATGGCTGGATTATGACAGTAACTTGCAACTGGATGCAGAGTGCTGCTTTCCTAAAACAACACACATTTATATGCCCTCACAGTATATTAGTGCTCCACAATATTTTTCAATGAGTGCATTTTTTAGCTCCCGTAAAATAGAAAACACGGGTGCTGACGGGAGCAATTGCACTCGCACCCGTCTCATTTCCAGGACTGCTGATGTATGGCTAAACGCTTATAAATTTGTTGTTTTATAAAGCTTTTTTCTTGAGAAAAAAGTGCAGAATAATAAATATATCCACTCTTTGTTTTTAAATAGCCCACATGAGCTGCAATATTCTAAATGGACTTAAAAGTTCATTGTTTTAATTGTAACTTGAACACCCAAAATGTCGAAAACGCGGAGTTATTTTATTTTTATTAGGGTTTAACGACACATTAACAGCCAGGGTCATATCATGTCGGTGACAGTTTTACGGGTGGAGGAAGCCGGAGTATTCGGAGAGAACCACCGAGCAACGACGAGCAGCTGTCAGCTCTCCAACATCGTAACTCTGAACTCTGCACTGCAGCACAGGCAGGGTTAGATTGGTTGAAGACGTGCGCACCTTCGACGTGCAGTACGCCTTAGTACACGTCGTCATCGTGCCCCCAAGTAGGCAAACGAGGTTAAGTGCCTTGCCCAAGGACACAACGCGGGAGCGCGAATCAGTCGCTGAAATGGTCACCCATCCAACTACTAACCGCGCTCGACGTTGCTTAACTTTGGTGATCTGGCGAGAACCGGTTACTGTGATGCCACCGCGCCCCCAAATGCGCAGTTATAAATGTCGATCTGAGATTACTTCATAACGCGCGTTACGTCCGAAAGGGCATTCTCTTTTATCTATTGAGTAAAGTGAATTTTTTGATTTGATTGGTTGATAGATACGTGGTATGAGACCATATTCATTGAAACCCACGACATGTCCGCCCAGCCACTGACAAATTTCCCATACCCAGTGGAAGACTCGTTCCGAAATCTACAAATTGTCCATACCCCGTAGAAGACGCGTCATTCCAGTTTTACAGTGTACATATATTATATTTTAATTTGTTATCTCCAAAAATATAGCTCATGACCCCTTATTGGAATGAACTTGTCGAGTACCCTCCAATGTGGGGTTCATAAGCTATGTTTTTGAGACAAAAAAGATAAAAAGAAATTCAATAATTTTTTATACTAGTCATATCGGCATATTTTCACAAAAACTCTTTTGCACAAAAATTCCACAGAAACCTGTATGGCTCAACAATGGAAGATAAAAGATCTCATGCTGTGTGTTTTCACACATGAAATAGATTGTACTTCTAAAACGGAAAGTCAACAGATAAATTCGTTACCTCGTGTCTGATCACGTGGTACGGGTTTTTACCTACCCGAAGCCAGTCGTATCCCATTCGGCCTTCGGCCTCATGGGATATGGCTGGCTTCGGGTAGGTAAAAACTCGTACCACGTGACCAGACACGGGGTAACTAATAATATCTATCTTGACAATAGATATTAACGATATTTGTCAAGCATTTCCCGTTTTTCTTATAAGGTAGCATAATAAAGTTTAAAAAATCATTTCTATACTTACCAGTTAATGGCAATGTCGAAAATATGAAGTATATAAATGTAAATGATAAACACATTCCGAGAATGTTGACAGTTAATCTGTAAAAAAATCAACACATATTTAAAACAATGAAATTACAGAGTCACGGAACTTGTAATTGACCGTTGCTATAAAAGCCTCTGTGATTTATAAAATATTTTCACATCCACATTTCAAGTCATTATTTACACACTTGTAAGCAGACCGTGTCACTAAAACTTTGCGAAGACGACTGAACTCATTTGAAACTGAGACTTAGATATTGGGGATGTGTCGATTTTAAAATTATAATGTGCTGCATTGATCTGTTGACTGTATTCTAACTAAGCAACAGGAGACGTGCGCTTTGGGGAACACTTTGAACACTGATTCTGTATTCCATATATTTTCTCTGATAGTTATTGGAAAACAGCGGATTCATTGTGACAGTGGGAAAAGATTGTTCTGTCTGGAGTCGCTTTTTTTGTAAAGGCGCCACTGACAAAAGCTGGAGATCTTTATGTTAAGCATCCATACTACCATTAGCAGATCTGTGGCGAAATTCATCCAACAGGGTTATAATATACTGAGTCAAAAAAGAAAGTATAATAAACTTTGAGGAGCAATTTTTTTTAGTATTATCGACTTTAATCCCCAAAAAAATATTGTAAATTTATATTTCGAGTCTAGCTGTATGAAATTGCATAATTTCATGTTCTCACTGTTGCCAGCGTCACGTCAGGACCTCGCAATGGAGACATGGGGCGAACTGAAAAACCCACACATGCAGTCAATAGCGTGTATGTCCACCGTTTGCCTCTTGGATGGCAAGACATCGACGGATGTCACCCTGTGGTACTGCGTTCCACTCCAGCCTTAGAACATTACGTACATCACTTAACGTCTGAAGATCATGAAGTCGTACCCGACGGTCCAATTGATCACAAAGATGCTCGAATGGCGACAAATCTGGCGGAAGTGAGGGCCAGGGAAGAAGTTCGATGCTCTGCTCCTCACGAAAGTCACGACTGAGTCGCGCCACGTGACATCGGACATTGTCTTGCTGGAATAACTGCAATCGGAGGTTAGCGTTGAACAACGGGACAACAACAGCGTTAAGAAATTCGTTCCTTTATCGCTGTCCATTCAGATTACCATCGATGAAGATCAACTGCGTTCGATGGTGCAAGGAAATTTCTGCCCAAACCATTACACTACCCCCACCGAAACGGTCGCATTCCCGCACGCAAGCATTAGAAAACCGTTCTCCTCGTCTGCGATACACTCCTGCCCTACCATCAGCTCGCCGTAGACAAAATCGTGATTCATCACTAAAAAGAACTGTGTTCCAACGCTGCTGAGTCCAGAGAACACGCTGACGTACCTATTCCATTCTGACAGTACGATGACGTTGGGTGAGGATTGGTCCGTGGTATGGACGCCTACGTCGGATGCCGTATTCAGCGAGTCTGTTGCGGACAATTTGCGCACTGATTCTATTGTTAGTTCTACCAGGAGTACTTGGTGCTGTCCTCGTCGCCGGAAGGAAGGGGTTCCGCAAGTGAAACGTCCTGATGTGTCGGTCTTGTGCAGGGGTCGTAACTCTTGGTCGACCTGAACGCGGTCGATCGGCAGAAGATCCAGTAGTTCTATACCTTCCAATGAGACGGTAAATAGTGGCCACGGTGACTCCGAACTCAGAAGCGAGCTCATCGGGAGGTATCCCAGCCTCATCCATACCAATAGCACGCAACCTCTGATTTTCGGTTAACCTTGGCATTTTTTTAAATGTCGGAAGACCAAAACTAGCATGTTTTCTCAATAACCCAGGCTCTCTAGCACAACATAACACAAAGAAAATCGTCGGTCACCCATTCAATTTGACATTCTCGGGTAGCACGTGCTATTTTGAAATCCGGAGCAAAATTGTATACGGTTTGGTGGACAACAACAATATGTCATTCAACTCTTTGCACGACTTCTTATCCATAAACATGCAACATTAGAACTATTACATTTCATTCTTTCCAATTTTACATTTACCTCGACGCTTAACCAATTATTAAATGCAGGTTTCAAAACTCAGATAAAATGATACAAAACTTAATACTTTCACTGCCGAAAGCGACAATAGTCATCTAGTTTATGATGATTATCTTACGTTCTGGTATACGCCGATCAAATCTACCATCTGTTTACTTGTTGGAATGGGCTCAGAAAGCCCTTTCCAACAATTAATCAGATGATAGAGTTTCAGGTATACTATAAATTGGGGGTCGCGGTGGCTCAGTTGGTAGAGGTGTGGGCTGCAAGCCGAGAGGTCCTCGGTTCGAATCCCGCCTGCGGCAACCGCGTTGTATCCTTGGGCAAGTCACTTCATCCCCATTGCCAACGTGGGGGCACAGTGGCGCTGTGTACTAAGGCGTACTGCACGTCGATGGTGCACCTGTCTTCAACCAATGCTAACCCTGCTTGTGTGGAGTTGGTATGTTGGGGAGCTGACAATTGCTCGCTGTTGCTCGGTGGTTCTCTCCGGGTACTCCGGCTTCCTCCACCCATAAAACTGTCGCGGTCATGGTTAGCCATTGTGCAGAAATATGTGACCTTAAACATCAATAAATAAATAAATAAATAAATAAATAATAATGCTATAAATTTGATTAAACACAGTTTATTCTTGAAAAATAAAGAATCTCAAATGATTGACCATTATACATACAATCTATAAACCGATTTCACTAAGGTCAATCTGAACCAAGGCTTACCTAAACTCAAATTAAATTTAGTGAAAGCTGATTGTAAATAATGTCCACAACTGGACAACTTTGAAATTCATTTTATAATCTAACAGTAAAAGGAATGTGTAAATAATACACATTAATTAAGTTTCGGCAAATGAATGACAGTTTTTCCGACGTTCTCGAAACATCCTAGGAGCTTCGTGACGTGATAGCAATACACGCGTCATTTACTCTTAGACGTCTAACAGTCTAACAGTCTAACAGGAAACACACAGGTGTTAATTGCGAGGCTTGAGCATTGCAGATGAAATCTTTATACATCCAATGGTTGAAGTGACAATGATATGATAAAAATATTTATGTTCAATGCACCATGTTATCTGACTTCGTCCCTTTTACACTCCCCACAAAACCTTTCAGGGCCTTCTGATTGGTATTCAAGTCGGTATTTATTATAAAAAAATGATTAATAAATATGTAATTCATACAGCCGAGTTCAACATGACAAATTCAAACACTGGTCTTATAACATTAGGCTCCAGTTGTGTTTGTTACATTACGACAATTTATTTATTTATTGGTGTTTAAGGTCACATCCTTCTGTATAGTGGCTGATCGTGACCACAACATGGAGGTAAAGTCAAGTCCAGCCAATCGTATATACTAATGTTTTCCATTTTAGAAGACTTCCACCGAGAGTGGGTGACTGGGTCCGTTTTATTTTTAAAACAGAGCTTGTTTACCACAGTAAACAAGCTCTGATTCACTTTCCGGGTCTTCCGCGGGGATAAATTACGATCATAAAGACGTTGATTTTGCATTCGGTTGACAATTCGACCACAGTATCAGAATAAATTACAAAGTTTTCAACAGGTGCACAATCGTTTAAGAGGAACATCGAAAGGCATGGGTTGACACAAACAACACAGAAAACAAACACTGTTCCACGGTCAGGGGTTTTCAAGGGGATAGATTAACAACTAAGGACACGACTTCCTCAAACTTGCTGCTTGGCCTCATTAGCTGTGAAGAAGGACAACTAATTCAAGAAACAATCTAAACTGAAATCGTGTAAGCGCAGCGACTCACCAATTCGTGCAGTGGTCGTTTTATCGAAAATGCAGCTATTCGATAGTGACCCGCGTCATCTGCTCTGTTTGCGTGAGCCAGACTGCCCAATTAGGAAGACGGTGACACTGAGCACTAAGGCGTACAACACGTTGACGGTAATTTGCTTTCAACTACTGATAACCTTGCTTGAAGTGGGATATTCTAGATATTCTCTCCCGGTAATTCGCATCCCTCAACCCATGGCTATTGAGAGTGTCGTTAAATCCCACCCAATACACAAACGAATTTAAATTATGGGTTTAGCATGAGTAGAATTGATAATTTTATTGGCAACTATTTTGCACTCTGTATCAAATCACTTACAAAGTCCATTCACAGTGGATGAGTGTAAGTATTCTGTATCACAATAGATTCGATATAATTTATTAAATTTATTCAACTAACAGGATACAGTCGTTTAAATAATCCACTGTCTTCTCTGCTGTGAAATAAATAAACTTTCTGTACACAGAGAGAAATTTGTCAGTCAGCGAAACGCTGTTAACAAACCTATTAAAGTGGAAAAGAAAAATTACTTTTCCGATTTAATTTCTGAAAGTGTAAATTCTCCCCATGTTCTCACCAATATCATTGAGAAGCTTGTGCATTGACAAAAGAAGACCATACTGCCCGCGCCTTCGTCGCCTGGGGACTTTGAAAATCTATTTTCTAGTTTCTTCGTTGCAAAGATCGAAGGTAACAGGTACACTCTTTGACTTACACAAAGACAGCTTGCGAATTTCAAACTTTTAGCCCCCGAAGATATCCAAAAGCTAACATCCAAAATGCATTTAAACAGTGTGCGTTAGTGTTTCTTTCAGAATTAAGTACTCCAATCTTAAAACTAGTTAATACCTCACTACAATCTAGCGACTTTCCTACGAATATGAAACATGCTTTATACAATTCTCATTTCTAAAACCAACAGCTAGACCCAGAGGTTTTAAAAAACTACCAACCATCTCAAATCTCGCATTCCTTTCTATGATTATTGAGTGGACAGTTGCTTCAAAGCTAACTTCCCAAATGACCGGCAATGGCTTAAGCGGAGCCTGAAATACCGTACTGATAAAGATGCAGGTATATGTTTACATAACCCAGTTATAAATATCCCAGTCAGTTAGTATTTAGTATTTTATAACACAACTAGTGGAACTACAGGGCAATAATCATACAACTATAGATGTGGAGAATCTTCCTTCAAAATGATAAATTCATTAACACTGAAAATAAGTTTCGGTTCAGAAACGTTGGTTTCATTGAGTCAAATAAAATAAATATTTTAGGCCTAAAAAATAAAAAATCTGTTTCTCAGGCCCTCCCGCATGGTCCTTTTTGTTGCCGCATGCTCTCTTTTTATAACCAATTTAAACTTAAAAAAAATAAAAATTAAATGGTTTATGTCTGATATTTTACCCAAGTTAAAACAATTGATGAATTTGTCCCTTGAGTGCAAGAAGGCTTTGCAATGCTTTAGCATTGCAAAGTCTTCTTGCACTCAAGGGATGAATTACACCACCACCCATGCTATTCTGGAGATTATGAGGCCTAAAACTTGAACCAAGAACATGAACTTTTGATGGCAAAAAAGTAATTACTGAAATAAAAAATAAAATAAAAAACCGCTCGCCCGCATGCAATTTCACAAATAATGGCCTGAGAAACAGAAGATCTGCATTGTGTGGCCTTATATGGTATTCTTCGGATTCAATAGTCTTCATTGTTTGATTTGGTCGAAAAAGCGAAGCATAATTTCGATTTCCCGAAATGGTCCAGATGCACGCACGCACGCACGCACGCACGTTAGACTGTCGTTTCGTGTTTGATAATGGTCAAGTTTTTACTCGTTGTCTACAGTCACAGCATAACAGCTTTCAAGTCATTTAATGCCATCAGTGGGAGTGCACTGATTGACTTGACGCCATCTTGTATACAGATTTGTGGTCGTGTTTGTAAACGATATAAATAGAAAATAGAAACATAGTGGAAATAAATTTGCGGACGCGTTTATCAAGCTCTGCATTCAGTTGGGCAAAATTCGTGAATAATTGTTTAGTTTTTACAAACGCAGAATACAGCAAATAGAGTTACATCCCTTGAGTCGTCAAGGAAACGAGTAAACAGTATTTTGTTGACATATCGTCCCCCGAGTTCCAATGTGTTCTATGTGCCTACTGGAACATAGTACACACATTGGTACTCAGTGGATGAATTATTTGCTCTTATTTTATTTTTCTCAAGTTGTTTCATTTAAATACTCGACTATTTAATTTATAACAGTAAAATATCATTGAATTGTCGGAAATCTGAAGATATTATAACAGAATCGGTGAATATTATTTTAGTCACTCACCATATACCGAGGTAAATCTGTGTATCTCGACAGGAACCAGTCGGGGACGTCAACACAGTCTCAGATACGTCACAGAACTCCGTCAAAGATGCCCGCATGCTTGGGTAGTTCAGACATGTTCCATCTTCTCACAGGAGTGCACTCCGTTATTGGTTAAAACGGACTCTGATATTTCGTTCGTATATTCGCGTTTCTCTACACTCCTCCCCGTTTTATTGCTTTGATGATAATACCGGAGAATGGTTACATGTTAGTGCGCACCGATAAGAAAATGGTGTAGGATCACCAATAAATTTATTTCCACCACACAATGTGATGTAATGAGAAATTAATTATTCTTAATGTTACTAGAAACCTATATCAAAAGCAGTTACATTTTGATCCAAGTAGTTATGCCAGTTTTAGAGATCTCGTAAAGTGGAGAAATACAACACTGTTCGTTCTCTTGCAAAATATATTTTTTCATCTAAAACAAACCTTGCAAGCTGAAGTTTAAGTACAATAATGTCAAACACAATAAAAGGGCAATGTTATTACCAGGAGGCCATCACTTCCAAATGCCTGGACTTGCTTACTGAGAATAAATTTACACATAAATACTTGTCCCTATATTCCGATAAATTCTGTCTTTTGATTGGTCAGAATGCCTTGGACAAATAGCCATGGAAAAGGGTGCGCCCAACATCCAAGGTATATGAGAGCGTGCAACATCCATAGTACATGTGCACGCGAAACATCGGGGGTATATGGTTTCAATTGAAGCTCATCTCATTATGAAACTTGAACCAAAGAAACCGAAAATAGTCACAAATATCATCAGATTTCCGACAATACAATCATAAAAATAAAACAAGAGCAAATAATTTCCCCTGAGTACCAATGTGTTCTATGTGCCAGTAGGCACATGGAACACATTGGAACTCAGAGAACGATATGTCAACAAAATACTGTTTACTCGTTTCCGTAACGGCCCAATGGATGTAACTCTATCTCTTGTCTTCTGCGATTATAAAACCAAAATTATTATCACGAATTTGGTCCAAATGATTGTGGAATTGAGAAATGTGTCCACAAATGTATTTCTACTATGTTTGTATTGTGTTTCAAACGGAACAAAAACGTTATCTCCGCCAACATGTATAGTATATGGAGATTTAATACCTGGATGCCTCATTTAAACACCTCGCCTGCGGCTCGGTGTTTAAAAACTAACATTCAGGTATTAAACCTCCATATACCATACATGATGGCGGAGATAACTTGTAATATCTTTTTGCCTGTAAACTTATATCTATGTATACTTATTTTACACAAAATCAATATGATATACGTGAGTAGCATTCTGATTAATTAAGGCCACTATCACAGTAATCGCCATATTCTTCAGCTTGCCAAGATGCCTCATCGCTAATGAGGGCATCCAAGGTGTATTTATCTGGCAAAGGCGAAGTGGCGACAAGTACGGTGAATCCGATTCAAGAAGCATTTTATTCACAGGCAGCTTTGAAACCGCATCTAGGGTACGGCCATCCTTTAAAATGCTATGTGTGAGACCAAAATTGCAGTTTGGCAAAATTTTAATGCCACACTGCAAGCTCGGCGGACCTCCCCATAAAACAATGTCTTTGAACGTTAAGATGGGTCAAACCCAAGTCTTCAAAAATTCAAAGAACTTTTTTCAGCCGCTTCGCCAGTGCCAGAGGCCCAACAATGAAGGACAACAGTTTTGTTGGACTTCTCTACTTACGGGAGGACTTCACGTAAACACTTTTCCTGGACAACAACTTTGCTGTTTACACAGGCAATTTTATCAGAACATGGTGGTCTATATTTACATGTGGTGGTAAAATCCATGCCTATTTTACCTAGCCCAATGCAGCGTTGTAGTCTAAGAAGTGACTCCAGCTTATAACCAAAGCGATCAACAGATCGAGAGTCCACTAAATGTGGGTGGAGTCTAAATGTTAGAAAGATCCTTTCATCTCCAGCCAACTGTTTTTCACGTGGCCTTCAGTGCTCTGTGAACACATAATTCGTCACAGCTCCAACGAGTGGTAACATTTTGCTTTCTGGTACCATTTCCTGTATGTCTGACAATGACTTTCTGCCTGCTTCACTTTCCGGGGCTTCCGGCTTCATCTCTTCAATAACTGATGACTGTGCAGGTCGCTGTCGACAAAAAGAACTGGTACGCCATTCACTTTCAACGTGAGGTCAGCTGTAACTTGCATTCATTGAAGTACATAGGGCTATCGGCTGTATCTCCTTCTTGGCGTTTATCTGACTCAAGATGAAAAAATGTGTTGGCCAAGGATCCTTCAATGCAGTAGAGAGGCAATAGAACTTGGTGGTGAAACTGTATACTTCTGTGGTCTATCAAGTCCCTGCCTAACCAAATAACTATCCAGCAGCACTCTTTCTTCGGCATTAAATGGGACCTCGGCTGCTTCTGTGGGAAACTATTTATTGGTTACGACATGTTCTAAAAAAAGATTTAATAATAAGAACTTTATTCTTATCCATTTGACAACAGTAAACAATCGTAACTTTCGATTGAAAATTAAGTGATTTTTCTTACGTTTATTCAAAACATATTTAATTTGTTTAGAATGTTTCAAGCGCTATAACATTTTGAAACGATTCTAACGTAAATTAAACACTTTAATTTAAATTTACTATTGTTTTGAACATTTTTATTTCGTGAAAGCGACTATGTTACACAATGAAATAAACAGAATTTTACCAATGTATTTATGAGGAAACCCTGCATTTCCGATTTATCTCGTCATCAGGTATAACAGAATCGGTGAATATTATTTTAGGCACTCACCGTATACCCAGGTAAATCTCTGTATCTCGGCAGGAACCATTCGGGGATGTCAACACAGTCTCAATGAATATTATTTTAGGCCCTCACCATATACCCAGGTAAATCTCTGTATCTAGACAGGAACCAGTCGGGGATGTCAACACAGTCTCAGATACGTTGCAGTGCTCCACCAAAAATGCCCGAGCGCTTGGGTTGTCCAGGCATATTCCATCATCTTACAGGAGTGTACTTCGTTATATTTCGTTCGAATATTCACGTCTACAATATTTGCGAATATTTTTTGGTTTTTTGGATCGATTTAATACCGAGGCTAGTGAATGCGAAAAACTACTTTCATTTACACCATAAACCCCCGATGTTTTGCGTGCCCATATACTCTGGATGTTGCACGCTCTCATATACCTTGGATGTTGGGTGCACCCTTTGCCATGGCTATTTGTCAAAGGCATTCTAACCAATCAAAAGACAGAATTCATCGGGATATAGGGACAATATTAGTTATCCTTGTGACTTCCGGGGTGTATGGAAATTTACACCGGTCTGGAGACTCACACACCCTGAGGGACAGCCGAATGGTGTATGGTCCCCAGACCGGTGTACATTCCTATACACCTCGGAAGACACAAGGGTAACGGATTTATTTCCTACTATGCTATCTCCCCCCCCCCCCCAAAAAAAAAAAAAAAAATAAAAAATAAAAACTCCACAAAAATACCAATTTCAACATTACCACGAGAGGTAACCGTGAAAAAGGTATTTAAATTTTATAATTTCACCCCTAACACCTAATAAATTTCAATTCTCTAAAAGCATGGATAGCGGATTTAATTCCAAACTATGCTATCCCCCCCACTCCCCCAACAAACCACACCAAAAATACCAATTTCAACATTGCCAACACGTGTAACCATGACAATATTATTTCAGTTTTATAATTTACCCCCACCCCCAAAACACCTAATAAATTTCAGTTTTTATTCTCTTATAGCAAGGTTGACAAGTTTATTTCCGAACTAGGTCTCCCTCACCCCCCAGAAAAGCTACCATAAAATACCAGTTTCAACAGTGCCACCACAGGTAACCGTGAAGAAATTATTTCAATTTCTTATTCACTCCCCCCCACTCCCCCCCCCCCCCACGCCTAGTATATTTCAAGTTTTATTCTCTTATAACAACCGTTAATAATTTATGAGGATTTACACCAAATTTATTTCAACCCGCTCAACACTCCCACTCCCCGCTTTTTCAGCAGAAACAGGTCGCGTGTTTGTAGTATTGTTTATGGCTTTTCCCATTGCAATCTTTCTTCGTCAGACACTCTGTGGTAAGTGCAATCGAACCGGTTGATTTATGCCCAGTTACAGATATTATCTGTGGAGGTTACATAATTTGCTCAACTTTGTCATGAATGAACTCAAAGTATCTTTACCATGACATTGTTTTGAATACCAGACCGGTTCATCATCTGAGCAAGCGTCCTGTGACTTTTGCCAAAGCTTATTATTGTCAGGAATGAACTTCGCCAAGTATTTCACAAATGAGCTGACTGGGCAGTAAGGTGAGTCTTTTACTCCCGTCATGAGTCCTCTGTAATTTTCTCTTTCGTTTTCTCTACCATGTTTTATCAGTTCGTCTTTCTTTCTGTTAACAGAATGCATACCACTGACTTGGTCGGTTATACACACAAACGTACCTTTAGCCATTTCTGACATATTGTCCAGCCCTATCCTACAAAAATATAGCCTTATGTCTATTTGCACTGTGTTTTGCAAACCGTATGGAGAATCCACTAACATTCGAAATTTTGAATATAACTTTTTCAGGCCACAATCTTCAAGTACTGGATAATGGTTTACGTCACCTTTCCCAACAGATTTCAGTTCAGCAAGAGCTGTCTTAAATACTTCATTTGCAGAATAAAATGCCTTATCGTTAATAATGTCAAATGTTTTTAAATAAGGCGGTGATTTGAGGCATCTGTTCAGTCCAAACCGGAAGTTTTCCAAAGACGACGACTTGTGCTGTTCTCCTTCTGACGTACGAGTATCCAGGTAGAAATGTTGGAGCACATAATCTAGCTCTTCCAGAGACATATTTTCAAAGGCACTATCGCCTGATTTTTATGTTAAATAATCTTGCAACATTTTAGCACAATTTTTGTTTGCTTTTACTCTATTTACTGGTATAATATTAACTATTTTCTACAATATTTCTTGTTCTGTGTGCGACGCAAGTCTTTTTGTAGCCATTTTGATTTGACAGACGCTGATTTCAACAAAAAACCGAAGTATAGTTTTAAAAGATTGATTGATAACTACGCTTCAAAATTAGTTCCATTTGTTATTGTTTTTTTTCTGAAAAAATAACCAAGTAATAAAATTTGTTTTACGATCATTTATTTATTTGTACCTGTTGATATTTTACATTTTTTTCCTTTCTTTAACCCTTTACCTAACATGAAAAGCAGACGACACTTGCAAAAGAAATTCTTGAATAACTACATTTTTTCATTTTTTGTCTCAAAAACATAGGTTATGACCCCTTGTTGGAACGCGCTCGACGAGCTCGTTCCAACGAAGGGTCATAACCTATGTTTTTGAGACAAAAAATGAAAATATATTGAAAATTAATTGGCGATTTCTTAGAATAGCGCTGGCCGGTTTTGACCGTTACATTGGGTAAAGGGTTAAAAATGTATTGGTAAATTTGCTGGCTTTCCGTGAACTTTTAAAAACTAATCACAGCATTCCATATTACACCTGGCAAGAGCGGGATGTAAATAATCAACAGCACCGAGGATCATTATTTACCTCAGGTTTCTCAGCCAATGAATTCAGCGCATTTAGTTCTCTTTGGAAAATAATACTTTTCCCTTTTAGTAAGCATATGCAGACGCTTCATGATGAATTACACTCCAGACTGAATGCAGGTCATACTGTCCTTATAGGGACCTGAAACAAATGCAAAATACCAGTCACACAAATATGGACTTTATTGGATATATTGATGATATATCAGCCGCTAGAGGTTGTTTTTGAATGAGACATGGGAATTTGTGAGGTCAATTCAGGATCAAGCCAGAAAATAAGCAGACTGTCATCTGCAAAATGAGGTCCCCAGAGGGTGAAATTAGTGAATCACTAAATTTACCCTCTATGAACCTCAATCTGAATCAGGGTCTCAAAACTAAACTGAAAGAGATACCCAGAGGATAAATTGGCCCACGGTATGGGATAGCATCATTAAATTCACCCTCTGGGAACCTCATTCTGCAAATGTCAGACTGCTTATTTTCAGGCTTGTTCAGGATGTATCGTTGTATTGACTACAAATGTATATCGGAATCGAGCTTCTATTTTTTGAACAAATGTTTGTATTTTCCGGGAATTATGAGAGAATATCGTGTCTCGTTTATTATTGAGTTACTATTGATTTATTGGTGATTAAGGTCATTTTTAAAGTCACGTTTAGCCAATCGTTTATACCTGTACTGTCCACTTCCGATGACGTCCACCCTAGACGTTGGTTTCGGATCCTATGTTACCAGTAAAGCCGAACTTGTATACCACTGTTACTACAGAAAACAAGTGCTGCTCCAATTCCCGAGGTTCCCACGGGGGGGGGGGGGGGGGGCAGGGGGAGGGGGGAACGGGGGGGGGGGGGGGGGGTTGGTTGCCCAAACTTCGACTTTCAAGTGGGATGACTTCGACACTTGCATGACTGACAATCACGGATTCTTCTTCCAAACTCTTTTCATAATTTCATACAAATGTGAATTGAGGACTCAGACTGGGACTGAAATCACGCGCTGAATTAAAGACTCTTGCGGTTTACATGTTGTATATTTAATTGTATCAAACTAACAAGAGATGACGAAAAAATTTTTTAAAAATTAAATAAATTAAATTAAATAAAATATTTCTCGTTTTGTTTTTTAAACAAAGAAAAACGCAATTGATAAACATAACTTTGAACAAAACCTCGTCACGAATGTAACAAAGTTATGGAACGGTTCCATCTGGGGACGATGGGGGCGGTCTGAGGGGTGAGAGAAATCGTGGTTCCGCGGGCCAGAAACGCGCAGGTGAAATTTTGAGGCAATAACCCCATCTATCCTACATTCCAGGTAAAAAATAGAGCCTTGGCAGTCAGCTGCCTCCAATGACTCGGTTTGCTGGGTGGGGGCAGATTTGTCCGTTTTTAATTTGATACTTTAGTTTAAACAATATTTATTCAAGAAGATTTGTCATCTCTACACAGTACATAATGTCATAACATGACAGTAACAGTTAATATGGTTGTATACAATATAACAATAATGGTAATAATAGTGCACACCCACGCAGTGGCGTGTGCGCTCATAGGTAATGGGTACGTGTCCATGATTTTATAATTTTTCTATATACCATGCAACAGAGTTTGGGGTGCCATCTGGCGGCGTGGCTCTCCCACTGGCAAAAAACCCAGAATCATTGTAACGGATATTTAATTGTTTTGGGCCTTTCAAAGGACATTATGTAAAATATATTGTTGCAGAATGCTGGAAACTATAATAAATAATCAAGTAATGAAGTGACTTTCGAAGCTAGGTCGTTGTTGGCGAGTTAGGTATTGTTTGAAAGTTCGAAGTGCCAATGCCGTCCGTTGCCGGTTTCGTCAGATTTAAACGGTGCGCCTTTATACCGCAGGTCCCCGATTTTACCGCAGGCTACCGCAGGTCCCTCAAAATTACCGCAGGTCCCTTGTTTTTCTGGGTATTATCTTTGTTTTAACTAACAGTTCGAGGCAACTGTCGTCTCGTTGATATTTGGGGGTATTTTACACCAAAAATCAATAATAACGGAGCGTATTTTTCTATTTACGCTATATAAACAACATAAACTTATCACACTCTTCTCATCTAAACAACCGCAGCCCCGCAAAATTACCGCAGGTCCCTTGTTTTGCGGGGTATTATCTTTGTTTTAACTAACATTTTGAGGCAAATGTGGTCTCGATGATATTTGGGGGTACTTTACATCAAAAATGAATAATAATGGAGCGTATTTTTCTATTTACGCTACCACGCTCTTCGTGTCTAAACAACACACACGCACACAATCGGAAACATGATTCAAAATATTCCAGCGATGCAGGTTAGCCCAACTTTGTGACATTACTATATCGTATTTCTCGGGGCATGGCTTTTGGTAATTCATTGCATTTATTGGGCATAAAAGGCCTGCTGTCGAGCCTGACCACAGGTCCCAAAATCGATCGTAAACTACCGCAAGTCCCTTCAAATAGATTTCTTTCGCTAAACAAGATGGCTGTTTCTTCCACAAGTCGAGGGACCTGCGGTATATTAAAACTATCACAAGCTACCAGAAGGCCATATGAATTATTTCCTTGCCCCCCCCCCCCCCCAAAAAAAAAAAAAAAATTAAAAATTCTAGCAATGTACCACACCATTCTCGAAACAAGGAACCTGCCGGTGCTGTAGAACAAAAACTATCAGAAGCTATTGCATGGAATTAGGATGTATTACCAAGACAAAAAAAAACCCCAAAAAACCCATTAAACTATTTTTTAGTGATGACCAAAACTGGTTATTATAATATATTTTGAATAATACCACAGGTCGCTTGTTTTGCTGTGACCTTCACAAAACAATGGACCTGCGGTATAATAAAACTATCACAAGCTACCGCAGGTCCCTTTTAGTTTTTCCCCTCATCTTCACTCTCTCCGTCATTTACTGCAGGTTAATACTGATAAATGTTTTGTTTCGCGGGGACTCTGGGGTGAGACCGGTCTACTCTGTAGTGGTATCCTGTACCGCAGGTCACTAAATCCTTCGCATATTTATTTCTAATATACCGCAGGTCCCTCGTTTTGCTGTTACTTCCACAAATCGAGGGACCTGCGGTATATTAAAACTATCACAAGCTACCACAGTTCCCCTTCCAATTATTTCCCTGATCCCTACTCCCACCCCTCAAAATGCTAGGCAATGCGGTCGACCATTCACAAAACAAGGGACCCGCGGTACAATAAAACTGTCAGAAACTATTGTATTACCATGAATGATGAATGAAAGGTCTTAAAAATCTCTTGCGACCCGGTATTCTTTGGTGTCAGAAGTATTACCATGAAAAAAAATAATGAAGCTATATTTTGGAACTTTGATATCTAATCAGTGACAAGGATATCTAATCAGTGACAACGAAACAATGAAACTTTTAAGGAGATAATGTATATTTTTTCGTTTTCCTTGTGTAAAAAATGTGCTTTCAATGAGAAAGACCAATACAACATTACAGCGGCGCTAAACAGGTTAGTTAAATATATGCAAAGTCGTTTAATATATTTCTTTGTCCCGCCTCTGGTAACTAAGGTTACCCACCCGGACTAGCATTATAGACAAACGTTGTTACTTAAACCTTAGGCCATGAGCCGCCGTCGCCATGAGCCGCCGTCGCCACCCGTATTTTATGTCAGCCACCGCGAGCCACATTTTTCTTCAGCCAGCCGTATTATAAATCAGCCGCCACGAAATCTGCGCCGGCTTAAGCCGTGTTTACAAATTGTCAACATTTCACTAATTACCCCTTTACCCAACACTAGTAGCAGACGACACTCGTAACAAAATGTCTCGTATAACTAAAAATTTTCATATTTTGCTTCCAAAACATAGGTTGTGACCCCTCATTGAGACGAGCGCGAAGCCGCGTTCGGCCATAACGTTGGGTAAAGGGCCAGCGCTTTCGGCCGTATGTGGATATTATTGGAACCGGATCAATTCGCCGGTTCGACCAATTTGCTAAATGACGGTGCCTGTGGTACCTATTTGTTTTGTTTATATTTTTTCGTTGTGTAGTTTTTACTCATTATCCGTAAATTGAATAAAATAAATTAAATAAAAACAGTTCTATCATTGTTGTCCTTTTTCTTGCCAGTACCTCCATAACGAACTCTGCAGTTATATGGAGCAGGGGCAAGAGTGATACCAGCGAAACAAGGGCCAGCATAAAATCAGAAATATAATATGGTAGATCACGATAGTTTCTAACATGCCGCAGGGAAATAATTAAAAAGGACCCGCGGTAGCTTGTGATAGTAACGTTCTTAATATACCGCAGGTCCCTCGATTTGTGGGAGTAACAGCAAAACGAGGGACCTGCGGTATATTAAAAATAAAATAATTTTGAGGGACCTGCGGTAGCCTGCGGTAAAATCGGGGACCTGCGGTATAAAGGCGCACCCGATTTAAAGCCCAGTTTCAATTTTAATTGAGAACGTACACTTCACAAATTGTTGACAAAAAATAAAACAAGTGATTTATTGACACTTTTAGTGGGCCGTTTTCATTTGTGGGGAACTTAGCGCGATTTCCTTAGAAACGGCCGGAGTTCGGATGAATTCAAGTTATGTTGACGTAAGGTCTGGGGAAATCTTTGTTCTCAAAACACGGGCATGCAGTCTTGTTGTAGTAAAATTTTACAGAAACAGACATGCACGCGAACAGCGATACCTGTTCATTTATTTCCTAGATTTTTCTTCACAAGTTCACTGGATCCAGTCTATGAACTATTTTTCCAATGATACAATACAATGTCAGTTTAAGACTGTCAGAATTACAGTGTAGCGGCCAGCCAATTTTGTGATCCGACGTGTTTTCCTGAAGACTAAATACCAGAATCACTCGGAACCCCCATTTAAATTACATGCACATTTCCTCTGTGTTTTGGTAAACAATGTTTTAATTCCTGGATGCTTTAGGCATTGCAACCAGAATAGAACTGAATTTATCTTCAAACTAGTCAATGTCGCCCTCCTCGTCTGACCAACATCTGGAGGTGGGGATTCTGATATTTAGACTTGAGTATGTTTCTCCAAAAATGGCAAAAAACTTTTGAAAAGCCTAAATACCAACCTCCCCAGAACCGACCTCTAAATAATATTTGGCACTGCACTACAGAATCAATGTTTGATGGTTTCAGGCATTTTAATGGTGCTATGAGATAACATATGACCTGCACTGTCATGCTGTTGGAAAAATATTCAAAAAATCAATGTGTAATGTTTTATCAGAGACATACCATACCAATGACTCAAAGAGCCTTAAGAAATGAGTGGGATTTAAATTTTTTTTTTTTTTACAAATATTGCAAAATATTCATCAAACACAATGTGAAATATCTTAAGAAGCCAGAATGTGATTTAAAAACTATCAGAAATGTGAAATTTAATATCATAAGAGGTTTGTTTTGCATCAACATCAATTAATTTATGAATTATATCATAATTTGTGATGAAAGTGGGTATGCTGGGGGGTCTAGGGGACACATTCAGGGCTATATTTTACCACATCAATATGTAGAAGAAAATTTGACATAATTTGTTAGGATAAAATGGCGCTGTCTGTTGATATTGGTGATTTATATAGCTGCAACACCAGTTTTTAAATAAAACATGACATTCATTTTGTTTTGTGTGGAGTGGAGGGGGGTGGGGGGGGGGGGGGTGGTGAACACCACTCTTTTTCTTGCAGTATGGTTAATTGAGACAGATTTTTCCCAAAACTATTGTCTGCTGATGCAGATTTTAGTTTTATTTTGGGATCGGGGTAGTTTTTAAAGAAAGCAGTGAAATCTCATTCAGAAATTACTCTTTTATCAAATGAAAGAGATAAAATGTAAAATGTATCTTTGGAAGGATTAGAATGTAGGTTAAAATCCCCCCTACAAAAAATACCCCCAATCATTTTTACACACTTAGCAAAAATTCCTCCCACAGTTTTTGAAAAGTACCACATTCTCTCACATTATTTTAAGAGCAGTACAAAAATCTCCCTCCCGGCCTCTTACACCAAAAGGTTAAAAGGCAGTCCAAAAGGATTTAAAAACTTATGTATTTAATTTGTAAATTACATTCCACAATACTCATCACTATTTACAAGAAAACATGCCTCAATAACTATTTATCAAGACAGTTATTTATTTATTGGAGTTTAAGGACACTTTCAACAGCCAGTGTCACCTCGTGTCGGACAGTTTTATGGGTGGAGGAAACTAAAGTGCACTGAGAGAACCACCTGGCAACAGTGAGCAATTATCCAACGTGCTAACTCCACACAAGCTAAGTTAGCATTGATTGAAGCGACAAGTGCTCAGCCTCAAGTGGTAAAAAAGCTTTGGACATTTTTGTATGGCTTTAAATATACATGTGCTTCTAAAAAAATAGGGGGTGGGGGGATTTTTGTTCACCAGAAATTATGGAGGGAGGAACAAGGTGGGGGGGATTTTTGTGCATTGTGTGAAAATGATTGTGGGGTGGGGGGGGATTTTTGTCAGGGAAAAATTTTATAGGTTACCCTTCGAAAGGTTTGGGTTTGATTATAGGAAATAAGTAAATGTACATTGTAAATGCACATGTATTTTGGCTTTCAACACTGATTTAATTATATTTTTTTGGTCATTACACATATTTCACTTTTAAATGTTCTTTCGAGAACCACAGACTGAATAATACTGTTTTTTTTTTGGAAAAGTTATATTTTTGTCACAGTCGGAAATAAAGGCCATATATTGCCAAAAATAATGCAGTTAAATGCATCTTGAGCAAGTGTGGCATCCAGAATTGAGAAGCACACAATAACCTCTGGCAAATGACAAATACATGTACACATGTAACCACCTTTTTACCCTATTAACACATCTAATGAAACCATGCTTTCCCCTCGTTGTACTTGTGATAGAGGGGATTCCAATTATATTCCAGTCCTCTCCCAAATCACCATCCAAACATTTAGCCAGAAAACCCATACTTCACTTGTATTGTCAGAACAAGCTCATTCCAATAAGGGGGCATAAGCTATGTTTTTGATGCCAAAAAATGCAAAAAAAAAATTAACATTGAATGGGAATTTTGGTGAATGGTGCTAGCCGGTTTTTGCCATTACATTGAGTGAATGATTAATAGAAGCTTTCTCCATATTATGATGTTAACCCTTTACCTTACATGAAAAGAAGATAGCACTTTTGAATAACTAATTTCTTTTAATTTTTTTGCGTCAAAAACATAGTTATGACCCCCCCCCCCCCCACTGGATTGAGTTAAACGAGCTCATTCCAATGAGGGGTCATAAGCTATGTTTTTGGTGCAAAAATAATGAACATTGAATGGCAGTTTTGGTGAATTGTGCTAGCCTGTTTTGGCCTTACATTGAGTGAGTGATTAAAAATGTTAAAAAATAATTTCTTCATTCACAGAGTATTTTGGAACATGAATTTGGGGAAAGGGGGTGGGGGTACAGTGGGAAAAATAACAAACTTGCAAATGTGAATGAATGGCTTCTGTGCTGATACTAGTGCTGTCAGGGTCCCCATGTTATAGCACAAAACTGCATTGACAATTGTCCCTCTACCACCCATACTAAACCCTTCAGCTGATGAGAAAGTTAACAGCATACACTCTCAGTTTCCTATTCTTTGCTTTAGTACTGCAGCACTCAGGGTACACTGAGTTTTTTTTTCTGTTTTGACAACCCTGTCCTGGCTCTTCTCGCTATATTTTTCATTGTATGTCAGTCAGTATTCCTATGTACAGTTAAAACTAGAAGTCCTGTCACGAATAGTGCGCTTATCTAGGCTTAATTGCGCGTTGGAATTGCACGCAGTTGCCATATCGAATGGCATCCAAAGCACGGCAGGTTCTCCTGGTTACTCATAGCAAACACTTGCAATGTTTCTGCCAATGGACCTCCGGGTTACTGAAATATTGCTTGTGCACAGGCCATATGTACAGAATTTGATAGCTTTACTTGGGCCATAACGCGTATATTAACGCGCATATCAACGTGCTATTTGTGCGCATTCCATGACAGGACTTCTAGTTTTAACTGTACATATGTAGAATGTCACTTTCAAAATATGTGATTGCATGTCTGTCTGTCCATCATACCATTCCTATGTACATGTAGACTGTCTCTTTCAAGATATGTGATTGCATGTCTGTCTGTCCATCATGCAAAGTGTTGGTTTGTTTCCATTTGCACAGTTCTACATTTTCAATAACTGGCAATTGACCCCCCCCCCCCCCCGCACACACACACACACCCATACACACACATACACAAATATATTAAATGTTAAGGAGCACTACATTCCTGAAGCAAATATCTGAGTCATCCTCACTAGATACTAGGCATGCATGCACGTATTTTCCCTAATTTCACCCTTTTTATCAGAATGGGGCCTGCAGGGATTAAATCCAAGGTTGGAAACGAGCTCTTGTGGGTACATGTACTTGTGGGACATGCACATCACTACAGAATCAATATTTGATGGTTTTAGGCATTTTAACAGTGCTATGCTATAACATAGGAGCAGTGCTCAGCTGGTCATGCTGTTGGAAAAAATCAGTGTTTAATGTTGTGTCAGTGCCATACCAATGACTCTAGGCGTCTTAACTGAGAAAGTGAGGCTTTTTTCACAAGAATGGCAAAACATTCATCAAGCGCAATGTGAAATATCTTCAGAAGGCAGAATGTGATTTAGAAAATATCACAAATGGGAAATTTAATATCACAAGAGGTTTGTTATATGCCAACATCAATTAATTTAGGAATTTTATCATAGTTTTTGATAAAAAAGGGGCATACTGGGGGGACACCTTCAAGGCTATATTTTGCCACATCAGTATGTAGAAGAAAATTTGACATCAGTTGTTAGGACAAAATGGTACTGTCTATTGATATTGGTGAATTATATACATGTAGCTGCAACCCCAATTTTTGAATCAAAATTGACATTTATATGGTTCCATGGGGTTGGAACACCACTCTTTGTCTTGCTGTATGGTTAAAGGAGACAATTTTTTCCTCAAAGTATTACATGCTGATGCAGATTTTAGTTTTATTTGGGGATTGGGTTAGTTTTCCAAAAACAAAAAATCTGCATGAATTCCTTTAGGTAACAGAGCAAAGCAGAGTAGAAAAATGTATTGGAGGCAGCAGCAGTTTTTAAGCCATTTGACACAGTTTGGACAGTTTTCTTTAAAAGAACAAATTTCCCATGTTTTTAACTCAGTGGAAGCCAAAAGTTGAATTCTCATGCAGAAATGACTCCTTTGTCACATGAAAGAGGTAAAATGTATCTTTGATAGGATTGGGGTTGATTAAAGAAATACATAATTTGGCTTCTGAACCTGATTTAATTATTATTTTGAGAGATTATTTCACATTTAAAAATTCATTGGGGTACCACACACCTTACAATACTTTTTTATTGTTTTGAAAAGTATGTTTTTGTCATCATCAGCAATAAGGGCTATACATTGCAAGCAAATTCACATCTTGAGCAAGTGTAGCCTCCAGTGGCACACGACAGCCCCCAGCAAATGCCAAATAACAACCTATTTTACCCTACATGTACACATGTATTAATAAGTGTAATTAAACCATGGTTCTCCATCATAGTACAGGGGCAGAGGGGGGTGCCAATCTTCCAACCCCTTCCAAATCACCATTCAAACCCACAGCCAGAAAACCCATATTGCCCTTTTATTTACTGGCATTTAGATGTTTGCCTGAATTATACTGTTAACCCTTTACTTACATGTAACATGAAAAGCTGATTACCTTTGCCCACAAACTTATTGACTTACTAATTTTTTGTGTCAAAAACATGACTTTTTTCACCATTGGAATGACCTCATTCCAATGAGGGGTCATAAGCTATGTGTTTGACACAAAAAACGAGAAAATAATGAACATGGAATGGCAATACTTGTGAATAGCACCAGCAGCTTTTGACCGTTATATTTGGTAAAGGGTTAAAAAGTGTTGGAAAATAATTTCTTCATAGAAAGAGTATTTTAGAACACAAATTTGGGGGTGGGGTACAGTGGAAAAAATAACGCAATAAAGTTGCAAATGTGAGTGAATGGCATTTGTGCACAGTCTAGTACTAATAAAGTAGTCTGGTACTAAATTTTCCCTCTTATTTGATACACGACCCCCCTGTTTTGGGGTCGGAAAAAGTTCTCTGAAGGGTTATACTTGACAAAGATATTTGAATCCCAAAATTAAAGTGATGCGATCAAATTTTGTTCAGATCGAGCATTGTTGTCACGGTTCCCATGTTACAGCACAAAACTACAGTAACAGCTGTGAAATATTGTTCTCTCCTTGAATCAAGTCCCCCACCAACCTGCCCATACTGAAGCCTCAGTTGATGAGAAACAATTGGAAAGACTGTACAGTATGTTTTGGAAACTAAAGTCAATCTAATACACTCTCAGTTTCCTATGATTTGCTTAGGTACTGCAGAACTCAGGGTCCATTGAGGTTTTTTTTTCCTTTTGACAATCTTGTCCTGGCTCTTCTAACAAAACTTTCCATTGTACATCTATGTCAGATTTTATTTCTGTGAAGACTTTCAAAACACTAAAAAAAAACAAATTTTTTTAAGCAAATATCTCATTCATCCTCCTTGGAGACATATTTTTCACAATTTCACACTTTTTATCAGAATGGGTGTTTGTGGGGATTAAATCTAAGGTTGTGAAATTGCCCTAATGGATACTTGCTGCTCAAGCACAGCACCACAGAATCAGTATTGAATGCTTTTAGGCATTTTAACAGTGCTAAGAGATACCAGATGAGCAGTACTGGTCATACTGTTGAAAACGCAATGTTTTATGTTTTTGTCAGTACCATACCAATGACTTTAGGTGCCTTAACTGGGAAAACTGGCTTCTTTAGTTCATTTTGACAAAGTCAAGCTGAGCTAATCTCATCGCTCTCCGTCCGTCATCCGTCAACACCATGTTTTGGTCTTCTCCTCCAAAGCCACCGGGCCAATTCAAGTGAAAGTTTTGTGAGTGATGGTCCCAAAGGGGCATTTCATTTTTGTTCAACTCATACACTCCCAGTTTCCCATAGGGAGGGAGTGGGGGAAAATGCTCCAAAATATTTATAAAATCTTCTTCTCAAGAACTAGTGTGTTTTGGCCCCGCCCAAAATTTCTATTTTCTGAACCGATGGTCCGGTGTGAACCAAATTTGGTGTGTGGTATTATTTGGTCATAAGTACTTGACCCAAGCCAAAAAAAAAAAAAAAAATTCCCGCGTCCCCATGGGAACCCAGGGAGTTAAAAATAGAAATATTTTCAAACGCCCATATTTCCCAAACCACACGGAACAGAGAGCTGTTAACTGGCATGAAGTATCCTTAGGACCAGTAGAATTGAATGGTAAAAAACAATTGCCATCGGTTATGTTAGGGTGCTCTGTAATGGGCATCGAAAAAATGCTGAGTCAGCATATTTGCAAAAATTAAAAAAAGTCTTTACTCCGGAACCAATCATCAGAATCTTTTGATATTTGGTATACAGCATTCTTAGGGAGGGTTAGGGGGGGGGGGGGGGGTAAACGTTTGCTGAAATAAAGCTCATTGGTTCATATATGGTTCATATATGGGCTCTCTACATGAGCCCGAAGTTTTAACATAGGGTAATATGGGGAATATTCTTTAAAAATCTTCTTCAGAACCACCAGTCAGAATCTTTTAATGTTTGGTATACATCATTGTTGTGAGGGTCAGATTCAAACCATTTCCCTAGGTTAATATTTGGGCTTCCTACGGAAGCCCAAATTTTATCTTTGTTCAATATGGAGGGTAATTTAAAAAAATCTTCTTCAGATCCACCAGTCAGAATGCTTTGATATTTGGTATTCACCATCTCTAAGGGGGTCAGATTCAAGTTTTGTTCAAATCAGATCCCTAGGTATATATTTGGGCTCACTATGATAGCCCAAATTTTTACTTAACGCAATATGAGTAAGTTTCTTTAAAAATCTTCTTCTTCAGATCCACCAGTCAGAATGCTTTTATATTTGGAATACAACATCTCTAGGGGGGTCAGATTCCAAGTTGTTCAATTCGAGTGCCTAGGTTAATATTTGGGCTCCATATGGGAACATGAAATTTAACTTGGTACAATATGAGGGAATTTCTTCAAAAATCTTCTTCTTGAGATCCACTCGTCAGAATGCTTTCACATTTGGTATACAAGATCTCTAGGGGGGTCAGATTCAAGTTTGTTCAAATCGGATCCATAGGTTAATATTTGTGCTCACTATGGTAGCCCAAATTTGAACTTAGTGCAATTCGAAGAAATTTCTTTACAATCTATGTGAATCATTGAATTATGATCAATCACGAAACGAACGTTAACTCAACAACTCTATTTATAGAAATGATCCGTATCGCCGATGTGAGGTCGTGTTTTCGTGGCTAACACAACGGTGAGTAACTATGAACCAAAAAGCTTGAGAGGACCTTTTTCTAAATAACTTATTTGAACAAAATGACTACGTCAACTCAATAATTCTGCGGTCATATATCCGACGGAACATTTTCGAACTTGATCGAGATAATTATCCTGGAAACCCATACAATAAAAATAGAATCAAATCGGTTAACAGTTGTTCAAGTTATGGCGCTTTGAATAGTATCATTAGTATCAAGCACAAAATTTGAATAATTCTTCAGCCGTACATCGGACCGAGCCCATTTTCGAACTCCACCAAGACATTGGTCCTTGAAACCCACGTGCCAAATATCTGTCAAATCGGTTGACGTTTGTTGAAGTATCGCGCTATCAAGCTCAAAATCAGTAGATTTTAACAAAGGGCCATAACTCTTGCGAAAAAGCGTGGACACGCCCTATTTTGTGTCATCGGGTGTTGCATATCAAGCCACAAATCAAATATCAAAATCCGTCCAGAAATGACTAAGTTTTTTAGCAAAAAGGGCCACCTGCCCGGCGACCGGCCCTCGCCATACCAATAGTAAAGGTTTTTTTGTTGAAACATTCGACTGAAAATAGGAAACTAAATGAATAGAATTAAATGAGTATGTCTAATGATATCACACAAAATGAAGAGAAATAGCCGGTTTATGCTTTTTAAAACTGGCAGCAATTGCTTATCAAATAATATTACTGTCTTACTTTTGTTAACGATTCCTATTTTCCTCCCGCCCCAAGAGATTCTTCTTTTAAATAGCGAACCCGGACCAGAAGAAACGGATAAATTACCAAATAACGGCGACGTTATTTCGTAAATCCTCGACGGAACACCGGCGACGTTTTTTTCTCTAGAGTCTGGCAAATAATCGACAACATTGGTGTCATTAAATTGAGATAGGTCGGATATCACACATAAATCTGCTATTACGCACCCCTCCCCCTTATACATCCTGCAAGTATAAATATATCGATATTAAAATGTTTTGCCTGATGTTCCCTAAATGGTAAACTTGGAGGGAGGGGGGGGGGGGTGGGGAGAGCATATGGCTGATTTTTAGCTTACCGAAGGGAACTTAACTTATCACTTGCCGTCCGTCGTGAACTTTACATTATTGACATCTCCTCCCAAACTACTGGACCAAATTGAACCAAATTTGGTGTGCATGTTCGTTATCATATGTCAATTCAAGTTTGTTCAAATAACCTTGCCGCGCCGAACCACAAGGGGCATTACTCTGCTAGCACCCATACATTTTTTAAAAAAAAATAAAAAATCACCTTTTCCAGAACCATTATTGAGCTCCCTCTTGGAGCCCGAATTTGAACTTGGTGGAATATGAGGAAATTTCTTTAAAAATCTTGCATATTTGGTATGAATGCTTTCATATTTGATGTACAACATTTCTAGGGGGGTGGGGGTGGGGGGGGGGGGGGGTGGGGGCAGATTCAAGTTTGTACAAATCGGGTCCTTCAGTTAGTATTTGGGCTCTCTATTGGAGCCTAAAGTTTAACTTTGTGCAATTTGAGGAAAGTTCTTTAAAAATCTTCTTCTTCTTCTTCAGATCCACCAGTCACAATCCTTTCATGTTTAGTATACAACATCTAGGGGGGGGGGGGGGGGGGTCAGATTCAAGTTTGTTCAAATCGAGTCCCTGGGTTTATATTTGGGCTGCCCATGGCAGACTGAATTTTAACTTAATGCAATATGAGGGAATTTCTTCAAAAATCTTTTTCTTCAGATTCACCAGTCAGAATCCATTCATATTTGGTATGCAGCATCTTGCGGTGGTTCAGTTTCAGTTTTGTTCAAATTGGTTACCTGGGTAAATATTTTGGCTCCCTGTTTGAGCCCAAAGTTTAACTTAATGCAATGTGAGGACATTTCTTTTAAAACCCCTTTCTTCAGATCCACCGGCCAGAATTCTTTCGTATTTGGTATATAACATCTCATGGGGAATCAGGTTCAAGTTTGTTCAATTTGAGTCCCTGGCTTATTATTTGGGCTCTCTATGGGCGGGGTGGGGTGGCATGGGGAGCATGTTAGGTTTGTTCAAATCGATTCCTTAGTGTTTTTCCATAAAATTTGCCTTTCATCACTTCATTCCTTTGTAGAGTTGATGAACCATGTATAACTGAATGTGACCCCAAATACTTCTTTGAACCACTTTGGTAGGTGAGCGATTACAGCCCCTTGGGGCCTCTTATTTAGTCAAGTTGTGACGAAGTCAAAGCTTGACTTATAGTTTGGTGAATGGCGGGCGGGTGTAAACAGTTGGTTTCCGGATGATAACTTGATAATGGTTCGACCCACGTCATGAAACTCCATAGATAGGTTGGCATCGGTGAGTGGAAGAACCCTATTTATTTTGGACTTTCTTGGTCAAAGGTCAAGGTCACAGTGACCATGAACATAGTAAATCGTAAACAATTGGTTTCCAGATGATAACTTGATAATGGTTCGACCTACGTTCATAACACTTCATAGGTAGGATGGCATCAGTAAGATGAAGAACCCTATTTATTTTGGACTTGCTAGGTGAAAGGTCAAGGTCACAGTGACTTTCAACATAGTAAATTGTAAACAATTGGTTTCCGGATGCTAACTTGACTACGGTTGAAGCCACATTCATGAAACTTCATAGGTAGCTTGGCCTAGGTGAGTGGAAGACACCTAGTTATCTTGGTCTCGCTAGGTCAAAGGTCAAGGTCACAGTGACCTTGAACATAATAAATAGTAAACAATTGGTTTCCAGATGATAATTTGTCAATGGTTCCACCCACGTTCATGAAACTTCATAGGTAGGCTGGCATTATTGCAAGAAAGAGCCCTATTTATTTTGGAATCAGTAGGTCAAAGGTCAAGATCACAGTGACCCTTCACATAGTAAATTGTAAACAATTAGTTTCCGGATGATAAGTGATAATGATTAAACCCACTTGTGTACTGTCACAACTCGACATTGGATCGGTGATCCTATCGGAATTATTTTTGTTTTGTCGGGGGGGGGGGATGTGCCCCCAGAACGCCCCAATGGCTGTGCCACCGTGCTCCCACTTGAGCAATCGTGATTAAGTGCCTTGCCCAATGACACAACGCAGTTACCCCTGCTGTGGGTCGAACCGTGGATCTCTCGGTTTGATGTTAGTAGTAGATCATGTACCCGATCGACCACATTGGCCGGATCTCATGTGACGTCATAGGCACATGGCCCAGTTCCTTCATTTTTGGTTTTCATGGTAGCGTGCGTGAGCGCCATCTTGTGACAACATCCCCATAGTGATACGTGGTCCTAGTGTGCATGCGCAGCGCGTTTTGTTGGGGTGAGACGTGTGTACGCCGTCCATTTTGTATATCTGAGGCCGCCATCTTGGTTTCTATGGTAGCACATGGTTGCTATGTGACCCAAAACCTTCTAGTAGGAAAGGGGTGGGTTCGGAGGGTGTGTTCGATTGAATAGGAGTAATTTTAATTACAGCAAACAACCCGACAATCCTCTTAATAATCCAAAACTATCGAGACGGACTTAGAAAACCCCCACCTAGGGTTTATAATAGTAGCACGTAGTGCTAAATGAATGATGAGAGGTCTCATGTGGATAAATTGAAGTGAACTAGAATACATCGAATTACCACAAACATCCAGCCAATCTCTCTAAACCATCAAAACAACTTTATTTGGCACGGATTCCTCCATACTGGGCCTAAAAGAGTAGCATACAGTGCTTTAAGGTGCGTTTCCTGGTATGAGTAATTGTATTTGTTCGAATACTTTGTAAAATTTCCCAAATAAATCCAAGTTCTTTTACTAGTGCAGATTTCCCACTAAATATTCGGTTTCTATCTGTTGTCCCCTAGAATTCTTATGTTTGCCCAACAATAGACACATTCCTTTGTATAAGATTAACTTATTCTTTCGGATGTGCACCATAGTCTCGGTGGTTTATCCTATTTCCTGGCCTGTTTTGCCTTTTACTGGTCCCATTTCTGCCTATCCCAGCAGACTATTTTGTCTTGGCCGTCTCTGTTTTTGCCTTTCCTGTGTATAACGAAGTCCTCTATGATCCTCAAACCCAAAATACAATCAAGCAGGGTTAGGTATTATTCGAACGACTCGAATCTTATCGAGCAAATAAGCTTTTGAGCAGTTACTGAAAAAGTCACTACTTGAACGACTCAAATCCCATTGAGCAGATGAGTATCGAAAGAGAGATTTCTTTTACGGCTCTTAATGCTCATCGGGGTATAGGAGGATACCTATGACATGATGATGTAGTACTATATATACCTGATGATAATTTAGCTCCTAGCATCTGCCCAGTTCTAGACCTCTCCATGATCTTCATATCTCCAACACCACTATTACTGATTTTCCTAATATTGCCATCGTCTGTCCTATAATTAGATTTTGCAGTAGTCACCAAATCCCACGGTCTTCTTCCACTCTTGCGGCCTTGTACCATTACTAGCACTAGTACAGGCTTGCTAACCCTCTCAGATTGCTCGACCGACCAGAATGCCATCGAACAAATGAGCCATGGAGCAATTGCCTGAACGAGTGACTCCACGTACGACTATTTTGCTCGTCTAGGTATTGAGGGATGGGAAGGATCTTGGGAACTAACAACGTGATATAATAACCTTAGTTATTGAAATTGACGTACAATCCCGCTTATAATATAGCCTTGGTTTTTGAAAGTGTTGTTAAACCCTAATGAACCTATTTGCCATTGAATTATGATCTTTTGTCAGTTTAAAAAATGAAGGTTTGTTTTACAAAAGCTTGTCTGAAGTTTGATCCTTCTGCAATCTTTCAAAATTTCTCGATTGCCATATTTGTCGCCACATAAACATATGAACATACATGTGTGGTTCTGTGTTTATTGCATGTCGCTGTACAACACGTTTTGGCAAATTGTTATATTTCACATAACCGCTGCTATTTCTGCGATATATACCATCTCTTTCCTGAAAAATCTTGACTCGGGCATGCAATATTTACCGAAATTAACAATATTGGGTGTGCACCATTACGTTTCACGTATTTCCATATTAAATGAATAAGCAGCCAAGGATTCAACAGAAAGCCTTGGGCTTATCCTCTCTCCTAGATTATTTTCTTGGTTGAATTTCCGACTTACAGGTGCTGTCAGCACGGTGACGTGAACAACTGTTATCAAATGTTTACCAGATTTGTCCTGTGCCACTGAACTGGTTGAGTTCTAAAAGCCACTATCATGGGTCTACTGAAGAGTGCTGAAAACCATTTTAGTGGCTTTATTTAGTTTTCATAGGCTTGCTTTTTTTTCTTCGAAGTAGCAAATACATGTTTATGTAAAATTTGTTTGTTACAATTTATTGGAGAGTGCCAGCAGGCACTCTCCAATAAATTGTAACAAACCAAATAATAATAATTGACAAATTCTTGCTAAACTTAAGCCGCCTTTGCTTGTCGTATGTATACAGTATACAATAACATAACAGGACAGTAACAGTTAATATAATTGTATACAGCATAGCAATAATGATAATAATAAATGAGTAAGTTGTCAAGGATTCGACAGAAAGACTTGGGCTTATAGGAGTAGTTTCCTTGGATCGAAAACACCTTAAATAAATAAATAAATAAATAAATAAATAAATAAATAAATACGGTGACATTGATCAGTGAGTGTGGCGGCACAACGCTGCCGTAGATTCAATATGTTATAGATCTGAAGATCATGGTATTGTTCAGATATACGTATAAATAAATACGATGACATTGATCAGTCCGTGTGGCAGTTCTACGGTTCCGTAGATTCAAGACGTGATACATCTGCAGATCACGTTATTGTCCAGATATACGTATAAATAAGTACTATAACATTGATCAGTCAGTGTGGTGGTTCTACGCTACCGTCGATTAAAAATATGATCGATTCGCTGATCATGGTATTGTCCAGATATACGTATAACTAATTAGGATGGCATTGGTCAGTCAGTGTGGCGGTTCTACGGTGCCGTAGATTCAAGATGTGATAGATCTACAGATCATGGTATTGTCCAGATATACGTTGCTGAATGATCGCTACCCCTTCACCCTCGCCACTGCCTTCGCTCTGTCTCAATATTTAATTTATTAATTTAATTTGTTTGCTGTACAATACACAGCTTATTATACTCAATGGAACAAGATACTTCCAATGTGGTATCATAATTTTCGAATGGAAAGTAAAGATTAGAACGAAAGCCAGAAAGGTTTGAATTAGGATTAGGTTTTTGAGTAACCCTGAGCCGATTGGGCGATCATTTGAGTGAAGGGTTAAACGAGGGTGTGGATGCCCGACCATACAGTACAGTCGCCGTGGATTGGTTGTAATCCACACGTGGGCAGTTATGTCCACGCATGTGTTTACCAGGTAGTAAAAATCATCATCAGCAAAATATTAATTAATGAAGCACCGGGTTGTTAATTAAATTTTTGATGATTATTCTTGAAATTAGTATTTGGAATCTAATATTATTGCGTCCGTGGAAATATTGCCCACGCGTGGAAAGTGACCAGTCCACGGCGACTGTACTGTAGATCGGTCTCATGGAAGCCATACATCGTGATGTAATCTGGGGCACTCTCCTCTGATATGACGACCATCGGTAACATGTCATGGCAGGATAATAGTTAGATGTTTTTTTGTTTCGCTTATGGCCTGAGAATTTTATATATTTCGCATTTCAGCAAATAAAGTATTAGAAACCTTGAAAAATCAATAGCAATTCAATAGAAAAACCAGAATCGAAATTGAGTCCGAGTCCTTAATTCAGTGTGTGATTTCAGTCCAAGTTCGAGTCCGAGTCCTCAGCTCACAGGCACCCCACCATTTCTGCTAAAAGGTGGATCCCTACCCTAAAAGTACTGAACTCCATGAACACGTGCGCTCATGCTTTATCAGTCACGTGATCCATGGCGATTCAGTCCAGACGTTTTGGCGACAGCCTCTCCATCAACAAGTAGAAAGATTTTGCTGAGAAGGTTTGTGTTCCCCCGAAACCGTAATGGCGACGATAAGAAATCGAAGTCGGCAAATTGCCATGCATTTAATGCCATTTATAATCGGTTGGTGTGGAATCATGGCAAACTGACAAGACTACAGGTAGAATTAATACAGAAGAAATCAAAGTCAATGCTAAATATTATAATGACAAAGTATTAAATCTCTTACTGGCAAGGATTTCCTACAGATGTCACGAGATGATGAAAGGAAAAAGATGGCTCAAACCAGATCTTCTGGGTTTAGTCGACAAACTACACTGCAAAAAATATAGGTTCTCCTTAAAACCAAAACTGGTTCTAATCTTGTCCCTGAGATGGAACCAGTTCTGTTTAAACAGTATTTATTTTAAATCAAATAGATTTATGAAGATTGACATTAAATATTAACAGAATTAAACATAAATTGAGGGGGTTTCAGCCGTAAGTTTAGAGCTTATACCAGGTTGTCTCAAATCATTATAAAGCAAAGGAGATATGAACAGTTGGCATATCGAACCAGTTTTGGTTCTATACAGAACCAAAACTGGTTCGATATGCCAACTGTTCATATCTCCTTTGTTTCAAAATGTTTGGCAACTGCGTTGAATAAGCTCCAAGTTTACTGCTGAATCTACTTCAGTTCATGTAATAGTCTGTTAAAATTGAAGGCTAATCTTGGTAAATTTATTTGATTTGAAATAAATACTGTTTAAACAGAACTGGTTCTATCTCAGGGACAAGGTTAGAACCGGTTTGGGTTCTAAAGAGAACCTATATTTTTTGTAGTGTAAGTTTGTTGCTTTAAATGAGCGGATACCCAACAGTCTTCAATGTTTCCTAATGAAGTTTGAAACTTGCGATATTTTGAAAAAGCGCCAACAAAAATGAAATATATGCATTCCGTTTGAGATTAACTATCTGTACACTGATGCTGAAATATTGAAAACATTCAAGCTGTGGTATTTTACTATAACGCAACTGGGACTTTATGTCAAACAAAACTTTTGGAAAATGTTTGAAAGTTTCATCAGTGTTTAAAATACTGATAAACGAAGTAAATAAATGCATATTCTATGGCACAATGATGCCCAGAGCACACGGAAATAAAACATATTCATTTTTTTACGATAAAAAGATTGTTTTTATGAGGTTGATGACAAACAAGCTTCCAATGGCACAAGTAAACAATTGTAAAAATCACGAATAGATCGGTAATTAATGACTGTATTTTACATAGAAGATGCGTGAAAATAATATGACTAGACTGGTTGTCTTCCGCTCGTTCTCATAAAAAGAAAACCGGTATAGAAATCTAGACTGCAAAGTTACCCGGTGCAATAGTTATACGCATTATGATAAATGAAGTGGTTGACACAAGTCCGACAACGGGCAAGTGTGTTTCGAGAGGATGTTGGCATAAACATCTCGTTGCCTCTGGTTTTATTCGAACACTGAATCCCGCCCAGGGACCCGACCCGAGGCGAACACAGATTTCAGACAACGACCGATGTATGTGCTCACATCGCGTCACACCCCCAGGTGTGATTACAACGTAATTTCGAAGGCGCAAACTACGAACAAAGTCACAAAAACATCTACCGTACGACGGGTTGATCTATGCGCTGCAGTAACTATTTGCTTATTCATGAGCACTGTATCAAGTCCCGACATCTTTGGGTCCCATGCGATAGGAAAGCCTTTACCACGTGCACAACACGACAAAACTTAGTGTAGACAAGAGGGATGTGTCAGACATTACATTGTAGCATCGTACGCAACGGCCATCCAGAGGCAGATGCTTTGAATTCACCCGTAGTGTTGAAAGAAGTTGAATTAATTCTGTATATGCTGCTTTTAAACACAATGCGTCTGTTCGATGGTCTTGTGTTTGGACATGAAAAATGTTTACTGAACATGATTATATTTTTTATATCAACCTTGGAATGGCGAGGAACCAGAAAACATTTAAGGGCGACAATATGCTGTGGAACCAGAAAGCATTTAAGGGAGACAATCCGTGCACATTGTGTTGCTGTAGCAGACAGGGAGCAAGTAGGGATTTAGGTATCGTGCGGTTACAGTCCTCTTGAAGTGAGATCGGGAATAAATTTGCAGGGCTGTGTCAATCGAGTTCCAGATTTGGGGAAGTGAGTGGAGTGGGAGATTGGCAGAAAACTGAGTTCTGAGTTTGTTTGTATTTGCCCACTTCGTCTTGTGTCCACAGACCACTGTGGCTCACCGATTGTAATAGCACGTCCCGGAAAGATATCTTTGGAACTATGAATTAGCTAACACCCCCCCCCCCCCCCACACACACACACCCGTATTCCCCCCGTATTCCATAATAGTCTAGTTTCTGAAACAACGTTGTGTGGATCGGTGTACCAAAACCCGACCCCAAACCTGAACTATTGGATTATTTCCTCAGATCGTGCCTCGTTAAATGTTAACAGTTTATCTCAGACCAGGTGTATATGTCTTGGAAGGGCAAGAAGATCAAGACGATGGAAGCGGCAATGCCGTCTGCTTTATCTGGTGACGTCTTGAATTCGTTAGAGCTCATCGCATGCCCCACAAGGTACAACCTATCGAATAAAGATTCTCCTCTCCAGAAGTGATGTTAACAGTTCTTAAGATATTTCTTTATCTTCCCGCTTGACCATTTGGTGTAGGATTGCAAGGAGGACAACTTTCGCAGTCGGTGAAGTTAAGAGAAATGTTGGGGAAACTGAACTCTGTTCGTAGTTATTGGGGTTACCAACGATTTGACATGAAAAAGGGGGTTAATAGAAACGCGTGACTGCATAATGTGGTGTGATTGTGTAGGCTTGTGCATTCGCATAGTCCATGTCGTGTGTTTTTATTTTGACGAAAATAAAGGCATGATTCCTTTTGGGACTTTCAGTAAACGAAAACAACGGAGCTGTCTGTTGTTTTCCTTCATTAAAAGTTACAAAAAGAAACTTTGCTTTTTATGGCAAGCTAATTAGAAACAACTAAGTAATCACCCGCTTTGGCTCTCTGTTTAATGAATGTGTTTTTACAGTAATTTGCAAGTTTTTATTCTTCCCAGGAAAAAAGTAATAAATCTTACATCCGAGATTATTATATTAACCCTTTATCCAACGAATCGGCCGCATCTGCCCGCGTAATATGCAAATTCAGCAGTTGAAAAAATATTATTTTTCAAAAAATTTCAACAAAACCATATCATGTGACCCTTCGTTGGAACGAGCTCGTCGAGCTCGTTCCAACGAGGGGTCACATGATATGGTTTTGTTGACATTTTTTGAAAAATTTCAAAAAATGATATTTAAAATAATAAATTTGGATATCGTCTGCGTTGGGTAAAGGGTTAACAGAAAGGATAATATCTGAATTATATGTCACGATACATGTACGTACACTTTTGATATAAGGAATAGTAAAAATTACTGAACATCAAAAGATAGTGAAAGTGCCGTTTTCTTATATTAAAATAGGTTCAAACAGAGAATAATAGTCATACATTTAAGCTGATTGGGAAATACAAATTGTAAAAAGCCAGTTTCTGTAGTTTTATACTACTATACAAGAAAATGACTAAAAATTGTGAAATGATGAGCACGTCACTAACATTTCGAAATTTAATTTTTTATATGAAATTATCACACTTTAGGTGCCAAATTTCTGAATTTAGAATATTAAGGGGAGATAACCTTCCTGTAATATCGTTCAACGATGAAAATTCTCAGCCATCATTAAAAAGATGTAGTTGTATAAAAAATAAACTGAAGTCAGAGAGAAAACTGAAAAATAACACTCTTATCTACTTTGAAAATTATAATTTGCTCATCAAAATAGTTTTCTTAAAATTTAAGAGAGTGCTACTTTTTAAATGGTAACAAAACAAAACCATACGCAGGATATCTTTTATGTTTCAAAGAAAGAGACAGCTTTATGAAAGTACAACACTCTTCATGCCATGATAAAATATTCTAGACGAGTAAAGTTGTCTGAGATAATGGGCCTCTTGTTCCGGTTTCAAACACAGTCAAGCGTACTTGATATGTTCATGAATTACTGGACTTCAAACAAGTTACAAAGTGTATTTAGGTCTTTTCTGGAAACAGATTTGATACAGTGTGTATAGCATGTTTATGCCCACTCATAACTAAATACGTATCAGGTAATCCAACTACATACTGGGTATTACTCAACATCCCGATTTTGAACCATGGCTGACAATTTTCGTCTTTAGAAGAGGCTTACAGGAAAGTTAGCTCCCCTTAATGTTTTAAAGTAAAAAAATATGGGTATTTTATATAAAAATTGAAATTTTCAAATGTTAGTGAAGTTGTAAGACCGATGATCGCCGAACTTCACAAATTTCAGGCAATTTCCTGTGTAGTAGTCTTTAAACCCATTAAACAAAAAGAAAACACATACACTACCATAACCACCTATGCCAAAACCCCACATCTTTCAAGATCTCTGCTACATGTATGTTAGTGGTCTCTGGTCTCTGTAAGCTGACCACACTGCCAAGGCCCGGAGGTGTGGGAGGGGCAGTGTAGCCGTCTCACCGAGACTACCTTGTTAGCAGCACCAAATGAAATGTACAAAGCCCGCATGGCAGAATTCATTAACAGAAAAACTTCATTTTGCAATTTTGGCTTTTGTAAGCTTTAAGAGAGCTAATCGCTCGCCTAAGCAATGAGAGGGAGCGAGTTTTGGCCCTTCGGCATTGTTAAGAATACCAGGACTGTACGCGGGGCATTGATGATAAAATTATAACTGCAGCCTGCAGGCAGACGGCTGCGGAATGCAGTTATTGTTTTATCCTCCATGTATATTAACATTGGACTGATCCTTCTCACTGTGAGTGTACACAAAAGCGATACCATTCCAGGGAACGACGGTTCAAAGGGTTAAATTAGTTCCATCTAAAGAGACCCAAACCCTCCAACAAATGGGATTTGTCACTCTCTCTTGCTTTTCATGAAAACCCTATCCTGGTTCCGTGGAGAAGTTTTAACCAATGGAGGCCATTTAGTTAACCCTTTACCTAACATGAAAAGCAGACGACACTTGCAAACAAAATTCTTGAATAACTAATTTTTTTCATTTTTTGTCTCAAAAACATAGGTTATGACCCCTCTTTGGAACGAGCTCGTCGAGCTCGTTCCAAAGAGGGGTCATAACCTATGTTTTTGAGACAAAAAATGAAAATATAATGAAAATGAATTTGCGATTTTTGAGAATAGCGCTGGCCGGTTTTGACCGTTACGTTGGGTAAAGGGTTAAAACCATTTGATTACTTTAGATTTTTACAAAAGTTGAGAGTTAATGCATTGATGGAATTTCCACTCTTTTGAGTGTTCTGATGGTTACTCAATCTCACCACACTCCAGTCTTTGCCACAATATTCTAAAAATACTGCTTTTGTTTGTTTATTTGGTTTATTGTGGTTTAATGACACTGTCAGCAGCCTGGGCAGCACCGTGTTGGACAGTTTGAAGGGTGGAGGAAATTATGGCTATTCGACAATTACTTGTAAGCACTACCAACCCCGTGACTGTCTATTTGCACCATTAGTCTCTGACCCTACTACAGGCACACCTTGCGGTTTTCGTCATTGCTACTGACTTCTAGCACTACCACACGCTTGTTAAAATCACTGACAAAGTTCCGACCTCTGTCCTAGGTCAAGTCTTTGGCAGCCTCAACCAGATTGCCCTATTCATCCATGCCCATAACATTTTATACTGTTCCTCGACCTAGTTTGTGATAGGGTACCGTGCAATAACAGATCAACTGTTGATCATATCCAGTTGTGCGAATGAAGTAATTTCCGATGAAAGCACCTGTCACATAAACATATAGCACACACGCACGCGCATACGAAAAAAAATACATACAACACAATGGACACCTGCTGTATGTGCCGCTCTATGTTTCTGTTTTAACGCATAGCGTTCTCACAACACATGTACAAATGTCTTCGACTGAGTGCTACACCCTGAAAACTAAAGTGTTAAAACTGACACTTTCAAGGTGTTAAACCCATTCTAACTCTTAGGGTTTGATTTTAACACTCAAAGTGTATTGCTTTAAGCACTTAGACATTACAATCGTCAGACATCTGAAACTTGAATGGATGGCACTTCCCATGTGTCTAGCATTGGTGGTTCGTCCATAATTTGATTTGCGCTTGGTGGGTACATAATTAAAAGGACACAACGCAGATGACGCGGATCAGGCTCGAACTCTCGAGCCTGATCCGCGTCATCTGCGTTGTGTCCTTTTAAGTGTCGCGACATTACACTTGTCAAGTGGTATTATTGTAACACCTGTCAAGTTGTGGAATATCTACACTTGAACAAAGTGCTAGTTCAGCTCTTAGTGAGTGTTAAATACAGCACTTCAAGTGTAGTTTTTAACACTTTAGTTTTTAGCGTGTAGAATGTCCTATGTCCCTTAGGGGACATAGGACGTTCTAGCACTCAGACGACGGAATGTCGAAAAGAAATTCTATAAACAAAGACAGACAATCAGATTATATAAGGGATTCCACGCCGATTCCGTGATTGGGTAAAAGCTTTCGGGGGTATTCTCCATCACTACTGATTACAAGACAAAAACAATTTTGCACAGTGAACTGAATCAAATTTTTAGACTGAATATTATTTTTGGTTTCTTATCGTTCAGCTCATTCCAACGAGGGGTTGTAATCAATGTTTGTGAGACAATAACTGTGAGTCAATAAATAATGTTTTACAACCCTCCTATTCATGTTGGTAGAACGTTAAAATCTGCTAAGCCTAACTAAGATTATATTAATCCACAGTTGGCTTTTGCAGTGTCCATAACTCGCACTATTCCAGAAGAATCGTCGAATGTTGATTTTAAGTTGGTACGTAAAACTGGAGAAATACTTCGTATTAAATTAAATTAATTTTTTTTTGAAATTCATGCTCCCAGCACAGTATATTTATTACTTGGTTAGGCCAGGATATAAGCCCGAGGTAACTTCATATCAGGCTGAGCCCGAAGGTCCAATGGCTGGTGTGAAATTAACGAGGGCTAATATGAAACTTACCAAGTCATTACACCTTTATTTATTCAATTAAACATATAATTAAACATGTTTTGAAATCTCTAACAGTTTTCTGACAGCGTTATTGTTTCTCATTCTTTTCACCGAAGTTTCCTCTTCCCGTAGTTCAGCTATCCGAACACCTCGGCTTCCCCACGTTCGCATGACTAACTATCTCTAATTCCTCTTCGTTGAATCTCCACTAGGAGGCGCGGTGACTCAGTAGACAGAGGTGCAGGCTGCATGCCGAGAGGTCTTTGGTTCGAATCGCACCTGCGGCAATCGCGTTGTGTCCTTGCATAAGACACTTCACCCCACCCCCATTGCCCACTTAGGCGTGTACTAAGGCGTACGTTGGTTCTCTGCGGGTACACCGGCTTCCACCACCCGCAAAACTGTCGTGGTCATAATTAGCCATGGTGCAGAAATATGTGACCTTAATCCTTTACCCAGCGTACCGGTCAAAACCGGCTAGCGCTATTCACAAAAATCGCCAATTAATTTACAGTATTTTTTTCATTTTTGTCTCAAAAACATAGGTTATGACACCCTTTGGAACGAGCCCATCAGCTCGTTCGGAAGAGGGGGTCATAACGTATGTTATTGAGACAAAAAATGAAAAAAAATAGTTTTTTCAAGAATTTTGTTATACAGAGTTGACGATGGTCTTATTGACGACCGTCGCTAGACAGTAGGGAATCCAGAATCACTAAGCCAGTCGCTTTGTTATTTACGAAGCGAATGGGTATGTGGGGAAGAGCAGGACAGGGAGGGGGTTGCAACATAGCAACGTATTGAGGTTCGACTATGGATATTGTTCCAATCACATTTACTGGAGTAAGATCTTTGTCAATCTATTACACGTTTTTTAAAAGCTCGACGCTCAAACTATAAATTATATTTATATATTGAAAACCGATTGTTTGTGAATAACGTTAGCCATATAGATCGTTGCGTTAGGCAAAGGGTAAGCATCAATGAATTAATTAAAATCTCATTAACCCCACGCGCACTGATGTCAAAATACCGAAATTTCTAGCTTCAATGTTTCCTATAATTAGTTCAATTCATAGTTGCGAAATGCCATTTTGTTTGTTTATACATATGCAGACGTGATTGCGATGAATAAATAATTTCGGTGCCAATTAAATATGCAATTAGGCTGGTCACGTGGGTGGGGTGAGATAGCTGTCACGTGGGTGGGGTGAGACATTCATATCTCTCACAGCTGTCCCGCACGACTTTATATATGCCTCAGAACCTTATTGGTGGCAGAAAAAGAATTCCGCATACCAACCAGAAGTAATTTATTTTAGTTCTCATAGCGCAGACGAGTATTAGGAATCAGGGTGAGATAATCTATATATCATCAGAGCCAAAATTAATCACCACTACACCATAAAAAGGGGAATTGTCACTAAAATATAATTCCTGGTTATAACTCGAATTCAAGCATTGCTGTTATGTATTTGGCAGATTAGATTCGAGTTGTCTCCCCTGTACTGTTTCGTTTGTAGTTGAAGGCGCGTGTGCTCTTGCGCAGAATTATCTACCGATTTTCGGTGAAGAAGTGACAAGCACCTTTTGGTTGGTATCGAATAATCTGAGATTAATTTGTGAATATGTAAATAAGTTGTAATTTCCTCTTATGTAATTTAACCCTTTAACCGACGAATCGGCCGCATCCGCCCGCGTGTTATGCAAATTCAGTAATTGAAGAAATATTATTTTTCAAAAAATGTCAACAAAACCATATCATGTGACCCCTCGTTGGAACGAGGGTCACATGATATGGTTTTGTTGACATTTTTTGAAAAAAATATATTTAAAATAATAAATTTTGATATCGTCTGCGTTGGGTAAAGGGTTAAATCCCCAAGCCTTCCACCGCTGGAATAAATACTTCTGTTTTTCTTTTGTGTTCTTCCAGATTCTTACGTTAGCTAATTACAATACATACCAACACACCCGTACTTCATAGGCAGCACGGCGTCGTTTCCTGTGGTTTTGAGGAAGCTACGAAGTATACATGGACTAAACTGGTTATTTGTGTGAACCATGGGCGAAATACGTGGACCAAACTGGTTAGTTGTTGAAACCACTGATTGACACAGGGTTTCTAGCTTGAGATTTGATGTGTAAGTTTATTCATTCATGTATGCCGTGACCAAAGATTTATTTATTTATTCATTTATTGGGGTTTAAGGTCACATACTTATGCACAATGGCTAATCGTGACCGTGATAGTTTTACGGGTGGAGGGAGCCGGAGTACCCGGAAAGAACCACCGAGCATCGACGAGCAACTGTCAGCTCCTCAACATTCTAACTCTGCTCAAGCACCACTCAAGCAGGGTTACAGCGGTTGAAGACATGTGCACCATCGACGCGCTGTACGCCTTAGTACAGGGCGTCAACGTGCCCCATGCAGGCAGCCGGGATAAAGTGCCTTGCCCAAGTACACAACGCGGGTTGTCCCGGACGGGGATCGAACTCGGGACCTCTAGCATTGAAGTCCAGCAGTCAGCCACTTAGCCACCTCACTTCCGACCAAACATTCGCCAAACTTATTAAAATATTTTTTGTTTTCTTGAATTTTATGTTATAATGCATTTTATATCTGTGTATTTTTTCTGTCTGTACAATAACAGTGACTTGAAATAACGTAATACATGAGTTGGTTCCCGAAAAAGCGCATAACATCGTATGAGATATTACGTCATCTTTGTCCCACGATTACCTCTTGATAAAAGCGTTTATTGTTGTATTAGTAATCAAGGGGAGATAATCCATTTTTTACAGAGCCAAAAATAGTCACCGCTACTTGGGGAGAAGAAGAGATAGACACCACCATTATAAATGAAATTTATATTTATGTATTTTTTCTGTCTTTAGAATAACAATGACTTGAAATAACATAATACATGAGTTGATTCCCGAATAAAAACACTACAGATATAATGGTAAACCATGGAATAATCATAGAACGGTTAGGTAATACATTGAATGAGATATTTTGCCATCTTTGTCACACAATCACCTCTTGATAAAGACGTTTCTTGTTGTGATTCTACAAGGAAGAAAGCTGTATTTGTCCATATTTCTCAGGTTATCTAAAGAAAAAAGCCAAAATCTTATTATTGTTCCCATAGTAAACTAAATGGTAAATATCAATTATATACTGAGACAGCAAATACTTCTCTGAATTATGACATAGTCATGACGTCATCAACTCATTACCTAACACGAAAGGAAGTCGACGCTTGCAAACAAAATTCTTGAATAACTATTTTTGTTATTTTTTTTTGCATCATAAAGATAGCTTATGTCCCCTCATTGGAACGAGCTCGACGAGCTCGTTCCAATGAGGGGCCATAAGCTATGTTTTTAGACAAAAAAAAAAAAAAAAAAAAAAATAAAAATTGAATAATAATCAAACGGTAAGGCAAAAATGTTTATTGTTGTAATTCTACAAGGAAGAAAGCTGTATTTGTCCATATTTCTCAGGTTATCGAAAAACAAAACGCCAAAATCTATCCATATCATTGTCAAAGTCCCCACAGTAAGCTGAAGACAATCAGTATTACAAGATAAATATACACATTTACTGACTGTGAAGAACACCCAGGATGCAACAATTTCATACCAACTATAATAATCAGGTTTGATCCTTATCCAATCAGGTTTGATCCTAATCACATAAAATACACGCTACTTGTAGACAAATACGAATCAACACAGAAAACAATTCCAACACTTCCGTAATTGACAATTCTCGAATATAGGTCTCGGGCCCGGTTGTAAATGTGAACTAACATACTGGCTTAGTCAATTGCAACCTTTTATGGGGTTTCCGTTGGCTCAGTTGGTATGGTGGCAGAGCATTTATGGCTAGGTGATTGGGTGCCGTAAACCCGAGATCGACTCCCGTCGAGGCCACCTTCCGAAAAACTTCACAATTTTCAATCCAGTAACGCGGTGGTAGAACAATGTCTAGTGGAATTCCTGCTTGACGTCGACGATATAATTTCACAACAACTATATACCGAGTGGACATAGTCATGACGCCATTAACCCATTACCTAACACGAAAGGCAGGCGACACTTGCAAACTTTTTTGCGTCAAAAAGATGGGTTATGACCCCTGATTGGAACGAGCTCCACGAATTCGTTCCAATGAAGGGCCATAAGCTATGTTTTTTAGACAACAAATTTAAAAATAATGAAAATTGAAGGGTGTTTTTAGTGAATAGCTTCGGCCGGTGTTGGTCGTTAAGTCGTGTAACGAGCTAACAATTTACAATTTATTCATGGGGGGGGGGGGGGGGGGGGGGTTGGGGGCAGCGGCTCGGTGGTTAGAACATTGGATTTTTAACCAAACGGTCGACAGGACGATCCACACCAGCGGTATCTACATTGTGTCATTGGGCAAGACACTTAATCCTGATTACATATGTGAGTGCACGCTCTCCATAGTAAAACTACTGTACGCCATTAGTTCACCACGCTCTCCATAGTAAAGCTACTGTACGCCATTAGTTCACCACGCTCTCCATAGTAAGGCCACTGTACTCCATTAGTTCACCACGCTCTCTATAATAAGGCTACTGTACGCCATTAGTTCACCACGCTCTCCATAGTAAGGCTACTGTACGCCATTAGTTCACCTCGCTCTCCATGGTAAGGCTACTCTACGCCGTTAGTTCACCACGCTCTCCATAGTAAGGCTACTGTACGCCGTTAGTTCACCACACTCGCCATAGTAAGGCTACTGTACGCCATTAGTTCACCACACTCTCCATAGTAAGGCTACTGTACGTCATTAGTTCACCACACTCTCCATAGAAAGGCTACTGTATGCCATTAGTTCACCACGCTCTCCATAGTAAGGCTACTGTACGCCATTAATTCACCACGCTCTCCATAGTAAGGCTACTGTACGCCATTAGTTCACCACACTCTCCATAGTAAGGCTACTGTACGCCATTGGTTCACCACACTCTCCATAGTAAGGCTACTGTACGCCATTAGTTCACCACGCTCTCCATAGTAAGGCTACTGTACGCCATTAGTTCACCTGCTTCAAACACTGTCAACTCCGCTTGTACAGAATTGGTACATTAGAAAGTCTGACAATTGCTCGCTGCTGCTCTGTGGTTCTTTCCGGGTATTCCGGCTTCGTCCATCCGTAAACTGACTGACATGATTTGATCCTGGCGGTTGAAAGTTTTATTAAACACCAATAAACAAACAAACAAGCTTTAACCTGGATTTGCTATTCTAAAATCACTACCCGATTCTTTTATTTTTTCATTGTTTGCTCAAAAACATGGCTCAGGAATCCTTATTGGGAAGAGTTCGATGAGCTCGTTCCAATGAGAGGTCGTAAGCTGTTTTGAGACAACACGTGAAAATGTTTGGTTATTCGAAAAATTGTTTTTCAATGATGCATGTTAAATTGTTTTTCAATGTTGCCTGTTATTCATTCCATGTTAACGATTAAGCAAAGAAAATGAGATACAACACAGATGACATAGTTGACCTAGGTGGGATCGAATCTACTATCTTTGGTTTTGGGGTCCAATGCCTCCAATAATGAGTAACAACGCTATCGTCTATTTCTAAAACAGAGCTTGCGACTCATCAAGCTCGTTCCTAAAAGAGATCACGAGCTACATTTGTTAGAACGAAATGAAATTCAAGAGGAATTTTGCAATAAATGCCGTCATCATTCAGAATACATATCTCAGTACGGATATCCATGATCTTGTCAAAAAATCGCAAAGATGTGACATGGGCTTTAGTGATAAATTCTTACTGTTATCTGCACGATATGTGTGGGATGATGAATCGGTGATCATGATCATGATGGTGGTGTCAATGGTGGTCATGCACTGAATAAGAACATTAATATCAGCGATCATAACAATAATTAAATCAATAGCAGCGCATTATGAACCCTCTGTACACTGATGTCAAAAAGATCAAAACTTTAACCTTTCACCTAATATCAAACTTCATTATTTAGTTTTTTCCCAAATCCAGTTTGGCAAAGACTCGTGTCATTCTTTTTTTCAAAAGTTTTTCTTCTCTATTTTTTATTATTATCTTTTTTTTCTCCATCAATTTTGTCTGTTAAACTAATCAAAAACAAGCTGTACGATTTCATGTTATGTCATGACGCTGTACGATTTCAGCCAAATTTGGCATATTCATGTAATGTCATGAAGCTGTACGATTTCAACCAAATTTGGCATACTCATGTAATGTCATGAAGTGAGGTATCGCCATATCTATGAAAACGCGTATTTCCAAAATATTCTGCCAAAAATCTTCAAAATTTCACAATTTTTATACCTATCTTAAAAACAAGCTGTATGATTTCAACCAAATTTGGCCACCTTATTTATTGTCACAATATCTAGTGAAATGAGGTATCGTCATATTCGTGAAAACGCATATTTTCAAAATTTTATGCCAAAACAATCAAAATTTCACCATTTTGTAAAAGTCTGAAAATTGTTTACAGTTCGTCCCCTGAGTTCCAATGTGTTCTATGTGCCAGTAGGCACATAGAACACATTGGAACTCAGGGGACGAGTTATCTAGCTAAACTTTTCCAAACATTTAGAGCTTAATATGATGCTTCAAAATCACCACACAAACATTTCAAAATTAACACCTTTCAACCAAAAATGATATGAATATAGAATTTATGTCTTCAAAATTGACCAACTTCAAGGGCAAATTTCTTTAATTGCAAAGTCGTTGTAACAATATTTTTGGTATGGATAGATGCAACAATGATTGCAGAAAAACGTTACTGTTTATTCTTTAGTCTTAGATTCAACCCTCAAGCACAAAGAGGGTGAGAATAAGAATACCGTTTGAAAATACCAAAATTAAACAACTTTTGTTTTTTTCTGGAGTTTTGAAATGGGTTAAATTCAAACACTTTGCAGCCCCATATTTGCAACTGACTACCGAGCATATTTTCTGTTGTAAGTTTGATTGTAAAGTTTAACCCTATGTCCATTCTGGTTTCATAAAAGTAGGTACCATCCAAAAAACTCCAATTTTGCAGAATTTGGTAAGTTTAAGTGATAACTAAATCCATTTCTAATAGATTGAGCTCTGAATGTTTTCTATGGCTGCATGCAGCAGTCAAACTAAGTATGAGATATTTTGTTTTATATGTATTATTAAAAGTTTAACCCTTGGCAGATTTGAGACGTCTCAGAAGGGTACTGTTGGAATAATTGTTATTTTCGCCAACGTTTACATGCGATTGCTCAGAACTCGAGCCATATGCCCTCAAAACGTTTTCCAATCAAAAGATAGGGCATTCATTCAAGAACAATTTTGCAGTTATATGTTTACTTCAAAGTTTTAACCTTCACCCAGTTGTCAGCCCTTGAATTGGAATAACCTCAACTTGTACATGCTTATTCAAATTCCAAGATTCAAGATTTCTCCATGTCTCTTATCAGGCACCCAGTCTGTGATTGACGTCCATACATTTAGTGCATAATATGATACACCTAAATCACCACACACATATTTCAAAATCACTCCCAATTGGCAAAAACTGATAAGAATTTCAAAATTGACTAACTTCACGGGCAAATTTGTCTAATTGCCAGGCTGTTGTAACAATTATTTTGGTGAGGATAGATGCCACAATGATTTCAGAAGAAAGTTACTGTTTACTTTTAACCTCAGATTTAATCCTAAAGCACAATGACGGCGAGAATGAGAGTACCATTTAATAATGCCAATAGTAGTCAACTTTGGATGCTTGTTTCTAGTATTTTGAAAAGGGTTAATTTCAAACACTTTGCTTTGCTATATGTAGAGATGTTTGATGAACAAATCCGCTGTGGTAAGTTATGCTCTGCGGCTTAGCCAAGCACATGCTTTGGCAACTATCAGAAAAAATGGAATTTTAGTGAATTTTGCAAATTTCTGTACTCTTTTGTCTAGAAACAAGAAAGAAATAGCTCATTGTGCTTTCCATAACTGCATCAAAAATCAATGGTGAACAAATTTTGTGTTATAGGTTTTTGTGTTCCGCTTTATCCAATACCAGTTTTGTGTGTACAAACATGCGTACCGTCACACAAAATTCATTTTCCGATTGATTTCGTACTTTTCTGTACCCATTTTTCTTGGGTGGGATTGGTATACTTTATTTTTTTGTATATCTGTATTATGTATTATAGGGAAACAAATTTTCTGTGATAAGATTTGGTGTCACACATAATCAAACATATGTTTTGACAGCATTATCCAGAAAAAACTTTCATTTTCCGGAATGTTGCTGCATTCTGTACTCATTCTTTTTCTATCAAGAAATCCATACCTAAACAAATTGATTTCCTCTGAAATGGCTATTAAAGTAACTAACTGTTTGCCGAAAAATATTTTGCATATGAGTAGTAGGAGATGTACCCGACCGGGCCCTATTGGCCGGAGGAAGAGTCGGAGGGGAAGTGAAGTAGTAGGAGAGCGATGTATCGTCCCTTATTGAGGGTACTCCGCAGGGGACCTAGAAAGTGTAGTAGTAGGAGAGCGATATATCGTCCCTTATTGGGGGGACTCCGCAGGGAGCTAGAAAGTGTAGTAGTAGGAGATGAGGTAAACATGACCGATTGGGGGACTCCGCAGGGGACCTAGGAAGTGTAGTAGTAGGAGATGAGGTAAACAGGGCCGATTGGGGGACCCTGCAGGGGACCTAGGAAGTGAAGTAGTAGGAGATGTGGAGATCCGGTTGTAGAAACCATGGGTTTTTACGACAATTAGCCTGCTAGTCCCCACCAGTCCCAAATAGTCCCCACCAGACCCCACTAGTTCCAACCAGTCCTCAAGTCTCCAAAACAACGACTATATTTGATATGGGCTCTTCAAGAATATTTTGCAGCACGTAGTGCTATAGAATCGCCGCACATTTCACACAGCCCCCATGGCCTCATACGACTAAAAAGGCCAAACGTTTTCCAAAAAGGGGTGCTGAAATTGGGGTTCAAGGGGGCTATGGCTGTTAAATACCGAGATGAGGCCCAAGAGGGATAGTAAGTTAGGCCTCATTGAGGGATTTTTTCATAGCGCTCATGCCCCAAAAGAAATAAGGTTAGGAGAGATAGTAATTTAGACATTATTGAGGGTTTTTCTCATGGCTCTCATGGCCTCATACGACAAAAAGGGATTCTCCAGAGAATTTTCTCGCTACGTATCCTCAAATAATACAATACCATCCATAGGTATCCACAAATACGGAAATGGGGTTAAGAGGGATAGTAAATTAGATCTCATTTAGGGATTTTCTCATGTCCCTCATGGCCTCATACGACAAAAAAGAGATTCTCCAAAAAATATCCTGTACAGGTATCCTCAAATAATACAATACCATGACCCTCATGCCCTCAAAAGAAATGATGTTAAAAGGGTTAGTAAATCAGACCTCATTGAGGGCTTTTCTCATGGCTCTTATGGTCTCATTCCACAAAAAAGGGATTCTCCAGAAAATATTCTCGCTACGTATCCTCAAATAATACAATACCAGCCATAGGTATCCACAAATACGGAAATGAGGCTAAGAGGGATAATACATTAGACCTCGCTGAGGGATTTTGTCATGGCCCTCATGGCCTCAAAAGAAATGAGGCTAAGTGGGTTAGTAAATTAGACCTCATTGAGGGCTTTTCTCAAAACCCTCATGGCCTCAAGCGACTAAAAAGGGGTGCCGAAGGCCAGACGTTTTCCAAAAAGGTGTGCCGAAATTGGGTCCCATGGGCTATGGCTGTGAAATACCGAGATGAGGCTAAGAGGGATAGTGAATTAGACCTCATTGAGGGATTTTGTCACGGCCCTCATGGCCTCAAATGAAATGAGGCTAAGAGGGGTAGTAAATTAAACCTCATTGAGGGCTTTTCACATAGCCCTCATGGCCCCATATGACTAAAAAGGCCGAACGCTTTCCAAAAAGGGGTGCTAAAGTTGGGGTCCCAGGGGCTATGGCTGTTAAATATCGAGATGAGGCCCAAGAGGGATAGTAAATTAGGCCTCATTGAGGGATTTTTTCATGGCCTCATATGACATAAAAGGGATTCTCCAGAAAATATTCTCGATAGGTATCTTCAAATAATACAATACAGGGCCATAGGTATCCTCAAGTACCGAAATGAATCTAAGAGGAACAGTAAATTAGGCCTCATTGAGGGATTTTTTCATGGCTCTCATGCCTCAAAAGAAATGAGGCTAAGAGGGATAGTATATTAGACCTCAATGGGGGATTTTCTCATGGTTCCCATGGCCTTATACGACAAAAAGGGCTTCTCCAGAAGGTATCCTCGATAGGTATCCTCAGATAATACAATGCCAGGTCATAGGTATCCTCAAATACCGAAATGAGGCTAAGAGTCGTATATGCGAGTCACTCGTTCGAGTAAATACTTTATGGCTTATTTGCTCGGCAGGACTCCAGTAGTTCGAGCAATGGCTTATCAGTAACTACTCGAGAGATTATTGGCATTAGGAATAATATAGGCTTTCATGGAGGTTGTCTATCAGTTGGCTATAATCCAAAGGTTCCCTCAATACTATAGCACTACGTGCTACTATTTTAAGGTGGTGGTCTTAAAAAGGATTCTGGGGGAAATCCAAACCAGAAAAACTACTCTAGTTCAATCGAACTTACCTCTGGAGGCCTTTTCGGTACCTAGGGGCCTCTCGGTACCATGGTATGGCGGTCCTAAATAGGAATCTGGGGGAAATCCGTATCAAATAAAGTCAATTTTGGTAGTTTGGGATGAATTTTTGTGATTTGGAGGGATTGTCGGGTTTATTTTGGTAATTCTACGAATCGGGAAATTACTCTTGTACAAAGAAACACACCCTCCGAACGTACCCCTGTCTTATAAGAAGCCTTTGCGTAACATAGCAACCACATACCACAACAGAAGCCAAGATGGCTGCCTCCAGTATACAAAATAACCTGCACGTATCACCCTAACAACACGCGCTGCGCATGCGTACTCACGTCACGTATCTCTATGGGAATGGCGTCACGAGATGGCCGCTCACGCGGGCTACCATGACAACATTACATGACGCCACTAGGACACGTGACATGACGTCACTCCCCCCCCCGGCTCGCCCTCCGGCCAATAGGGCACGGTTCATCCCTATCCTACTACTTCACATCCTAGGTCCCCTGCGGGGTCCACTCAATCGGCCCCCCGTTTACCTCATCTCCTACTACTTCACTTCCTAGGTACCCCGAGAAGGTCCCGCCAATCGGCCCCGTTTACCACATCTCCTACTACTTCACTTTCTAGGTCCTCTGAGGTGGTCCCGACAATCGGCCCCGTTTACCTCATCTCCTACTACTTCACTTTCTAGGTCCCCTGAGGTGGTCCCGACAATCGGCCCCATTTACCTCATCTCCTGCTACTTCACTTCCTAGGTCCCCTACGAGGTCCCCCCAAGAAGGGACGTTCCATCGCTCTCCTAGTAGTTCTCCCCCCCCCCCCCCACCCCCGGCTCTCCCTCCGGCCCGGTCGGGTACATCTCCCACTACTCCACTTTTTACGTCCCCTGAGGTTGTCCCGCCAATCGGCCCCGTTTACCTCATTTCCTACTACTTCACTTCTTAGGTCACCTGCAGGGTCCCTCCAATAAGGGATGATCCATCGCTCTCCGACTACTCACATGTAGACGAACATGTAGTGAGCCTTGCTACGATAAGAAATGCTCGTTGAACAAATCTTGTAAATTTTTCTCTGTGGCTTAACTCATCACAAATTGGCTTCTCAAAAACAATAGCACAGTTTGAAATATTGTGATTTTCAGTGAATTTAGTAATTTTCTGCACTCATTTTCTCCAAACCCAAAAGTGCATAGCTCAATATGCTTTCTATATAATACAGTCTGTCTTTTCGCATTAAAACTTGGAAAAGCCCGTAATTTATTCAACAGATTACAATTTTCTAATTTGAATATTATTTTTTCAAATTTTTCAAAAAATATGAAAATGACGGATAAGGGGTGCGTAAATCCAAATTGTTCTGATTGTGTGCCTCGAATATTAAAATTTTCAAACTATATCAAGGCATGCCTTGATGATATTGATGGAATATAGGTCAGTCGGATATCAGTGAAAAAAACCAAAATTCTTGAAAATTTGATTGTGGATGAATACACATAACTGTCATCACGTTTGAGCTTCCCTAGTTCTTATTTATCTGGCACGTACCCTGCCGGAACTCCGACTTGGTCATGCTAGGCACCAAACAGTCCGGTTCTCAAGCAAGATCAACGGTTTCGCCCCGAAGGGGCGCAGGGACGGTGTGAGGCAAGACCCTTTCAACCCTATTTGGCTGTATTGAGTTTTTGAGTTTTTCAGCAACATATCCGGACGCATTAAAAGAGGAAAGTGTCGAGGTAGTTGGTGGCGCTTGTTTTTCTTTTTCTGCTTTTCAGATGGAGGAGTCTGAGATGAGTTCGCTGCTTTTTTTCTTTTTCTTCCTTCTCTTTCATCCATTTGTGGAAGGCAGGATTGCGTATTTTGAAGGCCTCTAATTTGTCGCTACTAAGTGTGTTGAAGACTTTGATGTTTTGTTCCGATTAACCCCAGTGATTATGGATGAAGTCGATGATTCGTCATTGGTGCCCACGAAATTCAGCTGAAGTTAAAAATGATGACGGATATACAGGTTGTTTATCTGTTCGATAATGTCCCCTAGTGATTCCACTATTGGCTCACCTTGATGACAAAAATAGAGATTGTTTATCCGTTCGATAAAGTCCCCTGGTGATTCCATTACAAGTTTACCATGATGACGGATACAGAGGCTGTCTATCCATTCGAAAAAAAATCCCTAGTGATTCCATTATAAGTTTACCATGATGACGGATATAGAGGTTGTCTATCCGTTCGATAAAAATCCATAGTGATTCCATTATAAGTTTACCATGATGAAGGATATACAGGTTGTCTATCCGTTCGATGAAGTCCCCTAGTGATTCCATCATAAGTTTACCATGATACCGGATACAGAGGTTGTTTATCTGTTCGATAAAGATTCCTAGTGATTCCATTATTAGTTTACCATGATGACAGATATAGAGGTTGTCTATCCGTTCCATAAAATTCCCTAGTGATTCCATTATAAGTTTACCGTGATGACGGATATAGAGGTTGTCTATCCGTTCTATAAATTTCCCCAGTGATTCCATTATAAGTTTACCATGATGACGGATATACAGGTTGTCTATCCGTTCGATACAATTCCCCAGTGATTCCATTATAAGTTTACCATGATGACGGATATAGAGGTTGTTTATCCGTTCGATAAAGATCCCTAGTGATTCCATTATAAGTTTACCATGATGACGGATATAGAGGTTGTATATCCGTTCGATAAAGATCCCTAGTGATTCCATTATACGTTTACCACGATGACGGATATAGAGGTTGTCTATCCGTTCGATAAGGATCCCTAGTGATTCCATTATACGTTTACCATGATGACGGATATAAAGGTTGTCTATCCGTTCGATAAAGATCCCTAGTGATTCCATTATACGTTTACCATGATGACGGATATAGAGTTGTCTATCCGTTCGATAAAGTCCCCTTATGATTCCATTATACGTTTACCATGATGACGGATATAGAGGTTGTTTAGCCGTTCGATAAAGATCCCTAGTGATTCCATTATACGTTTACCATGATGACGGATATAGAGTTGTCTATCCGTTCGATAAAGTCCCCTAGTGATTTCATTATACGTTTACCACGATGACGGATATAGAGGTTGTATATCCGCTCGATAAAGTCCCCTAGTGATTCCATTATACGTTTACCATGATGACGGATATAGAGTTGTCTATCCGTTCGATAAGGATCCCTAGTGATTCCATTATACGTTTACCATGATGACGGATATAGAGGTTGTCTATTGGTTCGATAAAGATCCCTAGTTATTCCATTATACGTTTACCGTGATGACGGATATAGAGGTTGTCTATCCGTTCGATAAGGATCCCTAGTGATTCCATTATAAGTTTACCATGATGACGGATATAGAGGTTGTCTATTTGTTCGATAAAGATTCCTAGTGATTCCATTATAAGTTTACCGTGATGACGGATATAGAGGTTGTCTATCCGTTCGATAAAGTCTCCTAGTGATTCCATTATACGTTTACCATGATGACGGATATAGAGGTTGTCTATTTGTTCGATAAAGATTCCTAGTGATTCCATTATAAGTTTACCATGATGACGGATATAGAGGTTGTCTATCCGTTCGATAAGGATCCCTAGTGATTCCATTATACGTTTACCATGATGACGGATATAGAGGTTGTCTATTTGTTCGATAAAGATTCCTAGTGATTCCATTATAAGTTTACCATGATGACGGATATAGAGGTTGTCTATCCGTTCGATAAAGTCTCCTAGTGATTCCATTATACGTTTACCATGATGACGGATATAGAGGTTGTCTATTTGTTCGATAAAGATTCCTAGTGATTCCATTATAAGTTTACCATGATGACGGATATAGAGGTTGTCTATCCGTTCGATAAAGTCTCCTAGTGATTCCATTATACGTTTACCATGATGACGGATATAGAGGTTGTCTATTTGTTCGATAAAGATTCCTAGTGATTCCATTATAAGTTTACCATGATGACGGATATAGAGGTTGTCTATCCGTTCGATAAAGTCTCCTAGTGATTCCATTATACGTTTACCATGATGACGGATAAAAAGGTTGTCTATCCGTTCGATAAGGATCCCTAGTGATTCCATTATACGTTTACCATGATGACGGATTTAGAGGTTGTCTATTTGTTCGATAAAGATCCCTAGTTATTCCATTATAAGTTTACCGTGATGACGGATATAGAGGTTGTCTATCCGTTCGATAAAAGCCTTTAGTGATTCCAGTATACCATGATATTTTTGTTATTGGTTCAGGATCCTGGCTACCAAATCCGAGGAAGGCATGGAATTGTGGTCCGATAGGTCCAGTCATGAAGGACAACCAAAGTTGGATTCCTCCCTACCTTCCGACTTCCTTGGGGAAATACGGCTAGGTGTGTGGTGGGGTAGGTGGTGGAGGTGAGCTGATTTCAGTATCTCTCCCCTTCGCTTGTTCCCCCTTTTAGCCCTTCTCCGATCAATCCACGCATCCACAACGCCTGGTATCCCGGCGTTTGGTAGATGGTGACTTGTTCTTTATTTTATCTTCTCCATAGGTGGGCTGGTGGATTCGGCGGTCGGTGTCTTACAACCCTTCCTCTGGCGTGGACCAGTGCGGGGAAGGGGTGGGGAGGGGGGTTGCGCAAAAGTTACTACCACTCACCGAGGTGGGTCCCTGCTGGAAGTTGATAGCGGAAATCTTAACGCAAGCGCAAATATTAACCCTCCCTTTAAACCCGAGGGGCCGTTTTTCGGCCAAAGAACAGGATCAAAACACCATCAAGTAGGATAGCTGGTAAGTGAATATTTGGAGTAGACCAGGGCTGCACGTTGAAAATATTAATTAGTCTACAGTCATATAATGAATATGGACTCATCCAATCGCTGATATTGAAATGACATGGAAGATACAAAGGGTTATACAGTTAAAACCAGAAGTCCTGTCACGAACTGTGCGCTTATCTAGACTTAATTGCGCGTAGGAATTGCGCGCAATTGCCATATCGAATGGAATCCAAAGCATGGCAGATTCTCCTGGTTACTAAGAGCAAACACAGGCAATGTTTCTGCCAATGGACCTCCGGGTTACCCGGAGGTCAATTGGCTGAAACATTGCTCGTGCACAGGCCATATGTACAGAATTTGATAGCCTTACTGTGGTCACAACGCGTACATTAACGCGCAAATCGACGTGCTATTTGTGCGCATTTTATGACAGGACTTCTAGATTTAACTGTATCTTGTCTCGCACTAAAGTGCATGATAACTAGCAACATTACATTGATCGATATATGAGACTGTAATCCTCACGAAAATATCCCGACCGGAAAATTATTGGGGATGGGGGGGGGGGGGGTGGCACACCTCTCTTTATTTACTCCCCCTTTAAAGTCCAGTATCAAAATTTCAACTGTTTAATGTTGGTTTTGTCTATAACAGAAGTAGCAGACGACACTTGCTTATTGTTCCATTTAATAATTAAAACTTTTAATTTTTTGCTTCAAAAACATAGCTTATTTTCCGACCCCTTAAAAAGTATATGCTCCTCAAGAGGTCATTATTTATGTTTTGGAGGTAAAGTTGAAAAAATAAGAGAATTTGAATGGGGATTTTCGCGAAAAGCGTTGGCCGAGTATAAAGTTATATTTGCCTGAGGGTTAAGTTCTAGATATAATGTTAATATTCTTCCGATGAGGAAAAGTAAATAAAATGACAGACCATTTTTTTGTTTTATTTTGTAAAGTTACAATCGTGTGACAGGTGATCGGCATTACAACAATGCTAGCGGTAATATCGCTACATCAAGCTCCACTCATATTGCCAAGTCTTCAGAATACATTGTCAATATAAAAAGAAGCATGTGTTGTTACACAGCAATTTAAATATATAAAATTCCTGAAATTAACTTGTTCTCTCTCTCTCTTGAGAATATTTTATTCACAGGTTGTTCACCCGCGATGACATGGGGGAAACTGACGATTCCTTTTAACGGTATTGTTGCTGTTCTTGTTTTTGGTAGACTAGCAGGCGTGTGGTTGAAGCCATATACACCTAGCGTTTATCTGGTAGAAAGAATTGTTTTTGTGCGTCGATTGCAGGCTGAGACACTTCGGGCTTTTGCGACTTTTTCGACCCAAATGACGATGCTTTGATAGTTTTTAATTTCCCCATCCCTGACTTCTGTCATCATGAAAATCGACTTTCGATAAAGTTATCTCCCTTAAAATTATTTGAGGAACGAGGGAGGTCCAATTGAAAAGCACGAAATGTTTTAGGAAAACCTATGACATCAGTAGAAAATACAGCTAAGTTTCCTTTTCTTACGCTTAATAAACGAAAACAACACGCATCTCCAGGATCTGTGTGTTGTAACAAAAATAAACTTGGCGTTGTATGGAAAGCGAATTAGAAACACCATGTTCACAGATAATCCATCACTAAGAATACCTATCAGTACCACACCTACTAATACTAAGCCTTTACTTTGGCTCTTTTGTTCGCGGATGTGTTTTTAACAGTAATTTGCTAGTTTTTGTTCTTCCCACGAAAAAAAATTAGCAAATCTGACCTCATAGACGTGTATATATTAATGGATAAGACAGTGCCTATATTATATATCATGATACGTACGCTGGTGATATAATGAACGGAAAAGGGTTACAGAACGTCAAAAGAAGGTGAAAACGAAAAAATTCAACATTATTGTGAGGAATTGACGGTAACATTGTCTGAGATTTGTGGAGCAGAGCTTATGTTCAACCGAGATGTCTCGGTTGAACATACGCTCCCAGCCGCAAACCTCAGACCATGTTACTGTAAACTCATCACAATAACGTACATTTTCCAATAAGACACTACCCGTGGCCCAAACCCAATATCGTAAGACACGAGAGGCTTATTTACCAAACATGTAATCGTTAAAAAGTTGCCTTGTTCAAGGCAACTTTTAACGATTGCAGGCGTTAGAAAATAAACCTCTCGTGCGTCCCACGACGCTACTGGATAAATAATCAATAAACCAGATAAATTCATTCCATCTTAGTTCAGCTCATAAATCGGTTTGTAATCTAAACAACACTTTATCCCGAACACCGCCTGCTGCACGTGTGAAAAATCCAGAAAAGTGAAGCGGCTTGCTAGTCTCTCCGTTGATGAAGCAATTACGAAACGGGCGAAGTCATTTCAAATATTCCGCATGACGACGTCAGACTGTAACATTTGCTACGGGAGCCGTACACATAAAAGAAACTACGCCAGCTCTCATCCAATCAGATGGCGAGGATTTTACTCTTATTGGAACATAGAATAATAGCCAAACGTTCAAACTGATTGGGAAAAATTAAAAAAAGCCACCTTCTGTATTTTTATACTACTCTACAGGCCTGAAAATAAGCAGTCTGACATTTGCAGAATGAGGTCCCCAAAGGGTTAATTTGATGATGCTATCCCATACAGTAGGCCAATTTATCCTCTGGGTACCTCTTTCTGTTTAGTTTTGAGACCCTGATTCAGATTGAGGTTCACAGAGGGTAAATTTAGTGATGCTACAATTTTCACAAATGATTTACAGATGATTTTTACAAATGATTACATTCAATGTTTAGATTGTTGACGTCATTGAAAATAACCTGTCACCTATTTTCAAGCTACGTGTCCGATTACTTATACAGTGGCATTACGTGGACCTCTCATTCAGCCAGAATACCATCGAGTAACCGTGTTCACTTAATTTTGTCACTAACGCATCTCTTGGTAAATTATTATCGTAAAACTGATAATTCTCCACTATTATTTATCTTCTCCACTTCGGTTTGTTTTGGAAAGTTACATGTCCGATATACATACGATTGAGGAAGAAAGAAAAAATGTTTTGCTTTTTCCTTGCCATCATTGAACGCCCAGCGAAAAAAAAGTTATTAGATTTGTTCGTTGTTTTAAAGCTTGGGACAATAACATGCCAGAATAACATGTGAACAGTGGAGTTGACACGTTGAAGGATTTATTCATGGTGATCCGCGGAAAGACGATGTTGCTTCCTTCGATCATTATGGATTAAATGTCAACAGTTGAGAATTTTTTTATTTACACACTAAGAAAACATGTAATTTTATGTTATAATTATTTGCAAGTTAACAACAACAACGACAACACAATGAACCTGGTTTTAACTCATTTTAAACAGTTGAATATGTTTAGACTCACCACTAACAGACATTATTCCAACAAACTTCTAAGTCTACGAGAGTCAGTGATAATTTAATCCCACGAATTTATTAACCCTTTAGACGCTGAATGGTATATTACAAACCAATTCAACGCCATGAATTGGTGGAGTCTATATTTTAACTTGGGTGAAGACCAATCAAGATTTTCAACGTGCAGCCCCAAGGCATGGGGCTGCACGTTGAAAATTTTGATTGGTTTACAAAACAAATTCACCAAGAAACTATTTTATGAATTGAGGTCGTATAGTGATGCCGCACCCGGAAAACAGTTTTTCAGTTTCAAGGGGTTAATAGGTATATTTCAAGGAGGGTTATGATCGATAAGTATACTACATAAACTGTTCCTTTGAAACAGCTAAAATACCACCCCCAGGCGCGTCGCTAAGGGGAGGGGGGGGGATGTTCAAGGGGGTGTGATGCATCTAATAATGTTTTTTAGACGTGACATTTTTGTCTGAATGGGAGAATTAGATATTGATTCGCAATTCACTTCCTGCATGGAGCCCCGGTACGGTATGTGATAATTTAATAAAAAGTTACGTCAAGACTACAACATACCTATTTTATTCAGTATCCACAAACAAATTTCCAAGAAGTCCTGTTTTCTTAATAGTAATCCTGAATTAATAATTAAATAAACTTTCAATAAGACCTGAGTTTTTTAATTTTTATCCCGAGCCACTTATATTCCAACTAGATGATTAACGCACGCCTTCGACCAAGAGATGCCTTAATGGTGGAGATGGAATCTTTTATCAGTCTGCACATGAGCCATTGCGATTAGGACAAATTAGGCCTAACATCCTCCCACCCCCACCCACAATCGGTCATCTTCGCCACGCCCTTTTTTCCACTCTACATATTATTGTAATTTATCAGCAAATGTACAGACACCCGTAAATCTGGAAGCACGGTGTAAAGGTTCACGATCCGATCCCCTCCAGAGGTAGTTGCTTTGTGTCCTTGGACAAGGTACTTAATCCCGATTGCCCACGTGTGGACACGGTGGCGCTGTGTACTAAGTCGTACTGCACGTCGATGGTGCACTTGTCTTCAACCAATGCTAATCTGTTTGTACAGTGGCGAGTCTGACAGTTGCTCGCCGTTGTTCTGTGGTTATCTGCAGGTTCTACGGTTTCCTTCATTCGGAAAACTGTCCGGCACCAGATGATCCTGGACGTCGCAATGGTCGTTTACCCTTTACCCAACGCAGACGATATCAAAATTTATTATTTTAAATATCATTTTTTTAAAATTTTTGAAAACATTTCAACAAAACCATATCATGTGACCCATCACTGGAACGAGCTCATTGAGCTCGTTCCAGTGAGGGGTCACATGATATGGTTTTGTTGGATTATTTTGAACAATTTAATTTTTTCAACTGCTCAATTTGCATATTACGCGGGAGGATGCGGGCGATTCGTTAGGTAAAGGGTTAAACCCCATACATAAATAAATAAATAAATAAATAAATAAATAAATAAATAAATAAATAAATAAATAAATAAATAAATAAATATCACTCCGTTTCGTCTGTTCCAAGAGAAGATAGATAGGAATCCTGACTACTTAATAACAAAACGTGCTTAACCGGCAAAAATGCCCATGCTGCTGACGAAATTACTCGAACCGACAATCTACTGGAACACTTCAAAATAATTTAACCGTTCATCGATGGCTCAGTCGGTCAGGTTGACATATTAGTTTAAAAAAATAGATATCTAATTAAAAAAAATCACTCTGTCAGCATTGTGCAAGCTTGTCGTCTCCGGGATTGATGATGAACCTCGAACCTCTTGAATACAATACAATCAGAGCATGCGTAAACTTCAGCTGCATATACACAGTATTCCGTTTTGAACATCTGGCATTCCTGGTCCTTTTCCTCGCATTTTTTCGCATACAAAATCTTTCGACGTAAAATGCAAAAGCCCGTTCTACCTTTCGTTATAACGTTTCCTTGCAAGGAAGAGTCACACCGGGTTAATGCTACGTGTCGTTGATTGTAGGCATATATTGCAAGTTGTTACTTAATGAGGAAATTTCAAAAGAAGAAAACGTGGAAATATTTATATTTCTTGCAATTCTAGGCCAGTTCATCTATCTTATCTTTCCCCAACTCCTCACCGTGACGATGTCTGGGTTAGGGGCTGTTTACAAAGGTATATAGATATATATATATGCATGTGTATATGTATATATATGCACATGTGTTTGTGCTTGTGCATGTAGATATGTGTATGTAATGTGTATGTTTGTGTATGTGCTGTATAAGTCAATCCCGCCCAGATATCTCCGCGGTGTATGTTGCGGAGTGTCATGACATCACCAAAACTCAGTCAAGTTGGCTCTGAACCAAGGGGACATAAATGAGAGAGAGGGGGGAAGAGGTGGGGAGGAATGGGGAGGGGGCGAGAGAAAGAGAGAGAGAGAGTATGGAATCATTATTTATCAGGCTATTTTGTCACGGACATGTCCTGTACAATAATATGACTGTTTTTGTCTTTGTACCACTGTAACTTGACTCCATGAAAATGGAAATAAGTTAGAAAATAAATCAATCATCAGTGCCCAGCTGTACACCAAACAATCACAAAGAAGTCCAGCGTCGAAAGTCGAAGGTTGTACGAGATCATCAAAATGCCAGACTGATTTCCTTCGTCACAACAAACCAGTTATAAACTAGCAATTCTGGTTGTGCTCATCTGCATTGCATACATTGCTTGCTTTTCCTACCTGTTTAAGGTGCTATATAAGTTAGAAAAAATAAAATTATATGAAAATTGCAATTGTGAAATTCCTTACAATGCAAATAAACATACACAAATCATACCTCAAAATGAAGAGTTTGGTGAATATAACACGAAAAATATGTTTCAACTCGAAGAGTTGACTGCAGGGACAAAATGATTCCTGGGCGTCTGCTCCCTTATTCGTATCAGAACCGATAATTTTATAAAATTTTACTTCGTGAGAACAAATAATGGGCAAATGTGCTTCATCTACCCAAGAACAAAGCATGAAAACAATATACTTCATGATGACACGAAGGGGCTGCATGCAAAGCAATGTCAATACTGTCGTCTTTCCTCGGGTACTTGTCTTCTTTAGGACGTACTACTTTGGCATAGTCCACGACATACCGAGCCTGAGTACACTGCTTATTATCAAGAATTTTACCCAAGACAGACATTGTCCTGTTTGAGTATCGAAATAACAGAATTAAGGGAAAATATCTGAAAAGGGCGTCAATGTTCCGTCAATGAAAAGTCCTAAAATATTCCACGATTAATTTTAGAAACAGTATAGTGCATTGTATTATGTCCGATTATTTTTAGAACCCTCCTCAACTATTGGACAAAGAACAGTACATTTCAGGCATTCAGAGGAAGGGAAGATCAAGTAAAATAGATAGAACGGCATTCGCGTTCCCACTGTCATTTCTATCCTGCGAGATCGATTTTGGCGGAGGGACAATATTGAACGAGAAGCCAAAGGCGTCGAGTTCAATATTATCCCTCCGCCAAAATCGGTCGGGTGCGGTAAAAAAATGATAGTTCGAACGCGAATGCCATTCTTTATTTATTGCACATCTACAGTTTACTAAAAAAGTATTACTCGATTTTGGCGGAGGGATAATATTGAACTCAAAGCCTTCGGCTTCTTGTCCAATATTATCGCTCCGCCGAAATCGATCTCGTGCGGTAAAAAATGACAGTTTGAACGCATATTCTGTTCTGTATTTATTGCATGCCTACAGTTTGCCAAAACAATTATAAAAATGCAAATTATTGCTAGAATTACCCAAACACAAAAAAAGAAATTGTTGAATGGTCCGCGCACTTGATCCGTATTGTTCAAGAACAATACAAAAAATTATTGTTCGCTTCGGTTTTTGAAGAAAGAGCGTGTTTTTTTATGAAAATAAAAGCATAGGCTTGCAATAAATAGAAGATATGGAATGAGTGTTTTTCTCATATAATATTTATGAAACGAGTCTAAGAATTTTCCGTTTTGGCGAGCCTCTGGCGAGCCCAAACGGAAAATTCGGACGAGTTTCATAACTATTATATGAGAAAAACACTCATTTCATATTCTATTTATCATATGACACACACACGCACAAAATAGCCACTTAGAATGACCCTTTTAACCTATACCTAACTTGAGTTGCAGACGGCACTTGGAATAACATCCCGTATAACTAAAAATGTTAATGTTTTGCTTCCAAAATATATGTTATGACCCCTCATTGGAACGAGCTCGTCGAGCTCGTTCCAATGAGGGGTTCATAACCTATGTTTTGGAAGCAAAAAGTGAAAATATAAAAAAATAAATGGCGTTTTTCTTGTAGGTAAAAGATTAATACAATATAACCCACCCTAAATAGGACAGATAACGTAAATTCTCCCTACTGAAATTATGCAAATATGACCCAGTTGTATTTTGTTTAGCCAATCAAATTGTCCAGTTTTGAAATTGACCAATGAAAGCTCCAAACTCTAATTATGCAAATTATGAAAATGTGGCCCAGTTGTATTTTGTTCAGCCAATCAAATTGTCTAGTTTTGAAATTGACCAATGAAATTGACGGAAGGCTTTATTTATCACTAATTAATATGAAAACAAAATATCAAATGTTTTAAAGTGAACAAAACGGACGAGTCATATGATAAAATATAATTCAGAATATAAGTTTAACAAATTCTGCATGTGGTATCATTGTTATTTTCAGTTTTATTCATTCAAAGCTGGGAATGATAGTCTCCCAGGGTAAATACTGAAACAAGAATACTCCCAAGATTCTCCCACGGGCCAATTATAGTATATGCATTTGTTTTTCTGTAGTTCTTTTTCCATTGCACGTGATAATATTTGTGACTCCCAAATTTTTTTCAAAAATAAAATTTGTGCCGGAATCAGCCCATCGATCAGGTTTTGTTAACTACAGCAATTTGTGAATCCCAGACGGAAAAGGCTCATACATAATTTTGAAAAGCAAATCTGTTCCAAAGTTTTCAGAATAGTACTGCTCGGCTATGGCTGTTACGTTATGAAACGAATTAAAGGGAACACCTTATATTTATGTTAAACTACGAAAGCACACGAAGGGAAAAATAATTTTATTTTCTAGCGTTTCGAAGTATAGCGAGAAAAATTTGTACAGAAATGTTTTTCAAAGTGTGTTTGAATGCTTATGCGTTTAACTTATTAAGGGTTGAAGGCTGGATGGGATCACGTTATACTTGATTAGCAGTGTCAGCACTGACTTCATATTTGTGATAGGTTGGCTTGAGCGCCATTCTAGCTAATTCTTTCGAGGTGGTTGGATAAAATTACACATATCGGTGATGGATTAAGGGACTGAGGTCGGCGTCTCGTAAATGTAGATTAACTTTACATTGCTCCGACTACAGGTTTCCGGAGCTTTTTTCTTATTAATTTTTTATCTCTATTTTTTCCTGGGCGGTGGGGTTTGTCCTAATGTATTTGCTTGAGCCCATGAACAAATTGTATGTGTTTTGTTTCGTACATGTAAAATATTTGTATAAATGTTATTTAATAAACATGCCTAATCATGCCAACCCACTCTAGCGTGCACTTGGCTGGTTGCAGATTTTTTTTGTAAATTCTTTCGACAAATTGAGTTTTTGCAATACTATACTTTTGCTCAGATATAATAAGCCCTTTGTGTTATCACGCATACTCTTGGAAACCTTGGGTACGACATTGCTGTAACGGACGTCATCCAACGTAATACCCTAGTTCCATAAGTTACCCAACATCTTCTGCACGAAAAAACCAATGATTGTATGTTATGTAAATAAAGTTGGTAGTCAGTCCTTGTTAAAATGACAGAAAAATGGAAATGGAACGAAATTCGTAATCTTACACTACAAAATAACAAGACGAGAAATATCTCTTTTCTCAACAAAACAGAAACCTAATTTTTGTTTATGAAGGGACTGAAAAACGTAGCTTACGGACCTTGATTAGAATAACTGGTAGAATATGTTTATACATAGGTGTATTTTAAAGACAATATGTAGAATGAAAAAAAACAACATTAATTACACGACGTCTTTTTCAGGTAAGAAGCTCCAGAAGTTCTATACCACTAAGATCGCAAAAGCGGGCAGATAAGTTCGACAGGATCACGACTGGGTCGCGATCCTGTGGAAATTCTCTCTCCGTTTTCGTCCGTAAAAACCTATAGATTTGCAACGGTCGAAAATACAGATGCGACAGCATTGAATCTTTGATGGGTTTTCCTTTACATTTTTCTTGAGTCAGTCTTATTCATAAAATCTGAACTTATTTGTGGAAGTGAGACTCGACCGCATCAAGATCTGATAGAGGATTTTGTTGGTGATTAATGTAAAAGTCAGCATCTGTGGCGATATCAGGGTCGTAACGTTAGTATGAAGTTATGGTCAGACAATCATGCTTATCTGTGCTGTCCACCAAAGAAGGCTTCCACCTCAGACGTTCGTATCGGTCGTATTTCTTTACTATATTTTAGAATGTCTGTATGTATGTTTGTCTGTCTGTCCGCTATAGAAATTAATATGGGGCCACCCGAGTGTCCAAAATGGGTCTACTAGGAGTACTTTTTATGGCGGAGGTCATCGTCAGGTTTAAAAATAGTGTGTGTGGTGGGGGTGGGGGTGTAGGGGGCACCAAAAGTTATAACCAAAATTGTTTTAACGATATATGTCTTCAAAGAGGTCTACTGGGGGTACGTTGTTATCAGGAATCTAATGGTGAGGTTTAAAAAAAGTATCGGGGCGGGGGTGTGGTTGTAGAGGGGCACCAAAAGTTATGACCAACATATTTCTCACCGATATAGGTCTTCAAAGGGGTCTACTAGGGGTAATTTTTTACCAGGAATCTGATGGTGAGGTTTAAAAAAGTGCCGGGCTGGGGTGGGAGTGGGGGTGTAGAGGGGCACCAACAGTTATGACCAGCATGTTTTTTTCACCGATATAGGTCTTCTGAATACTCTCCTCAGCCCGAGAAACGCTGGTTAACCCTGCTGCAGTTAAAACTAGAAGTCCTGTCATGAAATGCGCACAAATAGTACGTTGATATGCGCGTTAATGTACGCGTTATGACCCCATTAAAGCTATCATATTCTGCACATATGGCCTGTGCACAGGCAATGTTTCAGCCAATGGACCTCCGGGTAACCCGGAGGTCCATTGGCAGAAACATTGCATGCGTTTGCTATGAGTAATCAGGAGAACCTGCCGTGCTTTGGATGCCATTCGATATGGCAATTGCGCGCAATTCCAACGCGCAATTAAGCCCAGATAAGCGCACTATTCGTGACAGGACTTCTAGTTTTAACTGTAGTTATCAATAAAGCAGATCTTGTTTATCACAATAAACATACACAGGGTGGAGGTTGGGGAGAAGTGATCTGACAGAGAAATAGATCACTTTTATGTTTACAGGACTGTACTAAGTTGTGAAGGAATTGGTTAACATTTTCAAAAAAGTAAACTATTGATTATGCCAACTACACTCATTTGAACAAGTAATTGTAATATTATTGTTTCATTTTGGTTTTCAAATTTCCTGCCTATAAAATTGATATTCCTTTATGAACGCACATTGGATAACATAAATAGAATATCAATAACCTATATTTTCATTATATTCGCATGTTTTGGATAACTTTATGAACAATGACTTTGTAACCATTAAAATTAAGACTGAATAGTTATTTGATAGATGACACGAACGGAGACCAGAACAAGGCAGTTCATAATATATTTTATTCAGCTGATCGTCAAACTTAAACAATTGAGAGAATGCAGTATTTATTACGGGAAATGTGCAGGCTTGTGTCAAGTCAAATAAAGTATTTATTTTATGAAAGCAACCAAATGAGGGTGTTTATACCATTATATAGCCGAGTTGTTCATTTAACCCTTTACCTGGGGGCGCAGTGGCCCAGTTGGTAGAGGTGCAGGCTGCAAGCCGAGAGGCCCTCGGTTCGAATCCCACCTGCGGCAACCGCGTTGTGTCCTTGGGCAAGACACTTCACCCCAATTGCCTTCATGGGGGCACGATGACGCTGTGTACTGAGGCGTACCGCATGTCTTCAACCAATCTAACCCTGCCTGTGCTGCGGTGCAGAGTTCAGAGTTACGATGTTGGAGAGCTGACAGCTGCTCGTCGTTGCTCGGTGGTTCTCTCCGGGTACTCCGGCTTCCTTCACCCGTAAAACTGTCACGGTCACGATTAGCCATTGTGCATAAGTATGTGACCTTAAACACCAATAAATAAATATAACCCTTTACCTAACATGCAAAGCAGACGACACTTTCAAACCAAATTCTTGACTTACTATTTTTTTTCATTTTTTGTCTCAAAAACATAGGTTATGACCCCTCATTGGAACGAGTTCGATGAGCTCGTTCCAAAGAGGGGTCATAACCTATGTTTTTGAGACAAAAAATGAAAAAAATAATGAAAATTAATTGGCGATTTTGTGAATAGCGCTGGTCGGTTTTTGTCGTTACGTTGCGTAAAGGGTTAACACAAACGATATGGAAAAGTTAACCATTTCTAACCAATATTTATGCATTTTACGTAGTAAAAGCTTCATAGATTCGCCCATTCGTTGAAGACAGAATTGTATATGGCGTTCCCATTGATCATACCTTCGAATTTGGAAAACGCAGGCGTGCCGGGATTCCTCGCCTCCAGAATTAATTCAACATGTGCGGTTATTGCCCAAGGTACTCGTTTTCAAATACGGTGTAGTTCCGCTGAACTCAAAAGATTTTTAAAAAGGCTAGAAAGAACCACTAAAAACGTGTTATCCTCACGACGAATGAAATATTAATTTGTCGTGATTATGAAAACGAGCAGAAAATGTCGACCGTGCCCACTTGGGCAATCGGCTTCAAGTGTCTTGCTTAAGCGCAGATCAGGATCCAACGTTTCGATTCAAGTTCAAATCACACTGCTGTAACCAATGGACCACACTGAACCCAAATACAGAATTAATATCAATATATAACTTGTTTGAGGTATATTAATTCTCTTTGATCACAAAAGTGTACAAAAATGTCGACTGGATCGCAATCCTATCGTAATTTACTGTTCGCATTCGTGATCAGAGCAGTTTAATGTGGCAATTCAGGTTTGGAAAACGAATTTCCCTCATTAATGGTATTGGGTTACATTAAGTACAGTGTATAGTTATTGATAAAGTTACTTTTCTGGAAATACTCACATCATGGTCGGTGGGGGTGGGGGAAGTCGTTCATACATTTGCTTCTCCTTGTATATGTCGTGTGCTGATGGCACTGATCCGTTTTTTATTTATTTATGTGGGTTCAACGATACTTTTGTCAACTAGGGTCACCTCGTGTTGGACAGTTTTAGGGGTGAAGGAAGCTGGGTGCCAAGAAAGAACCATATAGCAGCGGCGAGCAACTGTCACAATCCCCAACGTATTAACTTTGTAAAAGCATTAACCCTTTACCCAACGAATCGGCCAAATCCGCCCGCGTAATATGTAAATTCAGCAGCATAAAAAATATTGTTTTTCAAAAAAAAAAAAAATCAACAAAACCATAACATGTGACCCCTCTTTGGAACGAGCTCCTTGAGCTCGTTCCAACGAGGGGCACATGATATGGTTTTGTTGAGAAAAAAATTAATAATTTTTAAAAATGATATGTTTGAGTGGAGGGTTAAAAGTAAGTGCACCATCGACGTGCAAGTACGCCTTAGTATACGGCGCTAACTTTCGGTTTGAAGTTACCGATGGCCCACAATCCAGTGCGATAGGAAGCATGTGTTATAGTACACCACGAAATGCATTTTTCAAAGCGCGGAATTAACAACTCACCCAACCAGCGCAGCCAAGTGCTGTTGTGCGCCTAAAACTTGAAAGTCCGATACATTGACACAGAGTTGAAAGGTAGTATAATGTGTACTTTTGTTACTTTCTTTCCTGTTAACTAATTCATATTAGCAGTCATATATTTCTACACGACACTGTTATATCCCAACCGGGGGTAACTGCGTTATGTCCTTGGGCAGGACACTTAATCCCGATTGCCGACATGAGGGTACAGTGGCGCTGTGTACTAAGACGTGCTGCACGCCGATGGTTCACCTGTCTACAACCCTACTGGAGTTAGTATAGTTGCTAACCGTTGCTCTGTGGTTCTCTCCGGGTACATCCTCCACCCGTAAACTATGAGACGCGAGGTGATCCTGGCTATCGAAAATGTCGTTAAACTCCAATAAATAAGTAAATAAATGAATTAAAAAAAAAAAAAAAAAAAAAAAAAAAATAAATAAATAAATAAATAAATAAATAAATAAATAACAGGTGAGAAAATAGGGACCAAGAGCCGATCTTCGGCTAATTATCCCTTGCAAAAGAATGAATTTGTCATTCGAAATATATCGGTTTTTGTTCACTAATCCCTCCACAGTTGGATTGCTGGGACGTTCATTGGTCACCAGCAGGAAAGTATGCTAGCTTCGCCATTTTGACACTTAAGATTTGTCGAATGATATGGGAGAATATAGTTTGAGGTCTTGCGAAAACCGAATATGCTCATAAACTGCACATTTTTCACGGGAGTTTCGTTGGGAGTTGATATCGTGATACCAACAATACCAGCTTTGGAGTCATCAAACTTCACCGATGGGAGGAGTTACACGCGTTTTTGATTTGACGTCATCTTGGAGAGGCGGTGCCAGACTGAGATGCCGTTTATCAAGAATTCTCACATTACACAAATTGTTCAGCCTTTGCGCAACCCGGAACAAACCTTCTCCCCATATTTCATCTACCCATGTGCTTATATGTACACCAGCACTCCTCTACTCATGCATTCTACACCCAGCGATAGGCCAACAGAGGACTCCCAGCTTCAAAAATGGCATATTTGCGAATTTCCCTTTTTTGGAACTGGTGTGGAATATGAGCACTTTGACATCTTTCTTGCATGCTTTTCAGAGTATTGTGTTCTTTTCACTGAGGCCCGGTCATCATAACAAGAAAATACCACCTCCTCGGACGCAATAATATGAGATTAGAAACACTAATTATAGGAATAATCATCAAAATTTTAATTGATGACGTATCGAGTACAAACCCAATGCTTCATTAATTAAAATTTTGCTGCGGACGATTTTTAGTACCTGGTGGACACATGCGTCGACTGCACTGCCCATGTGTGGATTGGGACCAGTCCACGGCGACTGCACTGTTGCAGAAATAAATGTACTAGGAAAATCTAAGACGGCTATAGACACATCGTCCCCTGAGTTCCAATGTGTTCTATGTGCCTACTGGCACATAGAACACATTGGAACTCAGGGGACGACATATGGGAATCGATGGCGAAGTGTCGGCTACGGGCTAAGCATTGCCTTGGAGAAACGCGGCTAAAGGTCAGCATCAGATAACATGGAAATGGTCAAGAAGAGATGCGTGTGTTATAATCTGTTATAATAGGGGCCAGTACGCGGGGGTAGAAGGCAGTAGTTATATTACCACTATTTGTATCATAACTACTACTAAACAGCTGAGTATAAGCTTTAAGCTTTATGCTAAATTTATTTCCTTTATAGTTATTCAAAACTGGACGTTTATAATTCGGAAATAAATGCATTTTGAAGTAACTCTAGCAGTGACAACTGGAAGTAGTACCAGTAGTACAAGTGGCAACAGAAACTAGTATCATTTGTAAGGTTAAAAAGAGAGCATTGACAGAAGGTATGAGCACTTCTGTGAGAGAGATGCTCAAACCGTAACTGCCTGACCGTCATCCTCCAACACAAATCCTATCTGTAAGCACAGCTGCGCCGAAAGATTGATTCCTCTAAGAAGTAGAGCGACATTTGATTGCATTATTCGATAAAATATTTATTGTGTCTGGATAACCTTTTTAAAATCTTAGTATGCCATTTCTTATTGTACAGTTAAAACTAGAAGTCATGTCACGAACTGTGCGCTTATCTAGGCTTAAATGCGCGTAGGAATTGCGCGCAATTGTCATATCGAATGGCATCCAAAACACGGCAGGTTCTCCTTGTTATCCATAGCAAACACAAGCAATGTTCCTGCCAATGGATCCCCGGGCTACCCGGAGGTCCATTGGCTGAAACTTTGCTTGTGTATAGCCTTACCATCGCCATAACGCGTAGATTAACGCGCACATAGACGTGCTATTTGTGCGCATTTCAGGACAGGATTTCTAGTTTTAACTGTATAGTAAACATTTCTAACAAAAATACAGTCCATTTTTTCGAAGAATTGTGGAAAAAATAGCAAAAACGTATGATAAACGTATCATAATGTTAACCCTTTATCTAAAATAACATTAACCGCAATGGTAACAGCCAGATCTGTTTATAAGAAATCGTCAATGTGTTAATATACAGCATAGCTTGTGATACTGTACTGAACGCGCACTTCGAGACCGTTCCAATGGTTTGTAAGTCTGAAAATAATTTTCTTTAGTTATTCAAATAATCTTTTCTTTAAGAGTTGCTCCTATTCGTGTTATATGAAGGGATAAAAGATTCATTACTTAATAGACTAAGACAAAAACATTCTTGATATGTCGTTTATTACATAAAAGATCAAAGAGGGGCGAAACTGTATCTACACACAATTAAATCTAGATCTAAATCACGTCTAAAGTAGAAAAACAAAATCAGAGACGCCATACATCTAAAATATATCAATATTTCAATATGTGTGGTCAGTTATGTGAAAAATGATTTTGAAAACTGTGCTCACACGCCGATATTTTTCAATAATAATAATAATAAAAATTAACTTCATCATATATTCATATTTTCATCAATCTGATACATAATCGGATAAATTATTTTGAAATCTATATCCAAACAAATTCACACAAAATACATTAATATCTAAAGCACACCTCATGATATAGAACACATATTACACACGCCATATAGTCTATATATAGAGAATATGGAATGAGTGTTTTTCACATATAATATTTATGAAACGAGTCTAATAATTTTCCGTTTTGGCGAGCCTCTGGCGAGGCCAAACGAAAAATTCGGACGAGTTTCATAAATATTATATGAGAAAAACACTCATTTCATATTTTATTAATCATATGACACACACGCACAAATTAGCCACTTAGTATGACTTTTTAACCCATCACCTAACTTGAGTTGCAGACGGCACTTGGAAAAAACATCCTCGTATAACTATTTTTTTTAAAATTTTTTGCTTCCAAAACATAGGTTATGACCCCTCATTGGAACGAGCTCGTCCAGCTCGTTCCAATGAGGGGTCATAAACTATGTCTCGGAAGCAAAAAGTGAAAATATAAAAAAAATAAAGGTAAAAGATCAATACAATATAACCCACCCTAAATAGGACAGATAACGTAAATTCTCCCTACTGAAATTATACAAATGTGATCCAGTTGTATTTTGTTTAGCCAATCAAATTGTCCAGTTTTGAAATTGACCAATGAAAGCTCCCAACTCTAATTATACAAATTATGTAAATGTGGCCCAGTTGTATTTTGTTCAGCAAATCAAATTGTCTAGTGTTGGAAGTGACCAATGAAATTGACAGAAGGCTTTATTTATCACTGATTAATATGAAAACAAAATATCAAATGTTTTAAAGTGAACAAAACGGACGAGTCATATGATAAATACACACACACTAGAAGACACATGAGTCGTCTATATGGTGCGGAATCAGAATGAATCGTATATATGATACGGAATCAGAATGAGTCGTCTATATGATACGGAATCAGAATGAGTCGTCTATATGATACGGAATCAGAATGAATCATCTATATGATACGGAATCAGAATGAGTCGTCTATATGATACGGAATCAGAATGAATCATCTATATGATACGGAATATCAGAATGAGTCGTCTATATGATACGGAATCAGAATGAGTCGTCTATATGGTGCGGAATCAGAATGAATCGTCTATATGATACGGAATCAGAATGAGTCGTCTATATGATAAAGAATCAGAATGAGTCGTCTATATGATACGGAATCAGAATGAGTCGTCTATATGATACGGAATCAGAATGAATCGTCTATATGATACAGAATCAGAATGAGCCGTCTATATGATAAAGAATCAGAATGAATCGTCTATATGATACGGAATCAGAATGACTCGTCTATATGATACGGAATCAGAATGAGTCGTCTATATGATAAAGAATCAGAATGAATCGTCTATATGATACGGAATCAGAATGAGTCGTCTATATGATAAAGAATCAGAATGAGTCGTCTATATGGTGCGGAATCAGAATGAATCGTATATATGATACGGAATCAGAATGAGTCGTCTATATGATACGGAATCAGAATGATTCGTCTATATGATGCGGAATCAGAATGAGTCGTCTATATGATACGGAATCAGAATGAGTCGTCTATATGATAAAGAATCAGAATGAGTCGTCTATATGGTGCGGACTCAGAATGAATCGTATATATGATACGGAGTCAGAATGAGTCGTCTATATGATACGAAATCAGAATGAGTCGTCTATATGATGCGGAATCAGAATGAGTCGTCTATATGATAAGGACTCAGAATGAGTCGTCTGTGTGATACGGAATCAGAATGGGTCGTCTATTTGATACGGAATCAGAATGAGTCGTCTTTATGATACGGAATCAGAATGAGTCGTCTATATGATAAAGAATCAGAATGAGTCGTCTATATGGTGCGGAATCAGAATGAATCGTATATATGATACGGAATCAGAATGAGTCGTCTATATGATACGAAATCAGAATGAGTCGTCTATATGATACGAAATCAGAATGAGTCGTCTATATGATGCGGAATCAGAATGAGTCGTCTATATGATAAGGACTCAGAATGAGTCGTCTGTGTGATACGGAATCAGAATGGGTCGTCTATTTGATACGGAATCAGAATGAGTCGTCTTTATGATACGGAATCAGAATGAGTCGTCTATATGATAAAGAATCAGAATGAGTCGTCTATATGATATGGAATCAGAATGAGTCGTCTATACGATAAGGACTCAGAATGAGTCGTCTGTGTGATACGGAATCAGAATGGGTCGTCTATTTGATACGGAATCAGAATGAGTCGTCTATATGATACGGAATCAGAACACATTATGTGAAACAGTGCGGTCGCCGTGGACTGGTAACTTTCCACGTGTAAGGAATATTTCCACGGACGCAATAATATTAGATTAATTACAGGAATAAACATCAATCATTTAATTAGTGAAGCATCGGGTACAACCCGCCCCGGTATAACCCGATGCTTCATAAATTAAAATTTTGCTGCTGATGATTTTTATTACCTGTTAAACGTATGTGTGAACATCACTGCCCACGGGTGGATTATGACCAATCCAAGGCGACTGTACGTACCGCTTTTTGTTTGTTTTTCAGGCCAAAATCTATATGATTGTTTGATACAATTACAGCAGTGTTGAGGGTTTATTTACAATTATTTAGTAAATTAACATGTTTAAAAGCATTGATAAAGTCATTAAGCATTGATAAAGTCATTAAGACTTAAAAACATTTCTTGCATTGATTCAAAGAAAATGATTGTTATAATATTTTTAGACGGATGGAATCGGATGGAATATTTCAGGCGACTTAATGTAAACATGGGCAATGGACTATTTGAGGGATAGACTGGCCCCAAACCATACCTACGTAGAATTACTTACAAAACTTGACTGGTGGCTTGAAAACTTGCTGATGCAGTACAACAAAATTCACAGACGCTCTACTTCATATATACATATTTTCATCACCCTGTATGGGCCATAACATAATAACCGATTTTGAAAGCTATATCAACACACACACACACAAAAGTGCATTAAAGTCTCAAGCACATCTAACGCAGAACAATAAAAATCAAAGACGTCATACAATGAATACGAAAGTGACCCTAGCACAAAGTGTTTAGTTTAAATAATATTTTAGATTCCAAAAATTACAGACGAGAAATTTACAATAGTACTGTCATACTTCTTAAAACTACATAATTGAAAACAAAAAGATTACAGCAGAAAGATCTATGTTTTGTAAGCTGTCCATTGCCTTTAGTAAATACACACACTTGTGGAATTTCTAGTGGGTGGTATACATAATGATCCACATGCAATGGATCCAACGAAAAGAGAAACAATGACGAGTGTACTGAATTAAAAGAGAAACAGTTATGAGTGTATGGAAATTAGTCGAAAATAAGGGGGTGTTTTGTGTAGAGCTGCTGAGGCGTTCGCTTGGTGACCACCGAAGGCCAGGGCGTTGCGAAGATAGCGATGTGGGTTGTGAAACCGGCCTACTCTGACTGCGATGGCCCAATGCCCGACTTGATCAAATATTCCAACCATGCCATCAATACATGCCTTCAATGAGGGTACGTATTCATGATTCGTAGGTATATTGGATATTCGGGACCATAGTTCAAAAATCAATATTTTTCAGGAACTTATCTTTGGATGTGTGTAGTATACATATGTAATGGTTGTAGAGCATCTTATTCAGTCAACAGGGAGCCAACCGATACTTCCAATCTGTCATACTCTACCCCCAACATTCCGAACTAGGCGTCATATACCCTGTTTTTCATAACCGACTCTGTACACGATATAAGTCCAAGCAGCAAATCAATTCTCGCAAAGTAAGTGTCAGAAGTTAAGAGCGAATTAACCCCCTGCACTCTGATGTCGAGAATACTCGACACCTCCCCCACTCTAAGCCCCACCAAACCTCCCTGTCATCCATGGTTATCCCCCCTGTGTTGTCAGAAATTCAGCAATTTAGATTTTGGTTGACAGAGCTCAATTGGAGCTCTGTCAACCAAAATCTAAACTGCTGAATTTCTGACAACACAAGGGGGATAACCATGGATGACAAATCAGGCGTTTCGTCATCAGAGTGCAGGGGGTTAACATCCAGGACTCCTTTTTAGATGGAAATGTTCCGACTGCAAAAACCAAGTGTGTGTCCCCCGTCTCACTCCCTCCCCACAACGTTCCTGTTTTCGATTTCAAATTCTACGTGATAAGTGTGTTCATTGGATGGGAATGAAGATACATCGTTGCGCGGAGTGGAGATCTACGCCAAAATTTCTTTGACAGAAATCAGCGACCCAACGCATCGCATCTGTGTAATTCAACTCAGAGCCGTACATTAATAAATTTTGCCGGGTATATCCTGGTTGAGCTCACCGCCCCATGGAGTAATCAACGCCATCAAACTCAACAAAAATGTGTAAGAAGATAGAAAGACTTCCCAGATTACGTGATTGTCTAATGTTTTGCTGTTTAATACTCGCATTGAAGTGTTATGCCACAATCGAAAAAGATACATATGCAGCAATAATGTTTTAAATAAAGGAAGAGCCAAAGAAAAAGAAAAGAAGAACAAACGAAGAAATGTTCATCGTCAATACATTAATAAATAAAATAACCGCCCTTTGAGCTGGACGTTCTTTTTTTGTCTTTTTATAGCCTTTTGGTCGTTCCAATATACGCGTGCATACAAGTTAATATTTTTTCGTTGACTTCTGAATTATACTCGACACTTCGCGATGGGAGTGTATTCATATGAGTAATATATGGGAGGAGATCAATCGTTTCACTCCTTTCCCTGTAATATAGCGGGCACAGGGATGTGGCGACAGGGGGGTGGGGGTCTCACCCTCAGTTAGGAGTATTTTTTTTCAATAGTTGGAAATTCCGAGGTCAAAAATCAAATAGTTGGAAATTCATTAAATTAACATTGTTCATGAAAAATATTAAAGTTCCAACTAATGATGAGAAATTTTGATCCTTTATTTCCAACTGGAAAATTGAGTTTCAAATTTCCTACTCTAAAATTGACATGGCCTCAAAATTTCGACTCTGACATCAATCCGGCCAATTTTCTGACCCAGACACATTATAAATGATGCTTTTTCCATTCCAGGACTAGTGAAAATTGTCAGAAGGGTTCATAACCCTTTACCCAACGCAGACGATTTCAAAATTCATTATTTTAAATATCATTTTTTTAAATTTTTAAAAAAAATTTCAACAAAACCATATCATGTGACCCCTCTTTGGAACGAGCTCGACGAGCACGTTCCAAAGAGGGGTCACATGATATGGTTTTGTTGAAATGTTTCGAAAAATAATAGCACGATTCGTTGGGTAAAGAGTTAAAAGATATCACCCAGCGCTGCAGTGCAACCACCTATCGAAAACACTCACAGTTGGAATTTACACCGGTGGCTCCCCCCCCCCCCCCCCCCAGCTGAAACCCTCTAGCCACATCCCTGAGCGGGCATTTGAAGAAGAAATGATCAATTACTGCACGGTTGCCATAACTACAGAGAGACAAGACGAAATTTTTAAATGGTTGTAAAACAGGTGACTATTCAAGTTAATACAGTGTAGACTCAATCTACAGCGGTATATTTGGGTTTTTTGCGAGATTTGTGATAATGAGAGAAATTTGGGATATAAAACTTGTTTCTGTTGATGCATGAGGTAAACTGATGTAACGATCTACAGTACGTGGAGAGTGGATCGTAACTAAATCACTCGCGGAGTGGAGTTATCACCCATGCTATAACGTTCAATTTTTGTACATAGCGATAAAAACACAAGCAATGTTTCAGCCAATGGACCTCCGGGTTTAACCCGAAGGTCCATTGGCCGAAACTTTGCTTCTTCTGTTTATGCTTTGCAACAAATTTGCAATTATTGCTCGGGTGGAATCTCCACTCTGCGGGTAATTTAGTGATAATACACTCTCCACGTACTGTATTCGCTCTAAGATTAATGGGTAAGGCATTCCAGAGTCTGGCTTTATATGATCTGAATGAGTTTTCATGTGAACTAGTTTGCAATAGGGAACGGACGGGTGAGAATTGCTGCGTAACGCGTAGTCCCGCGGTCTTGATGATGGAGTGGAATTAGTGTAGATACATATCCATGTACTGGTCCATGATACATTTTAAAGAACTGTATCAGTGTATGTTTTCCCTTCTGCTTTGTAGCGTTTCTCACCGCGTCTCAGAGCACAAAAGGGGTCTGCTAGCGTTCCGAGTTGCTCCACCGAAATGTCTTGCTGTTTCAAATTGGATATTTGTTAACTTCATTCAGGGATTCTGTTTCTGTACAATTGTCCAAGACGGTGTCGGCATATTCTAGCATAAATGCAAATTATATCCTTTCCAGTGTGTTGCGGTCAAAAATTTGTACTTCTTAAACAGAAAAAATCGTTTCTAAGCTGTTAAGGTAATTTCCGAAGTTTGCGTTTCCCAAGATCACTGGTTGTAGAAATGCAACCCATGCTGTTTGTTGCTATTAACCTCCGTTATCGGTGTGTTTCAGCACATTTACGTGAGATAATCAAGGATTCAGTTTTAACGGTCTGGCCCAGGTTTTGATGCCTCTAATGTTCCAAATCAGGAGATCCGCTACTTGGGTCGGGCTTTCACAATGCTGTAGAGGAAAGTGTCATACGAAAAGAGCCAAATATTACAAAAACATTATCAACGATATTATTTATATAGATGAGGAATAAAATAGGGTCAAGAATCGGCCCTTGAGGAATTCCAGCTTGGATGCTTTTCTTGCAGAATATATCGGATTTAATTACAACATATTGTTGTCTGTCGTACAAGTAGAATTTGATCCCCTCGAGATTCTGCCTACTTATCCCCAGCTTCTGCAGTTTGAAATGGACCCCTAAGTGCCATACTTAACCAGTATCAGTTGACTGAAGTACAGCAGAGTCGTTAGTCGTGGAGCTAGACTGGAAACGAATGGGTAGGGCATTTAGTAGTTTAAAGTTAAATTTACAAAACGAGTTCAGTACACTAGGTTTGGACCATGCCTTTGGTGGGGTACAGGCCTCATTTACTGAATAAGTTTTGTAAGTTTCGATATAAACTGGGGACGAATTGAAGATTATACTGATCATTTAATTAAAAAAAACAGCGATACAAAATATCTGAACAGATCGGGCAAACAAACACCGTTTCCTACTCTCAGACTGTCCGATCAATAAATAATTCCCTGCATTCAGTAATAGAAGTTAATTAAAACAACGATAAAAAAACTCAAAAGTCATATTGCTTCCGTGCCCATCACACAAAATGTAAACAGACACCAGTGATCAAGGTATCCTTTACCCAACGAATCGGCCGCATCCGCTGGCGTAATATGCAAATTCAGCATTTGAAAAAATAGTATTTTTCAAAAACATTTCAGCAAAACCATATCATGTGACCCTTCATTGGAACGAGCGTGTTGAGCATGTGGTCGGCATATCATTCCAATATGAAAGACGTTCGAAGGAACCAATAGTGACAGCGTAATGTAATACAACACCTGGGACCAATACTAAAGTATTTTTACAATTCGTCGCCTGAGTGCTAGAATGTTCTATGTCCCCTATTCTAGCACTCAGCCGACGCATGATATTTTCTTGAACTGTATTTTCTAGTCATGATCTCTAAATGGGCTGAAATGATCCATAAGCATTTTTAAAGATGTGGTAATTTTCCTGTAGGCAAATTGTCATATCTTTTAAAATGCCAATGGTTCATTTTAGTTAGTTATTAACAGGTACAAAATACAATTCTAGAAGATAGAATTGTAAAAATTTTAAAATAGTGGCTCCTGGCTGCAAAGACATCAAAATGGATTGCAATAATCTGCAAAATAGTTCTCCATGAAGCACAGAATTCCAATCGACCGAGGTCCTGCCCAAATCAGTTCCCACATCATTTGTCTCGTATTGCTATCACTCAGTCACCAGTACTCTTTGTTGTTTGTTGGACGACACGGCAACTTTGTTGTGTCGAATTCCCAGAAATGATAAGAAATCCGACAAAACGACAGCAGCTATCGCTACACAGCACATGGCTATGGGGAAACTACTAATAACAATAACGGACACTCTATTATCTTCAACACTTTCTCGACGACGCCGAAATTTGTCAGTCTCCTTCTCTACAGCCAAAGCATTTTTGAGCTGATTGATTTTGTAATCTAAATTGTTGTCTCTCTTTCTTACACAACGGCATCTACATTTTCGTGGTCTAGGAACTGAAAAATAATTTTATGTATATTCATTTAAATTCATATGTTAAGTACGTTATCAAATATATATAATGCAGTGATGTAACACCTATGCAACGAGGTTAGGGCGTCTCCTAAATGCCCCCAACAATTCCACGTTTTTAGGGGCCCACCACAAATCCAATATTTTGGGAAACATCATTATTAATGGTATTAAAACAGTGTGGTAGTTTCAGCACTAGGTTGGGTGTTAAATACATACCAGCGTGCTTAAAGAATCGGGGTGATATTCTCCGATTAGGGTTTGTGTACTGGTCACATGGCAGCATTGGACAATTGTTCAAATTTAATTTTAATTCATGTACAAATGTGGATGCATTCTGTACAAGTTGTTACATCAAACCGTCGAGGCAGTATCCGAAACCAACCAATGTCAACATGACTCCTTCTCGGTTAAGGTGCTGATCAACTTAGGAAGGAACGACAAAAAAATGAACGAAAGTCACCATCAAGAAAATTTTAATTAATGAAGCACCGGATTGTATCCGGTGCTTCATTAATTAAATTTTTGACTATTACTCCTATAATTAGTGTTTGAAATATAATCTTAGTGCGGCCGCGGAAATATTGCCCACCCGTGGAAAGTGACCAATCCACGGCGGCCATACTGCAACCACTAACCATCTCAAGGATAGTGAAGGCCGGATGTATTTTATACTGAATAGAATGTTTGTACCCAGTCAGTGTGCTAGAATATAACATTATAATGTACTGAATAATTACAATGCGCGGCAAGTTGTTACATTAACCCTTTACCCAACGTAACGGCCAAAACCGGCCAGCGCTATTCTCAAAAATCGCCAATTAATTTTCATTATTTTTTTCATTTTTTGTCTCAAAAACATAGGTTATGACCCCTCGTTGGAACGAGCTCGTCGAGCTCGTTCCAACGAGGGGTCATAACCTATGTTTTTGAGACAAAAAATGAAAAAAATTAGTTATTCAAGAATTATTTTTGCAAGTGTCGTCTGCTTTTCATGTTAGGTAAAGGGTTAAACCGTCGAAGATGTTTATTAACCCCTTGAACTTGAACCCTGGTGGTATCGTCCATATCACTTTAATGGCAGTAATTGGAAGAGTCCATATTCATTATTTCTGTGTGAACCAATTAATATTTCAGGCTGCACGTTGAAAATATTATTTAGTTCACAACACATTCATTTATTTATTCGTTTATTGGGGTTTAGATTTTAGATTAGATTAGATTCTTTATTTTTTGCGGTATAAACGTACATCTATAACAGGGTAGATTACAAAATTGTTCTTACAAAACATGGTGCAAATGAACATACCAACATTGGGGTTTAAAGACACTTTCGAGAGCCAAGGTCACCTCATGTCGGTCCGTTTTTCAGAAGGAGGAACCTGGAGAGAACCACAGAGCGGCGGCGAGTAACTGCCAGACTCCCAAAGGTACTAACTCCACACAAGCAGGGTCAGCATTGGTTGGAGATTATTGCATCATCGACGCGCTGTACGCATTAGTACACACCGCCACCGTGCCCCGAGTTGGCCCAAAGATAAAGCACAGTTACTGCTGACGAGGATCGAGCCGTGGAGGTCTCAGTTTGAAGCTGAATGCCGTAAATACTCAGCCACCACGTTCCCTCACATTCGCTAGGCAGCCATTCTACTTAATGGAATAATGTATTGTGTCCATGAGCTGGAATAAGAGCCACTCGGTTTCAAAGGGTCAACACTAAAGGTAGAACGATAGTCGTGAGATCAGAAGAAGTGATTCGACGAAAAACACCCACTGAAGTTTGGTCAGCCAGGGGAAAAACCCAGATAACCTCTATTTTTTATACACTAAACGATGGATTATCGAAAACAAAAATGCGGAATGATTAAAATCGTATCCCCCACTGTGACGATATAGAAATTTTCACTTTCGCAGGATCAATCAAAGTGGCAGCTTTCAAAGCATCACTTCAAGGTGAATACGAGTCAATTATCACTGGAAATGATCAGTTTGTTCTAAAAACGTATAATGGAAGAAAAATCTAGTGTTTTCAGTGGATACCGATCGTTTTCAATAATAATTCAACACGTATTCACCTTGAATTGATGAGTGAAATCCGCCGGCTGAAACAGATCGCAAGACTCTACCTGGTCCGAGTGTAGATCAAATCACTTCCACGTATTAATGCGCATCAGCTGTTTCGTGCATCAATTCAACCCTTTGATCTCTAGTGGTATCTTCCATGCCAGGTCAATGGCAGCAATGAGAAGAGTCCAAATTCATGATTCGGTGAAGTCCAATCAATAATGTCAACGTACAGCCTATTGATTGGTTTACCCCACACATTTACTGAACTGCCATCAAACATAATGTCGTTATGACGGATCATGCTCCAGGCCGGAAAAGCGGCCGCTCGTGTTCAAAAGTTTAAGGATAAAACGAGTAGAATTATCGATTGGAATGATCAGGTTCTTACAAAAAAGCTTATAATAAAAAGAAATCTAGTGTTTTTGAGTGGATATCGAAAATTACCTCATGAGTGACCGAAACAAATGTTTATTCTTCGCAAGCCATTTGTCTCAGCCACTCAAAAACACTAGATAATCTCTATTTAGTACGAGTTAGATACTAGGATGTTTAATTATTCAACTTTAAGTTTTGAGAGTGTCGTTTGATTTCTAATTATTTATCGTTCTGTCTTCCTCGTCTAGCAAATATTTGCCTCTTTACCAAACAAGAACATCAGTCGATAAATTCAAAACAAAATCTCCTGAATAACTAAAGATTTTCATTTTTTGCCTCAAAAACATTCCTAATGACACCTCATTGGAACGAGCTCAACGTGTCCGTCCCAATGAAGGGGCCACAAACTATGTTTTCGAGGCAAAATTTCCAAAAATAATAAAATTTAAAAGGGAATTCTTTGTAAATAGACCTGACCGGTTGCGTTCATGACGTTCCGCAAATGAAGTAAACGTCATTTTTGTTGTCACAGTTACCGACAAATAACAATTCTACAGAGCGTGCGCTATTCAAGTTTCCAAAATTCAGTACCATAAAATTTTTCTATTTAGTCACTGGTTCTACGCACTGAACCATCAATTCAAATATCATTGTTTTTACTCCACGTTATACGTGACAGCATAGCTTGGGGCTGAGAATAAAACTTGATATTCATTTGTTGAAGATATGTTAAATGTTTGTTATATATGGAAAATAAAATCAAAACTGAACAGCGCGAACGGCCGGTCGAAAATTGCAATCATTAAAAAACCTTTGAATAGAAAACTGACTTGGGTTCCGCTCCACAATTTTCCAGGCTTTTCCAAAAATGACATGCCATATACTCTTTTCAAATATTAATATTCTTTAACTTAGTTATTTATCCCATAACATGTATTACATTTTCCAAATCCAGTAAAACATATACCTTATCTGACTAAGTGGAAATAAACAATCGTAATGTTATTAAAATGTTAAAAAACAATTATATGTTTTCATCTCATTTTGTAGTTACAAGCCTGGTATCAACTTCGTGTAAATATGACATTTAAACAATAGCCAGTTTTTCGAAGCCGCTGTTTCCCATGATTACTCTGGTAATTTACCTCTATGCACATGACTTCAACTCTGTGACCAAAACTTCAAATTCTCTTGTCTGATAAATAGCCCAATGTAATCGTATATCTGATGCTAAAACTATATCTCCAATTTACATGGCATTAGTTTCAACATATGCCATATGTTTAGAATGTTACGCCTTTTCAACAGTGCGAAACTGTTGAGCGGAACCTTACACTTGATACACTGCGGCTACAATCATTTGGCACTGATAACTTTGCATAACGATAAAATTTAAATTGTTCTTGCGTCGTGACGTTCATGTTGTCATAGTGAGCATTGAACGTCGGTAGAATTATGACGAAAACTACTTCGACTAGATGATTTTTAATTCACAAAGCGAATTGCCAGAGGTCATTGAACGAAACACTCCGAATGAACCCATAGCAAGGTGAATGTGTCTCTATCTAGAGTACTATAATGTCTCTCAATCTCAACTGTTTGCAATGAAATTTAATTTTTGTTTTAGCGATCCTAAATGGCCATTAATGTCATCGTGTTAAAACGTCAAAATGGCGATAAATCGATCTCCTTCTAACCCTCTCCCAAAAACCCAACAAAAACAGGTTTTATTGTATGCGTATGATTTTATTTTCATAAAATACACGTTTTTTTCTGCAAAAACCGAAGCGAACAATAATTTTTGTTATATTGTCCGTGAACAATATGGATCACGTACACGGACTATTTAACTGTTTCTTTTTTATGTTTTGGTTATATTTGGAAATAATTTGTTTTTTTAATAAGACTTTAGTAATCTGTAGACATGCAATAAATACAAAACAGCATACGTGTTCGAAGTGTCATGTTTTAGTTCACACACGGATTCAAGGGACTCTCCTTGAGTTTTGGCTGTATACGCGGCGTGAGTCTTTCTCCCCCAGCAGAGACAAACAAAGACAAAGACTTACTTTATGTCACAACGGTACCTTGCGTTATAACTGCTGTAATGGCAAAAATGCAAACTGGATTGAAGAGTAAAAGGACACAAGCACCACACAGTGTCGTTGCGGCTCTCAAAATTCGCACGATGCACTTATTATGAGAGTTGCAGTCTATCCTTTATTGAGGACTATTTCCTGACACAGACATTCCGAACAAAAAACCCATCTTACATTCTAACATAATCGCAGCACTCTCAAATTAGTTGGGTTAAAAATCAACCCAAATCAACTGGGTTGAGTGAATATGAACCCAGTTGATTTAGGTTGAATGTTTATTCAACTGATTTTAGAGTGAGACCTTATAGATGTTTCTAGTTCTATTTTAGTATGTTTTGTGGGGTTTTTGGATCATACAATAAATAGACTCTTCATCTCGTCACCCGTTTTTAACGAACTTTACAAATCACGTACAATAAATAACCGACCTAAAGCACGGACCAGACCTAATTTACAAACATGTCCAATAAATTACCGAACTATAGCACGGACCAGACCTAGTTTACAAAACACGTCCAATAAATTACCAACCTACAGCACGGACCAGACCTAGTTCACAAAACACGTCCAATAAATTACCAACCTAAAGCACGGACTAGACCTAATTTACAAAACACGTCCAATAAATTACCAGCCTAAACACTGTCCAGACCTAGTTTACAGAACACGTCCAACACATTACCAACCAAAAGCACGGACTAGACCTAGTTTACAAAACACGTCCAATAAATTACCGACCTAAAGCAGGGACCAGTCCTAGTTTACAAAACACGTCCAATAAATTACCAACCTAAAGCACGGACCAGACCTAGTTTACAGAACAGGCCCAATACATTACCAACCTAAAGCACGGACCAGACCTAGTTTACAAAACATGTCCAATAAATTACCGACCTAAAGCACGGACTAGACCTAGTTTACAAAACACGTCCAATAAATTACCAACCTAACGCACGGACCAGACCTAGTTTACAAAATACGTCCAATACATTACCAACCTAAAGCACGGACCAGACCTAGTATACAAAACACGTCCAATAAATTACCAACTTAAAGCACGGTCCAGAACTAATTTACAAAACACGTCCAATAAATTACCAACCAAAAGCACGGACCAGACCTAGTTTACAGAACTCGATTTATACATTTCGATATAAACTGATGTGTCTTGCTCAAGTACACAACGCGCTTGCCGCAAGTAGGATTCGAACAGAGAACATCTCGACTTGCAGCCTGCTCCTCTACCTACTGATCCATTGCGCCCAACACACTGGTCTATAGAACGTATACAATTAGATTACCGGAAGGTCATCAAAAAAGGCGCAGCTTACGCCCTCCCCCCCCCCCCCCCCGCCCACCTCCGCCTAGATGGCGTCAATTCAACCAATGCAGTAACTCCTTCCATCGAAGACACTGCTTCACTTCAATAAACACCATGGTGTTTACTTGGTACGAAAAACAGTTACGATGTCAATTTTCCAATCTTCGCAGTTGTTTTTTTTACCAAGAGCTAAAATTTATTACACATCTGTTCTATAAAATCCCCGTCTATAGCAACACTAAACCATGCGGGAAATGAAAATCCGTTCCGCACATATGTGTGGAACGGAAATCGTTGACAGACTATTTTTAAATAGAAGCGAAATTTCACTGGTATTTCAATAAATCGTGCAACGCAATTACAATTTGGATCGCTAGCGATAGTTTAACATTGTAACACGAGTTCCACTCGCAAATTTGGTTGGCGATAAAATGCGTTTTTTTATTGTTCGTCCCCTGAGTTCCAATGTGTTCTGTGTGCCTAGTGGCACAAATAATTCACTGGGACTCAAGGAATGAGTTGTCAAGTGAATTGCTGAGTGTCCTAATAATTGATTACTTTGATAGTCGTGAATGCGTGTAATAAACACAAAACGACACACGCGTATGAATGGGTTAATCGATATGGCACGATTGTTTATCTCGTTTTATCCTTCCGCACTGATACTCGTGCCATGTCGATTATCCTATTCATACCCGTGTTCCGTTCTGTGTATATGTTGTAAATATTCAATTAGTCGCATAAACTGTGTACATCTTCAACATATTAATTTTATGTCGTATGTGCAATAAGGCGACGCGACGTCAATGACATTGTCACCGTTACTCGGGAGAATTTTGAAGAACTCTTACCAATTTCTAACAGTGTGCTAGCAGTGCAAAACTAGTGTTCAGTGACAATGACATGCTATGTAACCAAATCCAAGTGCTCAGTGACAATGAAAAGCTAGATAACCAAATCCAAGTGTTCAGTGACAATGACATGGTAGATAACCAAATCCAAATGTTCAGTGATAATGACATGCTAGATAACCAAATCCAAGAGTTCAGTGACAACGACATGCTAGATAACCAAATCCAAGTGTTCAGCGACAATGAAATGCTAGATAACCAAATCCAAGTGTTCAGTAACAATGACATGCTAAATAACCAATTCCAAGTGTTCAGAGACAATGACATGCTAGATAACCAAATCCAAGTGTTCGGCGACAAGGATATACTAGATAACCAAATCCAAGTGCTCAGTGACAATGACATGCTAGTAAACCAATTCCAATGAAATTCTAGATAACCAAATCCAAGTGTTCAGTGACAATGACATGCTAGAAAACCAAATCAATTTGTTCATTGACAATAACATGCTAGATAAACAGATAAACAAATCCAAGTGTTCATTGACAATGACATGCTAGATAACCAAATCCAAGTGTTCAGTGACAATGACATGCTAGATAATCACATCCAAGTGTTCAGAGACAATGACATGCTAGATAACCAAAATCCAAGTGTTTAGTGACAATGACAAGCTAGATAACCAAATCCAAATGCTCAGAGACAATGACATGCTAGATAACCAAATCCGAGTGCTCAGAGACAATGACATGCTAGATAACCGAATCCAAGTGTTCGGTGACAATGACATGCTAGATAACCAAATACAAGTGTTCAGAGACAATAACATGCTAGATAACGAAATTCAAGTGTTCAGTGACAATGACATGCTAGATAACCAAATCCAAGTGTTCAGTGGCAATGACATGCTAGATAACCAAATCCAAGTGTTCAGAGACAATGACATGCTAGATAACGAAATTCAAGTATGCATTGACAATGACATATTAGATAACCAAATCCAAGTGTTCAGTGACAATGGCATGCTAGATAACCAAATCCAAATGCTCAGAGACAATGACATGCTAAATAACCAAAATCCAAGTGTTCAGTGACAATGACATGCCAGATAACCAAATCCAAGTGCTCAGAGATAATGACATTATAGATAACCAAATCCAAGTGCTCAGAGACAATGACATGCTAGATAACCAAATCCAAGTGTTCGGTGACAATGACATGCTAGATAACCAAATCCAAGTGTTCAGAGACAATGACATGCTAGATAACGAAATTCAAGTGTTCAGTGGCAATGACATGCTAGATAACCAAATCCAATTGTTCAGTGGCAATGACATGCTAGATAACCAAATCCAAGTGTTCAGTGACAGTGACATGCTAGATAACCAAATCCAAGTGAAAGTGTTTTGCAATCAATGTCATCTGTTAATTCTGGAAACAAGTAGAGTCATTTACCCCTTTTGAACTTTGATGGTACCTTCCATGTCTACTCAAAGACATCCTCTGGAAGAGTTCATTACGCCGGGTAGCACATTGAAAATATTGATTGGTCTTTCCGACAAATTCACTGAACTTTGTGAAATTATGATGTACCTTGATAAAAGCAGTAGGAAATGATATGTGTAAAGTAAAAAATAACAGGATGTTAGTAGACACCACAATGAACATACAACGGAATAGGCGAATCAGTGTTAATTTAATCCTACAGGCCATATAGTGCTGTAGAATTAACTTGTTAGTTAAACTTTCCACAAATCTGAGATATAATCACCCAGTTCACCGTATACTGCAGTAAATACGACAATACGAATTAAGACACCAGTGTTGAAATAGTTAAGAAAACGAAGAAAATATTTCACAGTCGTAACTGTATCAGGGATGAGACAAGGATAGTTCTGAGAGTAGCAGATATTCTTTACTGACGATTCTAATTCATCAGTTAAAAAATGACCTCGTTGTTCTTTCTGAACCCGTAATTTGATTGGCCGAGAGCCGGTCGGTTACCTGCTCTAATCTCAGGTAAATTCACTCTTACCGTGCTCCAATTACGGAAGCGGATCAATTAGAACAGGCCAGTATCCACGCTACGAACGAGCAACGGCACTAAACAGCTCCTATCACAGATCGAACACACCCCGGAGTTGTTTTCCATGCCAACAGTTATTAGCTTAAACAATATTTTTATTCAATAAGTGTTATTTGTTACATAATAGAGACACCAGTGTATTACGTTCATTAGCGTCCGTGCTTCGATGTTCACCTTGTAAATTCGATCATGGCAAATAGACCGAGATCGAAAATGACATTCTGTTTTGTTTTTCTTAAAATAAAACAGGTTTGGAGAATTGCTTCACTTCAAACAATGACAAGAAATACAATGAAGATAAACCTATCTCTTGTTTCGTTAGACATCGGAAATTTGACATTGAAAACCATTTCTTTATGGTCAAATTCTCGAATGCCTAAAACTCAACAACATACCTTTATCTCCTAAATATATTACGTGTGGATGTATATGTTTGCTGAAAAAAACACGATTTTTATCATTAATATTTCAACTAATTTTATATTCTTAATGAATAAACTTTGTACTGATCAATCCTTTTCAAAATAAGATTTTTATCCTTACTTAAATCTCCATATCTGTTTGATGTATTTATCTGGGTTGTACTCATGTGCTGTGATATGGTTGAATCATCTCCCTCAGACGTGACTATTGGTGTAGATGGCATTGTCGTTGTAATCTCACCTACAGTCACCGTTGCTTCCACCGTTGTCGTGGTTTTATTGTCTGAAAAGTATAAAAGCATAAATTGATGTCTTCAAAATTCATTTGTGAACGTAAAACCGCGATTATGATTATTTAACAGAACGTTAAGCGAACACTCTTCAAAACACTCTAGAATATCGAAAACGCAACAGTTTACTGTCGACGGTTTACTGATATGTTGTTATGTGTGTAGTTATCGGTATTTGTTGATTTGTTTGGAGTTACTGCCCTTCATTGATATAGAATTACTGTGCATTCTAACAGAGTGTATTGCGATGGTTACATCAACTATTCCTACACTTTTCAAAACTACTCTGATGCTGGAACTCTGTATTCTGAAACAAATCTTCAGCATATAACTCTATTTAAGTGGAGCTGAAACCCCATCAGGCCATCAGATAAGCCATGCTTGCGTCAATTCAGTGACAGTGTAGCGATTTGTGTTTAATATGATGATAACGTGTATATGTTTCAGGGAAATTCAAACTGAATATCTACAACATAATATAGTTATTATTGACATAACACGAATGACCAAATTAGAAAGTTCATACCCTGCCCTAACACTAGCTTTTGCTTTAGCATTGTTCGATGTTTGTTGATGTCAAAGCAGGTTCGTTGTGTCTAGGGTTTCCAATTTCCCGATTTTTTTCCCTGAAAACGCTACCGGGAATGTGCTTACACAAATCCGAAAACCGTACTGTTCTATGTTTGGTGGTGTGAAAGCAGATTCGTTGTAACTCGGGTTTCCAGTTTCCCGATTTTTGTTCCCTGAAAACGGTACAGAGATTTTTGCGTACACAAATCGGAAAACCGAGAAGTTACCCAATTTTTTCTCCGCATAATACCGTACCGTAATTAATCCTGAATGACCCAAGTAGGGTGATCAATTTTCAGCCAAATTTTAGTGAAGTTTGGAGGAAATAAACGGAGTTCTATTAAACAAATATGAAAGAAAAAGAAAATTAACTTTCGATATTCGTGCTAATCGTCATCACATTCTTCGACTTCAGCAGAAGTACTTTGTCTGGCAGTCGTGTTACATAACCGTCATTGGTCTCGACAATCAGAAAAAGATCGGCTAGTTCGCGAATCGCGAGAGACGTGGCAAATATTGGATCAAGTCCGAAGGAAATGTCACACAGTTCAGTTAGGTTAGCGGAAGCGTGCTTACATAATTTATAGAATTCTGACAGAGGATAGATCCCACTCTGAATCTTTGACTTGCTGGAAGGAGTAGTGTAGGATCTAGACTCTGTCGGAAGTCTATGAATTATGCTGTTTGATAATTACGAGAAAAGCGTTGAACTGACGCATACTGTAAAAATCCATTAACTGATTAAAAGTATTGGTAAATAACATCACTTCACCACGAGTGGTGAACATTTGGTACACCAAGCTACTATATTTTAGTTATACCATGATCGTCAGATTATTAAGATTCGCTATTATTTTTTCTCCATTTTACTGAACAGCAGACGAACATACGTGCGAATCCGTTTTTGTTTAAATGAGCATCGGTGGTCGGTACTTCCGCTGTCAATTTGCTCGCCGAAACGAAATGGAAAATAAAACTGTAACGGGTCCCTTTTCATTTTAACCCTTGACCCAACGCAGACGATATCAAAATTATTATATTAACGAGGGGTCACATGATATGGTTTTGTTGAAATGTTTTGAAAAATAATATTTTTTCAACTACTGAACTTGCATATTACGCGGGCGGATGCGGCCGATTCGTTGGTTAAAGGGTTAATAACATAATAACATACCATTTTGAGTTATGGAAACTATTTTAACACGAGACGGGGCGCGGTGGCTCAGTTGGTAGAGGTGCAGGCTGCAAACCGAGAGGTCCTCGGTTCGAATCCCACCTGCGGCAACCGCGTTGTGTCCTTGGGCAAGACACTTCACCCCCATTGTCCATGTGGGGGCACGATGACGCTGTGTACTACGGCGTACTGCACGTCGATGGTGCACCTGTCTTCAACCAATGCTAACCCTGCTGGTGTGGAGTTAGTATGTTGAGGAGCTGACAGTTGCTCGCCGTTGTTCGGTGGTTCTCTCCGGGTACTCCGGCTTCCTCCACCCGTAAAACTGTCGTGGTCATGATTAGCCATTGTGCAGAAATATGTGACCTTAAACACCAATAAATAAATAACACGAGACAATGCTTGTTTATTAATTGTGTGTGTCTTGTGGTGTAAACTCATTTAAAAACGAAATAAATGACTGCCACTTTTATTTTACTCTTTGCAAGGCGACGTGTGATAAATTTAGACATGTTCGCATTAAGGTCGACGTCACCAAAGGTTAACTTGGATGTAGTTCCACTGTAGGTTTTAATTTTAACTGTTGTTGGCGTGTTCACCACGGTCGGTGGTGTATAAAGCTAAAATTTATGTCATAGGCTTTTTATATGTAGTATAGTAGGTAATCGTGATATAAATGGTAATTAATGGAAGGAAACCTAAAACTTATCTGGTGATAAATGTAGTAACTAGAATTACGAGACTGATATTCCAAGTGGCGAAAAACCAGATACCGGGCCTGTCAAAGAAGCAAGTGGTAACCGCAAATATGGTTATATTTAAGTCACTAGCGTAGCTTCTGGGGTAGGGTGGGCCTGTAGCCCTCCTGAAATTTTCGCTGACCCCGCCTTCTCCAACACATTCACCCAATGCATGTGTTATTAATACGTTTGTTGTGGATTTTAGAAAAAAATGTCCAAAAGTCTCTAAAATTTCGACTGAAGTAGAAAAAAATAAGAAAATATGTGCTTTTTATGCTAACAACATACAGAAACTTCATAAAAATCGGAAGAACATCATTTGGGCTTATAGGAGTAGCACACAGTGCTATAAGGAGCGTTCTTTTGTATAAGAGTATTTTGCTGGTTCGGATATTTCGTAGAATTATCCAAACAGACCCGACAAGTTGTACAAGGTCGGATTCTTTCAAAATGAGAATCCTCTGCTTCTACCTATGTAGCTATGCTATAGTTTCTGTCTATTTAACCCTATTCGTTTCTTCTGGAGTATACCCATATACAGTACGGGGAGAGTGGGTTGTAAGTAAATCAACCGCGGAGTGGGGTTATCACCCAAGCTATAACGTTCAAATTTTGTTCATGTCGACAAAAAACACAAGCAATGTTTCAGCCAATGGACCTCCGGGTTCAACCCGGAGGTCCATTGGCTGAAACATTGCTGGTGCTGGTTGTGCTTTGCAACAAATTCGCAATTATTACTTGGGTGGAAGCTCCACTCTGCGGGTGATTTAGTGATAATACACTCTCCACGTACTAGAGATGGGCGGTATCGGAATTTTGAGTTCGGTATCGGTTTCGGTATTTTTGTGTGGGCATACCGCGGTATCGGTTCGGTATTCGTTATGTGACTTCAGATTCACTGATAGTACCAAAGGGGAATTCATGTCAGAAAAATACAGAATAAGTTGTTCTTGTGTCATTCTATCACAGTGCTACATATGTCATTGTTGATGGGCTCAACGTTGTCATTCTTTTGTCAACACAGATCATATCGACAGTAATTTGGTGACTTGTTCTAAATACGCCTTAACTTTTCAAGCTCCACTTAAGGCGTCTGTAATCATAGAATGTGTGTCCTGAAGATGTCATCTTTACGTGGGCCTGATGACAGTAGTAAAATTATCTGGTCAGTGATTTCTAGCCAAGACTTGGCTAGAAATCACTGCTAAGCAACTGGACATGTACAGGTCGTAGACTATTGATAAATTAGTACAACTGCCCTGGTCCTTAAGGCTTAACAAAACTGAAAAATAAAATCAGTCACTTCTTTCAAGAAAATGAACACTTCAACTGCTATCAATCCTCATCAAGGCCTTATAAATAGCGAATGCACAGGTAAAATTGAAAATACCGTTGGTTTCGGTATTCAAAGATTGGGTCGGTTCGGTTTTTCGGTGTCCCCATGATATCGGTATCGGTTCGGTTTTTCGGTATATTGTCCATCTCTACCACGTACTGTAGAGTAGAAGAGCTTATCAGTTAGAACAGTTTTGCGTATTGTTACTATAGTTAGCTTTTCTGGTCTATTTGGTTATTCCGAAAATATTCTCTCAAATGATGTTTTTCTAACTATGTTGGGTAAAGGTTTAACCCCCTGCACTCTGATGTCGAGAATACTCGACACCTCCCCCACTCTAAGCCCCACCACACCTCCCTGTCATCCATGGTTACCCCCCCCCCCGTGTTGTCAGAAATTCAGCAATTTAGATTTTGGTTGACAGAGCTCAATTGGAGCTCTGTCAACCAAAATCTAAATTGCTGAATTTCTGACAACACAGGGGGGATAACCATGGATGACAAATCAGGCGTTTCGTCATCAGAGTGCAGGGGGTTAATGGAACAGAATTGCTGCAGATAATATTTAAGGAGTTATGATGCATATTTAACCTTTAAGTCCTCAGGTTTATTTTACTCTAATAATTACATGCACAAGCTAACAGTGTTTCTACATTATTGTTGGCTGCCTGTACAGACAAAAATGAAATAAAAACATTGTTACGGTACATGCAACCTATCAGAAAGATTTTCGAGGCAATTTTTTCAGGGCACGTACAAGGTCGGATTCTTTCAAAATGAGAATCCTCTGCTTCTACCTATGTAGCTATGCTATAGTTTCTGTCTATTTAACCCTATTCATTTGTTCTGGAGTATACCCAGAAAGAGTAGAACAGTTTATCAGTTGTTACGGTACATGCAGCCTATCAGAAAGATTCTCGAGGCAATTTTTTCAGGGCACGTATAAAAGGGGCAGTGTGTGGCTGTATGAGGAAATAAGGGTTAATTCCATAACATATTACAACCCATGAAAAGAAGAACACAACGGGGAGGGTGATATTCGGTAGATTGGAATTAACAATACGAGTCATTTTTCCGAATTAATCATTTGTTCTTTACATGCATAGAAGATACGGTAATTTGTTTTGTGTTTAAAAGTCATTATTTATTTTTCCGTTTACATGCATAGAAGAAATGGTAGTTTGCTTCGTGTTTGAAAGTACTATGACATCTGCAGAGCTACAGGCAAAGATCTACTGTCCTGGTCTGACAATACAGAGCTACAGACAAAGATTTACTGTCCAGGTCGGACAATACAGAACTACAGACAAAGATCAACTGTCCAGGTCGGACAATACAGAGCGACAGGCAAAGATGCTTCTCCAGATTCTCTTTTAAGATTCGATCAATTTTGTTCACACAGGTTTGACTGCCTCTTGTCAGTCTCACCCGAATTATCATGCATGAATTGAGAAGAATTTGGAATACATTACAAACTATAAATCTGTCAACCATATGTCAACCAGCCAGTTAAGTAGAATAGGGTGTTTGAAAATTTTTAGAATCCAACGTCACACACTGGAGATATTACATAAACGACGTTTTTCGATATTATTATTTACATTCTCCTGTCCCTATATCGCGATAAATTCTGTCTTTTGATTGGTCAGAATGCCTTGGACAAATAGCAATGGCAAAGGACGCACCCAACATCTGAGTGACGATATGTCAACAAAATACTCTGGGGACGATATGTCTACAAAATACTGTTTACTCGTTTCCTTAACGACCCAAGAGATGTAACTCTATCTGTTGTCTTCTGCGTTTATAGAAACAAAAATATTCACTAATTTGGACCAAGTGATTGCGGAGCGTGAAAAAGCATCCACAAATTTATTTCCACTATGTTTGTATTGTGTTTCAAACGGGACAGAAACATGTATGGTTCACGAAGGGGGGGGGGGGGGGGGAGGGGCGGGGGGGGGGGGGGGGGGGCACTAAAAATTTGCAAGACGTGACGTCCTATTTTTTATTCGGCTACTTTTTACACCCACCCACCCACTACGTGCAAATTTTCTACTACCGCTCTCAGACACCCACCCTCACTCTCCCATTAAAATCCCAAATAAACTTATAAACTTAATAGGCACAGCTGTCTTTAGGGGGTTTTCATAATGTCCTTAACCCTTTACCCAACGTAACGGCCAAAACCGGCCAGCGCTATTCTCAAAAATCACCAATTAATTTTTACCATTTTTTCATTTTTTGTCTCAAAACATAGGTTATGACCCCTCATTGGAACGAGCTCGTTGAGCTCGTTCCAATGAGGGGTCATAACCTATGTTTTTGAGACAAAAAATGAAAAAAATTAGTTATTCATTCATTTTTTGGCAAGTGTGGTCTGCTTTTCATGCTAGGTAAAGGGTTAAACTGGTACCACCAATTTAAACCTCTGTGGGCCCCAATCTACAAAGGACAAGCTGTTCATTATCAGGCTTGGCCAGAGCAGGTGTACATATACAGGAACAAATTTTCATTTGAATTGTTCCCAAAATATTGTCTGCACATTTTTTACATTTCGAACAAGACACCCACCCCCTACTTACGTGTGACATTTTTCCAGTTTAAGCCCAAATATTCTCACATATAAAGCCTCCCGATGTTGTATTTATGTTAAGAGTGTGATGTACATCATCTTTAAGGTTTGAAACACAAATGATGGTATATATTAGCTGATATATTGATTTATTTTTAAAAAATTCAAAAAATTGCACAGGCTGGAAATGCATATTTTTGGCGCACTCAAGAGACCCACCCACTCCCACGTCACGTCTTGCAAATTTTTGGTGGCCTCCCCCTGTGGTACGTAGATATTTTAATTAATAATGACGAAAATAGACTGAACTTCAAGCCTGCGGCTTGGTATTTAAAAACCGACATCCAAATATTAAATCTCCATATACCATACATGTTGGCCGAGATAACTTATATTCTCATCCTCATTTATAAGATGTCACCTTTCTCAATTTTGTAAATACAATCACAATACACATCAGACCTGGATTCTAAAACCACATTGGCTTTTCTCAGCATTGACCCTGTTCCGCGGATGACTTTGGAAGTTCAATTTGCAATTTTAAAACCATCTGGTTATTCTTTTTCCTTCGGCGATCCCCGGCCTCATTTCTAAAGTTAGAGCCATCACATTTGACATATTTGTAAATGACTATTTCAAATTGAACATTCAGGAGTTGGATTTATGATATTCGTCCTTTCACCAAAACAACGTCACGTACAGTACGTGGAGAGTGGATTGTAACTAAATCCCCCGCGAAGTGGAGTTGATCACCCAAGCTATAAATTTCAAATTTTGCACATATCGACAAAAACACAAGCAATATTTCAGCCAATGGACCTCCGGGTTAAACCGGGGGTTCATTGGCTGAAACTTTGCTTGTACTGGTTATGCTTTGCAACAAATTTGCAATTATTGCTTGGGTGGAATCTCCACCCTGCGGGTGATTTAGTGATAATACTCTCTCCACGTACTGTAAACTCTTTTATCTCTCTTTTACGGCCAGATTTATGACGTCCCGCTAAAATATGATTAGTCTTGAGTGGGCGTCAACAGTACAATGTGCGCGGATAAATTCGAAATCATATTTTTGAAAGGTGTTGCTCTACTTTCGGCGACTTACAGTGAACGTCCGTGCAAATTATAACTGAAGCTGAACCTACACTGCAAAAAATATAGGTTCTCTTTAGAACCAAAACTGGTCCTAATGGATGGAACCAGTTCTGTTTAAACAGCATTTATTTCATATTAAATACATTTACCAAGATTAGCATTCAATTTTAACAGAATATTACATGAACTGAAGTAGATTCAGCACTCAACTTGGAGCTTATTCAACTCAGTCGCCAAACATTTTGAAACAAAGGAGATATGAACAGTTGGCATATCGAACCAGTTTTGGTTCTGAATAGAACCAAAACTGGTTCGATATGCCAACTGTTCATATCTCCTTTGCTTAATAATGATTTGAGACTACCTCGTATAAGCTCTAAACTTACGGCTGAAACCCCCTCAATTTAGGTTTAATTCTGTTAATATTTAATGTTAATCTTTATAAATTTATTTGATTTGAAACAAATAATGTTTAAACAGAACTGGTTTCATCTCAGGAACAAGATTGGAACCTACACCTACTACCAGTTTTGGTTCTAAAGAGAACCTATATTTTTTGCAGTGTACTTGAACTCGTCTTCTATCACCAGGTCTCTTGCACGTGACAACCCCCCCCCCCCCCTCCATCCTGTACAGGAGACCAGAAGCTAGAAGAAGAGTTCAAGACGAGACACTCTGTAGGATTTTGAGAACATCTCGACGATTCGAAAATTTTGAATCGGTACGATTGAATATCAAATCGAATCAAATGATGGGAATTATTTCGAATCGAACGAATACCGAAGCTTAGCAGACGCCTTACAGCGTGTTCACTTTAGGTCATGATCGGAGATTGACAAGGGATATCACAGCCAGCAATCAGTTGCCTTACCGATGTCGTTACGAAGACAATTTGCAGGAAAAAATACAACTTTCTGAAAATACTAATTGTTGAGAATGAAATAAATGAATCCTCGACATAGCTGGCATGAGAGGCATAGTTGGCTACGTTGATGGAAGACGCATTCCGATATTTACCTCCGGAGGGTCACATACACTGTGGTTTGTCAACAGAAAGGGATGGTATAGCCTTATTGCCCAGATTTGTATGTGACCATAAGCTAAAATTCTTGAATGTAGTTTCCAGTGGTGTGGTTCGGCACATGACGCACATGTATTTGATTTCGACCAACTTAAATCTAGATTCGAGATCGAGAATAGGCAATTTTGAAGCATTCTGATCGGCGAACCTGCCAAGGAGGGAACCTGGTACGTGATAACAACTGTGCTCCAACTTGATATCGACGAGGAGCGACTTTGTAACATGGCCCGCAAGAATACCAGAAATTTTGCCAGTATATAATGTTGCATTTTTGCTTCATACGGCACGAAAGTGCCTGATAGTCCGCAGGCTGCCGTTGTGTTTTATCGGGGGAACATTTGAGCTATTGTTTTAGACATTTTTAACTACTCATCTTCGTTTTTGCTTTGACTATTTGCATTGCATCACTTTTCTTATTCCCCAGTATGGATACAACCTTTTTAATTCGCCAAATGGGCGTTACATGCTCATCAGAAATATAATTCACACTTCCATTTGCCCACTTTAACATGATGGAAATTCCCGACCTCCACTTTTGGCGGCGCACTTGAGAACAATGACTATATAACTTCACACCATCAGCTATTTGTTGTGCAAACGGTTGGCTTTGCTTGAGTAGTCCGTCCGTTGTACGCGTACTGATATCACATTCCGTATGCACGTCGTGAATACGCCTTTTCAGCTGTGCAAAATGTGATATGCCGCACGCGAACAACGATGTGTTACCACGGTATTAGTAATATACGCGTACATGATTTATACGTGTGTCGTAAATCTGGCTGAGTATATCTACGTCCATATCCAGCCCATCTCTTTCAAATATTGTGAATATCGAAATATTTTCGGGTAATGTCACTGACGTCAACTTCAGTAAAATTAAATGTCGGCCGATTTTCGTGAAATGTTAGTATGTTTGACGCATCAAAAAATAAGAAATAGCAATATTTGAGAACCTTCATTTTTGCATTACGAATTGAGATGCCCGATGCCAGCGATTGCAATTTTACGCTTTTTTCAATACCTTTTAATTTTAACCTCATTGTCCGCCTTAGCCTTTCAACATGTGTGGAGTATAATCTCCACAAAAACATCTAAAAATGTAGTGCCGTCCCAGCAAATTCCTAACCCTTTTGGTCGATCTCTATGGTGACGTGATAGAGGGTGATAGGGTCAGAAATTAAAATGCGTCATATTTTAAAATCGTTTTAGTATGTTGTAGATCTCAAAAATGAGAAGACTGCCGTTTTGCAGTTTAACGATATTTTGACGTTTTACGTCATTTTGAAGTTTAATCTATTTTCGATATTCTTAATTAAAAGCCCAAAGCGCATGAGTCCAATTACACAATGTTTATTTGAGACAGAGCTATGGACCTTCCCACACATATTTATGGTTATTTGCAGTTGGCACCTTTGTTTTTTTCAAATCAAATTGAGGCCACCGATGCCAATTTTACGTTTTATTCTGTACGTTTTTATTTTCAAACTCATTTTAACCTTAGCCTTTCGAAGTTTTTGGAGTATAATCTCCCGAAAAACATCTTAAACATGTGATGCCATCCTAGAAAATTCCCAAGCGAACTCTGGGGTCACGGCATAGAGGTCATGGAGTCAAAAATTAAAATGCGTCGGATTTTGTTTTTTAATTTTAGTATGTGGTACGGTTTTCGGAGAAACCATCTACTTAAAACATCCAGGTCGTCTCACCCTCCTAGAATGGAAAAACGGTTTCGCCTTGTTCAAAGGGTTAACCACCAGTTTACTATTTCGTAGAAGTTGCATTCCACGTCCAATTTCCATCTTGTCATTTCCTTAGTCACCTCTACCAGGAGAGTGAGGCGCGAAAACTCTCCACTAACGATCTCGTCCTGATTATTGAATATACATGTACTGAATATCACTTCCCTTGGGTAATCTCTTGTTCAGACCTCTCTTGGGAATCTTGTATTTTTCTTTCGTCACGACTCTCTCGTCAGCTTCGCCACTTTTTTACCGAAGCCCAAGGCAGTCTCTTTACCCACGTTGATAGTCGCAGAAGCGTCTTGTTTTGCATCATTCCCAGTGAAGATATGTGCAAGAAATAATTCACTCATCTATAAGATCTTCGAAAAAATTCTTTGTCTTTTATTTTGTTAGAAAATTCCCAAGCGAACTCTGGGGTTACGGCATAGAGGTCATGGAGTCAAAAAATAAAATGCGTTGGATTTGTTTAAACATTTTTAGTATGTGGTACGGTTTTTGGAGAAACCATCTACTTAACCCTTTACCCAACGAATCGGCCGCATCCGCACGCGTAATATGCAAATTCAGCAGTTGAAAAATAATTTTTTTCAAAACATTTCAACAAAACCATATCATGTGACCCATCGTTAGAACGAGCTCGTCGAGAGCTCGTTCCAATGAGGGGTCACATGATATGGTTTTGCTGAAATTCTTAGAAAAATTCAAAAAATGATATTTAAAATAATAAATATTGATATCGTCTGCGTTGGGTAAAGGGTTAAAACATCCAGGACATCTCACCCTCCTAGAATGGAAAAACTGTTTTGCGGGTTCAAAGGGTTAACCATCATCTTACTGTTTCGTAGAAGTTACATTCCACGTCCAATTTCCATCTTGTCATTTCCTTAGACACCTCTACCAGGAGAGAGATCCGCCAAAACTCTCCACTCGCGATCTCGTCTTGAGTATCAAATATACATGTACTGACTATAAGTTTCTTTGGTAATACCTTGTTCAGCCCTCTCTTGCGAACCTTGTATTTGGCTTCCGTCACGACTCTCTTGTCAGCATCACAACTTTCTTACCGAAGACCAAGGCAGTCTCTTTATCCACGTTTATAACCACATAAGCATTTTGTTTTGCAGCATTTCCGGTGTAGATATGTGCATGAAATCCCCTCATCGAAACGAAGAAATTCGATCCCCGATGAATGTATGATCTTCGAAAATATTCTCTGTTTTTTATTACGAATATTTTGTTTACTTTTATTTACCTTTCTAAAATATTCTAGTCTATTAGCCATTTTCTCAGAGTTTTATATATCCATCTGTCGTTATATCTCGTTCCTCGCTCCCATATTACCAAGCTCCCTCGAAGCCCCCGCCATGAGTTCTCTCGAGCAACCCACTGCGGCTTCAAGGCATGACGACACTCTGTCCCAGATCTTTTGTTGTCCCATATCACTATCTGTTTCCACTTGTTACTGTTAAAACTAGAAGTCCTGTCATGAAATGCGCACAAATAGCACGTTGATCTGCGCCTTAATGTACGCGTTATGGCCATAGTAAAGCTATCAAATTATGTACATATGGCCTGTGCACAAGCAATGTTTCAGCCAATGGACCTCCGGGTAACCCGGAGGTCCATTGGCAGAAACATTGCATGTGTTTGCTATGAGTAACCAGGAGAACCTGCCGTGCTTTGGATGCCATTCGATATGGCAATTGCGCGCAATTCCAAAGCGCAATTAAGCCTCGATAAGCACACTATTCGTGACAGGACTTTTAGTTTTAACTGTAGATCCACTTAACGTTGGTCTCATCTTACTTAGATCGTTATTCCTGTTCAGGAGCTCACCCGGACAAGAATTGTTCGGTCTCTTAAACATTATCTTCTTTGAATCTCGGGTATTTTGACGCCGCTTGTTCGTCCACGATCGCGCGTCTGTGCGAAACTTCTTTCTCCACCATTTCATCGTCTTTTTCGACGTCGTCCATGAAATCATTTTAGAACCAATCGTCGCTTTTGTGTAGATTGTGTAAACAGGAGGATGCGCTTCCGTCGTTACATTTTGATTTGAAAATATTCGTCATTGTAAAACCGGCAACAGTACAATACTTACATGCAATGTGCAACACACCAAGATCGTCCAGAGGCAAATACTATAAAGCTTTTACAATTGTATATTCGAGAATTGTATTTTCTCTCTATCGCTATAAATGGTTTGAATAAATCATTGGTGTTTTCAAAGACATGTCAAGACGTGACGGTAGATAATTTGCCACGGCAGCAATGATTATTTTCAGTTATTTAAGAAATAACTGTTGTTTTCCCTCGGTTTATGCGATATAAACCGAAAATTTTCAGCACAAGCTTCATAACTCGCGTAGCGAGTTATGAGTAAGCTTGTGCTGAAAGTTTTCGGTTTATATCGCATAAACCGAAGGAAAACAACAGTTATTTCTTATAATTTAATCCGGCTGTAATATTTAAATATAAAAACTATGTGTACGTGAACGAAAAACTTTTAATTTTCGCAAAAGACAACAGTCAAACTCAGGAAAGTGTCCCACAAACAGGTCACGTCAATCATTGTCAAATTGTTTGTTGTTTTGATTTTCGATCGCGGACGACAGATATTTAGCAAGTCACGTAAGAATATCATTAAAAACAGTTTTTTTTAAGTTCCTCCAAAATCATGTTTGGATGTATGATCTTCTATTCGTCTCCCACTTCGGTATATTTTATTAAATTCAGTTGTTCCCGATATTCTCGCTGACTGGAGGCGATGAAAAATCGATCTTTGATCTTTGTTTACAAGCTTGTTATCCATCTATCAGTCTGCCGTCACGTCCTCACGGTGACAATTGGATTGAGTGGGCGGGGCTTCCAGAGTCTTCAAAGCTGGACCGGATGTGCGACCGTGTAGACATTCCAAATCATTAAGTGATTTGATTTATATGATTTTGACGACTTTCACGCTGTATGCTCCCAACCAATCAAACGCAGAGGCGGGGCAAAAGATTAAATTATTTACAGGTGGCAAATATAATTCTGAAAAATACAATTGTACATTTTTTATAGTATTATAAAAACTCTGGCTGATAGAAAATTCACAGAAAAAAGATTTCTACAAAATGAAAATCTCAGTTTATTTGAATGCAAACTACTTAACCCTTTATCTAACGAATCGGCCACATCCGCCCGTGCAATATGCAAATTCAGCAGCTGAAAAAATACTATTTAAAAAAAAAAATCAACAAAACCTTATCATATGACCCCGCGTTGGAATAAGCTCGCCGTGCTCGTTCCAATGAGCGGTCACATGATATGGTTTTGTTGTAATGTTTTGAAACAATTTTAAAAAAAATTGATATTTAAAATAATAAATTTTAATATCGTCTGCGTTGGGTAAAAGGGTTAAATGTCACTTCAACATTTTGTTAAACCTTTTAAAATTCCATTATACACTTACAATGCTTTCGGCAAAGTGGATTTGCCCCTGTAGCAGTCAAGACATACTGGACCATTTTGTAATTTGGAGGATCTAGTTTAACAAACATATCATCTAAAAGAGGTTCAGGGTCTTCACCATCCCATGCAAACCAAGTAATGTTTTGTGGGTCACGGTTATTATTTTTTCGCCAGTAGGAAGAACCGTTTTTGCGCACCATGTTGAGCCACACACCTGCTATAGCTGTCCCATTTAATTTTAGTCTGAAAAAGAACACATAAACATGATGTTCATAACATAGAAGAAGTGAGAATTAGGTCATTAAGCGCCACGTAACACAGTTGCAACGAAATGTGTTGAGTTGAATAGGGGCAAAATGGACCCGAAATTATGAAACAAAACCACTGATAATGTTACGCAAATTTTATCGAAATGTTGAAATGCCACGTAAGCTTCACTTCAATCCGAAGCCAATTTAACCCTTTGAACCCTGGTAGTATCTTCCATATTAGTTCAATGACAGCAACTGGAAGAATCCATGTTCATTATTTAGGGGTAGACCAATTAATAGTTTCAAATATTTATTGGTCAACCACACACATGCACTCAGCATCTATCCTATTTCATGAAATTATGATGTATTATCTTCCTGGCCGGAAAAAACGGCCGCTAGGGTTCAAAGGGCTAAGTCAATTTCACAATTATGGCGCCTCAAAAACGGCTATTTTACTACTGTCAGAGGGTAACACGTGCATCCATGTTTATAGGTTTTCGCACTTTACACAAAAAACGGACAGAAACCTTCAAATCTTCTATTCGATTTTTTGGGGAAATTTGGGACCACTTGCATTTCGTTGAAAAAAGTTTTGCATTTCGTTACAAAATTATGCTTTTTGAACGAAGGGGATTTTTCTCTCGTGCAAACCCAATAGAGATTTTATAAACAAAAGATCGCCTATGGTGAAAAAAGTCCCAGAGATAGGGGTAACATGTTTCTTTTTGCTTCAAACAAAGCTTTCTTGAAGGGAAAAAATGCCGGTATGTCGGGGTGGTCATGAAGAAGAAAAAAAAAATGTTGATTCAATTTTATTTCTCTCGCTTTTTTGTGCATATGCTAAATTAATAATTTCGAAGGACCGAATCAATTTTTTTGACGTTCTGCGTATAATAAATTCAGAAGAAGTAAAAAAACACAATTATTTATTAAATTATAAAAGTTTAAAAAAAGAATAGATAAATAAATAAATAAATGAATAAACGAGAAGAAAAATAACAAGCGCGTCAGAAGTTTTTCCGCTCCAACGAGGTACGTTCTTTGAAGGTTTCGCCAATCTCGTGGAAGAAAATATTAATAAAGTGTCGAGAAAAAGGTATTTGGGTTGCAGATACAACTCCGGTGATCAGGCAAGCCACATCTGTCAGATCAAGAAACATGAAGACTTCATCGTCGGGAGCTTTATGATGGCATTATATATGGTCCATGAGCATGATATGATGAGCAGTTGGAGAGATAGCCTCAAGCACCGAGGGCAATGGGAACTTCCGAGTTACGAAAGCGAGTACTTCTTCAACATGGCAAAAAATCCCACGATCGTGGACAGACAACCTATTTAGTGTTTATTAACCAATAGGGTATATCCCGTTCAGATCTTGTGAAAGAAAAAAATAAAATAATTAATTCAAATTGAGAAATGCCGATTTTTTTAGAGGTGGTCACAAAGAAGAAAATAAAAGATTTAATTAAAATGCTTTTGCATATGCCAATCTAATGGTTATTAAATAAAATAAAAAGAAATAAAAAAAAAAACATTAAAAGGGTAAACGTATTTAACTAAACTTTTAATAGAAAAATTAAAAAATGTCATTTCTAATAATCAAAGATCCTAAGAAAAGAAAGGATATGGCTCGTTAATTCCTAGAATCGAAGAAAAAATTCAAAAAGCGATACGGGAGGAGATATCCATTTGCAACGCGAGGTGACCAAATTATTCAAACCTTTCATCGAAACTCAGGAACAGACAGAAAAAAAGATTATCAAAGAAATGAACTCTTCTGATAAAGTAGACGTAACATGACTTCTCGTCAAACTCATTGCACAGCTTTTGCACCATCGTATTGCGGTGGGACTACTTTCACAGCGCCTCAGTATTATTTCACACCGACCCCAACAAACATCCTCGGCCTCATTAGTATCATTACTCTACGCCAACTCGTTTCGAAGACAGAAAGAATGGAAAACGATACCGGGAGTGAATCGTCGGTAGGCGTAGCCACACCCGCACCGAACATAGATACGGCAGAGTTTGGAGATTTGATGAAACCTCACATGGATATATATATATATGTATATATGATCTATTACCAAACAAGTCAACCGACGCAAGAGTCCCGTTTGTGGTCACTCACTTGCGACACCTCCCCGACATCGGAAAAATAACACGGGAGCGGCTGCCCATTTTACACCGTTCAAAACGCATGAAGTTGGAGTTCGAAAAACCTCCCCCGATTTCGTACAAAAGACCGAAAAGCCTGGGAGACATTATAGTCCATAGCAAGCATAATAAAAGTTTCAACAATCAAGGCACGGGGTCTAATAGATGGAAGAGAAACAATGCAGTCTGTGGGTTTATGCTCCAAACAAACCAAATCGCGGACAAGGACAGAACGGCCAACTACATAGGCAAGAAAATTACCTGCATGTCCAGGAATGTAATATATGGGATTCTCTGCAACAAATGTAAAGAAGTTGTGTACGTGGGTGAGACGGGGACAAAATTGTATGAGAGAATGCAAAATCACCTGAGTAGAATAAAACTTGAGGTTATGAATGAACCGATACCCCATTTTGGGGTTTTGGGCTCGAGCAGCCATCAAGGCTGAATGATCGTGACTAAAAGGGGACGTTCTCATCTAGACATCATTTGGAGTCATCCTGCCAAGTTACAATGAAATCCCTTCATAAATATGACCTGTAGACTGTGCTAAAGGTTTTCGGGCTTCGGGCCCCTGTAGCTGTCACAGTTGCTCAATCACGTCCAAAAGGGGACGTTCTCATCGAGAGATGACCCCAAAATTTACAGTGGCTAATCCTAAAAATGAGGTTGAAAAGAAATAGTACAGAAAAAAAAGACAAACTTGACATCGCTGACATCGGATGTCTCAATTTTAAACGAAAAAATTAAATGAAAGAGCACAACTCAAAATAACGATAAATACGCGTGGAAAGTTTCATAACTGTATTTTCTTTGAACAGGACGAAATTGGAATTACGCGCTTTGGCATTTAATTAGGAGAGTGGAAAATAGGCTAAACGTCAAAATGACGTAAACACGTCAAAATTGGGTTAAATTTTGGCGAAGATTATATTCCCAAAATTTCGAAAGGCAGCGGCTTCACCCTTTATCTAACATGGAAGGCAGACAACACTCGTAAATAAAATTCTTGAATAAGTAATTTTTTAAATTTTTTGAGTCAAAAACGTAGCTTATGACCCCTCATTGGAACGAGCTCAACGAGCTCGTTTCAATGAGGGGTCATAAGTTATGTTTTTGAGACAAGGAAGGAAAAAATAATGAAAACTGAATGCTGATTTTTATGAATAGCGCTGGCCAGATTTGGCCGTAACGTTGGGTAAAGGCTCAAATGTGGTTGAAAAGAAAAGGTATAGTACAAACGTAGAACTGGCATCACTGGAATCAGATGTCTCAATTTGAAATAAAAAAAAAAAAAATGAAAAAGAAAATAACCATAAAAATGTGTGGAAAGTTTCATAACGGTATCTCCTATAAACAGAGCACAATTGGAATCATAAGCGCTTGAGCTTTTAATTATCCATTTGAGCACGAGCGATCGCTTCTCCGGCCCAGGAACACGATACGTCATAATTGCATTTAGGATGATTGGCTGCTTAGAGAATGTGTCAGCAGACCAATCAATATTTTCAGTGTGCACCCTAAGCCAGCGTGGGGCTGCACGCTGAAAATTTCGATTGGTCTACCTAAAATAATTAACATGGACTCTTCCAATTGCTGCATTTGAACTGATATGGAACATACCACCAGGATTCGAAGGGTTAAGAATATGGAAAATAAGGTAATCTTCAAAGTGACAAAAAACGTAAATATGGCGTCAAACAGAAAAAGGCAAACAATACCTAATTCTTACTTTTCTGAGCTCTACTAAAATTTCAAAAAAAAATCTGACGCACTTTAATTTTTGACCCCTTGACCCTTCAAATAGTCACCCTTGAGTTCGACCAAAATGGTTGGGAATTATTTGTATTGCACTACATTTTTAAATATGTTTTTTTTATTTTTTGAGTCAACAACATAGCTTATGACCCCTCATTGGAACGAGCTCAACTAATGATTGACATGTGACACAGAAAAATGAACTTTTCACGTCAAGAGTGCAGCGACAAAACAGCTATATATCCATTGATTTGGTCGAGGTTCCATCTTGAACTTTTCTTTTCGGGTAAACATATGGCAGTCCATTTTTGATCTGACTATAGGTGTACATGTGATTATTGTTCACCACAAATCCACGGCTCACTCCTGTTCCACTCTGTCGTGTTTTCAATACTTGCAGATATTTGTTCTTTGTTAGGTCGTTTTGTCGTTTATTTATTTATAAAGGGCATAGAAAGCCCCGCAAAATTGGCATCCCTGGCACCAGGTGCCTTCTTAATAGGAACTGCTAATAACCATAAATATATGTGAGAGTTTTCATTATTGTATCTCGTGGAAACAATTGGACTCAGGAGCATTGGGATTATAAGTAAAAATGTGGAAATAGACTAAACTTCAAAATTACGTAAGTGTTTTTTATTTATTGGTGATCATGGTCACATTCCTATGGCAAGGCACTTTATCCCATTTGCCTACATGGGGGCTTGACGATGACGCCGTGTACTATGGTGCACTGCGCGTCGATGGTGCACATGTCTTCAACCGCTGTAACCCTGCTTGAGCGGAGCTTCAACAGAGTTAGATGTTGAGAAGCTGACAGTTGCTCGTCGATGCTCGGTGGTTCTCTCCGGGTACTCCGGCTTCCTCCACCCGTAAAACTGTCACGGTCACGATTAGGCATTGTGCATAAGTATGTGACCATGATCACCAATAAATAAAAAACACTTACGTAATTTTGGGACCTAATTACGTAAGAAACGTCAAAATTCCGTTAAGTCGAAAAACAAAAAAAACAGCTCCTACATTTTAGAGCCCTTGTACATATTAAAAATTAAAAAAGTGCCGGATTTTAATTTTTTGACCCTATGACCTTTTATAACGTGACCCCAGAGTTCGACCATAACGGTTGTAAATTCTTAGTAAGGCACCACATTATTAAATATGTTTTTTATGGAAAATCCGGAAATTTCGAAAGGCTAAGGCTAAAAATGAGGTTAAACAGAAAATGTACCGAAAAACACGTAAAATTGGCATAGCGTGGTCTCAAGGGTCTCAATTTGAAATGAAAGAATGAAACTGAACAACTGGCAGTAGCAATAAATATGTGTGGCAAGTTTGATAACTGTATCCAAAATAAATATGTCAAAAATGCAATCACAAGAGTTTGTTTTGTAATGTTTTTTATTAAAAAATGTGAAATATTTGAAATAACGCGAAAATGTCAAAAATGGTGATGAATCTATAAGAAGACAAAAAAAAACAGCTTTCTATTAATTTTTTGATCTGCACAACATATTAACATTTCATGAATATTTCCCGATATTATTTGTTTTGCTTACGTCGACGTCAATAACGGCCTCATAATTGTATATATGTTTTTTTGGACATGTTATTTCCAAAATTTGAAAAGGGGTCGGGGTGGCCTTGATACAATAAATATTAATGTATAGAGAAAAAAGTTTGATGTGACGTTGTTTTTGATAAAAGTCGAATATTAAAAATCGGATACCGGAATGTTCAAAGCCGGTGTAAAAGGAATGGAAGTCCGTAGGAACGTTAGTCCCTCTGGATTATTATTCCGCGGAATTATAGTCCTAGGTCTAACATTTCTAGGAATAGTAGTCCGGCGGACTACTATTCCTAGAAATGTTAGACCTAGGACTATAATTCCGCGGAATAATAGTCCAGAGGGACTAATTTTCCTACGGACTTCCATTCCTGTTACACCGGATCAACATTTACAAATGCGCCTAAGTGGTAGCAGAGCGATGAATCGACCCCCATTACCGGGACTTTTGCCGGTTCAGGTAGTGTTAAATTCCAACATCTACCGGACTTTTGCCGGTGCAACTTTTGTCGGTGCAAAATGTCGGCACCATCCTGCTAGATCCGGCAAGTGGTGTAGGTACTGCATATATAGTATACTATGGTATGTATAATGATATATGTACACCTAGGGCTATGGGTATATAATGGTATGTGATGGAAAATGGAAGGATAAGATGAGTTTTCTTGAAAATTTGTCTCCGCGAAACGGTTGACGTTGCTATTGACGTCACGATGCGCCCGCGACGTCATAGAGATGTTGACCACTGTTGTTGTCCACTATAAATCTGACATAACGTTGTGTGGGTCGGGGGTGTCGGACTTCTCGTATGGGGTGGTGGTGATATGGTAGTCGCGGTATATTTCCATGTAGGTCCCCTGTTAGCCTTTGGTAGGCCAACTACAAATCGAACTGCATATTATCCTATGACGGGTATAAATATGTAGTACTTAATGCTGGGCCAGGCGATATTATCCTAGGTTGTTCAGGACAGTAGTAAAGGACTAACGGTTTGTTGGTCAGTTATCTCCTAAGTTCTACTGATGTTTTAACTGCGTTTTGGGGATTATTATTGGTAGTGCGAAAAACGGACTACAATGGAAATGACGTTAGCCTTTGTGGAGTTTTGGCAATTTAGGCCTGTTGGAGGGTCTGGATCGGGGCAAGAGGGGACTTTCGGAGATTGAACACAGAGCTTGTTTGGACACTATTGGGGGTGTAGGGGGGGGGGGGCGTGGGTGGTGGTGCTGATATTGGACTGGTGTAGTTTGGCTCCTGAATTCCCAAAAGCTTCAGTTCCAATCTCCTACACAACAGATGTATGGCTCCTATTCGGCTCCTATATCTACAGGGCTCCTATTCGGTTCCTAGATTTGATCCATGATTTCTGAAATGGCAGAACGTACGCTGAAGAGGTCCAGACAGGGAAACAAACTGGCCAGGTGTATAACAGATAACAGAAGGCCTTTCAACATTCAATAAATTTTATTCTGTACAACATAATAATATTACAATATACATTAAAAACACGATTTGATTGAGGTTTTCAATCGTACACGACTAATGATTGGCGTGTGACACAGAAAAATGAACTTTTCACATCAAGAGTGCAGCGACAAAACAGCTGATGGCCAGAGTACATTTATGTCTATATATCCAGTGATTTGGTCGAGGTTCCATCTTGAACTTTTCTTTTCGGGTAAACATATGGCAGTCCATTTTTGATCTGACTATAGGTGTACATGTGATTATTGTTCACCACAAATCCACGGCTCACTCCTGTTCCACTCTGTCGTGTTTTCAATACTTGCAGATATTTGTTCTTTGTTAGGTCGTTTTGTCGTTTATTATTCCTTTGGAACTAAACTTGTTACTCGGATCGAAACAGTAGTAGGTTTTGCTACAGAGACCCACGATTCCATCTCCGCTCCATTCAACCTTGAAAAGGCCAGATGTTCTTTTATCGAATGCTTTCCGGTCGCTGCAACACGGTCCCTTAGCTTCCAAATAATACATCCTTATTTTGAAACAATCCGTACACACCATGATCTGAAACGGAACCCATCGGAACATCTCAATAACTGAAATCGTGTACCGTGTTATTTTATACTCTGATATGATTGAAGCCTATGATACGGAAGCGTATTCGGGACATGGCAAGAAAAAACCCCTCAGAATTATGACTTTAGAACCCAGAATTCTGACTTTGGAACTCAGATGTCTGAGGTTACAAACACAGAATTCCGAGTTCCAAAGTCAGAATTCTGAGTTTCTAATTTCAGAATTCTGACCTTAGAACTCGGAATGCTGACTTTAGAAGAACTCGGAATACTGATTTAGAGCTCAGAATTCTGACTTTAGGAGTCAGCATTCTGAATTTGGAACTCAGAATTCTGACTTTAGAACGCTGAATTCTGATTTTATAACTCAGAATTCTGACGTTGGAACTCAGAACTCTGACTTTCGAACTTCAGAATAACTCAGAATTCTGAGTTTATTTTTTTCTTACCATGTCCAGAATACGATCCCGTACTACGACTCTATGAAGTGAATGATATTCCACATGTATACGAAAAACGTCAAAAATAAATTTTAGCACTCACACTCGGAACGAACTGAACTTATAACATTGGAAATACCTTAAAAAGAGTTGAAAACTATTCGAAAATAGTATTTCGAATATCGGAAATACGAAATATGATGTTGTTAGACCCTCCCATTTTATGTCAGAAATAAGTATAAAAGAATAGGCCAAAACCATTTTAAACACACTTGCAATAAAGATACAAATCGCGCACTGCTATTCCTTCAACACTTTAACGAACACGAATAAATACGACGGGCATATTAAAAACTTTATTTATTTGTCGGTGTTTAAGGTCACTTTCAACATCTTTGGCCATCCTACTTAACACAAGGGATGTAGACAATTGTAGGCAGTCATTTATACCCATGCTGCACACTTTAGAGGACACCAGACGCTGGTTCCAAGTCATATTTTGCCAGTAAAGGTGAACTTACTTAACAAGAAAAGGAGTACTGCTGCACACCAAAGGGGATTCCAACGGGGAGATTAAAACTATTACATTTGAAGGACCGATGCGAATGAGATAATCTGATATTCACTTATTGGTGTTTAAGGTCACATACTTATGCACAATGGCTAATCGTGACCGGGACAGTTTTACGGGTGGAGGAAGCCGGAGTTCCCAGAGAGAACCACCGAGCATCGACGAACAACTGTCAGCTCCTCAACATTCTAACTCTGTTCAAGCTCCACTCAAACAGGGTTACAGCGGTGGAAGACATGTGCAACATCGACGTGCAGTACGCTTTCGTTATAGGCGTCGTCGCGCCCCCATGTAGGCAACCGGGATAGAGTACCTTGCCCAAGGACACAACGCGGGTCGTCCGGAACGGGGATCGAACTCGGGACCTCTAGCATAGAAGTCCAACAGTCTACCACTGCGCCACCGCGCTCCTAGATAATCTGGTAGCATTAGTCTCTGATAAGAAGGTGAAAAGAATTTGAAAGTCCGACTTCAAAAACCGGAGATATTATATAAATACCATCACCATTCGAATTTGTAGTTTGTTCCCATTTTGGTCATTTTAGATCTGGGACCTGGGGCATAGATAGATCTATTTACAGCTGTTATGCTAATTCTCTACAAGTCAATTCTTCTGGACAATGCTCCAGAAGCGCAGAGCATTCACGATTCCTAGCCCCTATATAGCTCTTCGCGGCTATATACTCCAAGAACATAGCTTTCTGGGTCTGATGAGCTATAGGAAGAAGATTGAGATTTGGGGACTATTGTATACTAAGGACAGTTGCGGTATGATGAAGTCTGGAGACCTTTAATTCTACACCTCAAACACAACACTAACCACTACTCTATCTACCACGAAAACTACAACATCAACCAATAACTACTATGCAAACCACTAGCACGAATCCAGTTTACCAACAACTACTACACTAACCACTACCACAATTAGTACACTAATCAAATACACCAACAACATTCGCACCAACCACTACCACAACTAGTACACTAATCCAATGCACCAAAAACCAATAAACCCAACGACAACTTCTACACCAACCACTACCACAACTAGTACACTAATCAAATGCACCAATAACTTCTGTACCAATCACTACCACAGCTAGTACACTAATCAAATGCACCAACAACTTCTGTACCAATCACTACCACAGCTAGTACACTAATCAAATACACCAACAACTTCTGTACCAACAAATCCAATGACAATACCTACTACACCAAGCACTATCACAGCTAGTACACTAGTTCAGTGCATCAAAAAGGTCTGTACCAAACTCTGCCACAACTAGTACACTAATCCAATGCAACAACAACTTCGGTACCAGCCACTCTACAACTAGTTCACTAATCAAATGTACCAACCACCACAACAACTAGCACACCAATCCAATGCACCAACAACCTCTGAGCCAACCACTACCACAACTAGTACACTAATCCAGTGTATCAACCACTGCAACAACTAGTACACTAATCGAATGCATCAACAACTTCTGAGCCAACCACTACAACAACTAGTACACTAATGCAATGCCCCAACAACGTCTGTACCAACCAGTACCACGACTAATACACTAATCCAATGCACCAACAACTTCTGTACCAACCACTACCACAACTAGTACACTAATCGAGTCCCCCAACAATTTTTGTACCAACCAGTACCACGACTAATACACTAATCCAATGCACCAACAACATGTGTACTAACCATTACCACAACTACTACATTAATCCAATGCACCAACAACTTCTGTACTAACCATTACCACAGCCAGTACATTAATCCAATGTACCAACAACTTCTGTACTAACCATTACCACAGCCAGTACATTAATCCAATGGGAGCGCGGTGGCTCAGTAGGTAGAGGTGCAGGCTGCAAGCCGAGAGGTCCTCGGTTCGAATCCCACCTGCGGCAACCGCGTTGTGTCCTTGGGCAAGACACTTCATCTCCATTGCCCGCGTGGGGGCACGATGACGCCGTGTACTAAGGCGTACTGCACGTCGATGGTACGCATGTCTTCAACCAATCTAACCCTGCCTGTGCTGCAGTGCGGAGTTACGATGTTGGGGAGCTGGCAGCTGCTCGTCGTTGCTCGGTGGTTCTCTCCGGGTACTCCGGCTTCCTCCACCCGTAAAACCGTCACGGTCATGGTTAGCCATTGTGCATAAATATGTGACCTTAAACATCAATAAATAAATAAATACATTAATCCAATGCACCAACAACATCTGTACTAACCATTAAAACAACCAGTACATTAATCCAATGTACCAACAACTTCTGTACTAACCACTACCACAGCCAGTACATTAATCCAATGTACCAACAACTTCTGTACTAACCACTACCACAGCCAGTACATTAATCAAATACACAAACAACATCTGTACTAACCACTACCACAGCCAGTACATCAATCCAATGTACCAACAACTTCTGTACTAACCATTACCACAACCAGTACATTAATCCAATGTACCAACAACTTCTGTACTAACCACTACCACAGCCAGTACATTAATCAAATGCACCAACAACTTCTGTACTAACCATTACCACAACCAGTACATTAATCCAATGCACCAACAACTTCTGTACTAACCATTACCACAACTAGTACATCAATCCAATGTACCAACAACTTCTGTACTAACCATTACCACAACTAGTACATCAATCCAATGTACCAACAACTTCTGTACTAACCACTACCACAGGCAGTACATTAATCCAATATACCAACAACTTCTGTACTAACCATTACCACAACTAGTACATCAATCCAATGTACCAACAACTTCTGTACTAACCATTACCACAACCAGTACATTAATCCAATGTACCAACAACTTCTGTACCAACCATTACCACAACCAGTACATCAATCCAATGCACCAACAACTTCTGTACTAACCATTACCACAACCAGTACATTAATCCAATGTACCAACAACTTCTGTACTAACCATTACCACAACCAGTACATCAATCCAATGTACCAACAACATCTGCACTAACCATTAAAACAACCAGTACATTAATCCAATGTACCAACAACTTCTGTACTAACCATTACCACAACTAGTACATCAATCCAATGTACCAACAACTTCTGTACTAACCATTACCACAACTAGTACATTAATCCAATGTACCAACAACTTCTGTACTAACCATTACCACAACCAGGACATTAATTCAATGTACCAATTACTTCTGTACTAACCATTACCACAACCAGTACATCAATCCAATGCACCAACAACTTCTGTACTAACCATTACCACAACCAGTACATTAATCCAATGCACCAACAACTTCTGTACTAACCATTACCACAATTAGTACATTAATTCAATGTACCAACAACTTCTGTACTAACCACTACCACAGCCAGTACATTAATCCAATGCACCAACAGCTTCTGTACTAACCATTACCACAACCAGTACATTAATCCAATGTACCAACAACTTCTGTACTAACCAATACCACAACCAGTACATTAATCCAATGTACCATCAACTTCTGTACTAACCATTACCAAAACTAGTACATCAATCCAATGCACCAACAACTTCTGTACTAACCATTACCACAACCAGTACATTAATCCAATGCACCAACAACTTCTGTACTAACCATTACCACAACTAGTACATCAATCCAATGCACCAACAACTTCTGTACTAACCATTACCACAACTAGTACATCAATCCAATGCACCAACAACTTCTGTACTAACCATTACCACAACCAGTACATTAATCCAATGCACCAACAACTTCTGTACTAACCATTACCACAACTAGTACATCAATCCAATGTACCAACAACTTCTGTACTAACCATTACCACAACCAGTACATTAATCCAATGCACCAACAACTTCTGTACTAACCATTACCACAACTAGTACATCAATCCAATGCGCCAACAACTTCTGTACTAACCATTACCACAACTAGTACATCAATCCAATGCACCAACAACTTCTGTACTAACCATTACCACAACCAGTACATTAATCCAATGCACCAACAACTTCTGTACTAACCATTACCACAACTAGTACATCAATCCAATGTACCAACAACTTCTGTACTAACCATTACCACAACCAGTACATTAATCCAATGCACCAACAACTTCTGTACTAACCATTACCACAACTAGTACATCAATCCAATGCACCAACAACTTCTGTACTAACCATTACCACAGCCAGTACATTAATCCAATGCACCAACAACTTCTGTACTAACCATTACCACAACTAGTACATCAATCCAATGTACCAACAACTTCTGTACTAACCATTACCACAACCAGTACATCAATCCAATGCACCAACAACTTCTGTACTAACCATTACCACAGCCAGTACATTAATCCAATGCAGCAACAACTTCTGTACTAACCATTACCACAACCAGTACATCAATCCAATGCACCAACAACTTCTGTACTAACCATTACCACAGCCAGTACATTAATCCAATGCACCAACAACTTCTGTACTAACCATTACCACAACTAGTACATTAATTCAATGTACCAACAACTTCTGTACTAACCACTACCACAGCCAGTACATTAATCCAATGCACCAACAACTTCTGTACTAACCATTACCACAACCAGTACATTAATCCAATGTACCAACAACTTCAGTACTAACCATTACCACAACCAGTACATTAATCCAATGTACCAACAACTTCTGTACTAACCATTACCACAACTAGTACATTAATCCAATGCACCAACAACTTCTGTACTAACCATTACCACAACCAGTACATTAATCCAATGCACCAACAACTTCTGTACTAACCATTACCACAACTAGTACATCAATCCAATGCACCAACAACTTCTGTACTAACCATTACCACAACTAGTACATCAATCCAATGCACCAACAACTTCTGTACTAACCATTACCACAACCAGTACATTAATCCAATGCACCAACAACTTCTGTACTAACCATTACCACAACCAGTACATTAATCCAATGTACCAACAACTTCTGTACTAACCATTACCACAACTAGTACATTAATCCAATGCACCAACAACTTCTGTACTAACCATTACCACAACCAGTACATTAATCCAATGCACCAAGAACTTCTGTACTAACCATTACCACAACTAGTACATCAATCCAATGCACCATCAACTTCTGTACTAACCATTACCACAACTAGTACATCAATCCAATGCACCAACAACTACTGTACTAACCATTACCACAACCAGTACATTAATCCAATGCACCAACAACTTCTGTACTAACCATTACCACAACTAGTACATCAATCCAATGTACCAACAACTTCTGTACTAACCATTACCACAACCAGTACATTAATCCAATGCACCAACAACTTCTGTACTAACCATTACCACAACTAGTACATCAATCCAATGCGCCAACAACTTCTGTACTAACCATTACCACAACTAGTACATCAATCCAATGCACCAACAACTTCTGTACTAACCATTACCACAACCAGTACATTAATCCAATGCACCAACAACTTCTGTACTAACCATTACCACAACTAGTACATCAATCCAATGTACCAACAACTTCTGTACTAACCATTACCACAACCAGTACATTAATCCAATGCACCAACAACTTCTGTACTAACCATTACCACAACTAGTACATCAATCCAATGCACCAACAACTTCTGTACTAACCATTACCACAGCCAGTACATTAATCCAATGCACCAACAACTTCTGTACTAACCATTACCACAACTAGTACATCAATCCAATGTACCAACAACTTCTGTACTAACCATTACCACAACCAGTACGTCAATCCAATGCACCAACAACTTCTGTACTAACCATAACCACAGCCAGTACATTAATCCAATGCACCAACAACTTCTGTACTAACCATTACCACAACCAGTACATCAATCCAATGCACCAACAACTTCTGTACTAACCATTACCATAGCCAGTACATTAATCCAATGTACAAACAACATCTGTACTAACCACTACCACAGCCAGTACATTAATCCAATGCACCAACAACTTCTGTACTAACCATTACCACAACCAGTACATTAATCCAATGTACCAGAAACATCTGTACTAACCATTACCACAACCAGTACATTAATCCAATGTACCAACAACTTCTGTACTAACCAATACCACAGCCAGTACGTTAATCCAATGCACCAGAAACATCTGTACTAACCATTACCACAACCAGTACATTAATCCAATGTACCAACAACTTCTGTACTAACCACTACCACAGCCAGTACATTAATCCAATGCACCAGAAACATCTGTACTAACCATTACCACAACCAGTACATCAATCCAATGCACCAACAACTTCTGTACTAACCATTACAACAACCAGTACATTAATCCAATGCACCAACAACTTCTGTACTAATCATTACCACAACTAGTACATCAATCCAATGCACCATCAACTTCTGTACTAACCATTACCACAACTAGTACATCAATCCAATGCACCAACAACTTCTGTACTAACCATTACCACAACCAGTACATTAATCCAATGCACCAACAACTTCTGTACTAACCATTACCACAACTAGTACATCAATCCAATGTACCAACAACTTCTGTACTAACCATTACCACAACCAGTACATTAATCCAATGCACCAACAACTTCTGTACTAACCATTACCACAACTAGTACATCAATCCAATGCGCCAACAACTTCTGTACTAACCATTACCACAACTAGTACATCAATCCAATGCACCAACAACTTCTGTACTAACCATTACCACAACCAGTACATTAATCCAATGCACCAACAACTTCTGTACTAACCATTACCACAACTAGTACATCAATCCAATGTACCAACAACTTCTGTACTAACCATTACCACAACCAGTACATTAATCCAATGCACCAACAACTTCTGTACTAACCATTACCACAACTAGAACATCAATCCAATGCACCAACAACTTCTGTACTAACCATTACCACAGCCAGTACATTAATCCAATGCACCAACAACTTCTGTACTAACCATTACCACAACTAGTACATCAATCCAATGTACCAACAACTTCTGTACTAACCATTACCACAACCAGTACGTCAATCCAATGCACCAACAACTTCTGTACTAACCATAACCACAGCCAGTACATTAATCCAATGCACCAACAACTTCTGTACTAACCATTACCACAACCAGTACATCAATCCAATGCACCAACAACTTCTGTACTAACCATTACCATAGCCAGTACATTAATCCAATGTACAAACAACATCTGTACTAACCACTACCACAGCCAGTACATTAATCCAATGCACCAACAACTTCTGTACTAACCATTACCACAACCAGTACATTAATCCAATGTACCAGAAACATCTGTACTAACCATTACCACAACCAGTACATTAATCCAATGTACCAACAACTTCTGTACTAACCACTACCACAGCCAGTACGTTAATCCAATGCACCAGAAACATCTGTACTAACCATTACCACAACCAGTACATTAATCCAATGTACCAACAACTTCTGTACTAACCACTACCACAGCCAGTACATTAATCCAATGCACCAGAAACATCTGTACTAACCATTACCACAACTAGTACATCAATCCAATGCACCAACAACTTCTGTACTAATCTTTACCACAACTAGTACATCAATCCAATGTACCAACAACTTCTGTACTAACCATTACCACAACCAGTACATCAATCCAATGCACCAACAACTTCTGTACTAACCATTACCACAACTAGTACATCAATCCAATGTACCAACAACTTCTGTACTAACCATTACCACAACTAGTACATCAATCCAATGCACCAACAACATCTGTACTAACCATTACCACAACTAGTACATTAATCCAATGTACCAACAACTTCTGTACTAACCATTACCACAGCCAGTACATTAATCCAATGTACCAACAACTTCTGTACTAACCATTACCACAACCAGTACATTAATCCAATGTACCAACAACTTCTGTACTAACCATTACCACAACCAGTACATTAATCCAATGTACCAACAACTTCTGTACTAACCACTACCACAACTAGTACATTAATTCAATGTACCAACAACTTCTGTACTAACCACTACCACAGCCAGTACATTAATCCAATGTACCAACAACTTCTGTACTAACCATTACCACAACTAGTACATTAATTCAATGTTCCAACAACTTCTGTACTAACCATTACCACAACTAGTACATCAACCCAATGTACCAACAACTTCTGTACTAACCATTACCACAACCAGTACATTAATCCAATGTACTAACCATTACCACAACTAGTACATCAATCCAATGTACCAACAACTTCTGTACTAAGCATTTCCACAACTAGTACACCAATTCAATGTACCAACAACTTCTGTACTAACCATTACCACAACTAGTACATCAATCCAATGCGCCAACAACTTCTGTACTAACCATTACCACAACTAGTACATCAATCCAATGCACCAACAACTTCTGTACTAACCATTACCACAACCAGTACATTAATCCAATGCACCAACAACTTCTGTACTAACCATTACCACAACTAGTACATCAATCCAATGTACCAACAACTTCTGTACTAACCATTACCACAACCAGTACATTAATCCAATGCACCAACAACTTCTGTACTAACCATTACCACAACTAGTACATCAATCCAATGCACCAACAACTTCTGTACTAACCATTACCACAGCCAGTACATTAATCCAATGCACCAACAACTTCTGTACTAACCATTACCACAACTAGTACATCAATCCAATGTACCAACAACTTCTGTACTAACCATTACCACAACCAGTACGTCAATCCAATGCACCAACAACTTCTGTACTAACCATAACCACAGCCAGTACATTAATCCAATGCACCAACAACTTCTGTACTAACCATTACCACAACCAGTACATCAATCCAATGCACCAACAACTTCTGTACTAACCATTACCATAGCCAGTACATTAATCCAATGTACAAACAACATCTGTACTAACCACTACCACAGCCAGTACATTAATCCAATGCACCAACAACTTCTGTACTAACCATTACCACAACCAGTACATTAATCCAATGTACCAGAAACATCTGTACTAACCATTACCACAACCAGTACATTAATCCAATGTACCAACAACTTCTGTACTAACCACTACCACAGCCAGTACGTTAATCCAATGCACCAGAAACATCTGTACTAACCATTACCACAACCAGTACATTAATCCAATGTACCAACAACTTCTGTACTAACCACTACCACAGCCAGTACATTAATCCAATGCACCAGAAACATCTGTACTAACCATTACCACAACCAGTACATCAATCCAATGCACCAACAACTTCTGTACTAACCATTACAACAACCAGTACATTAATCCAATGCACCAACAACTTCTGTACTAATCATTACCACAACTAGTACATCAATCCAATGTACCAACAACTTCTGTACTAACCATTACCACAACCAGTACATCAATCCAATGCACCAACAACTTCTGTACTAACCATTACCACAACTAGTACATCAATCCAATGTACCAACAACTTCTGTACTAACCATTACCACAACTAGTACATCAATCCAATGCACCAGAAACATCTGTACTAACCATTACCACAACCAGTACATCAATCCAATGCACCAACAACTTCTGTACTAATCATTACCACAACTAGTACATCAATCCAATGCACCAACAACTTCTGTACTAATCTTTACCACAACTAGTACATCAATCCAATGTACCAACAACTTCTGTACTAACCATTACCACAACCAGTACATCAATCCAATGCACCAACAACTTCTGTACTAACCATTACCACAACTAGTACATCAATCCAATGTACCAACAACTTCTGTACTAACCATTACCACAACTAGTACATCAATTCAATGCACCAACAACATCTGTACTAACCATTACCACAACTAGTACATTAATCCAATGTACCAACAACTTCTGTACTAACCATTACCACAGCCAGTACATTAATCCAATGTACCAACAACTTCTGTACTAACCATTACCACAACCAGTACATTAATCCAATGTACCAACAACTTCTGTACTAACCATTACCACAACCAGTACATTAATCCAATGTACCAACAACTTCTGTACTAACCACTACCACAACTAGTACATTAATTCAATGTACCAACAACTTCTGTACTAACCACTACCACAGCCAGTACATTAATCCAATGTACCAACAACTTCTGTACTAACCATTACCACAACTAGTACATTAATTCAATGTTCCAACAACTTCTGTACTAACCATTACCACAACTAGTACATCAACCCAATGTACCAACAACTTCTGTACTAACCATTACCACAACCAGTACATTAATCCAATGTACTAACCATTACCACAACTAGTACATCAATCCAATGTACCAACAACTTCTGTACTAACCATTACCACAACTAGTACATCAATCCAATGTACCAGCAACTTCTGTACTAAGCATTTCCACAACTAGTACACTAATTCAATGTACCAACAACATCTGTACTAACCATTACCACAGCCAGTACATCAATCCAATGCACCAACAACTTCTGTACTAACCATTAAAACAACCAGTACATTAATCCAATGCACCAACAACTTCTGTACTATCCATTACCACAGCCAGTACATCAATCCAATGCACCAACAACTTCTGTACTAACCATTAAAACAACCAGTGCATTAATCCAATGCACCAACAACTTCTGTACTAACCATTACCACAACCAGTACATTAATCCAATGCACCAACAACATCTGTACTAACCATTAAAACAACCAGTACATTAATCCAATGTACCAACAACTTCTGTACTAACCATTACCACAACTAGTACATCAATCCAATGTACCAACAACTTCTGTACTAACCATTACCACAGCCAGTACATTAATCCAATGCACCAACAACTTCTGTACTAACCATTACCACAACTAGTACATCAATCCAATGTACCAACAACTTCTGTACTAACCATTACCACAACTAGTACATTAATTCAATGTACCAACAACTTCTGTACTAACCATTACCACAGCCAGTACATTAATCCAATGTACCAACAACTTCTGTACTAACCATTACCACAACCAGTACATTAATCCAATGTACCAACAACTTCTGTACTAACCATTACCACAACTAGTACATTAATCCAATGTACCAACAACTTCTGTACTAACCATTACCACAGCCAGTACATTAATCCAATGTACCAACAACTTCTGTACTAACCATTACCACAACTAGTACATCAATCCAATGTACCAATAACTTCTGTACTAACCATTACCACAACTAGTACATTAATTCAATGTACCAACAACTTCTGTACTAACCATTACCACAACTAGTACATTAATTCAATGTACCAACAACTTCTGTACTAACCATTACCACAACCAGTACATTAATCCAATGCACCAACAACTTCTGTACTAACCATTACCACAACTAGTACATCAATCCAATGCACCAACAACTTCTGTACTAACCATTACCACAACCAGTACATCAATCTAATGTACCAACAACTTCTGTACTAACCATTACCACAACTAGTACATTAATTCAATGTACCAACAACTTCTGTACTAACCATTACCACAACCAGTACATTAATCCAATGCACCAGCAACATCTGTACTAACCATTACCACAACCAGTGCTTTAATCCAATGCACCAGCAACATCTGTACTAACCATTATCACAACTAGTACACTAATTCAATGTACCAAGAACTTCTGAATCAACCACTACAACAACTAGTACACTAATTGAATGCACGAACAACTGATGTGCCACCCACTCCCCTCTGTATCAACTACTACCACAACCAGTACACCAATCCAATGTACCAACAACTTCTGTACCAACCACTACCAAAACTAGTGCACTAATCCAATATACCAACAACTTCTGTACCAACAAACCCAATGACAACAATTACCACACCAAGCACTACCACAACTAGTACACTAATTCAATGCCACAAAAACGTCTGTACCAAACACTACCACAACTAGTACACTAATCCAATGCATCAAAAACGTCTGTACCAAACACTACCACAACTAGTACACTAATCCAATGCATCAAAAACGTCTGTACCAACCACTACCACAACTAGTACACTAATCCAATGCATCAAAAACGTCTGTACCAACCACTACCACAGCTAGTACACTAATTTAATGCATCAAAAACGTCTGTACCAAACACTACCACAACTAGTACCCTAATCAAATGCAACAACAACTTCTGTACCAACCACTCTACAACTAGTACACTAATCCAATGTACCAAAAACCACAACAACTTGTACACCAATCCAATGCATCAACAATCTGTGAGCCAACCACTATCACAACTAGTACACTAATCCAGTGTACCAACCACTGCAACAACTAGTACACTAATCGAATGCATCAACAACTCCTGAGCCAAGCACGACAACAACTAGTACACTAATGCAATGCCCCAACAACTTCTGTACCAACCAGTACCACGACTAATACACTAATCCAATGCACCAACAACTTCTGTACTAACCATTACCACAACCAGTACATTAATCCAATGTACCAGAAACATCTGTACTAACCATTACCACAACCAGTACATTAATCCAATGTACCAACAACTTCTGTACTAACCACTACCACAGCCAGTACGTTAATCCAATGCACCAGAAACATCTGTACTAACCATTACCACAACCAGTACATTAATCCAATGTACCAACAACTTCTGTACTAACCACTACCACAGCCAGTACATTAATCCAATGCACCAGAAACATCTGTACTAACCATTACCACAACTAGTACATCAATCCAATGCACCAACAACTTCTGTACTAATCTTTACCACAACTAGTACATCAATCCAATGTACCAACAACTTCTGTACTAACCATTACCACAACCAGTACATCAATCCAATGCACCAACAACTTCTGTACTAACCATTACCACAACTAGTACATCAATCCAATGTACCAACAACTTCTGTACTAACCATTACCACAACTAGTACATCAATCCAATGCACCAACAACATCTGTACTAACCATTACCACAACTAGTACATTAATCCAATGTACCAACAACTTCTGTACTAACCATTACCACAGCCAGTACATTAATCCAATGTACCAACAACTTCTGTACTAACCATTACCACAACCAGTACATTAATCCAATGTACCAACAACTTCTGTACTAACCATTACCACAACCAGTACATTAATCCAATGTACCAACAACTTCTGTACTAACCACTACCACAACTAGTACATTAATTCAATGTACCAACAACTTCTGTACTAACCACTACCACAGCCAGTACATTAATCCAATGTACCAACAACTTCTGTACTAACCATTACCACAACTAGTACATTAATTCAATGTTCCAACAACTTCTGTACTAACCATTACCACAACTAGTACATCAACCCAATGTACCAACAACTTCTGTACTAACCATTACCACAACCAGTACATTAATCCAATGTACTAACCATTACCACAACTAGTACATCAATCCAATGTACCAACAACTTCTGTACTAACCATTACCACAACTAGTACATCAATCCAATGTACCAACAACTTCTGTACTAAGCATTTCCACAACTAGTACACTAATTCAATGTACCAACAACTTCTGTACTAACCATTACCACAACTAGTACATCAATCCAATGCGCCAACAACTTCTGTACTAACCATTACCACAACTAGTACATCAATCCAATGCACCAACAACTTCTGTACTAACCATTACCACAACCAGTACATTAATCCAATGCACCAACAACTTCTGTACTAACCATTACCACAACTAGTACATCAATCCAATGTACCAACAACTTCTGTACTAACCATTACCACAACCAGTACATTAATCCAATGCACCAACAACTTCTGTACTAACCATTACCACAACTAGTACATCAATCCAATGCACCAACAACTTCTGTACTAACCATTACCACAGCCAGTACATTAATCCAATGCACCAACAACTTCTGTACTAACCATTACCACAACTAGTACATCAATCCAATGTACCAACAACTTCTGTACTAACCATTACCACAACCAGTACGTCAATCCAATGCACCAACAACTTCTGTACTAACCATAACCACAGCCAGTACATTAATCCAATGCACCAACAACTTCTGTACTAACCATTACCACAACCAGTACATCAATCCAATGCACCAACAACTTCTGTACTAACCATTACCATAGCCAGTACATTAATCCAATGTACAAACAACATCTGTACTAACCACTACCACAGCCAGTACATTAATCCAATGCACCAACAACTTCTGTACTAACCATTACCACAACCAGTACATTAATCCAATGTACCAGAAACATCTGTACTAACCATTACCACAACCAGTACATTAATCCAATGTACCAACAACTTCTGTACTAACCACTACCACAGCCAGTACGTTAATCCAATGCACCAGAAACATCTGTACTAACCATTACCACAACCAGTACATTAATCCAATGTACCAACAACTTCTGTACTAACCACTACCACAGCCAGTACATTAATCCAATGCACCAGAAACATCTGTACTAACCATTACCACAACCAGTACATCAATCCAATGCACCAACAACTTCTGTACTAACCATTACAACAACCAGTACATTAATCCAATGCACCAACAACTTCTGTACTAATCATTACCACAACTAGTACATCAATCCAATGTACCAACAACTTCTGTACTAACCATTACCACAACCAGTACATCAATCCAATGCACCAACAACTTCTGTACTAACCATTACCACAACTAGTACATCAATCCAATGTACCAACAACTTCTGTACTAACCATTACCACAACTAGTACATCAATCCAATGCACCAGAAACATCTGTACTAACCATTACCACAACCAGTACATCAATCCAATGCACCAACAACTTCTGTACTAATCATTACCACAACTAGTACATCAATCCAATGCACCAACAACTTCTGTACTAATCTTTACCACAACTAGTACATCAATCCAATGTACCAACAACTTCTGTACTAACCATTACCACAACCAGTACATCAATCCAATGCACCAACAACTTCTGTACTAACCATTACCACAACTAGTACATCAATCCAATGTACCAACAACTTCTGTACTAACCATTACCACAACTAGTACATCAATCCAATGCACCAACAACATCTGTACTAACCATTACCACAACTAGTACATTAATCCAATGTACCAACAACTTCTGTACTAACCATTACCACAGCCAGTACATTAATCCAATGTACCAACAACTTCTGTACTAACCATTACCACAACCAGTACATTAATCCAATGTACCAACAACTTCTGTACTAACCATTACCACAACCAGTACATTAATCCAATGTACCAACAACTTCTGTACTAACCACTACCACAACTAGTACATTAATTCAATGTACCAACAACTTCTGTACTAACCACTACCACAGCCAGTACATTAATCCAATGTACCAACAACTTCTGTACTAACCATTACCACAACTAGTACATTAATTCAATGTTCCAACAACTTCTGTACTAACCATTACCACAACTAGTACATCAACCCAATGTACCAACAACTTCTGTACTAACCATTACCACAACCAGTACATTAATCCAATGTACTAACCATTACCACAACTAGTACATCAATCCAATGTACCAACAACTTCTGTACTAACCATTACCACAACTAGTACATCAATCCAATGTACCAACAACTTCTGTACTAAGCATTTCCACAACTAGTACACTAATTCAATGTACCAACAACATCTGTACTAACCATTACCACAGCCAGTACATCAATCCAATGCACCAACAACTTCTGTACTAACCATTAAAACAACCAGTACATTAATCCAATGCACCAACAACTTCTGTACTATCCATTACCACAGCCAGTACATCAATCCAAAGCACCAACAACTTCTGTACTAACCATTAAAACAACCAGTGCATTAATCCAATGCACCAACAACTTCTGTACTAACCATTACCACAACCAGTACATTAATCCAATGCACCAACAACATCTGTACTAACCATTAAAACAACCAGTACATTAATCCAATGTACCAACAACTTCTGTACTAACCATTACCACAACTAGTACATTAATTCAATGTACCAACAACTTCTGTACTAACCATTACCACAACCAGTACATTAATCCAATGCACCAGCAACATCTGTACTAACCATTACCACAACCAGTGCTTTAATCCAATGCACCAGCAACATCTGTACTAACCATTACCACAACTAGTACACTAATTCAATGTACCAAGAACTTCTGAATCAACCACTACAACAACTAGTACACTAATTGAATGCACGAACAACTGATGTGCCACCCACTCCCCTCTGTATCAACTACTACCACAACCAGTACACCAATCCAATGTACCAACAACTTCTGTACCAACCACTACCAAAACTAGTGCACTAATCCAATATACCAACAACTTCTGTACCAACAAACCCAATGACAACAATTACCACACCAAGCACTACCACAACTAGTACACTAATTCAATGCCACAAAAACGTCTGTACCAAACACTACCACAACTAGTACACTAATCCAATGCATCAAAAACGTCTGTACCAAACACTACCACAACTAGTACACTAATCCAATGCATCAAAAACGTCTGTACCAACCACTACCACAACTAGTACACTAATCCAATGCATCAAAAACGTCTGTACCAACCACTACCACAGCTAGTACACTAATTTAATGCATCAAAAACGTCTGTACCAAACACTACCACAACTAGTACCCTATCAAATGCAACAACAACTTCTGTACCAACCACTCTACAACTAGTACACTAATCCAATGTACCAAAAACCACAACAACTTGTACACCAATCCAATGCATCAACAATCTGTGAGCCAACCACTATCACAACTAGTACACTAATCCAGTGTACCAACCACTGCAACAACTAGTACACTAATCGAATGCATCAACAACTTCTGAGCCAAGCACGACAACAACTAGTACACTAATGCAATGCCCCAACAACTTCTGTACCAACCAGTACCACGACTAATACACTAATCCAATGCACCAACAACTTCTGTACCAACCACTACAACTAGTACACTAATCGAGTGCCCCAACAACTTTTGTACCAACCTCTACCACAACTAGTACAGTAATCGAATGCACCAAAAACGTCTGAACCAACCATTACAGCAACCAGTACCCTAATCCAATGCACCAACAACTTCTGTACGAACCACTACCACAACTAGTACACTAATTCAATGTACCAACAACCTCTGTACCAACTACTACCACAACCAGTGCACTAATGGAATGCATCAACAACTTCTGAGCCAATCACTACAACAACTAGCACACTTATGCAATGCACCAACAACATCTGTACCAACCAGTACCACGACTAATACCCAATGCACCAAGGACTTCTGTACCAACCAGTACCACAACTAGTACACTAATCGAATGCACCAAAAACTGTTTCTTTTGTGTTCCCTTCCAAAAAAAAAAACGCCGATATTCCTGAGTTTCTGCAGTTAAAAACCTCCGCCAACCCTCACCATCGGTCACACAGAGATAAATGCAATGCACAAATCAACAAGTTACAAAATATTTAAGATTAACAGCAACAAGAAGGAAAAAAATCAAGACATCCAGGAAGTAAATAGTGTGCAACATTTTGCAACGAAGTTGAGCTCCATTGCGCACCAACAACTATTTATTTGTGTTCTGCTCATACATTGTATGAACATAACGCTTGTATATATATACTTACAAATTGTCGACCACAGAGGAATATGTATAATTATCATCGAACCAAACTTGCTCAGCCTCATCACAAACAGCTGATGAACAAATCATCTTTTGCAAGCTCGCATAATTTCGGGTTGCAATGCTAGCCTGACACTCGAAATAACATTGCTGGGTTCTATGATCAAACCATGACGGGTATCTGCTGGAACAAAACTCGAAAACTGAAAAGGAGAAAATATATTTGGAGACACGAGATACAGCTAATGTTTTTCTCTTAAATAAAGCCATGTTTTTTTATATTCGCCATTTGATACGAACATCCAACTAAAGAGAATTCCAGAAAATCCACAAAAGGCGGAAATGAAGGCTGAGGCCTATGATTTTTATAAGTTCGATGAAACAGTTCAACGTCTTCTCAGTGGTCGTCCTGCTTAAGCATAAATATTAAGTTCGGAACCGTCTATAACTCTGATCGTTTCATTTACATCCACCTTTACTAAACTTGAGGTAATGCCTGCGATATCTATTATTCGATCCAGCTCACATTCAGGGCATACTCGAAAACGAGACTTCTGAGCCGTTGTGTAATATTTGTCTGTTTGTTTATTTGGGTTTAATGACACTTTCAGCAGCCAGGATCACATCGTGTTTTTGGACAGAGAAAGCCGTGTATCCGGAGAGAACCACTGAGCAGCGGCGGGTAACTGTCAGACTCTCTAACGTACTAAGATTCCCCTCCAGAGTTTTCCAGGCATTTCCAAAAATGACATGCCACACTCGCTCTTCGAATGTGAATATTTTTTAACTTAGATATCTAACCCATAACATGTATTACATTTTCCAAATCCACTAAAAATATATAACACTATCTGATTAAGTAGAAATAAACAATCTGAATGTGCGTGAAATAATTATTGTCAGATGCAAGGGTTCAACGTGCAAAATTGCATGAAAAATGCCGATACCGGTAACTACCAGCCACTCAGCAGCCTCAAAAGCAGAATTTTCCCACTACACCCGCTTACCTAACCCTGTTGCATGTAATCTCCTTTTTCTATATTGTGAAAAAAATTGTATGTTTCCTTCTCATTTTTAGTTACATGCCTGGTAGCAACATTTTTAAGAAGAGTCAATTTTTCGAAGCGAGTATATAATAATTCCTCTGGTAATTTATCCCTATGTATCAGACTCTAACTCTGTGACCAAAACTTTAAATTCTCTTCCAACAATCATCTTAATGTAATGATATATCTGATGCTAAAAATACATCTCCGATTTATTTGACATTAGTTTCAACATATGTTCTATGTTTAGAATTTTACTATACTAAACTGTAGAGCGGAACTAAAGCAATGATAGCATCGGTAGGAAGTAAGCACACCTCCGGCGTGTAGCATGCCATAGTTCGCAGCGCTGTTACAGCCGATAGTGTTACAACTCCGCATAATGTTACACCAACGCATAATGTCAGAAAGAATGTTGTGAACAGCCGATAATGCTATAAACTCCGCACAATGTAATAACTTTTTCTAACGCATAATGTTATAAAAATCAACTGATAATGTTACAGTTTTTTTTAAACCCATCACGTTAAACATATTAACAGATAATGTTATAAGCTTTAAATAAACTCGCATCATGAGTAATTTATAGTGTTAAGGTATCAATTCCAAGCGGCTATGATGCGACATTTTGTTGATTTATGCAGAACTAAATACACTAGTGAACATCGTATTGAAAATGGCTACAGTTAAAACTAAAAGTCCTGTCATGAACTGTGTGCTTATCTAGGCTTAATTGCGCGAAGGAATTGCACGCAATTGACAAAAATCGAAAGGCATCCAAAGCACGGTATGTTCTCCTGGTTACTCATTGCAAACACAGGCAATGTTTCTGCCAATGGACCTTCTGTCAATGGACATTGTTTGTACACAGGCCATATGTACAGAATTTGATAGCCTTACTATGGCCATAACGAGTAGATTAAGGATCAGATCGTCGGGCTATTTGTGCGTATTTCATGACAGGACTTAACTGTATGTGTGGATGGATTGCGTTCTGCCAGCACTCAGCCTAGGTATAGTCGGACTAGTATCATGAGAGAGAGAGAGAGAGAGAGAGAGAGAGAGAGAGAGAGAGAGAGAGAGATGGGTGCAATATGTCATGATTATGCTAGTACCTGTACCACACGTACGATGCCGAATCGTGAAGGTTCGAAACTGGGTAGCAGAGAGAATACAGAACATAAAGAGTGATTTCCCTTGAAGACAACCACCCACTAGAAATCTACCCGACAATGAACGCATCAGTTCTGAAACATAAATCTAGGAGGATGGATTATTGGGTATTTCCGACATTTTTAACGGCTAAGGTCGTATTTTGTCGGTGACAGTTTTACGGGACCACCCCAACAAGCCATTCGACATTTCGTTACGTTCCACTAGCCTCATATAAGTAATAATTCAAACGAAATAAAGGCAAGATACCAAACAAGAGAAAAAAACAGAAAAGTTACGAGTTACTGAGGTGTTCTGGAAGGGGTATGAAAGGGTGAAAGTGGCGGAAGAGAGTGCTGGTTAGCAGAGTATGACAGGGTGGTAGTGGATGGAAAAGGGTATCGGAGATTGAGGTTAGGAGATGTCGATGGCATGAATACCATGAAAAGGCGGACTGGAAGGGGCGGGGGAGGTGGTATGCATAAACAATCGCCAATACAAAAAGAGAAAGAGGGAGAATCAAAACACATCCCTCATATAGGCGTGAATGTGGTGGGTAGTCATATGAGTGAGAGACAGACAGAGACAAATGAGATATACATGTATGAGAAGGAAGTAATAATAAGAATACCTGAGAATGCCCAATGCCTAATACAATACCACACATAATCCCAATCCCAATCCTAATTCCAATCCCAATCCTGATCCTAACCCCTACGCTTCTCCTCCTATGTCACGTTCTCCCCTCTTCCCCTCCTCCTAATCCCCATGACTCCACCGCCCCCTTCCTCTCGTCCCCATCCTCCTCCTCCTCCACCCTCCTTCTCCTCCTCCTACTCTTTCCCCTCCTCGTATTCTTTGCACGAAAGACTCCACCGCCTCCAAAGCATGTAATCCCAAATCCACCACGTCCACCACTTCTTCCACCATCTTCACAACCTTCACTACACTATCATACCATCCAGTAGTACACTCTTATAGAATTTTACCATGGACTTCTCTCTACAATCATCTCGATCACTCAGTCCCTGCGCCTACTCCTCATCCTAATCCCTACCTCCCCTTCAATCCTCCTAATCCCTACTCCTCTTCCTCCTCATCCTACCTCCGCCCCTCCTCCTCGTAATCCCTGTTCCAAGTGACCTCACCACCTTCACCACCTATACTCTCACAACCACCACCACCGCCACTTTCTCCATAATCTCCACCACCTCCACCATCACAGCCACCTCCAACTCCACCTCTGTTTTGTTCACTCTTAACTTTTAGAAAAACTTTTAGCAAAATCAACAAATAATAGGATATTGTTATAACGATTGAAATATAACAAGATTGGGATTTGGTCACTCAGAACAACTGAGGCATTCGAACCCCCAAAAGGGGTAAGGCGGCTATGATATACTACTTTCCTGGAAGAGGAGACTACTCGTGTCGGTAAACATACCACCGGATAACATAGCGCTCTCTCCATCAAGGTTTAATTGGCGAAAAGTGGCTCTGATCCGGCTAAAAAATCCCCAAAATTGGTTATATCCCTACCCCGACAACCATGAAGCACGTGCGCATGTATCGTCGTGGTGGTGTTTTCAGGAGATAAAAAGTTACTACGGCTACCTGAATGTATGTTACGTGACTAGGTTCTCTCAAAATAAATCCCTGTGTGAGGCCTCCACTGGGGTCCCCTTAACCCTTTACCTAACATGAAAAGCAGACGACACTTGCAAAAAAAAATCTTGAATAACTAATTTTTTTCATTTTTTGTCTCAAAAACATAGGTTATGACCCCTCGTTGGAACGAGCTCGACGAGCTCGTTCCAACGAGTGGTCATAACCTATGTTTTTGAGACAAAAAATGAAAATATTTTGAAAATTAATTGGCGATTTTTGAGAATAGCGCTGGCCGGTTTTGGCCGTTACGTTGGGTAAAGGGGAAAGAAACCCATCTCATATTCTACATACGTGTTTAACCCTTTGATACTTATGTACGTTTTATGACGTACGGAATCAAACGGCGCGTTGATATTCTGGGGCCATTTTTGTTGTTATTAGTTTTCGATTTTTTAAAGTTTTAACCTCAATTCCTATTTTCTCCCGAATAGTGCTCAGTGACAACCGTTCAGCCAAATGTTATCGCAGCTTAAAATACTAATATAATCCTGCTGTCAAGACTTCTTAACTGGTTGAGTGCTAGAAGCCACTGTTGGGGCTTTCAGAAATGAGGATACCAGAGCAAAAGCCAACACTTTCCTTGCTCATATTTCATTTTCAGTCAAACACAAATAATATTTTGTTTTATTGTGGACACTCTCCAATAATTTGTATTTAAAGGTTTGAATTACAAATTCAGACTACCAAAAATAATCTGCCCCTCAAGCATATAATCACTAATGTGAAAAATATCTTGTTATTTGTGCTTTCGACGTTTGGCGTCGCATTTTGAAAAACGTTGAAGAAACTGAATTCCCAGTGACGTTTGTACGGCGGGATAATTAATGTCTCAAAAGATTAAGATGCTAACTGGCAGCTACGCGACTTCAAATTGGAGTTCATCTGAAATAGTGGTGACTGGGCTGAGTATACGTAAAGTTATAACATTATTGGTTAATTTGTCTAACATTATGCGTTGAAAAAATTGTGACAAAATGAGTTGATTTTTATAACATTATGCATTATGTGTAGGGTTGCACGGTATATCGATAAACCGATACATCCCGGTATTCAAACCAATATCGATTGAATACCGATGTAATTACAAAAATATCGGTTTATCGTCATTATTTATTTACCTACTATTTAATTTTCAAGATGTCTTGAGTTTTTTTAACTGTAGCTCCGAATGAATAATATTATCCCTTTATCCAAGGAATCGTGTGCTTGTGCCCTCGTAATATACAAATTCAGCACTTGAAAAAATAATTTTCAAAAATTTCAACCAAACTATATCATGTGACCCCTCATTGGAACGAGCTCGTTGAGCTCGTTCCATTGAGGGGGTCACATGATATAGTTTTGTTGAAATCTTGGGGAAAATCTGATAAACTAATTTTGAAAATAATACATTTTGATATCGTCTGCGTTGGGTAAAGGTTTATCGAACCGCATCATCAAAGCATGCCAATTCGTTCCGACTGTGATGCCTCGACTCTCGATTATGGTACTTGTGTTCATATACCGGTATACCGCGGTATTTTTTTTAATACCGATACCGGTATTCAGTTTTGAATATCGTGCAGCCCTAATTATGTGGAGTTTATAACATTATCGGTTGTTTACAATATTGTCTGTAAAATTATGCTTTTTTGCAACATTATGAGGAGTTGTCATTGTCAGTTGTAACAAGCACCACTGTGCGCCACATGAGTGATTGGCATTAGATGTCTTGTCCAAGGACACAACGTGGTTATCGCTGGTCAGGATCGGACCATCGACATTTTAGGTCAATGTACAATGCTCTAACCAATGAGGCACCATACTCCCCATGCACACTGTTATTTATTATTTATTTAATGGTGTTTAAGGTCACATATTTCTGCACAATGTCTAATCATGACCTCGACAGTTTTACGGTTGGAGGAAGCCGGAGTACCCAGAGAGAACCGCCGAGCAACAGTCAGCTCCCCAACATACTAACTCCACACAAGCAGGGTTAGCATTGATTGAAGACAGGTGCACCATCCACGTGCAGTACGCCTCAGTACACAGCGTCATCGTGCCCCCGTGTAGGCAATCGGGATAAAGTGCACCATCGACGTGCACAACGCCGAAGAACACAACGTCGCCGCGCCCCCACGTGGGCAATGCGGGTGAAGTGTCTTGCCCAAGGACAAAACGCGGTTGCCGCAGGTGGGATTCGAACCGAGGACCTCTCGGCTTGCAGTCTGCACCTCTACCTACTGAGCCACCCCCCCCCCCCCCCATGCACACTGGGGTCGAAATATCAAAACTTCAACTTGAAAATGTTTTCTATTATGCAACGGGAAATTTAACTAAATCAGTGATGTTTGACAGTGCTCTGCTCATTGAGTTCTGTCAAACTGGACTAAATTGGTTAAATTCATAGTTACAGTATAGGACATAATTACTCCTTTAACCCTTTACATAACATGAAAAGCAGACGACACTTGCAAACAAAATTCTTGAATAACTAATTTTTTCCATATTTTGCCTCAAAAACATAGGTTAGACCCCTCATTGGAACGAGCCCAACGAGCTCGTTCCAAAGAGGGGTCATAACCTATGTTTTTGAGACAAAAAATGAAAAAAATGATGAAAATTAATTGGCGATTTTTGTGAATAGCGCTGTCTGGTAAGGGTTAAATTTTGACATCTGATTAGTGTGTAGAGTGAATGAGAAAAAGAATAAAAATTTGGTTAATCATTGATTTAGAAACAACATCTTACCTTGACAGTGTTTAAGACTTAATTCTAAAAAAATGTCAAATCATGCTAGTATCTTCCAAAAGTCATGGAATGTTCCTGATTTGGTGATATGGTTTTCTCACCCCAGGAAAATTCAAACTTCCTATTGAATCTCCATACAAGTATGTTGATTAGCGTGGTGGTTACCTCAGAAGGACAGATAAAAGTGGACGATAACAGGTGCGACATTCTGGTTCTGGTTGAGGTTCTCTCTCAACAAAAACATATTCTCCGGGACACAATGCCTTATTTACACCCAAAACAGCAGGCAAGGCAACCAGTTCTTGTTAATACATTTCTCAAGGGACAGAACACAGAAACTGCTACCCAAAATATAATGACAAGCCGTCCATCTTACAAGCCGTATATACAGTTAAAACTAGAAGTCCTGTCATGGAATGCGCACAAATAGCACGTTGATATGCGCGTTAATATACGCGTTATGGCCCAAGTAAAGCTATCAAATTCTGTACATATGGCCTGTGCACAAGCAATATTTCAGCCAATGGACCTCCGGGTAACCCGGAGGTCCATTGGCAGAAACATTGCAAGTGTTTGCTATGAGTAACCAGGAGAACCTGCCGTGCTTTGGATGCCATTCGATATGGCAACTGCGCGCAATTCCAACGCGCAATTAAGCCTAGATAAGCGCACTATTCGTGACAGGACTTCTAGTTTTAACTGTAGAGATATCTACACTGTTTTAATGAATATCGGGAATTATTACCATCAATCTATAAGTTACTAGTCGATTAACATGATTTTGGAGGGCCGTTAAAATTCCATAATTTCAGTGACGTCATTCGACGGAGCCGAGCCGCAGGCGATAATGGTATAAATAGCGGCCCGCGGCCCGGCTATTTTTAGATTCCATGGTCTGATGAATTACTCCCATTCGCTTTGTATTTCTGAACTGAAGTGGAACGCACGATCGAAACAGAAATATCGAACCGACTTTAGTGATTATTTCTTCCAGCAATTCCCTCCTGCGGTTAGCTGTAACAGGGAGTGGTAATAATAGTAATAACATGATTGTTGTCAGGCATCATGATTCATTAGCGGCCCTGCAGCAATGATGAACAACCCTTGGGCTTCTTAATAAATCCTCGGGCTGTTCATCATTGCTGCAGGGCCGCTTATGAACCATAATGCCCCCCCAAATCATGTTATTGTTATATTATCTCATGAGTGTGGAACTCAAAGTTTTATTTTTCACAAGCGCTTGCGCGAGTGAAAAATAATACTTTCAGGTCCACAAAAATTAGATATTTCCCCATATTCACTAAAATAGCCTAAATATTTCATTTATTATACGCTACGTGATATTTTACTGCGAAATGTTCAAAACGGTACACAGTTTCAAGACAAAAACAAAGATCTGCTGATCCTTCCTTCAAGGCGACGTCATGCGCCGAAACATGTGGACCTTAACTGGTTGAGGGCTAGATTATTTTTGGTGATCTGAATTTGTTCATCAAAAATTGTTTAATTACAAATTATTAGAGAGTGCCAACATGCTCTCTCCAAATATTTGTAATAGAACACATTTGTATAAACAAACTATTATTTACTTTTGACTGAATAAGAAACATTGGTAAGGAAACTGTTGGTTTTTGTACTAGTACCCTAATTTTTTGAAAGTCCTGATTGTGGCTTCTAGTACTCATCCAGTTAAAAAATCTCCTGATTATTTTTTATCTCCAGTTGTTCTGTATTGATCTTGTGTTGTATGATCGCTGTTACAAACAAGCCCAAACTATCAGTGAAATCAACATGGAAACTCTAGTATTTAATTTCAGGCTCACATAACTGGATTTTAGGCATCGGCGACCGTTCCATCAGGAATACAAAATAAAAATAAAAAGCTCCCTACCTCATTCGTTTAAAAACAAATGCCTGAGAATCAATTATTTAATTTTGTTTGGTCTTATTGTTACTATTTGTAAGGCAGCAGCAGGGACAGGGACATGGTAGGCGTTTGGATGTTTGTGATAGTGATTCCCCTAAACGTACTTTCAAATGAATGAAAATGTTATGTTGTTCCCTAGAGGTCACATTGAACAAAATTGACGACGGGGGATTTGGTAAAATTTATTTATTTGTATTTAGGGGTCACATGTTTCTGCACAATGTCTTATCCTGACCACAACATGGATATAAAGTCAAGATCAGCAATCCTTAATACCCATGATGGCCATTTCAGAGGACTTCTACCCCAGGCATTGGTTACCGGATCCCTTTGTACCAGTAAAACAGATCTTATTTACCACAATAAACAACCACTGTTTCACTTCGCAGGTTTCCCACAGGGAAATTTGCTTAAATAACTCCTAAAACCTGTAGCCATAGTAACACCTGCTAAGTGGGTAATGTTGAGAAATATTGGAAAATAAACTACCTCCATGGAAGGACGTTATGATTGGCTCATGCTTTTTATGGAGAAGAATCGACTAGTAATTAGTCTGTGTGAAACACATAGAGTGTTCTTTCTTTCTTTCTTTCTTTCTTTCTTTCTTTCTTTCTTTCTTTCTTTCTTTCTTCTTCTTGTTCTTCTTATTCTTCTCGGCCACCTATGTTTTACATGTCGCTAGTGCCCATGAGTATGGCCCAGTCGGCTAACGGTTTTCATAGCCCCTGCTTTTTCTTGTAAAAATAAATTTTCCTAAAGCCATAGCTATATTATAGTTATTTACACTAGAGAACAATGTAAACAATCAAATTACAGAAAACTGGAGTTAGCTGTCAAACATTAAATGTTATTTGTTATTTTAATTAAGTTTCAGTTTCATCCTCAAACCAAGTTGAGAGAAAAGAAACCCTGTATGCATTATTCAGTTCTGTCTAAAGACGCATGATTATTTCTGTGCGTTTTTTGACGCCCTTTCAGTGTACCTTCCAGAGTAAGGTATTATTAAAACAGAGTATTTAAAAGACGTGCTTTTAACCCTCTCAAAACTTCAATGTGGGTTCCAAAGATTTTATTTCAGGCACTTCGAGAATAAATGATAACCCTTTCCATACTCACATAACTGCTCTGAACACACATGGGTATTGGCGAGATGGCAGTATTTTGTATGTGCCAGTAGGCATTCAGAGGGGCTATTGGGACCTTTAATGCATTTTTATGCCTGTATACCCACATTAATGAATTGTTTAACTCCAGATATACTTTTCAAAGGTACTATGTACAATAAGGTCTTCTTGACAATACTAAACAATATTTGCTACCATCACTCAATATGGCCGATGTGGAGTTGGTGAAGCCATTTGTTTTTAAAAGTGTTCTGTGCTTATACTTCAAACATGGTATTATCTGTAGATCTGGGACCTACACCGAACGAGTCGAAACATGATCCACCTCACTGGCATGGCCAGTGGTCAGTAAGTGCATATTATTCAGAACTAATGGAACTTGCATATTATTACATCCTGTTGCATATTTGAAATTTACACGTGAATGTCATCACTTAAATAAGTGGGCGGTGCCCACAATGTGTATCACTGATTCCTTCATCGAACCCTTCGTATACTGCGCACATAAATGTTTTTTCTGGCTTCTTGGAAAAATGTATCTTATCCATGTATGAATATCATTAAATAAGAAACCTTAACCCTTTGAACTCTAGTGGTATCTTCCATGCCAGCTCAATGGCAACAATTAAAAGGCCCATATTCAATATTTGGGATAGAGCAATCAATATTTTCAACGTGCAGCCGCGGAGTTGCACGTTGAAAATATTGATTGCTCTACCCCACACATTTACTGAATAGCCATATTATTTACATGCAATAACGCTATGAAGTATCATGTTCCTGACCAGAAAAGCGGCCGATCGGGCCCGAGGAGCTAAGTGAATAAGGAATTCCTGGATTATGACAGTAACTTGACACTGGCTACAGAGTGCTGCTTTTCCAAAACAAAACACATTTATATGCCCTCACAGTATATTAGTGCTCCACAACATTTTTCAACGAGAGCTTTTTTTAGCTCCCGTAAAATAGAAAACACGGGTGCTGACGGGAGCAATTGCACTCGCACCCATCTCATTTCCAGGACTGCTGATGTATGGCTAAACGCTTATAAATTTGTTGTTTTATAAAGTTTTTTCTTGAGAAAAAAGTGCAGAATAATAAATATATCCACTCTTTTTTTGGTTTAAAAAGCCCATATGAGCTGCAATGTTCTAAATAGACTTAAAGTTCATTGTTTTAATTGAAACTTGAACACCCAAAATGTAGAAAACGCGCAGTTATAAATATCAATCTAAGATTACTTCATAACGCGCGTCACTTCCGAAGAGGCATTCTCTTATATCTATCATGACAATAGATGTTAACGATATTTGTCAATCATTTCTCTTTTTTCTTATAAGATAGCATAAAAAGTTTAAAAAATCATTTCTATACTTACCAGTTAATGGTAATGTCGAAAATATAAAGTATATAAATGTAAATGATAAACACATTCCGAGAATGTTGACAGTTAATCTGTAAAAAAATCAACACATATTTAAAACACTGAAATTACAGAGTCACGGAACTTGTAATTGACCGTTGCTATAATAGCCTCTGTGATTTATAAATGTTATTTTCACATCCACATTTCAAGTCATTAATTACACACTTGTAAGCAGACCGTGTCACTAAAACTTTGCGTAGACGACTGAACTCATTTGAAACTGAGACCATAGATATTGGGATGTGTCGATTTTAAAATTATAATGTGCTGCATTGATCTGTTGACTGTATTCTAACTTAGCAACAGTCGACGTGCGCTTTGGGGAACACTTTGTACACTGATTCTGTATTCCATATATTTTCTCTGATACTTATTGGAAAACAGCGGATTCATTATGACAGTGGGAAAAGCTTTTTCTGCCTGGGACCGTTTTATGTAAAGGTGCCACTGACAAAAGCTGGAGATCTTTATGTTAAGCATCCATACTGCCATTAGCAGATCTGTGGCGAAATTCACCCAACAGGGTTATAATATATCATTATTGTGGAAGATTTTAATTTCTATACCAACATAATTTTACTTTTGCCTCGAGGCTTAACCTGTTATTCAATGCAGGTTTCAAAACTCAGATAAAATTGTTCTGGTAAAAAAACATAACACTTTCACTGCCGAAAGCGACTATAGTCACCTATTTTATGTTTAGCTTACGTTCAGGTATGCGCAGATCAAACTTGCCATCTGTGTACTTGTTGAAAAGGACTCACAGTGCCCCTTCCAACAATTAATCAGATGATAGAGTTTCAGGTATGCCATACATTTGATTAAACCTCCTGGCATACAGGCGCACATAAAGGTTCCCCATATATGGTTAAATTGGGAGTGGCAGTAAAATGGTTAAATGATGTTTCTTGTTGGCATTTTTGTTTAGCTGTTCCAGCCATTTGTTAAACATAGTTTATTCTTGAAAAATAAAGAATCTCAAATGAGTAACCATTATATATGCAGTCTATAAACCGAGTTTACTAAGGTCAATCTGTACCAAGGCTTACCTAAACTCAAATTAAATTTATTAAAAGCGGATTTTATCATAATGTATACAAGTAGTATAACACGTACGAATCGTCCCTCATTACCCGGACTTCTGGGGGAGCAGCTAGTGTTAAATTCACATAGGAACCAGACTTTTGGGGGGAGCAACTTTTTCATGTGCAAAAGTACGCTCCTTGCAGCTACATGTAGATCCGGCAAGTGGTGTACGTACTGCATATATAATATGTTATGGTATGTATAGTGATATATGTAAACAGGGGGCTCTGGGTATATAGTATGGGTGTGTGCTGGAAAAATTAATGGGAAAAGGTGAGATGTTTCTTGAAAGTTTTTCTCCGCGAAACGGTTGACGTTGTTATTGAAGCCGTGACGTCAGGGTGTGCACGCGATAGAGACGTTGACCGCTGTTGTTGTCCACTATACAATCTGACATAACGTTGTTCGGGTCAGGGGTGACGGACTTCTCGTAAGGTTGGGGGGGAGGGGGTCTGGTAGTAGTGGTATATGTCCATGTTACTATACTATTAGCCTTTGGGCCTTCATGTTTATCCTATGTCTGCTATAGCTAGGTCAAGCAGTATTGTGGGAATGGGGGTCATGGATGGTCGCCCAGGGCGGTATTGCGAGATATAGGATGAATGGTGTGTTAGTCTATTACCCACTTAGTACTAATAACCTACCGAATCCTTTGTATTATCTTATGGCTGGCATTGGTAGTTCGTAATTCTAGGTCAGGCAGTATTATAATCGTATGTTTCGAACGGGGGCATGGGATGCACGGTTTTTACCCATGTAGGCCCCCTGTTAGTCCTCGTTATGATTAACTAACCGATGCTTTGTATTTCTCTACGACTGGTATAGGTAGTACGTTATAGTAGGTCAAGTGGTATTGTGGGATGGGGGTGGGGGTAATGACATGCCTGCTAGAAAAGAACGGCAGTATAGCATGGGCGATATATACCTGTGTGCCCCCCCCCCCACTTCCCCGAAAGCCATTGGTACCACTGATCGACTTAATGCTTTATGTCATCCCATGACTAGTATAGGTAGTATGTAATGCGGGGTCAGACGTTATTGTGGGGTGGGTGGGTATAATGAATGGTCGCCTAATGTGGTAGTATGGGATGTACGCGTTGCACCCATACAGGTTCCATGTTAGGCCTTAGTACTATTAATCCACCTAAGGCTCCATGTTATCCTATGACTGTTATAGGTAGTATGTAATGCTAGGCCAAGCTGTATTGTGGGTAGGAGTAATGCCTGATAGTTGAGAACGGTAATGTAGAATGGCTTTATATACCCCTGTAGACCCCCTATTAGTGATTGGTACCATTAACCGGCCGATTGCTTTGTTTTATCGTGGCTGGTATAGGTAGTGCGTTATGGTAGGTCAAGTGGTATTGTGGGGGTGGGGGTAATGCTTGTTAGTTTAGAATGGTAGTATAGAATAGGCTGTATATACCACTGTAGGTCTCTTGTTAGCACTTGGTACTACTAATCCACCAGACGCTTCATATTATCAAGCGATATTGTGGGGGTGGGGGTTTATGCCTGGTAATACAGAACCGAGGCAGACTATGGTTGGTATATGCCCCTGTAGGTCCCATCTTAACCGTTGATAGTATTAACCTACCGAATGCTTTGTATCATTACTGGTAAGGTGCTGGAAATCCCAGTAGTTCCTACCCTATTCCGTTTACGCTTGTTCTTGTTTCATTTATCTAGATCATCCTATCCGGTCACATTATCATCACGATTGGTCTTCGGCACACTTTTTTCTGAAATGAGGGCATGAGGGCCATGAAAAAATCCCCCAATGGGGTCTAATTTACTATCCCTCTTAGTCTCATCCCGACATTTAACAGCCATGTCCCATGAAATCCCTTTTTGGTAAACGTCTGTGGCTATGAAATCCCCAATGGGGGATTTTCTCCTGGGCCTCATAGCCACATTTCAGAAAAAAGGTTCCCATGTCCCATGCAATCCCTTTTTGGAAAACGTCTGTGTGTATGGAATACCATTTTCTGAAATGAGGCCAAGAGGGCCATGAAAAAATCCCTCAATGAAGTCGATTAGTAGTACCAATGGCTTTCGTGGTGGTGGTGGTGGTGGTGGGGATGGGGGGGGGGGGGGGCAGAGGTATATATCGCCCATACCATACTGCCTTTCTATACTACCAGGCATTACCGCCTCCCTCATCCCACAATACCACTTGACCTGCCATAACGTACTACCTATACCCGTCATAGAATAATACGAAGCAATTGGTTGGTTAATAATGACGAGGACTAACAGGAGACATACAGGTTTATATACCGTGCATTCTATGCCCCAGTTCTACACAAACGATTATATGATCTAGCATTACAAACTACCAATACCAGCCATAAGATAATACAAAGGATTCGGTAGGTTAATAGTACTAAGTGGGTAATAAACCCACAGACCATTCATCCTATAATTCACAATACCGCACTGGGCGACCATCCATGACCCCCATCCTCACGATACTGCTTGACCTAGCTATAGCAGACATAGGGTAACATGAAGGCACAAAGGCTAATAGTATACCAACATGGATTTATACCACTACTACCCAGATCACCCCACCCCAACTTACGAGAAGTCCGACACCCCTGATTCGAACAACGTCGTGACAGAATGTATAGTGGACAACAACAGCGGTCAACGTCTCTATGACGTTTCGTGCGCACTATAACGTCACGGCGTCAATAGCAACGTCAACCGTTTTGTGGGGAAAAACTTTCAAGAAAATTCTCACCTTTCTCAATAAATTTTCCAGCACACACCCATAGTATATACCCAGAGCCCTCTGTTTACATATATCACTATACATACCATAACATACTATATATGCAGTACGTACACCACTTGTCGGATCTAGCTGCAAGGAGCGTATTTTTGCACAGGAAAAAGTTTACTCCCCCAAAAGTCCGGTTTCTATGGAAATTTAACACTAGCATTTCACCCAACCTCCGAGTAATGAGGGGCGATTCATATGTACTCTACTACTTTCACAACAGCACAACTGTGAAGTCCATTTCATACTCTAACAGTTTAAAGGAAGTATAAACAATACACATTAATTAAGTTTTAAGGCGTACAACACGTTGACGGTAATTTGCTTTCAACTACTGATAATCCCGCTTGTAGTGGGATATTCTAGATATTCTCTCCAGGTAATCCGTCTTCCTCAACCCATAAAAACATCCGACACGATATTCCTCTGGCTATTGAGAGTGTCGTTAAATCCCACCCAATACACAATCGAATTTAAATCATGAGTTTAGGAGGAACAGAATTCATAATTGTACTCATAACGATTTTGCATTCTGTATCAAATCACTTGCAAAGTCCTTTCACAGTGAATGAGTGTAAGTATTCTGTATCACAATAGATTCGATGTAATTTATTAAATTTATACAACTAACAGGATACAGTCGTTTAAATAATCCACTTTCTTCTCTGCTGTGAAATAAATAAACTGTCTGTACACAGAGAGATATTTGTTTGTCAACGAAACGCTGTTAACAAACCTATTGAAGTGGAAAAGCAAAATTAGCGATTTAATTTCAGAAAGTGTTAATTCTCCCCATGTTCTCACCACTATCATTGAGAAGCTTTTGCATTGACAAAATACCAATATACTGCGCGCGCCTTCGTCGCCAGAGGACCTTGCAAATCTATTTTCTAGTTTCTTAGTTGCAGAGATCGAAGGTTACAGGTCCACTCTTTGATTTCTCTCAGTCTTACAGAAAGACAGCTTGCGAATTTCAAACTTTTAGCACCCGAGGACATCCAAACTCTAACATCCAAAGCGCATCTAAACAGTGTGCGCTAGTGTTTCTTTCAGAATTAAGTACTCCAATTTTAAAACTAGTGAATACCTCACTACAATCTGGCGTATTTCCTACGAATATAAAACATGCTTTATACAATTCTCATTTCTAAAACCACAGATAGACCCAGAGGTCTTAAAAAACTACCAACCGTCTCAAATCTCACTCTTCTTTCTATGATTACTGAGCGGACGGTTGCTTCAAAGCTAACTTCCCAAATGACCGTCAATGGCTTAACCGGAGTCTGAAATACCATACTGATAAAGATGCAGGTATATGTTTACATAATCCAGTTATAAATATCCCAGACAATTAGTATTTAGTATTTTATAACACAACTAGTGAAACTACAGGGCTATAATCATAACACTATAGATGTAATGAAACTTCCTTCATAATGATAAAGTAATTAACAATGAAAATAAGTCATTTGTTTCATTGAGTCAAGTAAAATTAATATTTATACGGTATTCTTTAGATCAATAGTCTTCATCGTTTCATTTGGTCGAAAAAGCGAATCATAATTTCGATTTTCGCCCAATTGGAATGATCTAGACTATTTTATCTAAGCAAGCAAGCAAGCAAGCAAGCAAGCAAGCAAGCACGCACGCACGCACGCACGCTGTTGATATAATGAATGGAAAAAAATACTGAACACCAAAGAATGGTGAAAGCGCCGTTTTCTTCTTTTTAAATGGGTCAAAACGGAGAATAAAAGTCAAACATTCAAACTGATTGGGAAATAATGGTAAAAAACAGCTTCCGTATTTTTACACTACTCTACAAGAATATGCCTGAAGTTTATGAAGTGAGGCGAACATCGGTCTTACAACTTAGCTATCATTTCAAAATTGTAATTTTTATATGAATTCCTCATACTTTTTGTGTTTACAACTTTAGAAAATTAAGAGGAGCTAACTTTCCAACGAGCATCTTCAAAACATGAAAACTGTCAGCCATGGTTCAAAATCGGGTTGTTGTGTAATACCCAGCATGCATATGACTTACCTGATACGTACAGTACGTGGAGAGTGTATTATCACTAAATCACCCGCAGAGTGGAGACCCCACCCAAGCAATAATTGAAAATTTGTTGCAAATCATAACAAGCACAAGCAAAGTTTTAGCCAATGGACCTCCTGATTAAACCCGGAGGTCCATTGGCTGAAACATTGCTTGTGTTTTTAGTCGATATATACACAATTTTAAAGTTATAGTTCGTGTGATAACTCCACTCCGCGGGTGATTTAGTTACAATCCACTCTCCACGTACTGTATTTAGTTATATTATTATACCATATATACTATATCAAATCTGTTTCCAAAAACAGACATAAATACACTTTACAATTTGTCTGAAGTCCTGTAATTCGTGGAAACGCTTGACTGTGTTTGAAATCGGAACAAGAGGCCCATTATCTCAAACCACTTAGAGAGCGCTGTAGCGTCGCGGTAACCGGTTCTCGTCAGATCACCGAAGTTAAGCAACGTCGAGCGCGGTTAGTAGTTGGATGGGTGACCGTCTGAGCGATCAATTCGGACTCCCGCGTTGTGTCCTTGGGCAAGGCACTTAACCCCGATTGCCTACATGGGGGCACGATGACGCTGTGTACCAAGGCGTACTGCACGTAGATGGTGAGCATGTCTTCAACCAAGCTAACCCTGCCTGTGCCGCGGTGCAGAGTTCAGCGTTACGATGTTGGAGAGCTGACAGCTGCTCGTCGTTGCTAGGTGGTTCCCTCCGGCTTCCTCCACCCGTAAAACTGTTCCTGATATGATATGACCCTGACTGTTAATGTGTCGTTAAACTCTAAAAAAAAAAATTCTCAAACCACTTGACTCATCTAAAATATTCTATCATGGCATGAGGAGTTTTGTACTTTCATAAAGCTGTCTCTTTCTCTAACATATGAAAGATATCCTCCACATGGTTTTGTTTTGTCATCATTTAAAATGTAGTTTTCTAATAAAACCGAGAATAATAGTCAAACAAGTAAACTGATTGGGAAATAAAAATAAATAAATAATGATTGGAAAATAATAATAAAAATTGTAAAAAGCCTGTTTCTGTATTTTTATACTACTATACAAGAAAATGACTAAATATTGTGAAATGTTGAGCACGTCGATGATATAACTTCACTCACATTTCGAAATCTATTTTTTATATGAAATTATCACACCCTTTGTGCTGAATGTCTGACAACTTTAGAAAATTAAGGGGAGATAACCTTCCTGTAATATCGTTCAATGATGAAAATTTGAAAGTCATCATCAAAAAAATGTAGTTGGACAAAAATACTGAAGTCAGAGAGAAAACTGAAAAATAACACTCTTATTCAGTTTGATAATTATAACTTGCTCATCAAAATAGTTTTCTTAAAATTTAAGAGAGTGCTACTTTTTAAATGGTAACAAAACAAAACCATACCAGGATATCTTGATAATGTGAAATATTGAGATAAGAAAATCCTATCGAATAAATAAGGGTTATTAACGTAAGCTAATTTCGGGTGACGTTACATTGGCAGTTTAATTATTTATTTATTGTTGTTCAGCGACACTTTCCTCATCCAGGGTCACCTCGTATCGGACAGATTAACGGTTGGAAGAAGCCGGAGTACCTGACGAAAACCACCGAGCAACGACGCGCAACTGTCAGGCTCCCCAACATACTAACTCGGCACAATCAGGGTTAGCATTGGTTGAAGACAAGTGCACCATCGACGTGCAGTACGCCTTAGTACACCACACCATCGTGCAGCCACTGTTGCCGCAGGTGGGATTCGAACCGAGGACCTCTCGGCTTGCCGCCTGCACCTCTTCCTACTGAACCACCGCGCCCCATTGGCAGGCCTCTACAGTTGGCAGTCTGTTGCGGATTGTAACGGACCATTATAAATTCTTAACCCAACGTAACGGGCAAAACCGTCCAGCGCTAATCTCAAAAATCGCCATTTAATTTTCATTATTTTTTTATTTTTCGACTCAAAAACATAGGTTATGACACCTCATTGGAACGAGCTCGTCGAGCTCGTTCCAATGAGGTGTCATAGCCTATGTTTTTGAGACAAAAAATGAAAAAAATTAGTTATTCAAGAATGTTTTTACAAGTGTCGTCTGTCTTTTCATGTTAGGTAAAGCGTTAACACATTTGCAAGAAAAGGTGTTCCGGATTATGTTACCAATCAAATCCAGCGTCTCTAATGGAGTATGACCTGTCTATTAGGCATGGCAAGCTTCAATACATGGAGATAAGTAGTGAGTTTCAACTTCACGATTTTCTATTCAAGCGTTATTACTTTTGTGGTCAAAATCCCTTGATATCCCATTTTTTTATTTTTCATATTTTTAGACTAAAATTCCATTTCCTCTCCTGGCACGCTCATGTCCTGTCACGGAATTTAGACATAAATAAATAAATAAATAAATAAATAAATAAATAAATAAATAAATAAATAAATAAATAAATGGTTAGAGCTGAGTTCTAAACATTTTGGGGTGATTGACTGGACCATAACTACAATATGGCCCGATGTAATATGGAATGTTTGGAAGACTGCGACCTTATCTTAACCAGTCAGCACTTGAAAAACTTGTGCGCTCCTTCATCACCTCACAACTAGACTATTGTAATTCAGTGTTAGTGGGGCTGTCGCAGTACCTGGTTCAGAAGCTTCAAAAAAGTTCAGAATACTGCTGCTATGATAATTACTGGTACCAAACACTCTGAACACATAAAGACAACTATATTGGCTTCCAGTTAACCCTTTACCTAACGTAACGGCCAAAACCGGCCAGCGCTATTCTCAAAAATCGCCAATTAATTTTCAAAATATTTTCATTTTTTGTCTCAAAAACATAGGTTATGACCCCTCGTTGGAACGAGCTCGTCGAGCTCGTTCCAACGAGGGGTCATAACCTATGTTTTTGAGACAAAAAATGAAAAAAATTAGTTATTCAAGAATTTTTTTTGCAAGTGTCGTCTGCTTTTCATGTTAGGTAAAGGGTTAAACAGAGAATTGATTTCAAAATATTGATCTTAGTATTCAAATGTATCCACAAACTGGCTCCAGTTTACCTGCAAGAGTTCCTCACTGTATATAAACCATCACGCAGTCTCAGATAAAAAAAAACAAAAAACAAAACAAATTCAACTAGTTATACCTTTTAGCAGATCTAATCAGGCTCGTGATCGTGTGTTCGCCATCGTGGGTCCCAGATTGTGGAATTGCCTGCCAAATAGTTTCAGAATTTCAGAAATTCTCGATGTCTTCAAAAGAAATCTTAAAACTTTCCCATTTACTGAAGCATTCCCCTGAACCTCTGTAAGAGGCAACCAAAACAGATGTGACTCTTTATTTCAGAAAAGTGTATTTATTTCTGTCAAGCGTTTTAGAGCACTATTTGTGTTTTTTACGCTCTAGAAAACCAATTATTGTTATTTTATTACTTTCCAAAGTGTAATTTAGTGGGATTTCCGGGTTTGATTATAAACGTTAACTTCACAAGTGAATTATGCAATCAACAATTGTGTTATGTATCCGTGCGCGCAAACGAAGACGCTTTGCCGTAGGTTAATGGGGGCTTCATTGTTTTTTGTATTTTTTTAACCCTTTACCGAATATGAAAGGCAGACGACTCTTGCAAATACAATTCTTGAAAAGCTATTATTTTCATTTTTTGTCTCACAAATATAGGTTATGAACCCTGATTGGAACGAGATCGACGAGCTCGTTCCAATGAGGAATCATAACCTATGTTTTTGAGACAAAAAATGAAAATATAATGAAAATTAATTGACGATGTTTGAGAATAGCGCTGGCCAATTTTCGCGGTTACGTTAGGTAAAGGGTTAAATAATATATTTATCGTTAATAATGAAAAGTAATAAACAGAGTAATCGCTTGACTGGACCGGTTACGTGAAATAATTCATTCGAGGCGAGGGACTATATTGTACAACACTTGTGCGCATTCGCGCACTCGTGTTTGTACAACGCCCCTAACCCCGCATGAATTATTTCACGTAACCAGTCCAGTCAAGCGATTACTCTCTATATATTATACCAGATTTCATAATTAAGTTTTCACCAGATCGACGAAAAAATCTCTTTTTCAAGCACGACATATTGTGATCAATTGCGCTGTAGTTCTTTTTTAAAGAAATACTGAAGGATAGTTTTGTTTTTCATTTAACTAAGAAACGTAATTTAAACGTCGAAGTACACTCACACGTTACGAATCATAATCCTTCTTCCATCCATGTACCCACACACCCGATGATTACGACATTGTAACTGATGTTTTTGTGTAATTGTTTGTGAATGCTTCTCACAACAAGATTGTTACCACTCGTTAGATGGTGTGCCGCACCGGTCTATATACGATTGTAGACCAACATGGTCAACAGACGGGAAAAAAACCCAAACACGGCCAACGACTGGGAGAAATGTCCTAACACGGCCAACACACTGGAGAAACGTCCTAATGCGGTCAACAACCGGGAGAAACATCCTAACACGGCCAACAGCCGGGAGAAACTCCAAACGAGGTCAACAATCGGGATAAACGTCTCAACACTGTCAACAGCAGGAAGAAACGTCCAAACACGGCCAACAGCCATGAGAAATGTCTCAATACGGTAAACAACCGGGAGAAACGTCCCAACACGGTCAACAGCCGGGAGAAATGTCTCAACCCAGTCAACAACCGATGGAAGCGTCCCAACGATGTCAATAATCGGGAGAAAGGTCCCAACAAATGTTACACTTCCGAATCCATTTGATGAAGTTAGATTTATTGTTCCTTTTACCTTTGCATGGGACTTAGATTTGGAAACAGAATATAGTCACAGAGTTGACAATGGTCTTTCTGACGACCGTCGCGAGAATCTAGAATCACTAAAGTCAGTCGCTTTGATATTTACGAAGCGAAGGGTATGTTGGGAAGGGCAGGACAGGAAGGGCGTTATAACTTAGCAACGTATTGAGGTTCGACTATGTATATTTTTCCAATAACATTTACTGGAGTATGATCTATTACTCGTTCGTAAAAACTCGCCCCTAAAACTGTAAATTATATTAAGTTTTGAATACCGATTTTTTATGAATAACGTTAGCTAGATAGATCGTTACGTCAGACAAAGGGTATGCATCAACGAATTAAGTGAAGTCTCATTAACCCCATCCAGACTGATGTCAAAATGTCGAAATTTCAAGCTTCAGTGTTTCCTACAATGCAATTAGGAACTGAACTAATTCCATCTTGTTTGACAGATCGTCGCCTGAGAGCTAGAATGCTCTATGTCCCCTATGGGACTATATATTATCTCCCCTATGGGACTATATATTATCTCACCTATGGGACTATATATTATCTCACCTATGGGACTATATATTATCTCACCTATGGGACTATATATTATCTCCCCTATGGGACTATATATTATCTCCCCTATGGGACTATATATTATCTCACCTATGGGACTATATATTATCTCACCTATGGGACTATATATTATCTCCCCTATGGGACTATATATTATCTCACCTATGGGACTATATATTATCTCCCCTATGGGACTATATATTATCTCCCCTATGGGACTATATATTATCTTCCCTATGGGACTATATATTATCTCCCCTATGGGACTATATATTATCTCCCCTATGGGACTATATATTATCTCACCTATGGGACTATATATTATCTCACCTATGGGACTATATATTATCTCCCCTATGGGACTATATATTATCTCACCTATGGGACTATATATTATCTCCCCTATGGGACTATATATTATCTCCCCTATGGGACTATATATTATCTCCCCTATGGGACTATATATTATCTCCCCTATGGGACTATATATTATCTCCCCTATGGGACTATATATTATCTCACCTATGGGACTATATATTATCTCACCTATGGGACTATATATTATCTCCCCTATTGGACTATATATTATCTCACCTATGGGAGTATATATTATCTCTCCTATGGGACTATATATTATCTCCCCTATGGGACTATATATTATCTCCCCTATGGGACTATATATTATCTCACCTATGGGACTATATATTATCTCACCTATGGGACTATATATTATCTCCCCTATGGGACTATATATTATCTCCCCTATGGGACTATATATTATCTCCCCTATGGGACTATATATTATCTCCCCTATGGGACTATATATTATCTCCCCTATGGGACTATATATTATCTCCCCTATGGGACTATATATTATCTCCCCTATGGGACTATATATTATCTCACCTATGGGACTATGTATTATCTCCCCTATGGGACTATATATTATCTCCCCTATGGGACTATATATTATCTCCCCTATGGGACTATATATTATCTCCCCTATGGGACTATATATTATCTCACCTATGGGACTATATATTGTCTCACCTATGGGACTATGTATTATCTCCCCTATGGGACTATATATTATCTCCCCTATGGGACTATATATTATCTCCCCTATGGGACTATATATTATCTCACCTATGGGACTATATATTATCTCACCTATGAGACTATATATTATCTCACCTATGGGACTATGTATTATCTCCCCTATGGGACTATATATTATCTCCCCTATGGGACTATATATTATCTCCCCTATGGGACTATATATTATCTCACCTATGGGACTATATATTATCTCACCTATGGGACTATATATTATCTCACCTATGGGACTATATATTATCTCACCTATGGGACTATATATTATTTCACCTATGGGACTATATATTATCTCCCCTATGGGACTATATATTATCTCACCTATGGGACTATATATTATCTCACCTATGGGACTATATATTATCTCACCTATGGGACATAGGACATTCTAACACTCAAGCGACGATCTGTCAAACAAGATGGAATTAGTTCAGTTCCTAGTTGCATTATGGAAAATATTTTCCACTTCAAATTTTGGGTATATTGACACCATTATTTAGAGGGTTAAAATTAGAAATCCAGCTATTTTGGGTAAATTCTAGTTTGGACTTTCTTTCGGACTGATGTGAAGGTCGTTGACATTTATTTTTATTTTATAATAAGGTTCATCTTTGAGAAATCACACTGTATTGACAATGGAAGCTTGAGAATAATAAAGAAAAAAATATCTCATCGTTCACCTCGCGTCCAGTTAGTTATACAGTCTTAAGATTAAAGTTACCTTCAAAGCATACTGCAATTTCAAAACCAGCAACTGATTTTGTTTGAGAGCAAAAATGGCAATATTAATTATTCAAGTGTCGTGTACAAGTTTTGTTGGGGAAACGTTTGCGTTATCCAATTTCTATTACACGTACCCGGCTGAAGGTCGGGTGTCCGGAGAGCTCCTACCTGTTTCTTACTGTATTCAATTGTCGTTGGCGTATAGAACCTTAGTTTGTAAGATTTAGACAGCAATATACATTTTGATCTACTATGTATATTTTTCCAATAACATTTACTGGAGTATGATCTATTACTCGTTCGTAAAAACTCGCCCCTAAAACTGTAAATTATATTAAGTTTTGAATACCGATTTTTTATGAATAACGTTAGCTAGATAGATCGTTACGTCAGACAAAGGGTATGCATCAACGAATTAAGTGAAGTCTCATTAACCCCATCCAGACTGATGTCAAAATGTCGAAATTTCAAGCTTCAGTGTTTCCTACAATGCAATTAGGAACTGAACTAATTCCATCTTGTTTGACAGATCGTCTCCTGAGAGCTAGAATGCTCTATGTCCCCTATGGGACTATATATTATCTCCCCTATGGGACTATATATTATCTCACCTATGGGACTATATATTATCTCACCTATGGGACTATATATTATCTCCCCTATGGGACTATATATTATCTCCCCTATGGGACTATATATTATCTCACCTATGGGACTATATATTATCTCACCTATGGGACTATATATTATCTCCCCTATGGGACTATATATTATCTCACCTATGGGACTATATATTATCTCCCCTATGGGACTATATATTATCTCCCCTATGGGACTATATATTATCTTCCCTATGGGACTATATATTATCTCCCCTATGGGACTATATATTATCTCACCTATGGGACTATATATTATCTCACCTATGGGACTATATATTATCTCCCCTATGGGACTATATATTATCTCACCTATGGGACTATATATTATCTCCCCTATGGGACTATATATTATCTCCCCTATGGGACTATATATTATCTCCCCTATGGGACTATATATTATCTCCCCTATGGGACTATATATTATCTCCCCTATGGGACTATATATTATCTCACCTATGGGACTATATATTATCTCACCTATGGGACTATATATTATCTCCCCTATTGGACTATATATTATCTCACCTATGGGAGTATATATTATCTCTCCTATGGGACTATATATTATCTCCCCTATGGGACTATATATTATCTCCCCTATGGGACTATATATTATCTCACCTATGGGACTATATATTATCTCACCTATGGGACTATATATTATCTCCCCTATGGGACTATATATTATCTCCCCTATGGGACTATATATTATCTCCCCTATGGGACTATATATTATCTCCCCTATGGGACTATATATTATCTCCCCTATGGGACTATATATTATCTCCCCTATGGGACTATATATTATCTCACCTATGGGACTATGTATTATCTCCCCTATGGGACTATATATTATCTCCCCTATGGGACTATATATTATCTCACCTATGGGACTATATATTATCTCCCCTATGGGACTATATATTATCTCCCCTATGGGACTATATATTATCTCACCTATGGGACTATATATTGTCTCACCTATGGGACTATGTATTATCTCCCCTATGGGACTATATATTATCTCCCCTATGGGACTATATATTATCTCCCCTATGGGACTATATATTATCTCACCTATGGGACTATATATTATCTCACCTATGAGACTATATATTATCTCACCTATGGGACTATGTATTATCTCCCCTATGGGACTATATATTATCTCCCCTATGGGACTATATATTATCTCCCCTATGGGACTATATATTATCTCACCTATGGGACTATATATTATCTCACCTATGGGACTATATATTATCTCACCTATGGGACTATATATTATCTCACCTATGGGACTATATATTATTTCACCTATGGGACTATATATTATCTCCCCTATGGGACTATATATTATCTCACCTATGGGACTATATATTATCTCACCTATGGGACTATATATTATCTCACCTATGGGACATAGGACATTCTAACACTCAAGCGACGATCTGTCAAACAAGATGGAATTAGTTCAGTTCCTAGTTGCATTATGGAAAATATTTTCCACTTCAAATTTTGGGTATATTGACACCATTATTTAGAGGGTTAAAATTAGAAATCCAGCTATTTTGGGTAAATTCTAGTTTGGACTTTCTTTCGGACTGATGTGAAGGTCGTTGACATTTATTTTTATTTTATAATAAGGTTCATCTTTGAGAAATCACACTGTATTGACAATGGAAGCTTGAGAATAATAAAGAAAAAAATATCTCATCGTTCACCTCGCGTCCAGTTAGTTATACAGTCTTAAGATTAAAGTTACCTTCAAAGCATACTGCAATTTCAAAACCAGCAACTGATTTTGTTTGAGAGCAAAAATGGCAATATTAATTATTCAAGTGTCGTGTACAAGTTTTGTTGGGGAAACGTTTGCGTTATCCAATTTCTATTACACGTACCCGGCTGAAGGTCGGGTGTCCGGAGAGCTCCTACCTGTTTCTTACTGTATTCAATTGTCGTTGGCGTATAGAACCTTAGTTTGTAAGATTTAGACAGCAATATACATTTTGATCTCGAACAGGCAGAAACAGATATTATAATCACGAACGGATGAACAGACAGTTACCACAAGTAATCTTGAGCTGTTCATCTTTCGAACATATGCACATCATTATAGTAGCACACGACTTGTTGTGCGCGTTAGATTCGATAGTTTAACAGAGAGACTGACGGGAGATTGAACGTCGGAGGAAAAAAGTAAGCCACTATAACGTCTATGGGAAAGTGAGTTGTCGGTCTTAATTTAACTACTACCGGTTGGTATTTGCAATGTGGATATGGCAGTACTAAATAATTTCTTCGTCGGCGACAGTTCGTGTGAAAAAATATCATCACCTCATATTAAGGTTGGCATTCAAATATCTTTGGCAAGTATAGCCATTCAGACACATTTTTCTGTCCTCAAAACTTAGGATAATGCAACAAATAAGAGAGAAAAATTGACAGCAAAGAATCTACAGTACTTGGAGAGTGGATTGTAACTAAATCACCCGCGGAGTGGAGTTGTCACCCAAGCTATAACTTTCAAATTTTGTACATATCGACAAAAAACACAAGCAATGTTTGAGCCAATGGACCTCCGGGTTTAACCCGGAGGTCCATTGGCTGAAACTTTGCTGGTGCTGGTTGTGCTTTGCAACAAATTTGCAATTATTGCTCGGGTGGAATCTCCACTCTGCGGGTAATTTAGTGATAATGCACTCTCTACGTACTGTATGGGTCACGAGTACATATTTCTCCAGGAATTCTCATCAAAAAACACACCAATAATCAATTGTATTTTTTAGTACCCGAAATGACCCTTCTTTATTCTCTGCAATATTTTAGCTGCGACTAGCAGCTCTATAAGTGGCAATGTCGGTCTGTCTGTCGGTCTGTCTGTCGGTCGGTCTGTCGGTCGGTCTGTCTGTGACCAACGAGTTAGTCTGTGACCAACGAGTTTCAAAACTCAATAACTTTTGAAATACTTAATGGAATGTCTTTATATTTGGCATGTAAGTGTATCTTATTGATGTCTAGCCACTGTTCAATGCATGTGTTGTTCCAAATATTTTTCTTGGAGTTATGGCCCTTGATGAATTTAGAATTTTGTGAGATTGCGTCGCAGCTACGGCGTCGATGTCGCGATTTTTTCTTTGCATTTATTACACATCCATAAAATTTTAAACCCTTGTATTCAACGGAATCGCCGCTATGATATAAATGATTCTCTATTCAACGGGTGATATACAAGCCGGAACTTTTTTACCGCACCGTTTAGTTACGCTTCGAAAAGTTTCCAAATTTCGTTATAGAATCATCGACCGTCTGTCGCATACTGTGAAAATGAAAACGTCCAAAGCAAAATAAAGTCGGTTCACAAAAAATTAGCCAAAAATGAGATAATATTTTAAAAAACGGGCGAACACCGTCGAGCTCGTTCCAACGAGGGGCCATAACCTGTGTTTTTGAGACAAAAAATGAAAAAAGTTAGTTATTCAAGAAGTTTGTTCGCAAATGGCGTCTGCTTTTCATGTTAGGTAAAGGGTTAAGATGTGTTAGATATTCTCGAGGCTGTTCCATCAGGTACTGAACAACGTGACGTTTGTTTAACGTTGTGATGACGTCTGCGGTGCCTAATATTCATTCAATAAAAAAGAAAGCTCTAGAAACCCTTGCTTCACTAAAAAGGCATATTCCCCCTACTGCAAATAACAGGTTTTCTCAGGAGAATTTCCCCATTTACTGTATACCGACTGGTATTATAGGGAGGTGACGGTGAGGGGGGCTTAACTTTTTTGTACAGTAGATATATGTAATGTCAATACGATTGAGTATCACATTACAATTTACGACAAACTCAGCTCATAACTAATACCCAGAGTCGAATGCCCTTTTTGATAGCCGTGCACCCTTCTCCTAAGTTGCTATCAGCGTCCTTAGTCGCGTATGTGAACTGATAATCCCGCAGAATTCAAAATCTTAGGCGAAAGCATCGTTATTGAACCTTCGACACAGACGTCGAGACGTCAGAATAGTTATGTTGGCTTATGTGAGTGAAGTTTAAGTTTTGTCGAAGAAGATGTGTCTCGTCTTTAGATAAAGAATTAATCTTTCACCCAACGAATCGCCTGAAGCAAACCACAGAACAATAAAAGCTAGTGAGAGTAATGCATACGCTTTTACACACATTTCTCTTCCCAAACCACGGCGGATGCTCTTCCACCTAAGAACAAGCTTGGTGAGCTTGTTCCTGCGAGGGCACATAAAGCCACCGCACACTTAGGCAACAGAGCTTAGCTCTTATGGCTAACGAACCAGACTGCTCGACCAAGACCAGAGCAAAACATACTCTACTTCCATTTAAAAAAAATATTTTAACGAAACTTATGCATATATACCCAAACTAGAACTAATACCGTGTATAACCGGGTACGTGTTGATATGGGGATGACGAAGCCGGCACCTGCGGCAGTCAGTTTGAAGATTCGAGGTAAAATGCGTTTTACGTGGTAGGAGACATCTTCACAAATGCGGCAATTTCGTTGACTGCCACCTCCCTTTCTGTCTATTATTGAAATCGGTGAATCTAAGTTTGAAAAATACACTCATGCCTCTGACAAATATGCACATAATGTTGTCCTCAAGCATGCATTGCTCTACTATCGCGGAAGCTACGATTTTCTACAAGTTATGGAAGTAATTTGTTTGGTCTCATTAGTAGAACTCTGCCACACAAACGATGAAAACAGCGTAGTCGTCTATCTGCTTCACATCCCCAGAACACTATCAGCAATTTGACTTGTTTGATGTACGAGTTCTTAAGCCAAATATCGCACAGTTTACAACAGAGTAGCCCAACCCCTTATTTGAAGAACTGCTGGCTTCTCGAACTCTTATGGGAATGGTTGATAGGGATTGAAAAGCTCGTCCACTAAATTTGGCGGATGTCCATTAAATTAAGCCTGTAGCTTGATAAAAGATCTGTCCAGATCTTAATTATTAATTCCAATATAAACTTGGGACGACTTAGAGATTCTCTGTGTAATCATGTATTGAAAACGTTAATAAAGAAGGGCCCTGTGAAGCTTCGAAATTCGAGTCAGTTCGAAATCGGCAAGATGATTAGGAAATTTTCGAATCGTCAAGATGTTCTCAAAAGCCAGCCAAATATCTCCTCTTGAACTCTTCTTGTATCATCGTGTCTCCTATTCAGGAGGGATGGGGGGGGGGGGGGGTGGGTGGGTACTGAACATGAGACCAGAGGATAAAAAAAAAAGTCCAGTGATTTTCCCTTTCCGAAGTTTTATTCCGTTCTGGAATATTTCATTTTTTATAATACAATACATCAGTGGAGACTGCATTATTATGCTAGTAAATTTGTTTATCCAATCAAATGAAGTTACTAAGAGACATAGACTCCGCAATATTAGGTTTAGGATGGCTGAAAAGCACCCAATATTAATTTACTATTAGGTGCCCGTCAGGCATTTTGTTTTATCATTATATCCACACGCCTCAGCTTTTAATTTACACGTACGTACATGCTGCACGCAGTCATACAGAAGACCCACTATATAAAAGAGCCCCGTTGTATAAACATTGCATTCGATTGAATGAAACTGCCGTAATAAAATGCCAAACCAGCCCAAAACATTGGAGGTTATAGAACAAGTCACGAGTGATTTATTAGAATGCGGAAGCAGAATTACTGCCCTTGTTGCGTATGTAAACATAGTCTGCTTTGTTTACATTTTTCGAGAAATGTGCATCATTTAACTATTCGTTGAGTTAACTTCCCCAAAGACATTTTAGCTTGCCCTGCATAATAAATACGTTGCAGGGCATTTAGTTGGCAGATACTATTGGTTACACAGTTTGTTGGTGGCCTAATATGGTATATATGGTGTCAGTTAATTTCATATTGGACGAGAGTCCAATATGAAATTAACTGACACCATATATACCATATTAGACCACCAACAAACTGTGTAGTGAATATATCTTACCGACTGCTGCATCGATGCACAGAACTAATAACAACAGCGATCAAAATTAAATGAGAGAATTCTCACAATGTGTTCACGTGTCTTTGCCTTGTTTCAATTTATGGTAGGGTGCAGGAACTCCCATAAATTGTAACAAGGCAAATTCATACATACCAAACAGTTTCATTTCGAAGGTAACTTGACACACATTCACAGAATATGAAGCCTTTTAAGATGCCTAACCTGCACTTCAGACCAAATATGGGCTTCCAACACTCAATCTTTCAACTTGAAGCGTCTATCGGCTGCCGCCATTTTGAATAATCAATGAACAAAGGGGAGATTACCCATAGCTGTCAGCGTATATTGATGTTGACAGGCAGTATATGGTTTTATATGTAGTCTGCATGTGACGTCTTTGAACCAATGAAATTCCCAGATACTTGTAGGAGGTAAGATATTATAAGTTACAGGACGTTCAGGTGGCGGATACGGTATCATATGAGGCGAGGTGAAAACAATATTTGACGAGGCGGTACGCCGAGTCCAATTTGTTTTTGCCGAGCCTCATATGACACCGTATCCGCCACCTGAACGTCCTGTAACGTATTTATTATGCCAGCGAAAACAAAATAACAATCAAATTTGAACGCCGGCACATTTTCAAAACTGGTGCAAAACGCTATGTAAGTTGTAACAAACGTGCACAGTTGTCTCCCTGTTTGTGTATAATTTCCTTGACAACAGCGATAGACGCTTTTCTTCGTACTGTCACTTTGTCTTGAGTGTGCAGAAAATGTCCGAAACGTCCGATTTTATAGAATTCGAACAAAATAAATGTATCTCGCATCTTTTCCTTCATAGCTGTGATTCATTTCTTACAATTTCATTATAGTGCAGTCGCTATTTTTAAAAACGAGAGAAAATGAGACATATAGACACGGAGGAACGTTTGATTGATCCGTTATCGGTAGATCGAATACAGTAGTATTTCTCACTTCAAATAATTAAATTTACATTTAGAAAATAAATTTCACAATAAATTTATTATAAATGAGCGAAAATGAGACATATAGACACGGAGGGACGTTTGATTGTACTGCAATTTCTTCAGTATGGATATAAAAGCACACCGAGGTGAGGAATTTCCACGTCGAAACAAAATGGCGGTACTGACCTAAATCGAGTTTCGTATTAGGTCACCTCGGCTGCAGGTGACCCAATACGGCTCAGTACCGTCCCACTATTCGGGGGCTGTGATTGGAGAATTTCATTAGCTGGCATAATAAAGTGTCATATACGGCGAAGAGAAAACGATATTAGGTGAGGCTTCGCCTCACCTAATATTGTTTTCTCTTCGCCGTATATGACACTGTATCTGCCAACTAAACGCCCTGTAACTTATAATATTTACAGTTGCCAGAAAGTGTAAAATGTACTACTTGTAATATCGTATGATTCGATTCGAATGTCCTTGCCTGAGTGGATTCGATCGGCAATTTGAGATTCTCAGAGCCGTATAATAAAGATCTTCTGATGATGTTGGACATGTTCTTTATAGGTTATGAGCCATTAGGGAATTTTCCGGACTATGTTTTTCTGAAAGTCCAATAAATGAGAAACATTTTAAACCAGGTTTGCCATCTGGCGTCTGAGGCGTTTAGAAACCGCAGGCATTTGATGGATCAGCTTGTAAAAGCTCGTGTACAAAATTTAGCGAAATCACTAACAAGGCTTCATAAATTGTCCTAAACCACGCATAACTGACCATATTGGTTTGCCTGTGAATGTATAGTCACGCCAACCCTAACACTCACTCCGTTTAGCCGACATCCCACCACAACTAACAAAAAAGTGGCTTTGGTATGTTACAACTGGCCACAGAACAACACGAGAGCGTCCCCTATCAATAATGACAAGGTTAGAAAGGGAACGTCCAAGCGTCATGCTGTAAAATCGTCAGCTAGCCCAAACCATGGTTGCACAACTGGTGCAGCAATTCAGGCAATTAAATTGACATTAAACGAAGAAAGACAACGTAATCCAACTCCAAATAAGAATGCCTACCAACAAACTTTATTCTTACGTTACGGAGTGCGTAGCGCATTAACGGAATCGCCAACAGTTACTGCTGAATAAAGTTATCCTGTTTCATGTTACACTGTTTCAAGGCGACTACGATTAACCCTTTTCCTAAAAAAGCGACAGTATTCGATCGGGCAATTTACAATGTTGGCAGTTGAGAAAAATTCCTAAATTATCAACAAAACCATATCACCTGATCCGCTGAGTGGAACGAGCTGGGGGGGGGGGGGGGGGGGGGGTGGGGTGGGGGGCACATGACCTGGTTTTGTTGAAATTACTTGAGAAATTGGAAAAATAGTATTTAAAATAATACCTCTTGATATCCTGTGTGTTGGTTAACCCTTTACCCAACGCAGACGATTTCAAAATTTATTATTTATTTTAAATATCATTTTTTAACGAGATCGTTCCAAGGAGGGGTCACACGATATGGTTTTATTGAAATTTTTCGAAAAATAATATTTTTTCAGCTGCTGAATTTGCATATTACGCGGGCGGATGCGGGCGATTCGTTGGGTAAAAGGTTAAAGGGTTCACACTTGTGCAAGCCACGTACGGCTCAAAAGGAATTCTTTGGGCAGCAACACCGTCAAAGATGGGTCATAGATTTGTCGCATTAGCCTTGCCTATGGAGTCTCCTTCATTTACGAGTCTATATCGGACTGATGGCAGTGAACAGTTGTATCACGGCAGGAGCACCAGAACACATCCAGTACGTGGGATCGAGTGGAAACGGGAGTAAGATAGTACGGGAGCAAGAGGCAACCAAACAAGCCTCGTAATTTTAGTTGGAAACCTGACTGCTGCAGACTGCTCTGATGAGATCCTTCGCCATTTGATACATCTTTTCATAGAGCTGTAGCCTAACTGTATTATATTCCAACACAAAGAAGGCTCGTTAAGCTTCAATCGTTTTTGTTGCTCAACGGAATAACACGGTAAATGAGTTCCCAACATCTCATCGATATGTTAACCACAGAGCATTTGTGGAATAGTTGGAGCAGATTTTGTTTGCAGATTAATGAGACAAGAGAAGAGGGAAGCATTTGAAGCTCCCAGGCCTGTTTTAATTGGTTTGATTAATTAATGTTAAGAAATAAACTATATTATTCGTCGTTATCAGCTTAGCCTTTTCACCAGTGATTTAACAGTAACAATATTTGTGCGTGTGGAGGTGGTAGTAGTGGTGGTGGTGGTGGTGGTGGGAGGGGGGGGGGGTGTGATGTAAGCAGACTAGGAGGGACAGACCACGGTATAGTATACGCCTTGTTCAATAAAGGCATTTTGAAAAGAACAATTCCTAAAGGAAACAATTATTCGCATTTTTTTTTCAAATTGTATTTCTTTTGCGACTTTTCATGAGTGTGCTTCTTTGTCTTGCAATAGAAATAAAAAAAATCTTTAAATCACACCACATCAGACGTGTGTAGTCTTGACAACTGATGTGTCAGTGGTACAAACAAGACATGTAGCATTGATGGAATAATTGTCGTGGTATTGTCACATGTGAATTTTTCACGTGGGCTAAGATTGACATATATCTTACATCCTTCAAGTATCTGGGAATTTCATTGGTTCAAAGACGTCACATGCAGACTGCATATAAAATATAAAACCATATACTGCCTGTCAACATCAATATACGCTGACAGCTATGGGTAATCTCCCTTTTGTTGATTGATTATTCAAAATGGCGGCCGACGATAAACGCTTCAAGTTGAAAGATTGGGTGTTGGAAGCCCACATTTGGTCTGAAGTGCAGGTTAGGCAACTTAAACTGCTTCATATTCTGTGGATGTGTGTCATGGTACCTTCGAAATGAAACTGTTTGGTGTGTATGAATTTGCCTTGTTACAATTTATGGGAGAGTGCCTGTAGGCACTCTCCCATAAATTGTAACAAGGCAAAGACACGTGAACACATTGAGAGAATCCTCTCATTTAATTTTGATCGCTCTTGTTATTAGTTCTGTGCATCGATGCAGCAGTCGGTAAGATATATTTGTTACACAGTTTGTTGGTGGCCTAATATGGTATATATTGTGTCAGTTAATTCCATATTGGACTCGAGCTTCGCTCGCTCGAGTCCAATATGGAATTAACTGACACCATATGTACCATATTAGGCCACCAACAAACTGTGTAACTAATAATATATATTCGTTTTGTTGTTTTGTATTTATTTATTTATTTATTTATTTATTTTTTTATTTGGCGGGGGTGTTTTTGTTGTTTTTTTATCGCGGTTATTTTGTTTTTTCTTTATACAGCCAGGTGTGGTTTATCTGAGTCTGAGTTAGAAGACATCCTGTCATGTGACGAGGATGTACTGAATGACGTGTACATGTACTGGACTCCACCAATCAGAAGACTTCCACCTCTTCTATTGGTCAGGATAAAGACAGATCTAGAAGAGAACTTGGGTAAGTGCTGCATACAAAGAACTTTTCTCTCTGAAGTTAATCGCTCTGCACTCTGTTGTTGGAATAACACTCGCATGACATAATATTATATTTATTTATTTATTGATGTTTAAGGTCACATATTTATGCACAATGGCTAATCATGACCGTGACAGTTTTACGGGTGGAGGAAGCCGGAGTACCCGGAGAGAACCACCGAGCAACGACGAGCAGCTGCCAGCTCCCCAACATCGTAACTCCGCACTGCAGCACAGGCAGGGTTAAATTGGTTGAAGACATGCGTACCATCGACGTGCAGTACGCCTTAGTACACGGCGTCATCGTGCCCCCACATGGGCAATGGGGGTGAAGTGTCTTGCCCAAGGACACAACGCGGTTGCCGCAGGTGGGATTCGAACCGAGGACCTCTCGACTTGCAGCCTGCACCTCTACCTACTGAGCCACCGCGCCCCCTCGCATGACATAATATATGAAGGTATATGTAGTGATGGGCAATATACCGAAAAACCGAACCGATACCGATATCATGGTCATACCGAAAAAAAAACGAAACAAACCAATCATTTAATACCGAAACTGTCTGAATTCTCAAATTTTCCTGCATTCACTATTTATAAATACCGACTGAGGCTTGTTAGCAATTGAAGGGTTCATTTTCATGAAAAAAGTGGCTGATTTTCTTTTTGTTAACGCCCAGGGACCTTGGCAGTTGCACTGAATTCTCTCGACTTGTCCAGCTGTTTGGCAGTAATTTCTGGCAGGCAGTCAAGACTCCTCTAGAAATCACACCCCAAGTGCTTTGTTTATTGTCAGAACGCCCTCTTGAAGATGGCATTGTCAGAGCACATGCCCTGAGATTTCATACGACTGAAATTTTTTTTTTATTATTAGGGTTTAACGACACATTAACAGCCAGGGTCATATCATGTCGGTGACAGTTTTACGGGTAGAGGAAGCCGGAGTACCCGGAGAGAACCACCGAGCAACGACGAGCAGCTGTCAGCTCTCCAACAACGTAACTCTGAACTCTGCACCACGGCACAGGCAGGGTTAGATTGGTTGAAGACATGCGCACCATCGACGTGCAGTACGCCTTAGTACACAGCGTCATCGTGCCTCCATGTAGGCAATCGGGGTTAAGTGCCTTGCCCAGCGACACAACGCGGGAGCACGAATCAGTCGCTGAAATGGTCACCCATCCAACTACTAACCGCGCTCGACGTTGCTCAACTTCGGTAATCTGATGAGAACCGGTTACCGCGACGTCACCGCGCCCCCATACGACTGAAATATGGATTTAAAGGTTAAGGTGTGTTTAGAACAAGTTTACCGAAAGTACTACGATATTCTTGTTTCTCTGGTCTCCTGTATTTTTTGTACGTAGACCTACAGTTTTTTTTTAAAATGAAATGAGAGACCCCGATTATCCCCGAGATGCTGTCACTATAAGACGTCCACGCTCCAAAAGAGTATCCGCCGACAAAAGATAAATGCACAGGATGTCAGACACATTAATAAACACATTACTCTTCATAGTTGGAATGCCTGTCTTCTGTAACAGTATCATTTGTTTACTCGATGCGACACTTGGGAATTGGACACGTTTATATTTTCAGGCATTGCTAGAGTTTTTATTTAGCTCAACAATAATTACCAACGAAAAGCCACAACATAACAAACTTTTAATACAGACCTTCATTCAGTTTCCTTTTTTCCAACTCAACTCAGTTCTCTTTTTCAGTTCTAAATGGTTTGGGGAGCGTTTCTTTGGTGCTAATTTCGTCAATTGCGCTAAAACTTTTAATTTAGCACAACAAATTTTTGGCTAAAATTTGGCACCAAAAGGTTCTTTTCACTTATGAAGGAAAGGAATTGCATCAGTGAACAACGGGGTCGATGACGACACACACACACTCAAATATTAGTTATAAACAAGGAAAATAAAGACGAAAAGTCGAAAACAAAAACCAAGTTTCACGAAACACACTCAAACCAAGTGATTTTGTCAATAATGGTTCGAAATACTATTTGGAGAAAATTGCAACGTCAGTCGTCTATGAGTGGAAATAAGGCAGTGTTTTTTCCTCAATAAAATTGCAGGTTATCAACTTGACAAAAAGGCAGCGTTTAATGGTAGGAATGGGAGCGCGGTGGCTCAGTTGGTAGAGATGCAAGGCGCGAGGTCCTCGTTTGGACTCCCACCTGGAACATCTGGGTTGTGTCCTTGGGGAAGATACTTAATCCCAATAGCCAACGCCGGGGCACGGTGGCGTTGTGTACTAAAGTGTACTGCATGTCGATGGTGCACTTGTCTTCAACCAGTGTTAACCCTGGTTGCGTGGAGTTAGTACGTTGGGGAGTCTGACAGTTACTCGTCGTTACTCGGTGGTTCTCTCGAAGTACTCCGGCTTCCTCCACCCGTAAAACTGTCCGACACGAGGTGACACTGAAAGTGTCGTTAAATGCCAATAAATAAATATATAATGGTAGAAATGTGAATCTTTGCTAGATTCACACGTTTAGTTATAAACTCCACACGTAATATGCAAACTATATTACAGTACGTGGAGAGTGTATTATCACCAAATCACCCACAGAGTGGAGATTCCACCCGTGCAATAATTGCAAATTTGTTGCAAAGCACAACCAGCACCAGCAAAGTTTCAGCCAATGGACCTCCGGGTTTAACCCGGAGGTCCATTGGCTGAAACATTGCTTGTGTTTTTTGTCGATATGTACAAAATTTGAAAGTGAGAGCTTGGGTGATAACTCCACCCCGCGGGTGATTTCGTTACAATCCAGTCTCCACGTACTGTACATAGATATTTATATTTATATTTATATTTATATAAATTTAGAGAGAGAGAGAGGGGGGGGACGGAGGGACGGAGGGATGGAGGGACGGACGGACAAAGACAGAGAGTAGAGCGAGAGAGAGAGAGAGAGAGAGAGAGAGAGAGAGAGAGAGAGAGAGAGAGAGAGAGAGAGAGAGAGAGAGAGAGAGAGAGTTTACTGCGAGGTTACAATTTATAAATACTGCTGTTGTAAAGACTCGTGGCCAACTAAGAGCTCAGTGTTGAAATAATTGCCAGTTCAGTTTTCAAAACTCGATCAATTAATTTGGATCTGACATCGCCCCCCCCCCCCCCCCAGACACACACACACACACACACACACACACACATTAGCACATTAGCGCCCGAATCGCTGAAAGTTTGCATCGGACCATTTCGGCCCAGGGTGAACACTTATGACTGGGTGACTGTTGTACTGCTTTGTGTTCTCATCGAATGTGTCTAAACAATTGTTCACGGCGTCAAAAATATCCGAGATACTTTATTTACCTCTCATAGTGGACATCACTTGCTCAGTGGCCTCGAGAATTTCCCGATATATCACAGCGCCGGTTATAAAGTCATATCCAAGCATCGTCTTGTGGAATCCACGAACATATTTACTGTCATACATGTATCTAGAGTCAGTAAACCCTTTGTTAATGTGACATTCTTCTCCAACATGAGAGGACGCACAGGTAAAAGAGGAACATACGTAGTCTGCGTTCTTTATACGATTGAAGCTCAAGGGCGCCGGAAGAGGAGGTGGGCAAGAGGGATGAGATGCCCCTTACCTCGAGACTAGGGGGGAAATGGTGTGCGTTTTGACCAGAAGTTCACCAGTGAGAAACACTTTTCTTTTTCGAGAACTGTAACTCTTACGTACTTTACTTGTGTAAGTGTCGATGGGGTGTGGGTGGGTGGGTGGGTGTATCAGGGATAATGATGGCGTTTGGTCGATAATCATTAAACAAAGAAGTTATACATCCGGCGGGGTGAGAACTAAAGCTTTATATATTAGTACTGAAATGGTTAACCGGATTATCGGTTTGAAACCAGTTAGATACCTAACCGATTAGAAAAACCGTCAACCGGTTATCCGAAATATCGATAGGGATCGTCATTCCACGTTTAAAACGTAGTAAATCTGCCGTTTCTCCATTGTGATAGATTACACATCGAAGCCGCGTTGTGTATATTGAGAAATAATCGACTTTGACGTTCAAGACTTCGTTAATGATCGGCAGTTTCCGTGAGTAATGAGTAATCGCAGAAACTATTCCGTAGTGTGAAAACAAACGAACGTTGTCCAGTTTGTATACACGCTACGGAATTGTTTGAGAAGACTACTTTCCAATTCCTATCGTTTTGATCCCATATTCGGAGAAATAATGGCCACGGATAACCGCATATTATCCGGTTATAGCCCTCGGTTAGTCGGTTACGAAAATGAGCCAACCGTTTCAGCCCTGTTATATATATCGTTCCTTGAGCGGAACAAGGTGCTATCTGTAAAGCTTTATCATTACAAGATGGCACCTTGTTACACTCAATGAGCGATATGAATTTTCAGTACTATTGAATTACATTTTTATACAGTTAAAACTAGAAGTCCTGTCACGAACTGTGCGCTTATCTAGGCTTAATTGTGTGTTGGAATTGCGCGCAATTGCCATATCGAATGGCATCCAAAGCACGGCAGGTTCTCTTGATTACTCATAGCAAACACATGCAATGTTTCTACCAATGGACCTCCGGGTTACCCGGAGGTCCATTGGCTGAAACATTGCTTGTGCACAGGTCATATGCACAGAATTTGATAGCTTTACTTGGGCCATAACGCGTACATTAACGCGCATATCAACGTGCTATTTGTGCGCATTTCAGGACAGGACTTCTAGTTTTAACTGTATTACGATTTATGACACGTCATACCAAGCAAGAGTTGAGTGTCTCTTTTGACACCCCTGCTTACCTTACCCTCCGATGCTTCTGGGGCCCTTGGTGAAATCTCTTTCTTGACGTTCTACGAATCTATGGATAATGACTCGTGATGGACATTCAAAAATAATTTAACCCCACAACCATGTGGGCCGAAGGAATAAACTATTACTGAAATTTCAAGAGAAAACAAAATCGAGTCGCTCTTATGGTTGTAAATGTCGTTCTGGTGAACAAAAATATCCAGAACATTATTGAAAGGGTTACAATTATTAATAATTAAATCTTAGTGGTCAATGTATTAATGTCCATAAATTCGAATTAATTCATAATTACGGAATACCAATAAGTAAAAATGAAATAATGAATCCGTATTTACAAGTCCGTATTTGCGAAACAGTTAATCGTTTGAACTCTAGTGGTATCTTCCATGCCAGTTCAATGGCAGCAAATAGAAGAGTCCATATTCATTATTTGGGGTAGACCAATCAAAAGTTTCAACGTGCAACCTCGGGGGTACACCTTAAATATATTAATTGGTTTACCTCAAACATTTTACTGAACAGCCGTTCTATTTAATGACGTTAAGACGTGTCATGTTCCTGGTCGTAAAAACGACCGCTCGCGTTCAAAGTGTTAATCCGTAACTATGCAATACGAATTCTAAATTATGAAATACTATTCCGTGATTATGGAATAGCTAACCTGCAATTATGGAATTCTAAAAAGTAATTATGAAATAGCTAATCCGTAATTAGGAAACATCTAATCGGTAATTATGCAATACCAATCTAAGAAGTGGCCGTTCAGTACACTGGTGATGGTATGAGGACGATGAGAAACTAACCTCAAATCTCTTGTATTTCCTCCTGGGTAGTTAAAGACAATGTTCTACAAACCCACGATTTCGGCCTATGAAAGTACTGCGATCAGGCAGTCTGCATTCAACTGCTGGTGCTATTCGTAGGACCATCAATAGAAAAGGCTACAGTTAAAACTAGAAGTCCTGTCACGAATAGTGCGCTTATCTAGGCTTAATTGCGCGTTGGAATTGCGCGCAATTGCCATATCGAATGGCATCCAAAGCACAGCCGATTCTTTTGGTTACTCATAGCAAACACATGCAATGTTTCTGCCAATGGACCTCCGGGTTACCCGGAGGTCCATTGGCTGACACATTGCTCGTGCACAGGCCATATGTACAGAATTTGATAGCTTTACTTGGGCCATAACGCGTACATTAACGCGCATATCAACGTGCTATTTGCGCGCATTTCATGACAGGACTTCTAGTTTTAACTGTATGATGCAAGTAGTCGCACTGGATAAAAAACATAGAACTAACAATGACACCAACTTTGAACTGGTAGTGGTTAGCAGAACACGTGATAGAAAACAGTAGTAGAAGAAGATAGTGATGCCCACAGTCGGATTGGAACGGAGATTCAGTAGGTAGAGGTGCAGGGTGCAAGCCGAAGAGATCGTCAGTTAGAATCCCACCTGCGGCAACCGCGTTTTGTCCTTGGGCAAGACACTTCACTCCAGTGCCCCGTGTGGGCACGGTGGCGTGGTATACTAAGGCGTCATGCACGCCGATGGTGCACCTGTCTCCAACCAGTGCTAACCCTGCTTATGTGGAGTTGGTATGTGGAGGAGCTGACAGTTGCTCGCGGTTGCTCGGTGGTTCTCTCCGGATACGCCGTTTTCCTCCACCCGTAAAACTGTCATGGTCCTGATTAGCCATTGTGCATAAGTATGTGACCTTAATCACCAATAAATAAATAAATAAATAAATAAATAAATAAATAAATAAATAAATAAATAAATAAATAATTCAGTTACATTACTGTATTGTGATTTCAATTAAAAATATATTCTCACATTACCTCGTGACCGGGGAGCAAAGTGAATAAGTGGGTAGAGCATTGCACTTTAAACAAATAGATCGATCCTCATCAGCTGTGTCCTTGGACAAGACGCCTAATCCCAATTGCCCAAGTGGGTACACAGTGGCGCCGTGTAATAAGGCATACTGCACGCAGAGAGCGCACTTGCCTTCAACTATTGCGAACCCTGCTTATAAAGTTGGAGAGTCTGACAACTGCTCGCCGCTGCTCAATAATTCTGCTGATACACAGGTTCCTCCATATAGAAAGCTATCCGACACAACGTTATTCTCTGGCAACAGAAAGTGTCATGGAATTCTTACAAATAAATAAATAAATGTTCCACGATTTTTCGGGGAAAAATATTCCACGATATCCCCATTTAAAATCGCGTTGGGCCATTTTAATTGGGGTTATGGGAACCTCGGGGAGGAAGTTGAATCTGGATTCCGTGGACCCTCTCTCCCGATCATCCTGTGTTACAACCTAAAATGCAATACAACACAAAATGTAACAAACTTATTGCAAAGTCGGTTGTGATCGCTGTTACAACCGCTAATGTAATACAACCACTAATACAGTAAATTTATTGCAGAAGTGGTTGCGTTAATACATTTATTGCATTAGCGGGTAGGTTTGCCACCCGACGCAACCGCTAATGTAATAAGTTTATTACATTCGTGGTTAGGTTCGCTGGTTAGCATAACAACGAATATAATGATGTATCGGGCTCTTGGTTGATTTTGCCTTATAGCGTCAAGCTAGATAATGGATTGAGTTAATTACACCTGTGTATTCGTGGTAGTGTTCGCCGGACATTATGCTCACAATGGCATGCCCCCCCCCCATCCCCTAAAAGTTAGAATGAAAATTGAAATTGATGTGGAAATGTATTAGAAGTATAATTTACAATCTATTATAAAGGTTAAACTGACAGCCCAAAATGGCCAAGTCAATTTGGCTGTCTTCCTGCCATTGCCAAGTGTTATTTTGTAGAATTTATTTATTCTTGTATGAAGCCACTTTAAACGACCAGGATAACATTGTGTCGACGACAACAAAACAGTTGGAGGAAACCGGAGTAAACCACGTAACAACGACGAGCACCTGGCACTGGTAAAACATCACAAACCCAACTGCACCGCGATGCTGCACAATCAGGATTAGAGTGACTGAAGTCATACTCACCATGGACGTGAAATAAGCCGCAGTACAGAGTGTTATCGTCCCCAACATGGGCAACCGGGGTCAATTGACTTGTTCAAGGGCATACCATTCTGTGGAGAAGCCTGGTTATACAGTTAAAACTAGAAGTCCAGTCACGAAGTGCGCGCTTATCTAGGCTTAATTGCGCGTAGGAATTGCGCGCATTTGTCATATCGAATGGCACCCAAAGCATGGCAGGTTCTCCTTGTTACCGATAGCAAACACAAGCAATGTTCCTGCCAATGGACCTCCGGGTTACCCGGTGGTCCATTGGCTGAAACTATGCTTGTGCACAGGCCGTATGTGCAGAATTTGATAGCCTTACCATCGTCATAACGCGTAGATTAACGCGCAAATCGACGTGCTATTTGTGCGCATTTCATGACAGGACTTCTAGTTTTAACTGTACCTCACAACCTTTTTTTTTAAATTATCATTTCTAATGAACTGATTTTGCACCCCTCCCCACCGCACCCAAAATCAATAAATTATCTCTTTTTGCAGAGACATTTTGAAATGTCCCTAGACCGGATAGAAGCATTGTCGCCCCAGTATGTTCTCCGTTTATATGCCCACCCCAGCATGTTAATACATCCATTTGCCTCCTATGGCATATTTGTCAGGTTGCACATTCTCAAATAAACCGCTCATGCCAAATTAAATTCACTGTTTCGTGTGCCGGGACAGTGTGGGCTAAAATATTGGAGTAAATTTAAAATTTAACATGATCAAAGAAGGTACTTCGTGGTTGAAAATAAACGATGAAGACTCCAAATCCGAGTTTAAAGGTATATTTACATTTGCGGTTGCATTTCACAATCACAAAGTATGCATCGTCAAGCAGATGCAGATGCAATGAGTTTATTTCCTTCGCTATTGCATTGATCGACCAACAATATCACGAACGGAATGTAACAAGTTGTGGTTAAGTTTGCCATCCAACGCAACCATTAATGTAATAAATTTATTGCATTGGTGGTTAGGTTTGCCATCCAACGCAACCACTTATGTAATAAATTTATTACATTATTGGTTAGGTTTGCCATCCAACGCAACCACTTATGCAACAAATTTATTGCATTAGTGGTTAGGTTTGCCATCCAACGCAACCACTTATGTGATAAATTTATTGCATTTGCAGTTAAGTTTTCCTTACAACGCAACCGCTAATGTTTTAAGTTTATTGCATTAGCGGTTAGGTATGCCATCCAACGCAACCACATATGCAATAAATTTATTGCATTAGTGGTTAGGCTTGACATCCAACGCAACCACATTAGCGGATGTAACAGCGATCACATCCGACTTTGCAATAAGTTTATTACATTTTGCATCGTATTGCATTTTAGGTTGTAACAAGCCTGTAAGGATTCGTGACCTAAGAATGGATCTGTGCGGGTTTAGGGCATTAGTTGACTATCTGCACCGGCCGCCGCCGGTAGTGCACAAATTCCCAAAACTCACCCAGATTGTACAATGGACGTACGCTGTGTGATATACACACTGTTGGGTATTTACTTCTATAATGACTACATAATTGCCGACTCGAAAAGAATGTTCTTTGGTATTAAGGATGCAATATCAAGTAATTGTATGTGTGACTTCATCAGCTGATAACAATGTGAGCCGTCTCAGGCCCATCCGTTTGTTGGTAAAAAGTGAGGGACTGATGCCCCCATCCACCATGGCTCCTTCAGGCTTGGCAATTTCAGGAGAGCGATTTTTTAGCTCTCCTTACTGCCCTCCTGAAAGAATTAAGGAGAGCGAAAAATTGCCCTCCTAAATATTTTGGTCTGGGATGATTGAGATTACATGTATTATGCTCACATTAAATTTTTGTTGTAAAGCAAAAATGTAATTTAACTTCGAAGACACATAACATCACGTTCACTTTGAAAGTGGTTTAGTGGTAAAAGGTAATGGCTGCAACCATACTCAAACACAGTTGCAATCATTTGAAGCAAAATGGGGCACAGCAATATTTTTTTTCTGTCAGTTTCAAGTTCAGCAACTGACATCACAGTTTGAGGGGTAATTATTCAAGGATATTGACACTATAATATACTACCATTACTACTATCCTGTCACTTGAAGCACTTGCAGGGGATGTGACTGTAGATTCAAGCAGACCTGTTGTCCAAGAAAGCCATACGCCTACCACTACCACCTTCAACCCCCTTGGGGGTTGAAGGTGGTTGTGGTAGGCGTATGACTTTCTTGGACAACAGGTCTGGGTACACACACAGGTCTTGTCAAGTGTGTGTTCGGTTGTTGAGTGAGACATCTTGATGTCTAAGAGATTTCGCTTTACCTTAGTAAAGTTAATAAAGACACTGATGTAGTCTGTTGGTTTCAGTTTCAATGAGTTCGTTCAAATGGATACTCAAAATGCTGTGTAAAGCTAATTGCTCTCCTAAGCTGATTGAGGAGAGCGACTTTTTGCCCTCCTGCATTTTTCAGAATGCCAGGCCTGCTCCTTGGCACAGCGGCCTTTTCCAAAGTTTTACAGTCTAAACAAAAAAAAAGGGAAAGAGAAAAAAGAAACGTAACACAGGTTAAATTAATGACATAACAATTACTGGTGAATATGACGCAACAATATGATCATTTCAGAAAAGTTTATTTATTGAGAAATTAAGTAGGAACGCTCCATTTCACAATGTTATTACATCAGGTCCAAAGTCAGACTCTATCGGGGGAGGGGGGGGGGGACCTGTGCTGTTAGGAGGGGGGGGGGGGGGGAATTTACGAAAATTTTCAACAAAATTCCCGAAAGAATTGGAAAAATGCCCTGAAATGATCAAATAAGATCCACTCTGTATGAAAAAATGCATAGAAATTCTAGTAAATGTGGGCCAACTTTTTCGACATGGAATCTGTTCACGGTGCGTACTGGTATGTTCTCCCACTCTTCCAGAAGGGTCTCGCGAAGCTGTTGGAGATTCGTAGGAGCAGGATCGTGACTCCTAACTCTCCTGCCAAGTTCCACATATGTTAAATGGGGGATAAATCTGGACTGTAAGCTGGCCTTTGGAGGACATCGATGTCGTTCTCCCCTTGAAAATCAATGTTTGCCTGCGCCACATGATAACGCGCGTTACGTGCTAGAAAGTAAGACCGTCAAAAGGACTTATTGCCTCCATGACCAAGCGTGTGCAAGCAACTTTCGATTCCCATGGTGAACATACTCTCTGTTGAGGAATCGTCAAGGGAGGGAGCAACCAGAGTGAAAATCCCCTGATGAATTGGTTAACATGTTTACATGGGCATGTACTGACATTATGAAATGGAACGTTCCGACTTAATTTCTAAATATAAGCTTTTCTGCAGTGGTCAAATTGTTGTATCATTTTGTTATGGCATAAATTTAACCCGTTTTATGTTTCCTTTTTGTTTAGTTTATATTAATATTCAAAGTCTGTATGCCGCATGGCTGACACTTTACCGCACAATCGATAACATCTCTCACCAATATCGATTTATGTCGAAAGTGGTACCATCTGGCACGGCTTCGATTAACCTTTTACCCAAAGCACAGGAAATCAAAATGTATTACTCGAAAAAAAAATAAAATAAAATTTGTTCAGAAATTTCAGGAAAACCATATCACGCGATCCCTCATTGGACCGATCTGAACGAGATCTTTCCAATCAGAGGTCACATGATATGTTTTTTGGAATTTGTATACTCCTTGTGTTAATTATGGGGGAGGATGCCGTCGATTTGTTACGTAAATTAAATCTTAAAAAAGTGAATTTCTATAAAACGCTTGGGAAAACATAGTACAAACTTATCTTTTGTTTCCGTACCTGAGTACCGTATTTTGACTGAAAGCGAACCTGGTTGAGTGAGTCTAGTACTGAAATGGGTAACCGGATAATTGGTTTGAAACCAGTTAGCTACCTAATTGATTAGAAAAAAAACGTCAACCGGTTATGCGAAATATAGATAGTGTTCGTCATTCCACGTTTAAAGCGTAGTAAATCTGCCGCTTCTCCTTTGTGAAAGATTACACATCGAATCCGCGTTGTATATGTTGATATTGATAATAATGTTATGTTGTTAATGATCGGCAGTTTCCGTGAGTAATGAGTCATCGCAGAAACTATTCCGTAGTGAGTATACAAACGAACGTTGTCGAGTAATCGACAACGTTCGTTTGTATACACACTACGTACTAGTTTGAGAAGACTGCTTTCCAATTCCTATAGTTTTGATCCCATATATGGTGAAATAATGGCTACGGATAACCGGATATTATCCGGTTATAGCTCTCGGTTAGTTGGTGACGAGAATGAGCCAACCGTTTCAGCCCTAGTTTAGTCCTTTAATGAAATCTTACTATTCTAAAAAACCCAAATATTTAATACTTTTTAAAATGTTCGCTCAGGTTTGATGTGTTGGGTGTTATTTGAGCGATTCCATGTATCCATACAACACATCAAGCTTTAGTGAGCTCGTGCATACTGCGTAGAACATATACACTTAAAACTAGAAGTCCTGTCACAAATAGTGCGCCTATCTAGGCTTAATTGCGCGTTGGAATTGCGTGCAATTGCCATATCGAATGGAATCCTAAGCACGGCAGGTTCTCCTGGTTACTCATAGCAAACACATGCAATGTTTCTGTCAATGGACCTCCGGGTTACCCTGAGGTCCATTGGCTGAAACATTCCTTGTGCACAGGTCATATGAACAGAATTTGATAGCTTTACTATGGCCATAACGCGTGCATTAACGCGCAGATCAACGTACTATTTGTGCGCATTTCATGACAGGACTTCTAGTTTTAACTGTATGTATACCTGAATGGAAAACAGTGCATTCAAATTATATTTCTCATAGAATATACCTATTACCCAAAATAATCCTGTTCGTTCATTGATTCAGTAAGGTGAGAATGGTCATGCCAGCGGTTCTGGAATCGACCCTCGGTTAGGGAAACTTCTGTTACCGTTCTGTCGGAACACTCTTTGTTAGCATCAATTGTGGGGTTAATGCCGTCACAGCGTAGCGTTGGGTGGAGACGTAAAATAGCTATCCTATGTCCGGAGAGAGACACACTCCATGCAGGTTAAAGATCCCTTCACATAATTCGAGAAGAGCAAAACCACGAAGTCGCCGCGAAAGAAGGCCATTCCTCTCACCTGCGGCATTGGGCCAAGGAGAGGCGTTAATATAAGTTGCATAACTTGTTCTCCAATCCTTGTGAAACAAATTTCCGAGTTTATCGATCGAGGTAAATCTCGCAATGGTGTAGAGTTATATTTAAAACGTCCAATTATCATCCTGTGCAGTCTAGAGTGGATCTCTTTCAGTATGGTAAACGATGTGCTTAAGTATGTACCTTATCCATTTATTTATTGGTGTTCAAAGATACTTTCGACAGCCTGCGTTATCTCGTGTCGGACAGTTTTACATGTGGAGGAAGCGAAGTACCCGGAGAGAACCCATTATGGCCGATCCAGTGAGGTTTAGATATTTCTGTAATTTATAGTCCATTTTCTTGTGTTGCTGAATGCATGAATTCAAGAATGGAGTAACATTGGCTGTGGTAAGATTTTGAACGAATTGAGTCATGTGAAGTCTTTGGTTTGCGCAAGAAATTTCTCTTTCCGCTAAAAGTAATTACCCTAGTTGTCTCCCTTGATCTGTTCAGGCATCCGCCAACTTCACTTTTTTTCTCGATTCCCTCCCTTTGAACTGTATACTACTCATAGTTTCCAAGGATTATTCCTGCCCATCGACATATTTGTACATAAAAGGTGAATGTATGATTCTCTCCCCCGACCATTTAATTTGTTGTTACATGTGTGCAGTTATAGATGGTCAGACAAGGACTGTAAAAGTGGATCACCACCCCGCTCTCTCATTTCTGGGGATTTAAAAACCTGATAAGGTTTTTTTTCTGTTAACAATTTAACTAACATGAAAGCAGGCGACACTTGCAAACAAAATTATTGAATACCTATTTTGTTTCCTTATTTGTGGTGTCAAAAACATATCTCACGACCCCTCATTGGAACTAGCTCAACGAGCTCGTTCCAATGAGGGCTTTGAGGCAAAAAATGAAAAAAATAATGAAAACTGAATTGGACAATGACTAAGTAGTCCGCCTCTTTACATATGAGATCAGATTCTGTACAGACTTTCTGGATAGATGCACCAGAATATGGAAAAAATCAAAGTTAGATGACGTCAATGTTACAGAACATGACCGATACGGTTGTGGCTTAGTAATGATGTGGGGTGGTGGCAGTTTGGATGACCGAACAGACCCCTGTCTCATTCGAAATGAGAGTCTGAATGAAAATGGTACAGAAATAAAATTTTGGAACCTCGTAGAAAGCGCAGACTTCATCCTAATGCATGATAATGCCAGGACCCATCGAGCCAGATTGCTGACTACTTCATGTGAAGGGGTAGGAACTGAGTAGACTTACTTGCTAGCATGCTCACTACACTTCAACTCCATATAGTATACATGGGACAGACTCCAGACTACAAGAGAGCTCCCTCCATCCAACACATAATACCTTCCATGGCACAAATGTCATATCGATTAACCCATTCACCCGCTTGTGTCGTTCTGTCTTTATTACACGCCTTCGCGTCTATAAAAACAATTATTAGAAGAACACTCAGCAATTCATTTGACAACAGTTACTATCAACAAAAACAACACTTTTTATCGTCAACCAAATTTTCGTGGCGAACCCTATTACTATTTTTAGCTATCGCTAACGATTCAAATTGTAATTGCGGTTCACGATTTGTAGAAAATTACAGTGAAAGTCCGCTTCGATGGTAAAATAGTCCGTGAACTATTTCCATTCGCCACATGCGTGCGGAACGGATTTTCATTTTCCGCATGGTTTAGACTGGGGATTTCATAGAACAGGCGTGTAATAAAAAGTCTCTCTAAACTGTGGCGAATGGTTGCAACCGCACATGTTCCTTCCATTTAAGTTGTATAGCATGTACTCAAATTTGTCTTATTACCCGGACCTGACCGATGCAGCTAGAGTTAAATTCCCATAGGAACCAGACTTTTACCTGAGCAACGTTTTCGAATATTTAGGTACCATTCAGAACTGCACTCGGCAAGAGGTACACGTACTACATATATAGTATGCTATGGTATATATCGTATTAAATGTACACACATGGCTTTGGGTATATTGCATCTCTATGTGATGGAACTTTGGCGGGGAAGTTGGGTTTTCTTGAAAGCTTTCCCCACGAAACGGCTGACGTTGTTAATGACGCGCACGCGACGTGACGGAAACGTTGGCCGTTGCTGTGCTATACTACTACACAACCATACATTATCCAGACCCACCCCACAATACCGTCTGGCATATCACACCATTCCGCCTATAACAGTCCTAGAATAACATCACGCATTCTGTTGATTAGTAGTACAAAGTTCAAACAGGAGTATATACCCCCATACTATACTATCATATCAGTCCAGTACAAGGAGCCCAACATCACCTGTCCCGAATAACGTAATGTCGGATTGTTGTATACTAAGTTACCAGTCCCAAGCCCGGATAAAAGATGTGGTGAGTGGATCAACTGATCAAAAATAAAAAAAAACACTACAAAAAAGACAAAAAAACAGAAGCAAAATTCACTGTAGAAAGATGACTATAAATCTGGCCAAGTATTATAATTGCCTCCCTCAAACCCTGGTTTCCATGGTAGCACTTGGGTGCTATGTGACCCACAGCCCTCTAATGGTACGTGGGTATGTTCAGAGGGTGTGTTAGATTGAACGGGAGTAAATATAATCACCCAAAATACACCCGATAATCACCCTAAATCACCCAAAACACCCCAAAGTATCGGAACGGACTTGGCAAAGCCCCATTTTGGGCTTAGTAATGCTGTTAGACGTGTTCCTTTGTATAAGAGTACTTTTCTAGGTAGGATTCCCTCCCAGAAAATTCTCGGATACTTCGTAGAATTACCATAAACAACCCGACAAGTTATACTAATTCGAATGCCTTTGGAATCCCCTGCTTCTTCCTCTACTGGTATATTCTATACCTTATTCTCTACATTCCTTGACCTGTCCTGTCTATGTTATGACATTCGCTGTCTCCTTATAAAGTATTCTGACCTTCCTATAGATGATTTTGTGTGATAGTGCACAATACATACACTTAACATGTAGCACAAAGGCACATGCTGGATGTGCCGATAAGTGCTTGTTTGCTTATGCACAATGTGCGCACATCAAATGCAGCACATAGGCACATACGGGTATTTGAGGATACTTATGACATTGCAATATATCATTTTATTACACGACAGTTCTACGAAATCCCCATCTACAGCTACACTAAATCATATAATATATACAGTATCTTACAGTCCAGAACATCACTTATAGGCTTTTTGAAACAGGTATCTTTTGACATCTTTCTTGAAAAGGTTGACATTTGACAGTCTTTTTAGGTGTTCCGGTAAATTATTCCACAAATGAGGGCCAGCAAATGAGAAGGACCCATCTCCAAATGTCTTACACCTATGTTTTGGAACATGTAGCAGCATTTTACCATCGGGCCTCAGGTTGTATTGACACACATTCTTGGTATTAAGGAGTTCTTCTAAGTAGGCTGGTGACATGTTGTTTTGTGTCTTAAAAACTAATAATAAAGTTTTGAAAATTATTCTGTACTTGACTGGCAGCCAGTGCATGTTCCCCAGAACAGGAGTGATGTGTTGAGATCGTGATATCCTACATACCACCCGGGCTGATGCATTTAGTACCATCTGCAGGCGAGAGTACTGATATTGTGGAAGGTTGAACAGTAAGGCATTACAATAATCCAAATGTGAAGTTACAAAGGCATGAACTAGGGTTTTTGTTGAGTCTTTGGTGAGGAACTGTCTTATCTGTTCAACTTTGTTATAGACCTCTGAAAGCCTTATTGCATATATTTGTAACATGTCTGTCCATTGAGATGGTAGAGTCGAAGAAGGCACCAAGATTACAAACACTGTTACTTGCACTGATGGCGGAATCTCCTATCTTCACTGAATTGATGTCAACATGAGTGAGTTGTTGTCGTGAACCAATTATTAGGAATTCAGTCTTATCATCATTTATCATTAATTTCTTTGAAACCATCTATGTGCGAATGTCACCCTTGCAGTATTGTGTCATAACTACATTGTACTATTACTATCGGCTACCACTTTGTGTTTTTATCTTGAAAGAATGCTGACGATATGGAGGAAGCAGTCTCCTGAGAAAAAAATGTAAATTTTGCAACCGGAATTTCTCTCATGAAAAACAGATGTTGCAGGTTGAAATTCTCAAGTTCCAAACTCGATTTCAAACCAAAAATATTCCAGTGTTTCATTAAAACTCATTTTATTACCAGTAATAAAGCAACGAACACTAAATTATCTGTATGTCTGCACTCCTTAAATTAAAATTATCAACAAGTTGAGAACCATCTGAGGCCCTTTTTGAAAGACAAAAATGTATCCAGATCTGGATGTTCGGTAATAGCTCACTAAATGTCTTTCTTAATCAGTTGGGGGCAGTCAAGACTCGTTTTCCCTATGGTGTTTGGTGAAATTGAGTTGATGTTTGTTAAAAAAAACGCATTTGAAAAAAATGCAGGACATGTTTTTTCCACCACTGAACCACCCATCCGCCCCGGCCTTATATCCCGAATTTTCGGTAGCCCCCTCTCCTTCTACTGTTAGTAGTCTGGTGTTGGTTGTAACGAGCAATTATTAACCCAGTTGCCTTCAAGAAAAGGTGTACCGGATCATATGTTACATGTACCAAATCAAATCGACGGACTGGGCTAATTTCTCTAATATCGTGTGACCTGGTGTACAGTACATGGAGAGTGTATTATCACAAAATCACCCACAGAGTGGAGATTCCACCCGAGCAATAATTGCAAATTTGTTGCAAAGCATAACCAGCACAATCAAAGTTTCAGCCAATGGACCTCCGGGTTAAACCCGGAGGTCCATTGGCTGAAACATTGCTTGTTTTTTGTCGATATGTACAGAATTTGAAAGTTATAGCTTGGGTGATAACACCACTCCGCGGGTGATTTAGTTACAATCCACTCTCCACGTACTGTATACACGACGATTCGTCGCCTGAGTGCTAGAATGTCCTATTTCCCCCTCTGGCACTCCGGCCACGGATTGAGGTACATAGAAATAAGGTCCTGTGCATTTTTACTTTATTTACTTATAAATAAATAAAGTAACAAGCCAAGACCAATACCGGGTCTGGACCTGCGTCGCTGCATGCAATTGATTACAGAGATGAACAGACTTCAAAGTATCGGCAAACAGGAAGTGGCTGCACGGCAGATCTGAAAATTAGATACACGATACAACTCATCATTATGAAGCAGCAGATCAAATATAAAATCATTCCCTTTCATAGAAGCCAAGAAAACTTTGACGGAAGAAGTGTTTCGGACGGACGGAAGGACTGACGGACGGACGGAGTCGAGCGGTTACTAGACCTGCTATGCCGCTGGCGATGCAGGTAAAAATGCACAGGACTGACGTGTGGCTAAAACAGAGGTCCATATAAACATTTTGGGGTGACTGACTGGTCAGTAAACTGAAATATGGCCCGAGGTAATATGGATGTTTATCTGTGATACCGGATTTTATCATAAATCTTTCAGCGGTCGACGATTAGCTCCCTATTTCAAGTACGATGTACTGTGGCCAACACATTTTCTTGTGCTGCACTGTTTTTAAAGAAATATTCCGACGACATGTTTGTTTTTCATTTAACTAAGAATAGTAATTTACACGTCCAAGTACGCTCACACGTGCCGTACTACCATCCTTCAACAATCCATGTACCAACACACGATATTTACAACAGTGTGACTGATGTTTTTGTGTATAAGAATAATTCTCACCACAAAACTGCCACCACTCGGTAGATGGCGGGCAGCACCGGTTATCTATATATTTACTTATTAGGGTTTAACGACACTTTAACAGCCAGGGTCATATAGTGACAGTTTTACGGGTTTAAGAAGCCGGAGTACCTGGAGAGAATCACGGAGAAACGACGAGTTCGAATCGATCGCTCAGACGGCCACCCATCAGTGGTAAACCGGGCTCGAAGTTGCTGAACTTCAGTGATCTGACGAGAACCGGTTACCACAATGCCACCGCGCCCCCGGGGAGCACCGGTCTATATGCAGTTGTGGACCAACACGGTCAACAGCCGGGAAAAAACGTCCCAGTAAATGTTAAACTTCTGAACACGTTTAAGCAAATTAGTTTTACTGTTCAGATTACACTTCGTCGCCTGAGTGCTAGAATGTTCTCTGTCCCCTATGGGACTATATATTATCTCCCCTATGGGAATAGAACATTCTAGTACTCAGGCGACGATTTGCATGGGACTTGAATTTGGAGGCACAGTACAATCACATAGTTGACGACGGTCTTATTGAGCATCGTCGCGAGACAGTAGGGAATCCAGAATCACTAGGCCATTTACGAAGCGAATGGGTATGTGGGAAATGGTAGGACAGCGAGGATGTCATAACTTTTCAGCGTATTGTGGTTTCGACTATGGATATTGGTCCAATCACAATTCCTGAAGTAAGATCTTTGTCAATCTATTACTCGTTCGTAAAATCTCGACGCTAAAACAGTAAATTATATTAATTTTTGAATACCGATTTTTGTGAATAACGGAAGACAGATAGATCGTTATGCTAGGCAAAGGGTAAGCCTCAATGAATTAACTAAAAATCTCATTAACCCTACCTACAATGATGTTAAAATACCGAAATGTCCAGCTTCAGTGTTTCCAATAATGCAATTAGGAACTGAACCAAATCGGTCTTGGTTGACAGAGCTCAAAGTGCTCTGTCAAACAACATGGAATTAGTTCAGTTCCCAGTTGCATTATGGGAAATACGCCCACGTCACATTTGGGTATATTGACACCATTGTTTAGAGGGTTATAATTAGAAATGCAGCTATTTTGGGTGAGTTCTAGTTTGGGCTTTCCTTCGGACTGATATCAAGGTCGTTGACATTTATTTTGGTTTTATAATAAGGTTCAACTTTGAGAACTCACACTGTATTGAAAATGGAAATAATAAAAAAAGATACTGCATCGCCCACATCGCATCTAACTAGCTATATAGTCTTAAGATTTAAGTTACCTTCAAAGCACACTGCAATATCAAAATGACACAGCCCAAACTGATAGCTGGTACTGAACATCATCACGAGGAGTAAAAAGTGATGAACAAAGTATTGATAGATTTTATTATGCTGGCATATACGGATAACACACGTTTCAACTCTTAGCCCGTTGAGTATTTTCAAGATATTTTTCTTCAAATCTAGTCATGGCTGCTGTGAAAAAATCATCTAACTTTAAGTTAAGAAATGGTTAAAATTTTATTCAGTTTACAGAGTGTAAAATCGATTTGCTGTGCCCGAATTATACTTATTTTAATAGCTAAAAAAATTCTGTCCTTGGCAGAAATACACAACGGCTGTATTCAACTAGTTAACAGTGTGGATAATGAAACAAAAACATTTTATAATCTCATAATCGTCTCCAATAGCCGTCCAAATGTTTTCCACTTGGTATCTAAAATCTTTGTATGTACGAAGGTTTGTTGAGTCCTGAATACCGATTCTTGCTAATAATGGCACTGTGTGTTCCTCTATTTGCGTGATACACATCTCAAACAGCAGAAGAAAAGAAAAAAGAAGGAAGGACAAGCTTCCCTCTATCTGACTCTATAATTTTGGCGATGGAAAAACTTCTGTATTTTTACTAGCTTTTACCCAACATACCTGCTAACGTCATTCACAAAAAAATCACATTCTTATTTTTTAAGTATTTCCCCCAGAAAATAACGTATGATTCTTCGCTGGAACTGCTCGAAGCGCTCGTTCGAATAAAATGTCTTAAGCTAAGTTTTGGAGTAAAAATGGCAATATTACTTATTCAAGTGTCGTGTACTAGTTTTGTTGGGAAAATGTTTACCTTATTTCTCTTATCAGGTTGAAGGTCGGGTATCCGGATAGCTCCTACTTGTTTGTAATCGCACGCGCTGATCGTTGGAGTATAGAACTTTAGTTTGTAAGGTTTGGACGGCAATATTCAATTTGGTCACGAACTGGCAGAGAGCAATATACATTTTGATCACGAACAGTCTAAAACAGATTTTAAAATCACGAACAGATGAACAGGCAGTTACCACAAGTGATCTTGAGCTGCTCATCTTTCGAGCATATGCACACCATATTCGTCGACCACGACTTGTTGAGTGAATACGATTTGAAAGGTTAACAGACAGACTGATGGGAGATCGAATGTCGGAGGAATAAGGTGTACCACTTTATTATATAACTACCACAAATAGCCCCTCAATACCACTATAGTTTGCCCATCAAATCCAGCTCTCCGGAAAACAAGAGGGTCAAGTTTTCCAAATCGTTATCATGCCTGTCTCAAACGAGGCGAACGCGTACCATTGACCTATAAATAAATGTAGAACATAAGCAAGAAAGATAAACAAGAGTGTCTCCTCATTAAACTCCGTTGACAAACATTCCAGTCGATGTCTATCTGAAAATGCTTTGCAGAACAAATGCAAAACAAAAGTTAACAACTATTTTCAAGATGCGAATCCAACTAAACGTATGAGAATCTGTTTTATCGAAAGCGATTCCGATCGAAATTCAAGTCTTGTCTCCACTGTTTTGATTTTCAAGTTTCATGTTCGAAACAAACGATCGATATTACTACGCGTTTGAGATCCCCAATTCAAACAATTGTTAATATTTATTTGGCTAATACAATTCTTCTTGTATTTGATTTTTCAGGTGTTGCGATCAGTTTAAAATACTAATTGTCATGTAATAAACAAATTAGTACAACAGTCAATTGATCTGTGTTGTTGGAGTCCGCCTAATTGACGAGATGAGATCTACCAGATCAAACGAGACACCGCGTCGAGTTTGATCTGGCCGATCTCATCTCGTCAACGAGACGGAATACAACAACACAGATCAATTGACTTTTGTCGTGATTTGTGTGTAGCGTCTGTCGGAATGTCAGTTATCGGTCTTGATGTAACTTCTGCCGATTGGTATTTGCTGTGTGGATATAGCAGTACCAAATAAAGACTCCCGATAGGCGACAAGTATAACGTTCGTGTGCACAAAATATGATCACATCATATCATTTATTTATTTATTGGTGCTTAAGGTCACTTGTCCCTATATCCCGATAAATTCTGTCTTTTGATTGGTTAGAATGCCTTGGATGAATAGCCATGGCAAAGGGTGCGCCCAATATCCAAGGTATATGAGAGCGTGCAACATCCAGGGTATACGCGCACGCGAAACATCGGGGGTATATGGTTTCAATGACAGCGTTTCGGTTCTGCTCGCCTCATTGTAAAACTCGAACCAAAAAACCCGAAAATAGTCACAAATATCATCAGATTTCCGACAATACAATCATAAAAATAAAATAAGAGCAAATAATTCGTCCCCTGAGTACCAATGTGTTCTATGTGCCAGTAGGCACATAGAACACACTGGGACTCAGGGGACGATATGTCAACAAAATACTGTTTACTCGTGTCCTTAACTACCCAAGGGATGTAACTCTATCTGTTATCTTCTGTGATTATAAAAACAAAATTATTGCAACTGTTCCACTAAGTTGTATTGTGCTTCAAAAGGGACAAAAACGTTATCTCCGCCAACATGTATGGTATATGGAGATTTAATACCTAGATGTCTCGTTTAAAAACCTCGCCTGCGGCTCGGTGTTCAAAAACCGACATCCAGGTATTAAATCCCCATTTACCATACATGTTGGCGGCGATAACTTATAATGTTTCTGCACAATGGCTGGTCATAACCACGATAGTTTTACGGGTGAAAGAAGCCAGAGTACCCGGGGAGAACCACCGAGCAACTGCAAGCATCTGTCAGCTCCCCAACATACTAACTCCACACAAGCAGGGTTAGCATTGGTTGAAGACAGGTGCACCATCGACGTGCAGTGCGCCTCAGTACAAAACGACACCGTGCCTCCACGTGGGCAATGGGGGTGAAGTGTCTTGCCCAAGGACACAACGGGTCTGCCGCAGGTGGGATTCGAACCAAGTGAGTGATCGAATGTCGGATAAATAACGAATACCACTACAACGTCTATCAAAAAGTAAGCTATCGGTCTTGGTCTAACTACTACCGGTTGGTATTTGCCGTGTGGGCATAGCAGCACTAAATAATTTCCTCATAGGTGACAATAACGGTCGTGTGCAAAAAATATGATCATATCATAATAAGTTTGACATTCATAACATCTTTGCCAAGTATAACCATTCAGACAACTTTTTCTGTCCTCAAAACTGAGGATCATGCAACAAATAAGCGAGCACAATCGACAGGAAAGAAACTACGGGTCACAGACACATTTTTTTGCCGAGAAATCTCATCAAAAACACATCAATAGTCAATTTTGTCTAACAATCATATATATTTTGGCTTGGAAACCACGAGGAACAGTACGTATCACATAATGTGTTCCGATTCCATATCATGTATCCTCCGTCAACCAACACTTGTCGGGTTTGGTTGGTACTACCCCCATTGCCCATGTGGGGGCACGATGACGCCGTGTTCTAAGGCGTACTGCACGTCGATGGTACGCTTGTCTTCAACCAATCTAACCCCGCCTGTGCTGCAGTGCGGAGTTACGATGTTGGGGAGCTGGAAGCTGCTCGTCGTTGCTCGGTGGTTCTCTCCGGGTACTCCGGCTTCCTCCACCCGTAAAACTGTCACGGTCATGATTAGCCATTGTGCATAAATATGTGACCTTAAACATCAATAAATAATAAATAATATTGGTTGGTACTAGAAGAGGTCCCTTGGATGTTCTGCCCTAGGAAATATTGTGCATGGCAAGCAACCCGACAAGATCACCACCGGCTTGTACGCCGCACACCACACAAAGCGACACCATGACCGTTTACCGGTGTAATCAAGTTATGAGACCCAGTTACGCAGTAGTTGGGCTCAAGCCTCCAAATAAAAAGACTGTCATCTGCAGAATGTGGTCTAAATAAAGGGTAAATTTGGTGATACACAAAAGGCTAGCTTTATTAAATATGCCCTCTGCGAACCCCAATCTGAATCAATGTCTCAGGCTTAAACAGAAAGAGGTACCCAGAGGATAAATTGGGGAATTCTAATCCATTGTATTGGATAGAAACAGCAAATTCACCCTCTGGGGACCTCATTCCGCAAATAACAGATTGCTTGTTTCCAGGCTTGGGGGGGGGGGGGGGGAGGGGAGGTCCATCAGTATGATCGCAGCTTGACAACGCGATTCAATAGCATCAGAACGTAATCCAACGCACGCTCTGGGACAAAGAAATCCGAATACCAACTGGATGTAAGCTAGTTTAGTCCTCACAGTGCAGACAGTATTAGTAATCAAGGGGAGATAATCCATTTATCAACAAAGCCAAAAGTAGTCAATACTATTTGGGGAGAAGAAGAGAAAGACATCACCGTTATAAATGTAACTTATATTTGTGTATTTTTCTGTCCATACAATAACAATGGCATAAAATAACGTATTACATGAGTTGGTCCCCGAAAAGAAACAAGAAGGATTTATCATTATGACGTTTTTTGTTGTAATTCTGTGAGGAAGATAGCTGTATATGTTAACATTTCTCAGGTCATCTAAAAGAAAAATCCCAAATCTATCCGTATTATTGTCAAAGTTCCCACAGTAAACCAAAGACAATCAGTATTAAATGGTAAATATCGACATTCACTGACAGTGAATAACCTCTCGGGATGCAACAGTTTCATATCAACTATTTATTATATGCTAGTCTGAGCACAAATTATCTAAAAGATATTTCTCAATATCCCCAGTAGCTTTCTAAATGACGTCACGCTACGCTACATTACTTCGCTTTGGAGGAACGATCAGCAGACCTTTCTTATTGTCTTGAAACCTACGTATTTGGGGTCGAATAGGGCTGAATATTTGGCAATAAAATGTCTCGTATCATATAATAAAAAGAAAATCTACAAAATTTTAGTCAGTATCTGCAATTATCTTATGGGTGTGAACCTGAAAGTTTTTGGACGCTTGCGCTCGTGAAAATAATATTTTCAGGTCCACACGATGAATTTGTTCAGTAGCTTCCTAAATGCCGCTGTTTTAGTGAATATCGGTAAGTATCTCACTTGTGTGGACCTTAAAGCATTACATTTCACTCGCACAAGCGCTCGTGAAAAATTTAAAACTTTCAGGACCGGACTCATGAGATAATTCCCGATATTCAATAAAACAGCGTTGATATCCTCTTTATACTGAGTCAACAAATACTTCTCTGAGTTATCAGCTATAGACATGACGTCATCAACGCATCACCAAACACGAAATACAGAGTTCACTTGCAAACAAAATTCTTGAATAACCATTTTTGTTTTTCTTTTGCGTCAAAAAGCTAGGTTATGACGCCTCACTGGAACGAGCTCCACGAAAGTGAATGGTGATTTTTGTGAATAGCTCCGCCGGTTTTGGTCGATACGTGGAGTAAGGAGTTAACCATGGGCAGTGGCTCAATGATTAGAACATTGGACTTTTAACTAACCGGTCGTCGGTTTGATCCATACCAACGGTAACTGAATAGTGTCCTCGGACAAGGCACCTAGTCCCGATTACCCACGTGGGTGTACGCTGGAGCTGTGTTGAAAGGCTTCTGTACGCCACTAGTACACTTACATTCAACCACTGCTAACACTGCTTGTGCAGCTGCTCTGTGGTTCTTTCTGGGTATTCCAGCTTTCCCCACCAGTAAAACTGACCGACATGATTTGATCCAGGCTCTTGAAATATTCATTATACCCCAATAAACAAAGAAACTTTAACCCGGAGTTGCTATTCATAAAAATCGCTTTCCAATTTTATTTTTTCCACTGTTTGCTCCGAAACATTGCGCATGCATCCTTATTAGAACGAGTCTGATGAGCCCATTCCAATGAGAGGTCGTAATCTGTTTACAGGGAACACATGAACATGTTTGCTTATTTAGGAAATTTGTTTTTCAGTGTTGCCTGTTATTGTTTCATGTTAAAGATTAATCAAAGAAGATCAGATACAATGCAGATGATCCAGTTGGGATCGAATCTACGATCTTTGGTTTTGGGGTCCAATTCCTCCAATAATGAGTAACAACGCTATTATCTATGGCTAAAACAGAGCTTGCTACTCATCACTGGAAGAGGACCTTCAAGCTCGTTCCCAAAAGTGATCACGAGCTACATTTGTTATTATTTATTTATTTATTTATTAAAGTTTAACGCCACTTGAACAGCCAAGGTAATAGCGTGTCGGTGACAGTTTTACGAGTGGAGGAAGCCGGAGTACCCGAAGGGAACCACCGAGCAACGACGAGCAGCTGCCAACTTCCCAGCATCCTAACTCCGCACTGCAGCACAGGCAGGGTTAGAATGGTTGAAGACCGACGTGGAGTAGGCCTTGGTGCACGGCGTCATCGTGCACACATATGGACAATAGGGGTTAAGTGCCTTGCCAAAGGACAGCTACATTTGGTAGAAAGAAATGAAATTTAAAAGGAATTTTGCAATAAATGCTGCCACCATTCAGAGGAAACTACTCAAAAAAACGGTGTTAATATATCGATCAGTTTGATGGCTTACTTGAGAAAAACTGAACTTAAAACTATCCCGCACTACTTTATTTTAATACAAAAATGTTCGTCGGCAATAGTGAACTTTTCACAAAACGTGATTTTCACAAGGAAAATCGTGTTTGCGTTGTAGGGCCCTGCGAAACTTCAAATCGTTACGATGGTTCGATTCTATCCGACGCTGATTCGGACATTTTCAAATCGGCGAGATGTTTTCAAACTCATTTCAAGTGTCGCCTCTGGAACTCTTCTCCTGCCATCAGGTCTCCTGTACAGGAGACCTGATGACAGAAGAAAAGTTGAAGGAGGTTTCGCTTCCGAAACTACTTTGATCCGTTCCAGAATATTCCTATTTTTGGATAGACTTTCTAAAGCAGATGAGACGACAGCACTGAGTACAATACTTTAATGAAGACTGGCAATATTCATATTTCACAGAAGGTGTAAAATTTACGACTGGAAGAGTCGGAAGATTCGAATCGAAAACCTCTGACTGTATCGATTTCGCGATTCGATTCGAGCCGTAATTAGAGATTCGCTGGGCCCTATTGGTTGATGAGAATACATCTATTATCTTTGATAGTTTAAAATATAATTTAGTTTGTTGCTCGGACATTTTTCTGTTGGCCAAACAATGATAATGAGAACAAATTTGGACTTAAACAGAAGATAATTGCATGGTTAGAACTTTTAACGATCGCTCAAACAGATGATTGCACATTAATTTAGCGCGAACCAATGGATCGCCGCGTGCAAGGGAGCCGGAATTAGAAGTAACTACCCCTTGCCCTGAGCCTAGAGAAACAGGGACGGGGGAGGGCACCGTGTATAATTTTTCTCCAGAAAAAGCATTAGTGTAAACGAATGTACATTCCGAGAACTGATTGGGGTTTGGTCGATAGTCATGAAACAAAGAAGCTATACAACCGGTAGGGTGATTTCTAAAGCTTTAGATCGTCCTGAGGGTGAAACATGATGCCATCTTCAATGCTTGAGCACTCTCATTGGCACCTTGTTCCTCTCAGGGGACGATAGGTATATAATGTCAATACCATTGTAGTTTGTGATAAATACCGTTCTTAACCCTTAACCCAACGCAGACGATATCAAAATTTATTATTTTAAATATAATTTTTTAAAATTTTTCAAAAAATGTCCACAAAACCATATCATGTGACCCCTCATTGGAACGAGCTCAATGAGCTCGTTCCAATGAGGGGGTCACATGATATGGTTTTGTTGAAATATTTTGAAAAATTTATTTTTTTCAACTCCTCAGTTTGCATATTACGCGGGCGGATGCGTGCGATTCGTTAGGTAAAGGGTTAACTCATAGCCAAAGTACAGAGCCCTTTTTGATACCCCTGACCCCTTGTCCTAGGATGCTTTCGGCGGCGTTGGTCGCGTAAGTAAACTGAGAGGCAGGCAGAAGTCAAAGTCTTAGATGAAATCATCGGTATTGAACCTCCAACATATAAGTCGATATATAAATTTATATATATATTTATTTATTTATTTATTGATGTTTAAGGTCACATATTTATGCACAATGGCTAATCATGACTGTGACAGTTTTACGGGTGGAGAAAGCCGGAGTACCCGGAGAGAACCACCGAGCAACGACGAGCAGCTGCCAGCTCCCCAACATCGTAACTCCGCACTGCAGCACAGGCAGGGTTAGATTGGTTGAAGACATGCGTACCATCGACGTGCAGTACGCCTTAGTACACGGTGTTATCGTGCCCCCACGCGGGCAATGGAGATGAAGTGTCTTGCCTAAGGACACAACGCGGTTGCCGCAGGTGGGATTTGAACCGAGGACCTCTCGGCTTGCAGCCTGCACATCTACCTACTGAGCCACCGCGCTCCCATATAAGGCGATACGTCAGAATAGTTAAGTTGACTTTTAGGAGTGTAATTTAAGTTCTGTCGAAGAAGATGTGTCTTGGAGTTAGATAGAGAATTAATCTTTCTCCCAACGAAGAGCCTAAAACCACCAACAGGACAGTAACAGTTAGATAGTGCATGTGTTTTTACACACATTTCTCTTCCCAAACCACGGCTGATTCTCTTCCACACAAGAACAAACTTATTGAGCTTGACACAGCGAGGGCACATAAAGCTATTATGGCTAAGACACACTGCTCAACCAAAACCAGAGCAAAGCATACCATACTTTCATTTTTTAAAAATTATTTTCACGGAACTTATGCATATATACCCGATTTGGACGTTTCAAGGTAAAATTCATTTTACGTGGTACGAAACATCTCAGACGCGGCGATTTCATTGGCCGCCTCCTGTTCTCTCTATTTTTGAAATCGGTGGATTTAATGTTGAAAAAGACATGTCTTTGCCAAATATATACATAATGTTGTCCCCACGTATACATTCCAGTACTATTATGGAAGCTCCGATTTTGTACAAGTTACATTATATGGAAGCGTAATTTAACGGTCCAACTGGAAGAACTCTGCCACAAACGATGAAAAAACCATAGTCGACTATCTGCCTACATGCCTAGTACACTATCAACTGGTGGACTTGCTTGATGGGCGAGTTCTTAAGCTAAATATCGCGCAGTTTACAATAGAGTAGCCCAACGCCTCATTTGAAGAACTGTTGGCTTCTCGAACTCTTATGTGAATGGTCTATAGGGATTGAAAAGCTCGTCCACTAAATTTGGCGGATATCCATCAAATTAGGCCTGTAGCTTTATAACAGATCTGTCCAGATCTTAATTATTAGTTCTAATATAAACTTGGGACGAATTAGAGATTCTCTGTGTAATCATGTACTGGGAGCGTTAATAAAGCAGGGCCCTGCGAAGCTACGAAATACGTGTCAGTTCGAAATCGGCAAGATGATTCGGAAATTTTTCGAACTGTCAAGATTTTCTCAAAAGCTAACCATGTGTCTCCTCTTGAACTCTTCTTCCATTATCAGGTTTCCTGTACAGGATGGAGGGTGGTGGTGGAGGGGGGGGGGGGGGTGGGGGGCTGTACAGGAGACCCGATGAAAGAAAAAGAGTCCACGGGTTTTTCGTTTCCGAGACTAATTTTATTCCATTCTGGAATATTCCAATTTTTTAATCTAACTCTTTACCCAACGCAGACGATATCAAAATTTATTATTTTAAATATCATTTTTTTAAAATTTTTCGAAAAATGTCAACAAAACCATATCATGTGACCCTTCTTTGGAACGAGCTCGTCGAGCTCGTTCCAAAGAGGGGTCACATGATATGGTTTTGTTGAAATGTTTTGAAAAATAGTATTTTTTCAGCTACTGAATTTTTATATTACGCGGGAATTTGTGGTCGATTCTTTGGGTAAAGGGTTAACTTTCCAAAACAGACAGCTCGGAATTGAATAAAATACGCCAGTGGAGACCGCAAGATTTTCAGTTGCCAGAACGTACAATGTTTACAACCTGAAACACCGTAAGGTTCGATTTAAAATTCTATTCGATTCGAAAGTTCTTATCTGATTGGATTCTCCACGAAATTTGAGATTCGCAGAACCCTATGATAAAGATCTTCTAATGATGATGTAAATGATCTTTATGTTTACACACTACGACGGGTACATGAGAATGGTGTATAACATAATCGCTGATGCTTCCCAAAATTGTACGACGGAACTTTCCCATCCCTCGACATCCGGTTACAATTAGATCAGCATTTTCGTCTTTTGCAGCCTTCACAATCTCCTCTCCAGGTTCTCCAGCGACGCTTTTTACTTTTCCTCCAAACTAGAAGAAAAAGAAGAGATCTAAATGAATGAAACTTTATTTTGCAGCATATTCAGATTAGGGCCGTCACGATTTTTTAATTTAGGAATCGATTAATCGTCGCAAATAATCGATGATAATCGATTGATCGTACCTAGATGACCCCCATCTCCTTCTCTTTGAAGTCGATAAAAATGAAGTTGAAGTCAGTTGACCTCCCTCAAGTAAACAACGAAGACGATCCTCTTTTAGTTACATTCAAAGCTTAGATGTTCTGAACCTTTGAACCGTCAGTGTAATAATCAAGACCGGTCGGCAGTTGCGAAGTTCGCAACTGCCGACCGGTCTTGATTATTACACTGACGGTTCAAAAGTTCAGAACATCAAAGCTTTGATGAATGTACCTGAAAGACAAATGCTTCCAATAGCTTCTTGGGGTTTGACATCGATGTTCTTAACTCTTTACCTTTAGAAACAATAGTTTTTTCAACACATGTTCTTTCATTATTAAACGTCTAAAACGGGATATAATTTACCGATTATTCGACAACGAAAAATACTAATCGATTTCGCCGTGACCGATCAACAATCGATTAATCGATTAATCGTGACAGCCCTAATTCAGATACAATATCAATTAACAAATAACAAGGTAAGTGTACACTGTATGAAAATGACGTAGCCGGACAGGCTGTCTTCCTGCCATTCCCAAACATCAGATTTCTTGACACCAAAGCCTTATCCTTGTGTCTTTTTCTCGATCGTTTTGCCTGAATAAGATAAAGCAATCCTCATGCACGGACCTGGGACATTTGTTGCTAAAGTCATATCAGTTTAACAGTCTGATAGTTTAGAAAGAGAAATAATGGGTTTGGAATGAACCAACCACCTCAAATATTATCTCTTTTAATAATTTTGTGGACATATCGTCGCTATCTCTACACGATTTGCTCCTAAAATTGTAAGCACAAAAGATTACTTCTTGTTCATCAGTAGGACGTACAAAAATGAGTCTGTATTGTTATTATTGCTCAAATAATGGTGGGAAGTTTTCGGTTGTTATTTGACTTACATATGGCCTTTCATAGGATTCCCCATGTCTTTTTAAGATTCTTTAGATACAGTTCACCAGAGATACCTTCACGCTCAGACTTATGGTATCAGTGAGATTAAATCGCTTATTTTCACACACTGAAAAGTTGAGATCATTATAAAGTCATTCGTTTTCGTTTATCCGCTCTGTTTGGAATTTGATCCTAGAATGAGGGAATGCTTGATCGTGTCTCTATAAACACTTTATTTCTCTAATATGAAAACATCGAGAACAACAGTCGTCAGGACACTGTGTTACCAGCATTACCAACAGGGTTCGACAATGACGCAACGTGTTAGCCCCCAGTATACCCAGCCCCTTTACATAACAGAAATAAAGGACGACAATTAAAAACATACTGAACTATTAAAAAGTTTCATGTTTGCCACCTAAAAACAGCTTATAGCACCTCCTTCCCCCTCTCGACCACTGCGAAGGTATTTGTAGCCTTCACGGAGTGTACATTTTGTATCTCTCTCCGAACAGTGGACAGTCATTTTAATAGAACGGTACGCTGTGACAGCATCAGCCCCGCTGGTGATGCTGCCAGAGAGTATTCTGTCACATGTTACATTGATGAGATTAATGTCACAATTTTCGAACTTAAAGATAGCCACTGACGGTCATGTTTCAACGAAATTCGGAAGAGACTATCACCTTTCGGTCACGGTCAGTCATCCTCAATCACCACCACGGTAGCCATCTTTTTCAAATTTCATGTGTAGATTTGAGAGCGCTCGATTTTTTCTAATTTGTATTGGAAAACATGGAATTGTTGACAATTTATATCCAAATCCAAAATGGCTGCTAGCGGCCATGTTTTTCATCTAAATTCAGGAAAATTCGATTGCTACCATGTAGACATCACACTAAGGCTACATATGAAATTTGAAAAGATCGGATTAGAGTTGCGGCCTGTAGAGCGTGCTTATGGAATCGTTGACAATTTATATCCAAATCCAAGATGACTGCTGGCGGCCACGTTTTTCAAAACAATTCAAAAAAAAAAAAAAAAAAAAAAAATCGAGAGCGCATATCTAGTCATCACAGCAAAGCTACATATAAAAATTGAAAAAAACAGGGTGAGAGATGCGGCCAATATGGTGTGCTAAGGGAATTGTTGACAATTTATATGCCAAGTCTAAGATGGCTACCGTGGTGGCGATTGAGGATGGCCGCCATGACCGACAAATTACATACTCGCCTCATCAAACAAAGAGTCATCCTGCGAAATTTTAATAAAACTAGATTTTTTTTTGAAATTGCATAAGTCATTCAACGTGTTAAACACGGTCGAAGCCGAGATGGCGTCCCACCCCGTTGGGCGGTAAACTCCGTTTGGGCGGCCAAGTGTGGTGTGTATTGTGATTATAGTTTCCAAAATTCGCATGCCAAATGTCCAAGTATCAACCTAGGAACTTAACGTGAACAAACTTGAGTCTGAGCCCTTTCATTCCTCCACCAGGATGCTGTATACCAAATGTGAAAGCATTCTGACTGAGGGTGATCTGAAGGAGAAGATTTCTATAGAAATTTCATCACATCGCACTAAGTTGAAATTCGAACTACCATAGGGGGGCAAATATTAACCCAGGAACCCGATTTGAACTAACTTGAATCTCACCCTCCTAGAAATGTTGAATGCCAAATACAAAAGCATTCTGGCCGGTGGATCTGGAGAAGAAGATTTTAAAAAAAAATTCCCTCATATTACACTAAGTTAAAATTCAGACTCCCATAAAAAGCCCAAATATTAACTCAAGGACTCGATTTGTACAAACTTGAATTTGACCCCCTCCCCCACCCCCACCCCAGAGATACTGTACAGCAAATATCAAAACAGTCTAAGAGATGGTTCTGGAGAAGACGACTTTTAAAGAAATTCACTCGAATTGCACTAAATTTAAATTCGGGCTCCTATAGGGAGTCCAAATATTAACGCAGGGACGCGTTTTGAATAAACTATTTATTTATTTATTGGTGTTTAAGGTCACATACTTATGCACAATGTCTAATCATGACCGTGATAGTTTTACGGGTGGAGGAAACCGGAGTACTCGGAGAGAACCACCGAGCATCGACGAGCAAATATCAGCTCCTCAACATTCTAACTCCGTTCAAGCTTCGCTCAAGCAGGGTTACAGCGCTTGAAGACATGTGCACCATCGACGTGCAGTACGCCTTAGTGCACGGCGTCATCGTGACCCCATGTAGGCTACCGGGATAAAGTGTATTGCCCAAGGACACAACACGGATTGTCCCGGACGGGGATCGAACTCGAAGTCCAACAGTCTACCACTGAGCCACCGTCCTCCCACTTGAATAAACTTGAAAGGATTCTAAATGGTGAATCTGAAGAAGAATATTTTTGAAGAAATTCCCTCATACTGCACAAAGTTAAAATTTGGGCTTACACAGGAAGCCCAAATAAGAAACCAGGGAGTCGATTTTAACAATTAGAATGTGACCCCCTACAGATGTTGTATACCAAATATGAAAGCATTCTGACTGGTGGATCTGAAGAAGAACATTTTTCAAGAAATTCCCTCATATTGCACTGGGCTACCAAATATTAACGCAGAACCCGATTTGAACAAATTAGAATCTGAACCCCTATATTGATATTGCATACCAAATATTAATTCTGCTTGTGGATCTGAAGAAGATAATTTCCCATATTGCCCGGAGTTAAAAATTCAGACTCCTGTATTGAGCACAAATATGAACCAAGGGGCTTCAATTTAAAACACTTGTATCTGACCCCTTTGCGGATGCTGTATACCAACTATCAAAATATTCTGATCAGTGGTTGTGGAGGGGGCGCGGTGGCGTTGCGGTAACCGGTTCTCGTCAGATCACCGAAGTTAAGCAACGCCGAGCCCGGTTAGTCTTTGGATGGGTGACCGTCTGAGCGATCGATTCGGACTCCCGCGTTGTGTCCTTGGGCAAGGCACTTCACCCCGATTGTCCACATGGGGCACGATGACGCCGTGTACTAAGGTATACTGCATGTCGATGGTGCTCACGTCTTCGAACAATCTAACCCTGCCTGTGCTGCAGTGCGGAGTTACGATGTTGGGGAGCTGACAGCTGCTCGTCGTTGCTCGGTGGTTCTCTCCGGGTACTCCGGCTTCCTCCACCCGTAAAACTGTCACCGACACAATATGACCTTGGCTGTTAAAGTGCTGTTAAACCCTAATAATAAATAAATAAATAGTGGTTGTGGAGAAAATTTGCAAATATGCCTACTCTGCATTTTTTGATGCCCCAGACCCCCTATAGAACACTCTGACACAACCGATGGCAATTGTTTTCTCCATTCAATTCTAATGGTCCCAGGGATACTTCATACCAAATAACAGTTCTCTGTTCCGTGTGGTTTTGGAAATATGGCCATAATTTATGAAGATATTTCTATCTTGAGCTCCTGGGAGTCCCACGGGGACACGTGAATTATTTTTTGCATGAATCAAGTATCTATGAATCTATAATACCACATATCAAATTTGGTTCAAATCGGACCATGGGTTCAGAAAATAGAAATTTTGGCGGGGCCAAAAACCTTGCTCCTCCCATTACAAAGGCAAATATTGATCCACGGACTTTGTTTGAACAAATTTAATTCTACCCCTCAAAAGGAAGCTCCATACCAAACATCAAGTCGTTGTACGCACTGGTTCATTAGAAGATTTTAAAAGAATTTTAGTGAATTTCCCATCAACCCTCCCTATGAGGCTGAGCAAGTTGAGCAAAAAAAAAAAAAAAACAAAAAAAAAAAAAAACAAAACAAAAAGAAACACAAAAAAACAAAACAAATGAGACGTCAAACAAGCAAGCACCTCAAATGTAACTAAAATTGGTTCCGCGGTTTAGGAGGAGAAGGTACAAACAACAATGTTCACAGACGACAGTCGGCCGACTAGGGATGGCGGACGACGGTCGACGGACGACGGACATTGAGTAATCACTATAGCTCATCCGGACTTTTCAAAGACACCGTAGCTCAACTAGTCCAAGAAGAGACAGAACTAAATAGGTAGATCTAGTGATGCCAGTCATTCGCTCAAGCTTTCATCACACCAAAGCTACATATGAAAACTGAAAAAAGATTGGGTGAGGGTTGCGGCATGTTGGGGTACTAATGGAATTGTTGACAATTTATATTCCAAATCCAAGATGGCTACTGTCGGCCATGTGTTTCAATACAATTCGGAACAAAATCGAGAATGTCCATCTAGTCATCACACCAAAGCCACATATGAAATTTGAAAAAGAAAGGATGAGAGATGTGGCCTGTAGGGTGTGATAACGTGATTGTTGACAATTTATCTGCAAAATCTAAGATGGCCGTTGGCGGCCATGTTTTTCAACGAACTTCGGAAAAAAGTCGATAATTCTCATCTTGACATTGCCCAAAGCCAGGTATGAAATTTGGAACTGATCGGGTGAGAGCTGCGATCTGTGGGGTGTGCTGAAGGAATTGTGGACGCACCTACAGTTCAAACTAGAAGTCCTGTCATGAAATGCGCGAAAATAGCACGTTGATCTGCGCGTTAATGTTCGTGTTATGGCCATAGTGAAGATATCACATTCTGTTCATATGGCCTGTGCACAAGCAATGTTTCAGCCAATGGACCTCCGGGTAACCCGGAGGTCCATTGGTAGAAGCATTGCATATGATTGCTATGAGTAACCAGGAGAGCCTGCCGTGCTTTGGATGCCATTCGATGTGGCAGTTGCGCGCAATTCCATCGCGCAATTAAGCCCAGATAAGCGCACTATTCGTGACAGGACTTCTAGTTTTAACTGTAATGCTTTCTTATGCGACATTTGATATTTTTTTAAAGTTTCTCCATACTTAAGTTCTTTCTCACTTTCTGATAACTCTGAATTGTCCAACACTGCTGATAAATTATTCTGAAGTTGTGCTATATTTGTAACTTGTGGACTAGGTGGTAATCGAGGATGTTGAGTTTTTCATTTCTAAACTGTTGCATGCAGTTAAAACTAGAAGTCCTGTCATGAAATGCGCAGAAATAGCACGTTGATGTACGCGTTATGACCCAAGTAATGCTATCAAAGTCTGTACATATGGCCTGTGCACAAGCAATGTTTCAGCCAATGGACCTCCGGGTAACACGGAGGTCCATTGGCAGAAACGCATGTGTTTGCTATGAGAAACCAGGAGAACCTGCCGTGCTTTGGATGCCATTCAATATGGCAATTGCGCGCAATTCCAACGCACAATTAAGCCTAGATAAGCGCACAATTTGTGACAGGACTTCTAGTTTTAACTGTATGGACGGACGTACAGACGGACGACGGATCGGATCCCATCCCAATAGCTCATAATAGTTGTCAAGTTGAGATAAAAAGTAAGATTCACCCCCCCCCCTCCCCCGACGCTGTTTACTTCATATCTGAGGTATTCTGATTTTCAAAACTTTTTCAACTTTGTATTTGGGACAGTGAGTACTAAAACCTAAAATTCCAATTTGGACGTATTCCTGCCCCGATAGGTATTTGGACGTATTCCCGCCCCGATAAGTATTTGGACGTATCTCTGCCCCGATAGCTATTTGGACGTATTCCTGCCCCGATAAGTATTAGCGCTAACACTTTTCGGACAATATTCTTAAAATAGGGCAGTGCATTCCCCAATTTATTCTTTTTCCGCCTGTGATTTAAAGTTGGGCCTGTGTTTTGTAGTTTGAGCTTAGGGGTGTCACCGGGATGTTGGGTTACCCAGGCGTTGTTTACGTCATATCTCCGGTATCTGACATCTGAGTTGCAAATATATGTCACCTTTCTGTTTGAGACCACGAGTACGAAACTACATCGCTAGCGATAGCTAAAAACCGTCCCCGAGTTCCAATGTGTTCTATGTTCCAAGAGGTACATAGAACACACTGGAACTCGGGGGACGAAATAGTAATAAAGGTTCCCTTCGCAAAGCAAATCCGGTTGGCGATAAAATTTGTTCGTTTGGCTAATAGTTGTCAAATGAATTGCTGAGTGTCCTTCTAATAATTGTTTTTATAGACTTGACGGCGTGTAATAAACACTGAACGACAGGTTGTGTGATTGGGTTATGCCTCTCGTTCTATCCTTCCGCGCTGACACTCGTGTCATATTGATTAAGGCGTGTGTCGTTTTGTAAATGTCCTGAGAGTTCAATGAATACAGTGAAGTGAGATTTAATTTTGAAGTTTGCCGCCCGTCGATGGGTATTAACGTCATTGCGTTAACAATTTGTGGACAGCGTGCACTCTGAAATTATTCTTTTTTTCCACCTGTGATGTAAATGTTTCGATATTTTTGGAATTGTTTTTGAGTGGGTGGGGGGGGGGGGGTGTATGTGTCACGGAGGGTGAGGTGGGGGCTGCAAAATATAACAAGAGGCTGTCAAGTGCCTGTAATCGTTCACCTGCCAGAACTACATATCCCTCAGTTTTTCTAATAAAAATCAAAGAATGCAGCTGGCTGCCATGCGACTTCAAATGTGCGAAGGATGATTGTTTTTAGGGGACTTTTCATACATTATTTGTACCAAGTTTGGTTCACAGTGGACAAGTAATTTCAGATAAGAAGATACAAATGTGATTTCCCATTGCGTTCCCATCGCAACTATGAGCCGCAATTGCGAACATGTTTGCAACTTGATCAACATTACATGATGATCATTGGCAAAAAGTGTTGCAGTCATCAATCATGTTAAGTTTCAAAAGATTTGGCCTTGAGGAGTTTTTAAAATCGACCAATAAGAACCAATGAATGCCTCTGGCAGCCACGTTTTTCATCCAGCAAGAACAAAATGAGAAATAGTTGTAGAAAACCTCTCATAGACCATTTCTGTCAAGTTTGGTTCACATTGGCTCAGTAATTCCAGCGAAGATGAAAATGTGATTTCCCATAGGGTTTTTATAGTAACTATAAGCCGCAATTGCAGCCATGTTTGCAACACGATCACCATTAAATGAGGACCGGTAGTAAAGAATGTCCCACTTATCAACCATTTCAAGTTTCGAAAACTTTGGACTTCTGGTTTCAGAGGAGAAGTTTTTCAAAATCCAACAATCAGAATCAAAGAATGCCTCTGGCGGCTATGTTTTTCATCCTCCGGAACAAAGTGAGGATCGTTTGTAGAGTACCTCCCATAGACCATTCGGGTCACGTTTGGTTCACATCAGCTTAGTAGTTGCAGAGAAGAAGATCAAAATGTGAATTCACATAGGGTTTCTATATTAACTATAAGCCACAATTGCGGCCATGTTGCAAAGAATGTCTCTGGTGGCCATGTTTTTCAACCGACGGAAACAAAATGAGGATCGTTTATGGAGGACCCCCATATACCATTCCTGCAATGTTTGCTTAACATTGGCTCAGTAGTTCCAGAGAAGATGAAAATGGGATTTCCCAAAGGTTTCTATGGTAACTATAAACCACAATTACGGCCATGTTTGCAACCCGACCAACATTAAATGAAAACCGCTGGTAGAGGGTGTCGCCAAGCCAGAAAATAAGCAGACTGTCATTTGCAAAATGAGGTCCCCAGAGGGTGAATTTAGTGATGCTTCCCTGCATAGCAGGGTTGCATCATTAAATTTACCCTATGTCAACCTCAATCTGAATCAGGGTCTGAAAACTAAACAGAAAGAGATACCCAGAGGATAAATTGACTCACTGTATGGGATAGCATTATCAAATTCACCCTCTGGGGACCTCATTTTGAAAATGTCAGACTGCTTATTTTCAGGCCTGGGTGTCGCAGTCATCAATCGTGTGAAGATTCAAAACATTTGATCTCGTAGTTTCAAAAGAGATTTTTTGAAAATCCACCAACCAGAATCATTCGATAGGAACAAAGATGAGGATCGTTAGTAGAGGACCTCCCAGAGACCATTCCTACAAAGTTTGGTTGACATCAGCCCTGTGGTTCCAGAGGAGAAAAATGTGAAAAGTTCACGGACGACCGGCGACGGACGATGATTGACGACGGACGTCAGGTGATGGCAATAGCTCACATGGCCCTAAAAAGGACGTAGATACGTCGAAAATGACGTTAAATTATAAAATCCCCCAAACACGTATATTTTTTTATATTTTGAGCTCTACAACATACTAAAATGTCATGAAAATCGAACGTAATTTAATATTTGGTGTAAAAAGGGAAACCCGAAAAATTGGCCATATCCGTGTAGAATTTCCCAGGTCGGTACAACATTTTTAGGTAAGATTTTTGCAGGCGAATATGTTTCTAAACTTTCGGGAAGTTTATTAGTCAAGTTGCAATCAAAAGCTTAAAGATAATGCTAAATTTGGCGGCGTTTTAGATAAAGGCGCAATATCAAAAAAGTAGTAGTAAACTGGACACAAAGGACTATAAATGATAGAAATTTAATGAAGACAGCTTCACCAGAAGTACTCTAAACCGAGGCGGAGTGAAAACAAAAATAAAAAATAATAAAAAGGGCTGACGATCGGTATGAATGATAGACTTTAAACTGAAAATGAATGACTCTAAAACTCAATTCTTAGTGATATCCGGGGTCGCATGCCTACACCTCTGTTACATCAATTCTGGTTGGAAACAACATCACTATGAAAAATGAATCGTAATGTTGGAAGACTGCGACCTTATCTTAACCAGTCAGCACTTGAAAAACTTGTGCACTCCTTCATCACTTCACAACTGGACTATTGTAATTCAGTGTTAGTGGGGTTGTCCCAGTGCCTGATTCAGAAGCTTCAAAAAGTTCAGAATACTGCTGCTAGGATAATAATTACTGGTACCAAACACTCTGAACACATAACACCTGTTTTAAGACAACTACATTGGCTTCCAGTTCAACAGAGAATTGATTTCAAAATATGGATCTTAGTATTCAAATGTATCCACAAACTGGCTCCAGTTTTAATACTGCAAGAGTTCCTCACTGTATATAAACCATCACGCAGTCTCAGATCTAAAAACCAAATTTGACTAGTTGTACCTTTTAGCAGATCTAATCAAGCTCATGATCGTGTCTTCTCCATCGTTGGTCCCAGTTATGGAATTCCCTGCCAATTAGTGTCAGAATTTCAGAAACTCTCGATATCTTCAAATGAAATCTTAAAACTTTCCTATTTACTGAAGCATTCTCCTGAACCTCTGAAAGAGGTAACCAAAACAGATGTGACTCTTTATTTCAGAAAAAGTGTATTTATTTCTGTGAAGCGTTTTAGAGCACTATTTGTGGTTTTACGCTCCAGAAAATCAGTTATTATTATTATTATTATTATTATCTGGCAATTCGTTAAATGACTGAATGGTGCATAAGTCTCTTAAACCAGTGAACGGAGAGACCGTTTTTCGGGCCAGTAACGTGATACATCAGAACGGTATTAAGTGGAATTGAATGTGTAAAGTGGACCAATCAATATTTTTAACGTGCAGCCTTGAGGCTGCACGTTGAAAATATTAATTGGTCTACCCTCAAATAATGTATATAGACTTTTCCAATTGCTTCCATTGAAATGTCTTGGGCGATACCACCAGGATTCAATAGGCTAACGATGCATAAATACAATCTGTAGGAATGGTTGAAGATTGTCCAACCGACCATCTGTTTATGATACAAAAAGACAGACTAAAGTATCACTTACTCCGTGTTTTTTCAATTTTTCTCCAAGTACACCCAGGAATATCTTCACCCGTTCCTCTTCCTCCTTCATGCTGGCTGCCCATATGGACGGATCTGCCATGAACGAGGCTGAAAAATAAAATAACGTCAATGAAATGCTAATTACTACTGTTTATAAATAGAAACAAGCTGTTTTTTCCTGGCAGTGCCGGGGGGGGGGGGGGGGCACTAAACATTTGCAAGACGTGACGTCCTATTTTTTATTCGGCTCCTTTTTACACCCACCCACCCACCCACTACGTGCAAATTTTCTACTACCGTTCTCAGACACCCACCCCCCACTGTCCCATTAAAATCCAAAATAAACTTATAAACTTAGTAGTCACAGCTGTCTTTAGGGGTTTTTCATAATGTTCTTAAACTGGCACCACCAATTTAAACCTCTGTGGACTGCTGTGGGCCCAATCTACAAATGACAAGCTCTTCATTATCAGGCTTGGCCAGAGCAGGTGTACATATACGGGAACAAATTTTCATTTGAATTGTTCCCCAAATATTGTCTGCACATTTTCTACACCCACCCCTACTAACGTGTGACATTTTTCCAGATTAAGCCCAATATTCTCACATATAAAGCCTCCTGATGTTGTATTTATGTTAAGAGTGAGATGTACAACATCATCTTTAAGGTTTGAAACACAAATGATGGTATATATTAGCTGATATATTGATATATTTTTAAAAAATTCAAAAAATTGCACAAGTTGGAAATCCACATTTTTGGCGCACTCAAGAGACCCACCCACCCCCACGTCACGTCTTGCAAATTTTTGGTGGCCCCCTGGCTGTGCGCTTCAAAAATTGCAGTTAAAATTACGATAGAAGCGTTGGTAACCTGTTGTCGGTATTTCTATTGTGCATTTACAGTGCCACAAAGTTTGTTTTTCAGAACGAATATATTCAACAGTTCAAGTCCACTTTTGCAAAATAGCATCGCCCATGACGAAGAATACCTTAGGCAGCTAAGTACACCCCATATGGGACCCCACCCCCACCCCCTCCAGGACCGAACGAGTCTGGTTTTTTTCAGGTACCTGGACATCTCGAGAGTAGATTTTCAGATGTTAACAAAAAAATCATCCTGGATGGATATGACGTAACCCAAGGTGGCGCCCATAAGGGTGGGTCAGTTTCTCGATTTTACACCATTACTAATTTTTCTCCATTACAGAAAAACTAACTGAGATAAGGAACAGGAATTAACTCATTCGTATTTCTGACACCATTCTCCGTATAATAATATCAATCAAGTAAGTGAAAATCCAAGATGGCCGCCAAAATATGCCTCAAAATAGACGAAAATCGAGTTTTTCGACACTTGTTTCGCAAAGACTCATACAATCATGATAAACAAGAGACCCCGCGGGGCATTTGAAGCCTCTTGATACAACCTATGTGGATTAACATTAGTTACACACCTCTAGAGGGTACTGAATACAAATTTGTTTAATTCTTCAGCAACATGGCGAACTCCGGCTCCCATAGGGAGCCCAAATAGTAACCCAGGCTATCGATTTGAACACAACTGAATCTGACTTCCCTAGAGTTACAATTTGGGCTACCATAGCGAGCCCAAATATTAACATATGGATCCGATTTGGACAAACTTGAATCTGACACCCTAGAGATGTTGTATACCAAATATGGTGGATCGGAAGAAGATTTTTGAAGAAATTCCCTCATATTGTATTATGTTAAATTTCAGGTTCCCATATGGAGTCCAAATATTAACCTACGCACTCGAATTGAACAAACTTGAATCTGACCCCCTAGAGATGTTGTATACCAAATATGAAAGCATTCCGGCTGGTTGATCTGAAGAAGAAGATTTTTAAAGAAATTCCCTCATATCGCACTAAGTAAAACTTTGGACTACCATAGCGAGCCCAAATATGTACTTGGGGATCTGATTTGAAAAAAACTTGAATCTGAACCCCCCCCCCCCCCCCCCCCCCCCCCCTAGAGTTGTTGCGTACTAAATATGAAAGCATTCTGACTGGTGGATTTGAAGAAGGTTTTTAAAAATTATCCTCCATATTGAACAAAGTAAAAAGCTTCCGTAGGGACTTGGTTTGAACAATCTTAAACCTGACCCTCATAACAATGATGTGTACCAAACATTAAAAGATTCTGACTGGTGGTTTTGAAGAAGAAGATTTTTAAAGAATATTCCCCATATTACCCTATGTTGTATCTGACCGCCCCCCCCCCCCCCCCCGCCCCCTATGAATGCTGTGTGCCGAATATCAAAAGATTCTTATGATTGGTTCTGGAGAAAAGATTTTTTTTAAATTTTTGCAAATATGCTGACTCAGCATTTTTTCGATGCCCATTACAGAACACCCTAACATAACCGATGGCAATTTTTTTACAATTCTACTGGACCTAAGGATACTTCATACCAAATAACAGCTCTCTGTTCCGTGTAGTTTGGGAAATATGGGCGTTTGAAAATATTTCTATTTTTAGCTCCCAGGGTTCCCATGGGAATGCGAAATTTTTTTTTGCATGAGTCAAGTACTTAGGACCCAAAAGTACCACATACCAAATTTGGTTCAAACCAGACCATGGGTTTAGAAAATAGAAATTTTGGGCGGGGCCAAAAATCTTACCCCTCCCATTACAAAGCTAACTATTGTTTCACGAACTTCGTTTGAGCAACTGTGATTCTACACCTCAAAAGGAAGCTCCATAGCAAATATCAAGTCATCGTGCACACTGGTTCATGAGAAGAGTTTAAAAATATTTTGGAGCATTTTTCCCACACCCTCTCTATGGGGCTGGGCATGCTGAACAAAAATGTAAGGCCCCTTCGTACCCATCACTCACACAAACTTTCACTTGAATTGGCCTAGTGGCTTTGGAGGAGAAGACCAAAACATGGTGTTGACGGACGACGAACGGACGGACGACAGACGGAGAGCGATGAGATTAGCTCAGCTTGACTATGTCAAGAGGAGCTAAAAATTAGAAATCTGTAAACGTTTAGATGTTAACTTGATCGCTAATTATTCTCAGATAATATCCAGCGTGAACATGCACCATTGAGAGGCGATGTGGAAAACAAGATGGCCGCCAGTGCGACCACCCGTTTTCAATTACCCCGCTTTTGCAATGGACAAGTTCACACTATCTGAAGTTGTACGATGGTTGCGGAAAAAATGTTTGATATAGGGCACAGGAATCAACTGTATGATATTTAAGACACTTGTTCTGCGTATAAAACCAATTTAGTCAGTGAATATCCAAGATGGCCGCCAAAAAATGCCTCGAAATTGAAGAGAGTCAGTAGAAGACCGTGCACCCAACTGGGCCCCATTGGATGTACATGGTGGTGGACATAGGAAGTGACGTCATGTTACGTGACCCAGTTACGTCATGTTTGGTTTCCTGGTAGCCCCCCTGAGCGGCCATCCTGTGAAAACACGCTCATAGCTCCTAGATCGCTACTGCTGACTTGTCCAATATTACCATCGTCTGTCCTAAATTAACACAGATTATGGGAAATGAAGCAATCTGACTGGTGATTATAAGACTTGGTTGAGGTCAGAGGATGGGACAGAGACAGGTGAGACTGGATAGGCAGAGCAAATATAATCAGCATAGGGTCAGTTACAGACAAAACGGGCAGAAAAGGGGGATTCCAAAGGAATCCGATCTAGATAAATAGGAAGTATCCGAACCAGCAAACTACTCCAGGGCTATCGAATTTACCTCCAGGACACCTCTCGGCCCTATAGCACGACGTGCTACTATTATAAGCCCAAAATGGGGAATTCTAAACAAAATAAAGTCCGTTTCCGTTGGTTTGAAGGGATTGTCGGGTTGTTTGTGGTAATTAAATTTACTCTTATTCAATCGAACACACCCTCCAAACATACCTCTACCCTATTGAAGGGGTTTGGGTCACATAGCAACCATGTGCTGCCATAGAAACTAAGATGGCGACCTCCACTATACAAGATGGACGACGGAGACACGCGTCAACCTAACAACACGCGCTGCGCACGCACACTAAGACCACTATCACTATGGGGATGACGTTACAAGATGGCCGCACTCCTGGGCAACCAGGACAACCAAACAGTGTAACTGGGTCACATAACAGGACGTCAGTTTCTAGGTCCACCATTAAGTCCATCTGATGACGCCCGGTCGAGCATATGATCTACTACTGATGATCTTCAATTTCGGGGCATCTTTCTGACGGCCATCTTGAATATTCACTGACTAAATTGATTTTATCAAACGCTGAAAAAGTGTCCGAAATACTATACAGTTACATTTTTCCCGCAACCATTGCACAACTTCTGATAGTGTAAACTTGTCCATTACATAAGAGGGATAATTGGAAACGGATGATCGCACTGGCGGCCATCTTGTTTTCCACATCGGATTTCCACGGTGCTTCTTCACGCTAGATGTTATCGTAGAGTAACGTGCGATCAATTTAACATCTATAAGTAGATAGGTTTCCAATTTTTTATTATGATTCCATAAGGTTTTTTGCGAAAAAGTATTTTTTCAAAGCATTTTTTCTGGAGGCCATCTTGGATATTTACTTGATTGGTTGGTCATATGCAGAAAAAGTGTCCAAAATATTATGCAGTTAATACCTGTGCCCTGATTGAGTCATTTTTTCCGCAACCATCGTACAACTTGAGAGAGTGTAAACTTGTCCATTTGATAAGCGAGATAATTGAAAACGGGTGGTTGCATTTGCGGCCATCTTGTTTTCCACCTCGGCTTTCGATGGTACATATTCACGCTGGGTATTATCGGAGAATAATTTGCGATCAATTTAACATCTAAAAGTTTACAGGTTTCCAATTTTTTATCATCACTGTTTAAGTTTTTTCGAGAAAAATGTCGAAAAACTCGATTTTCGTCTATTTTGAGGTATATTTTGTCGGCCATCTTAGATTTTCACTTACTTGTTTGATATTATTACACGGGGAAAGGTATCAGAAAAACGAAAGATTTAATTTTTGTTCCCTACCTCATATAGTTTTCTTTCCAAATAGAGAAAAATAAGTGATGGTGTAAAATCGCGAAATTGACCCACCATCATGGGCGCCATTTTGGATTACGTCATGTCCGGCCAGGGTGATTTCTTGTTAACATCTGAAAATCTACTCTCAAGATACCCAGGTACATAAAAAACGGTCTCGTTCGGTCCTGGGGTCCCATAGGGGGTGTATCTAGCTGCCCGACTACTTGTTTTAACCCTTGCCCAACGTAACGGCCAAAACCGGCCAGCGCTATTCTCAAAAATCTCCAATTAATTTTCTTTATTTTTTCATTTTTTGTCTCAAAAACATAGGTTATGACCCCTCACTGGAACGAGCTCGTCGAGCTCGTTCCAACGAGGGGTCATAACCTATGTTTTTGAGACAAAAAATGAAAAAAAATAGTTATTCAAGAATTTTTTTTGCAAGTGTCGTCTGCTTTTCATGTTAGGTAAAGGGTTAAAATAGTGTGTTTATAATGTAGACTGGGAGCGCGGTGGCTCAGTAGGTAGAGGTGCAGACTGCAAACCGAGAGGTCCTCGGTTCGAATCCCACCTGCAGCAACCTCGTTGTGTCCTTGGGCAAGACACTTCATCTCCACTGCCCGCGTGGGGGCACGATGACGCCGTGTACTAAGGCGTACTGCACGTTGATGGTACGCATGTCTTCAGTGCGGAGTTACGATGTTGGGGAGCTGGTAGCTGCTCGTCGTTGCTCGGTGGTCCTCCTCGGGTACTCCGGCTTCCTCCACCCGTAAAACTGTCACGGTCATGATTAGCCATTGTGCATAAATATGTGACCTTAAACATCAATAAATATAAAAAAATATATCTATAAATATATATATCGACTTATATGTTGAAGGTTCAATACCGATGATTTCATCTAAGATTTTGACTTCTGCCTGCCTCTCAGTTTACTTACGCGACCAACGCCGCCGAAAGCATCCTAGGACAAGGGGGTCAGGGGTATCAAAAAGGGCTCTGTACTTTGGGTATGAGTTAACCCTTTACCTAACGAATCGCACGCATCCGCCCGCGTAATATGCAAATTGAGGAGTTGAAAAAAATAAATTTTTCAAAATATTTCAACAAAACCATATCATGTGACCCCTCATTGGAACGAGCTCATTGAGCTCGTTCCAATGAGGGGTCACATGATATGGTTTTGTGGACATTTTTTGAAAAAATTAAAAAAATTATATTTAAAATAATAAATTTTGATATTGGCTGCGTTGGGTAAAGGGTTAAGAACGGTATTTATCACAAACTACAATGGTATTGACATTATATACCTATCGTCCCCTGAGAGGAACACGGTGCCAATGAGAGTGCTAAATCATTGAAGATGGCATCATGTTTCACCCTCAGGACGATCTAAAGCTTTAGAAATATGTGACCTTAAACATCAATAAATAAATAAATAAATAATGTAGACTAATTATACTACTCCAAGTTTGCTAAGCACCAAATATTTGACACATCATTGTGAAATTTGCTGGTGACATATTTGCGATGTTTTGGTGGATACGATTGCGGAAAGTATTGAGATGGTCCCCAGTGTTTACATTAGCTCTCTTGACAGGCAGACTTTTCGTGATAGTCAGAGAAAGCATGTACAGTTTGATTGTCATGATGTTTTCGTGTACTGTCTACATGTACATGACATATGAACGGTATTCAATCTTCATTTCAAAACAAACCCTTGTGATTTGATGATTGAATATGGCAAATGCAAATGTAAGAAGACATTTGTCTGAAGCAGAAATATGGCGGGCTGTAGGGATGGTGGAGCAAGGGTCTACCCATCGTCAGGTTGGTGAAGCCCTTGGTGTGCACCATACGGTGATCACCAGCGCCTGGGCAAGATTTCAGCAGTATGGCACACTAGTAAGACGGCATGGTGGTTGCAGAGACAGGGCAACATCTGCAGCTGAAGACCGGCTTTTGATCATTCAGGTCCGTTGGAACCGCTTTGCCACAGCAACCCAGCTTCACAGTGGCCTTCAGAATGCATCTGGGGTAAATGTTTCGACGCAGACTATCCGGGCAAGGTTGCATGAAGGTGGTCTCCGATCGCGAAGACAATGTATTCACATTCCGCTGTCCCAGAACCAACGCCAGGCACGATATGAATGAGCCATGGACAACGTTGGAAGGACCAGAGAATATTGGCGACACCTGTCCTTTTAACAGATGAGTCAAAGTACTGCCTAGACCACACAGATAGGCGTTCTAGGGTATGGAGAAGACCCGGAGAGCGACAGCCAACATTGCTGGGCATGACCGCTGTGGGGGAGGGCCAAATATGGTCTGGGGCGGCATCAGCTGGGATGGATATACAGAGCTCTGTACCTTTAAACGTGGTACATTGACTGCACAACGGTATATTGATGATATCCTGGATGTCCACGTCAGATTGTATGCAGGTGCAGTGGGTGATAGATTCATTCTGATGGACGATAATGCCCGTCCTCATGTTGCCCATGCTATCGGGGAGTACCGACAGGGGGGGGGGGGGGGGGGGGATTGAGCGTATGGACTGGCCAGCAAGATCCCCTTATCTCAATGCAATTGAACATGTCTGGAATGAGTTGCAGCTTGCACTTTCAGCCCATTCAGTCAAGCCAAGAAGTTTACAGGAGCTTAGTGCCATGCTGGTCCAAGAATGGAACAACATCCCACAAAGGACCACCAGGAACCTGACCGGAGCATGAGAAGGCGTTGTCAAGCTGTAATTAACAGTAATAGGTCTCATACTCGATATTGAACCCATATCAGTTCGCTCCCTCAACTTTTTGGCATATTGAAAAATTTCCTTTTTTTTATCAATAATATCTATTTTCCATGGTTATCGTATTCAAATGCTAAAAAATAATGTCCAACACAAATATAATCTTAATTTTTGTACTTAAATCATTAAAGATATAATTAATTACAATATTTCAACTAAAACGTTAAACAGGTAGTTGGATATATTTTTGGTGCTTAGCAAAATTTAAGTAGTATATTATCTTAAACATGTAGCCGTCCGGCGTCTGGCTGCAGGTTAAAAATATTAATTGGTCTACTCTGTATGACAAAACAAAATCCCTTTTTTTGACTTGAAGAAAAAGCAAACATCACTCCCTCGGTATTCGTCCAACATGGAAGTCCGTCCGTCCACCCGTCCGTCCGTCCGTCCGCGCAATTATACGGGAGTTACGAGTTTTTTTGTGTCCAAAGATGCGTTATGAGCTTATCGAAGTATTATGAGCTTATTGGATGTATTGTGAGCTTAATTACTGCACGGTATATCTCAACCTCACAGAGACTTTTGTCAATTGTGTGGAATCCCAACATTCACCCACTTATATATCGTACACACTAGGGAATTTTGTCCATTGTGTGGCATCCCTCCATTCACCCACTCATACGCAGTAAACGACCGGGCATTTTGTCCACCGTGTGGTATCCCGCATCTAATCATTATGCACCTACTAACGTGACACATTCACTGTGTGACATCCCTTTATTCACTTACGTTCACTTACTTGTATGTCTAGCAGATACCTGAATGCCAAACTAACAACATTTATTGTGCATGGACTACGGGAATAGTCTTGTCTGCGTGGTGGTCGATGGACAGCTAATTTGCTTGTAGGGCCTTAAGCTACATTATTAACTATCATTAACTGCTTTTAAACTATAATGCCGAGTGACTAATATTTCAACTACATCATCAAGACATGCCTTCGACGAAGACATGCCTTTATAATGCATTTGGAGTATAAGTCCGTGGGTATTTGAACCATCACCGTCGGTACAAATCAAGTTTAACCCCCCCCCACCCCTGTCGAATCGGTCATTTTCGCCATGCGTCCATATAGACCCTGGAATGAAGGCAATGGATAATTGAATTTAACAAGGTCACGTTTGCATTTTGTCTGTTTTGGGACAATTTGTGTTTCTTATGAGCCCTCCCCCCCCCCCCCCCCCCCAGCCGAGGCATGCCTAGACTAAACTTTGAATACCTGAATACACTCTCCCTCGGAAAACCTTGAGTGCAGGTTTAAAATTATTTGAACACAGTGGTGGCACCAGAGTTCCCCCAGATGAGAGAAAGAGGGGGGGGGGGGGTTGTACCCCCCGATACTGGGTTAGGGTATGTCCCAACAACTCCAAACTGAATGTGGCAGTTATCCCTGATGGACGGGGCTATGTCTCCCTGATGAGAGGGGGGGGGGGGGGAGGGGTTCCTCTTTCTAGCGCCACCACGTTTTGAATAGTTCAAATGTGGTGTCTAATGGGACAACCGAACATTATTTGTTTGACCGAATTGATAATTAAATATACTGTGCAGTTGAGGTAAAAGTGTTTGAATTTTGTTATATTTTCATCCCACTGGTGCCCCAAGAGAAGTGTTTTTCTATTCTGTACAACTTAAAACTGAAAATTTATGTGGGCCGAAAAATGTGCAACCCCGAAGACAACTCCAAATATCTCCACATTGACTTCATTTGAACAAAAACGAATCTCCGTCCGTATCCAGTACGTGGGCAGATACCAGTAGCAGTAGATGTGGAAATCGGCCCAATTCCTACCCCCGGACCTAGGAAGTGACGTCATAGTCACGGAATCGGATAAGAATCTCAATTACGGAATGCCTTATATGTATACAGGGGAAATCTGATTGAACATTTTGAAGGCCTGAGCGAAAGTATAGCTAGGAAGTAGTAATACAATTCAATATTAACTGGTAAAGTGCTGAGTTTTTTTCTGACAAAAAATCAAAGCTCATCATATACTGCTCTATTACATTTAATTGGACAGTGCCTTATAGACACTATCCAATTAAATGTCAGAGAGCAAGGTATTGTATAAAAAATCTGATTCATATCAGGGACAAATATAGAACCTTAGTGAGCACGCTCACATACCCCACGCGCCCCGATATTTCAAGCTTTAATCATTTTAAAAAAATAAACATTGATTCTAGGAATACTGCAGAAAACAGTGTTCTGCAGTTCCAACGGTATTGAAAGAATTCAAGCAGAGAAAAAGCCCGGAAAACTGTAATTTTGATGAACTTTTCAAAGTCTATGTGCCCGTAATTTTGGTAAAAATCAGTGGAGCGGAACAAAACCCAAACTTGTTCTGTAGGCCAACATGTTAGACTAACGTATCAAAAATCAGCTCAATATCTGGAAGCATGTAGGAAAAAAGTCCGGAAAACTGTAATTTTGATGAACTTTTCAAAGTTCAAGGGCCGTAATTTCGGTAAAAATCAGTGGAGCAGAACAAAATGCAAACTTGATCTGTAGGCCACCATGTTAGATTAACATACCAAAAATCAGCTCAATATCTGGAAGCGTGTAGAAAAAAGTCCGGAAAACAAGTAGGACTGACGGACTGACGGACTGACCAGTCAAAAACATTATACCCCAGCAACTTCGTTGCGTGGGGTATAATAAAGACTGACGGACTGACGGACTGACGGGCGGACCAGTCAAAAACATTATACCCCAGCAACTTCGTTGCGTGGGGTATAATAAAGGCTCCCTCAGGCAGAATGTAGCTACAGACAGTTATTGCCTGTCACTTTTAGTAAAGCCCAAAATAGGTCTTCCAGCACTCTACCAGTTAATGGATGATAGTTTAGTCAACAGTATTGGTACAAGGCCGCAATGGAACAAAACTGCTGTAGAAGCTAATGATAGGACAGATAGACCATAGACAAGTAGTGGCCTTGGAGCTTTGGAGAAAAGATGGAAGCAGTTGGTAAGACTACATTAGACCTCATTGGGGGATTACTCGTGGCCCGCATGGCCTTATACGACAAAAAGGGATTTCCAGTTAGGTATCCTCAAATAATACAATACCAGGCCATATGTATCCTCAAATACCGAAATGAGGCTATGAGGGATAGTAAATGAAACCTCATTGAGGGATTTTTCATGGCTGTCATGGCCTCAAAATAAAATGAGGCTATGAGGAATAGTAAATGAGGCCTCATTGAGGGCTTTCTTATGGCCCTCATGTACTCATTCGACAAGAAAGGGATTCCATAGCCACAGGTGTTTTCCAAAATGGGATTCCATGGGATATGGCCATTGGATATAGAGGTGATGAGAATCGGATAGGACTTCGTTGTAAAAGGGGAGATAACTCTGCATAGAGATTGCGGGAAATCAAGCAATCTGATAGGTTAGTTAGCGCCAGTAGAGTGAACTGATTGGGTGATCTAGATAAATGAAACAACAAGAGTACTCGGAATAGGGCCAGAACTAACAAGAAAAGGCCAGGAATTGTAAATATAGTAACAATAAGCAAAGCTGTTCCAGTTGATAGGCCCTTCTACTCTACGGGAGTATATTCCAGAACAAAGGAACATATCCAAATAGATGAAAACTATTGCATAGATAGATGGAAGCAGAGAATTCTGAAAGAATTCGAAATAGTCAAACTTGCCGGGTTTGGTTCAAAGAACAAGATCACATTCAGTTAGTCATGATTCATCAACAATACAGAGGAATTAAGTCATGACATTATTCATAACTCTTGTGTCCATGACAGATGATTATTATCGTAGTTCTTCCTGACTGCTTCCAATTCTATCAGCTGTAGACCAGCACTGCCAAACTTCCAAGAGTTATTATGCCACTGCAGTTTTAAATGCAAATTTTATGGAAAAAGACACAGGAATGGATTTGAACAAACCTGGACCTTCCCCCGTCTCCCCTCTCCCAAAGAGAGTCCAAATTTTGAGGCAGGGACTCGAATTGAACAAATCGGAATTTGGTCTCCACAGATATGTTATACACCAAATATGAACAGATTCTGATTGGTGGTTCTGGAGAAAACAGATTTTTGAAGTTAAAATTCGGAGCCCAAATACAACCCAGGGACTCGATTTGAACAAACTAAATTCCCCCCCCCCCCCCCTCCTCCCAGAGATGTTGCATACCGAAGACGAAAGGATTCTGACAGCTGGATCTGAAGAAGAACATTTTTGAAGAAATTTCCTGGTATTGCACTAAGAAAAACTTTGGGCGCCAATAGAGAGCCCCAATATTAACATAGGGACCAGATTTGAACAGAGATGTTGTATACCAGATATCAAAATACTCTAATTGATGGTTCTGGAGTTTTAAAGAAATTCCTTCATATTGCACTAACTTAAACTTTGGGCTCCAATAGAGAACTCAATTATTAACCCAGAGGCCCGATATGAACAATCTTGAATCTGACCCTCCTAGAGATGTTGTTTACCAAATATGAAAGGACTCTGAGTGGTGGATCTGAAGAAGAAGATTTTTAAGTAAATTTCCCCATATTGCACTAAGGTAAATCCGGCCCCCCATACAGAGCCCAAATATTAAACTAGGAAATCGATTTGAACAAATTTGAACAAACTTGAATCTGACCTGCCTAGAGATGCTGTATACCAAATATGAAAGGATTCTGCTTGGTGGATCTGAAGATGATTTTAAAAAATTCCCCTCATATTACACTAATTTAAAATTCGACCCCCATAGGAAGTCCAAATATTAACTGAGAGACTTGATTCGAACAAACTTGAATTTGACCCCTGTAACAATCATGTTTACTAAATATTAAAACATTCTGACGGGTGGTTCTGAAGAAGAAAAATTTTAAAGCTTATTACCCATATTGCCCTAAGTTAAGATTTGGGCTCCTCTGTTGAGCCCAAATACGAACCGAGGGGCTTAAATTGAATACAGATGGATCTGAAGAACACTTGTATCTGAACCCCCCCCCCCCCCCCCCCCCCCACACACACACCCTATGAATGCTGTATGCTAAATATTATAAGATTCTGATCAGTGGTTCTGGAGAAGAATTTTGTTTTAATATTTGCAAATATGCTGACTCAATTTGGCCCAGGCAGGGGTTTAGGAGGAGAAGTCGATAATTCAAAGCTCACGACGGACGGATGGGCGAGCGGACGCACCGACAGAGAGAAAGTGATCATTTGAGCTCCCCACCCCTGACATTCAGTCAGGTGATCTAAAAATAGATTAAATTTCACATTTTTCGAAAACGAATTTCAAAATTTTTCAATAAACCCATCGTTGAAAAGCTGGTCCTAATGATATCCATATTTGAATGGTTTTATTGAAAAAAACGTCCGAGATGTTTTAGGCTGTGGCAGGCTTATTCTGGTTAATGTTCTGGTCGTGTTTTCCGCTATGTTAGGTACAGGGTTAACGACTAAAATTATCCACTGTATGCCTTCAAAAACGTAGCTTAAGATACATCATTGGAACGAGCTCGACGAGCTCGTTCCATTGATGGATCATAAGCTATGCTTCAGGGACAAAAACTGAACCAAAAATAAAATTTGAATGGCCTTTTTGTGAACAGGGACTGTCGACTATAATCGATATGATACATAAACGGTTAACAAGCTGTCTTCCTCAAGAGATCGCGATGGCTCAATGGTTAAAGCATTGGACAGTGGACATCAAACCCAAAGGTCCACGGTTAGATCCATACCAGCGGTAACTTCGTTGTGTCACTGGGCAAAGGACTTAATGCATACTGTCCGCGTAGGTACACGGTGGCACTGTATAGACAGGATTATAGGAGTTACGATGGCGCTGTGTAACAAAAGCGTACTGTACGTCGATGATATACTTGCCTTCAGTCAGTACTAATCCTGCTTGTCCGCAATTAATATGTCGGTCTGTCTGACAGTTGCTCCTCGCTGTTAGGTGGGTCTCTCCAATTACTCCGACTTCCTTCACCCATAAACATTCCAACAAGATGTGACACTGGCAAATCGGAAGTGTCGTTGAACCCAAGTAATAAATAAACGATAAATATCTTCCCCATACTTACCATGATGGACAACAGCGTGGAATTCTGGACAATGAACAAGAATCACACGGTCATTTTCTCTGTGTAAATGTTCAGTGTACCCTGCAAAATAGAGAAAATAATTATATACACATGGAACTTCATTAAGCACCCCCTAAAATGTTTCAGGGCAATGTATTTGCTGTTACTGATTATTATGTTTGTATGATTGCTATGTTTTGCAGTACATTTCATCTAGTGAAACATGATGTTTCTGGTTGATAGCGTACCCCAAACACATCCCATCGTCCACGTGAAGCATGCTTCCCACGAATGTCACAAAAACAATATCATCCACATGCAATATATGGGTATAAAACAAGAAAATGTGTCATCTCTTTATCAATAAATGTTGACATGGCAAGGAGGAAACTGTCAGAGGCATCAACATTGGAAATCGTTGGTATGCATGCAGCAGGCATGTCATTCAAAGCTATTGGAGGGCAACCTGGCTATAGTCATTCTGTTATCAGCAGCGTTGTCCGAAAACATCAACAAACCAACGATGTTAAGAACCGACCAAGGCCTGGAGAACCCCAAAAGATCTCTCCTCGGGATGATCGGAGTCTGACACGCCTCGTTAGGTGTTAACCCTTTGCTTCAAGTGGGGTTTGGAAACGCCTTTGGCTCCCCAACTGGCGTTTGCACAACAAAACTGTCTGCAACCGTCTCAAAGCACTGGGTATGAGGTCAGGAGGAGTCATCAAGCGTCCAGCTCTGCCCGATCAGCATCAAAGACGACACTTGGAGTGGTGTATAGCACGGCAACATTGGAATCTCAGGACGTGGAGAAGAGTCCATTGGTCAGACGGGAGTAGGTTCCTGCTTCACGCCACAGATGGCCGCATGAGAGTGTGGGGGCATAGAAATACTGCTAACGTGCCCAGGGACTTCAGGCCTACTGTTCTTTATGGTGAAGGAGCAACAATGATATGGGAATGCCTCCCTCGTGATTGTTAACTGGATATGGTGACTGTACGTGGGGATACCAATGGTCATCAGTACATCCGGGACATTCTCAATCCGGTAGTTGTGCCTCATTTTGACAACCACCCGTTGGCTAACCGCCCTGTATTCATGGACGACAATGCAAGGCCACATCGTACCCATGCTGTGTGGGCATTCCTTCAGAACAACGCTATTAGAACACTACTTTGGCCTGCAATGAGCCCCGATGTGAATCCCTTAGAACACATCTGGGACTTTCCTAGACGTCGTGTGCAAGCAAGGGACCCACCTGTACAGAATTTGGCCGATTTGGAAGCTGCATAGCATAAGAAGTGGCAGCAGTTGGCTCTGGATCGTATCAGAAGTCTCATTGATAGTATGAGGAGGAGGGTTCAGGCTGACATCCGGGCACGTGGTGGATACATTCTCTACTGATGTCATTCGGGAGATCACAAGTTACAGTTTTTGTCAGTAATTACTGGTATTGTTTCATCATGGCCCGTTACAGAACCATACTTGTCGGGAGAACATTTTTCCATCAAAAACCTTGGTCTCAGATATGTGTAATTAGCGCCCTCAAAGTACTGCATATTTTCATCATTGTGCTATACCCGGGAACATACAAACCCACAGAACAAATTTACAGTCGAAGCATGTCCCGATATCTACCCAATCTACACCCATTTCCAGTATACCGTGGAAACCCACAACAAAGGGAATATTTTGTCCGGTTCTGAATTAAATTCAGGAGAGCACTCAATTACAGATCGGAGTGTGAGATGTTATACAGAAAGAAATATAACAATGCACGTAACCTCACGTTGACTTGGAAACTGTTTCAAAAAACGGAATTCTAAAGGGCGTTATTTCGTCGCGTGAGAACCATAAGGTTCTATCTTCCAGCGGAAGATAGAACCTTACGGTTCTCACACGACGATTTGTTAGAGTGATAAATTTCAGTTAAATACCAAGCTGTTGGAAAGAATTCTCTGAGACCTCTTCCAATACACACTCTAAAATCAGTTGGGTTAAAAATTAACCCAAATCGATTGGGTTCATATTCACTCAACCCAGTCGATTTGGGTTAATTTTAACCCAACTGATTTAAGAGAGCAGTTAACACTATTCGTCCTATCACGAACTGCGTGATTATTTTGACATAATGTCGCATATGGAATGGCATCCAACGCACGACACATTCTCCTGGCTAGGGATAGAATGCATAAGCAATGCGCCAGTCAATGAACATCCGGGGAAACCCAGAGGTCCATAGGCTTAAACATTGCTTGCACAAAGGGCATTTAACATGGGGCAGATCAACGCACAGTGGTATTTACGGGCAATTGTAACAGGACTTCTAGTTTTAAGTGTATCATAAAACACAACAAGATGCTATCCGTCTAAGAAAATCATAAGGGAAATCACAGAACCTGTTCACATGACATTACAATGGACCATTGCCCTAAACTAGTCACTCGCAACGACATGATCAACGACTAGCGACTACATGTAGAATGACACCTGCTGCATATATATTGCTTGTGAACTAATGGTGCTGAACGCACCTGATCGTTTCTATGTTTTCACGGCGACATCGACGCCGTTCGTGCTTCGTGGGAGGACATGTTTTTTCATAGAAATTTTGAAAGACCCTTCAAAGAAAGCCTGATAATAATTGGACTTACTTGGGTTTACAGTTGAAACTAGAAGTCCTGTCACGAACTGTGCGCTTATGTAGCTTAATTGCGCGTGGGAATTGCGCGCAATTGTCATATCGAATGGCACTCAAAGCATGGCATGTTCTTCTTGTTAGCTATAGCAAACACAAGCAATGTTCCTGGAACCCGGAAGTCCATTGGCTGAAACTTTGCTTGTGCACAGGCCGTATGTGCAGAAATTGATAGCCTTACCATCGTCATAACGCGTAGATTAACGTACAAATCAACGTGCTATTTGTACGCATTTCAGGACAGGACTTCTAGTTTTAACTGTACATTTCATGATAAATACAGCCTTGCGTTCGATACTATACAGGCCATCCAGGTAACTCAGTTTGAAGAATTACGGTGTACATATCTGAGATGAAAAAATACATTTAGCTTTTTCGTTGAGAAGAAACATATTTCTTTTTTTTTCGAAAAAAATATATTTAATTTTTTCATAACTCACGACTGATTGGAACGAGCTTGAAAACAATGGCACCGGAAATATCCAAAGGCAAAGGGGCAGGGGTATCAAAAATTACACTCGATATATACCGTCACGTGAATGGAACAAGATGCGGTCGGTGATGCTAAAGCATGGCAGACAGCACCTTGTTCCACTCAAGGGAAGAAATCAACCTTAAGAAATCATCTCACCGGATGTATAGCTTGTGTTTGGTGATTTTCGATCAATTTCCGCCATTGCACTCGATACCCCGCCCCCTCCCCCAATTGGCTCAGGTAAATACGTTAGAAACGAATACTCGCGAAGATAAAGTCTTTTCAACTGATGAACTTTTGCGAAAAGGGACACGCGCTGCCCATTTCCTCGAGCAGCGGGGCCAGTCGTCAACAGATTCCAACGCCCTCGCTTGAAAATGGCGTTCCAACTAGCAGTCACGAGCTGTATTCTTTTTAGAAAATAAAAAAGAACGCTATTTGTGTGGTTACCTTTTGCCTTCTTGCCTGACTTTACGAATATCAGTTAATTTATTAAGCCTGTTACACACTAGGAACATTGAGCACCATTCATACAGGTACTGACTAACCTTCTGCCACTGAAAATATCGAAACTTCAGAGAGTAACCTTTCCTCATAATTACAGGAGGGGGAGGAGGTGGGATTCTGAAAAAAATCTACATACACAGGTTGTAAAAACGTTGTTTTTCAGAGCAGAGAACACCCACCTCCACTTTTGCGAGAAAAAAGATATTTTCGATTTCACCCCATCCCCGACAATCCCCAAACCGTAAACTGCTTGGTCCTGGTCTGCATTTTTTTTTAGTTGTTCCCTATAAGTTTATTAGTGATTCCAACTGTAGGGATGTACCAAACTCAACCAACATACAAAGGCGATAATTGGAAACCGACAAGGTGTGTATTGTTGTATTCGGAATTACGAGCTGTGTCACAGTTAAATGACTGAATAGAACATCTGTGGAAAGCCTCTCGCCATTCTTTGCACAGAACGCCACGATGTGTGAATGTGTTCGTCAATACGGAACGAGTGCCAACGTAAAAGGATAGAATGCAGCCCCCGTTGAAAATATTGACTGCTCTACTCCCACTTTAACTTAGCAGCCATTCTACTTAATCCTTTACCTAAGATGAAAAGCAGACGACACTTGCAAATAAAATTCTTGAATAACAATTTTTTTCATTTTTTTGTCTCAAAATATAGGTTATGACCCCTCATTGGAACGAGCTCGCCGAGCTCGTTCCAAAGAGGGGTCATAACCTATGTTTTTGAGCCAAAAAATGAAAAAATAATGAAAATTAATTGGCGATTTTTGTGAATAGCGCTGACCGGTTTTGGTTGTTACGTTGGGTAAAGGGTTAAAGAAAGTATGACGTATTCTTTTCCTGAACCTGAAACAATTTATCAGAGTGGTAACAATGAATTTAGAAGGATAGAATGAGAGGCCCAGCCTCGAAGTCTGTCCTTCTGCGATGGGATGGGTGCCGTATTGATGAACGCGTTCACACATCGTGGCGTTCTGTGTTTATTACACGCTTCTGTTTGAAATGAAAACAAAAACAAAAACTCGGGTGTGATTGGCAAACACGTGTAGCAGATCGACACCTGAACGGAAAAATTAAGTGAATAGTGCACAAACATGTTGTTTATTCGCATTTGTGTGCCGTTATCTGAGAGATACTCGCCTCGAAGTCAGACCTTGGGGGTTATAAAATCAGTCTCCATTGAAAGAATGACTTTAATTTCCTTAATTTTGGTGAATTTGAGAAAAAAAACTTTCCAATTGAAATTCGATTGATCGACTGTCACTGCAGCTTCCGAATTGATCTACAAGCGACGATCCACTGTAGACTCATCAGAGTACTAGCTCCGCACAATCAGGGTTAGCATTTGTTGAAGGCAGTTCACCATCGACGTGCAGTGCACCTTAGTACACAACGCCACCGTACCTCCATGATTCTGTCTAACATTTTCTTATTTAATATTTATATGGTTGAAAAAGGGGTATCTTTAATTTATTCAGCTGCAGTTATTTCTGAGCGGCGTAATTGCGTTATTGAATATGCAAGGCAGTCGTTCCATGGTTTATGTGATCTTCTGGGAGCTGCAGAGGGCATCTTTCATCCTCATATCCATTACAACTACAGTTAAAACTAGAAGTCCTGTCATGAAATGCGCAGAAATAGCACGTTGATATGCGCGTTAATGTGCGCGTTATGACCCAAGTAAAGCTATCACATTCTGTACATATGGCCTGTGCACAAGCAATGTTTCAGTCAATGGACCTCCGGGTAACCCGGAGGTCCATTGGCAGAAACATTGCATGTGTTTGCTATGAGTAACCAGTAGAACACGCCATGTTTTGGATGCCATTCAATATGGCAATTGCGCGCAATTCCAACGCGCAATTAAGCCAAGATAAGCGCACAATTCGTGACAGGACATCTAGTTTTAACTGTACTCTACCTTATTTTAAAACACCTTAAAACTGTTTTTGATCACTTTAACACAATTTAAAAAAAATGTAACTTTACAGCACTAGGAAAACGCGTCTTTTGAGGCGTTGACTACCACTCACCCCAGTCCCGAGTACTGACATAAATTGCAGCCCGCGCCTCCAGCAATTCAACAAGGAATGATCTGTGTCAAACAAGACTGGATTGGATAAATTCATAATTGTATTATAGAAAAATTAGCGGTTTGAAATTTTGATATTTCAACGTCATTGTGCGAAGGGTTGGCAATTTTACTTTTCAGCTTTCCTTTCTACTTCAACACAGTGTAATAATTTATACTTGATATCGCAAACCAGACGTTGTCGTTGCTGAGAGAAATAGATTCATGCCTGACATTCAGCCAACACTTAAAGAGTGTCGCCTGAATCCATGCGCAAACGTATGTATCACTGTAACGAACCTGCCCATTTTGTTTATATTGGGGTGGTTCTTATCCTAAAGGGTCGATGACTTTTCCTCAAACAGCATAAATCAACAGAGGTAAACCGAGGTCACTTTATTTGGATGACTTTTCTCTAACATGTGACGGAATGTCACTCTACCATTGCCGTCGCATAGCCACTAATGTATCGTCACTTGGCTGGACGTTTTTCACTCAAGCAATCGCCACTTAGGGGATGAAGTGCTCCCCTCCAGTTATCTCAAGATAATGTTCATTCAGACAAAGCCTACTCTGTCTATGTATGGCGTGCCGTCTACAACAGGTAATACCGTCTACCTAAATACCAACACTCATGAGCTCCCTGAGCTCTTACTTCCTACTTCTGATCCTAAACGCATATACAGTACGTGGAGAGTGTATTATCACTAAATCACTCGCAGAGTGGAGATTCCACCCAAGCAATAATTACAAATTTTTCACAAAGCATAACCAGCACAAGCAAAGTTTCAGCCAATGGACCCCCGGGTTAAACCCGGAGATCCATTGGCTGAAACATTGCTTGTGTTTTTGTCGATATGTACACAATTTGAAAGTAACAGCTTGGGTGATAACTCCACTCCGCTGGTGATTTAGTTACAATCCACTCTCCACGTACTGTATGGCCTCCGACTTGGTCCGCGACTGTTCCTATTCTAAATATGAGCACTCTGTGGCTGCCCGTACATTACAACGTGCTTATATTTTCGCACAGATGTGGCACCTCCTCCAACCTACATAATGTGACATCACCAGCTCCTCGCCTACGACCCACATTCCTACACGCCTTGAGACTGGAATGATTTTTTCGAGAAAAAACCCGACTCTTATTTCACATTTTAATTACTTCTCTTGGATTTGGCCGCCATAGATCTGTCTTAATTTAATATTCTCTTTTATGTTTCTTTGAAAGTCTCGCATTTTCGGTATATACAGACATTCGGTGATAGACCAGATATGTAATTTGGGTGTGCGTCCAGAACATGTGCGATGTGCTGTTTTTAGGACAAGTACAGTACGTGGAGAGTGTATTATCACTAAATCACCCGCAGAGTGGATATTCCACTCGAGGAATAATTGCAATTTTGTTGCAAAGCGTAACCAGCACCAGCAAAGTTTCAGCTAATGGACCTCCGGGTTAAACCCGGAGATCCATTGGCTGAAACATTGCTTGTGTGTTTTATCGATATGTACAAAATTTGAAAGTTATAGCTTGGGTGATGACTCCACTCGGCGGGTGATTTAGTTACAATCCACTCTCCGCGTACTGTACCTGTTAACTGGACATAATTACATAGATAATGACTGCTCGAGACACTTCCTTTAATCTGTTATGAGTCAACTCATTATGGGGTTCGGCACAACGCGCTATAATGGCCATAAAATATTCCATGCTAAATTAACAGCGCCGGCTGACTACTATTCCTAGAAATGTTAGACCTAGGACTATAATTCCGTGGAATAATAGTCCAGAGGGACTAATTTTCCTACGGACTTCCGTTCCTGTTACACCGGAATTAAATGCTGCGGAGCACAATATTAGACGGTCAATGTTTCAGAGCCAAACCTTCAACAGTCAGCTACTTTTCACAGCGTGTATTCGCAGAACCATATCACCAGCAAACGTCTATGACATTCGAGCTCACCCCCATAATTTAGGAATTCATTGCAACAGACTTGTTTGTTATCAGAGGATCTAGCGATATAAATAACGACAATATGAGAAGTACCGCGACAACCCTATTAAATTACTGACGATTAATGAAGTTTTACTGCGGACGACTGGATAGCAGCAGCTTTACAGATAAAATGTGTATCAGGTTGGGTTATAAATGGGAGGTTATACTGTTTCAAACAGCTTATGGGAACACCATAGACCCTTTGTCGACCGGGGTTTTACTACATGTACATCAAAAGTACAGAAGAGAAGAGTCTGGAAGATAGCTAGAAAGGTTCGAAGGTTGAAATATTATATTTTGTCATGTGTTTATAGTGTGCCCCCAAATGCACTACACAGGCAAATTAATAACAGATTCATATTTGGACATTTACACCTTTAATTTGATCTATTCTTGACTTATAAAAACTCACGGGAGTGCCTCAAATAGAAACTAGAGTGATGTCACGCATGCAGCCCGACTGTCCCAGCAATGACAATGCTTAGACGCAAAATTATCGGAGCCATTTTTTGTTAACCGTTTACCTAACGAATCTGCCATATCTGCACTCGTGATATACAAAATTTGCTAATCAAATTTTATTTTTTCATTTCTCTACTTCAAAACATACCTCATGACCTATTAATGGAACACATGTGATGAGCTTGTTCCAATAAGGACTAATAAGCCATGATTAGAAGTAAATGAAAGTGTCAATAGCACTGTAGCTTAACTTGTCTGTGTGTTGTGTTTGTGTTTGATGAAATGTTCAATGTTTATGAAAGGATTATGAAATAAGACAAAAATTGGGATAGTTGGGAATGTGTTAATTTCTGTTCCCTGTATGCTATGTTTTTAATAAAAATAATATGAGATGTACACGGTACTAAAGAGCTGAGGGGTGGTTTAATATGACCTCACAGTTAATGTATGTGGCCCTCACAGTTAACATATGTCAATGAAAGTTACCATGTTACAAGGAAATTATTCCAAAATGAGTCATCCTATCAAGTTACATTGAAATCCCTTCATAAATATGGCCTGTAAACTGTGCTAAAGGTTTTCGGGCTTCAGGCCTGTGTATCCATGACGGTAGACCGATTACTACTAAAAGGGGACGTCCTCATCTTGACGTTATACTGAGTCATTCTACTAAGTTACAATGAAATCCCTTCACAAATACGACCTGTAGTCTGTACTAAACGTTTTCGGGTTTTGGGCTCAGGCAGCCATCATAGCTGAATGAGCACAATCAAAAGGGGACATTCTCATCTGGGCATCATCTGGAGTGATCCTACGAAGTTACAATGAAATCCCTTCATAAATATGACCTGCAGACTGCGCTCAAGGTTTTCGGGATTCGGGCCCCTGTAGCGGTCACTGTTGACCAATCACAACCAAAAGGGGATGTCATCATCTAGGTATTATGTGGAGTCAACCTAACAAGTTACAATGAAATCCCTTCTATAAATACGACTTATAGACTATGCTAAAGGGTTTTGAGCTCGGGCAGCCATCAAGGCTAAATAATCGCGACCAAAAGGGGATGCCCTCATCTAGACATTATTTGGAGTCATCCTACCAAGGTACAATGAAATCCCTTCATCAATATGACCTGTAGACTGTGCTAAAGGTTTTCGGGCTTCGGGCCCCTGTAGCTGTCACAGTTGCCTGATGGTGTCCAAAATGGGCTGTTCTCATCTAGACATTATATGAAATCAACCTACCAAGTTACAATGAAATCCCTTCATAAATTTGACCTGTAGACTATGCTAAAGGTTTTCGGGCTTCGGGCCCCTGTAGCGATCACTGTGACCAATCATCACCAAAAAAGGATGTCATCATCTAGGCATTATGTGGAGTCAACCTAACAAGTTACAATGAAATCCTTCCATAAATACGACTTATAGGCTATGCTAAAGGTTTTTGGGCTCGGGCAGCCATCAAGGCTGAATGATCGAGACCAAAAGGGGATGTTCTCATCTAGACATTATATGAAGTCATCCTACCAAGTTACAATGAAATCTCTTCATAAATATTATTTATTTATTTATTGATTTTTAAGGTTACATATTTATGCACAATGGCTAATCATGACCGTGACAGTTTTACGGGTGGAGGAAGCCGGAGTACCCGGAGAGAACCACCGAGCAACGACGAGCAGCTGCCAGCTCCCCAACATCGTAACTCCGCACTGCAGCACAGGCAGGGTTAGATTGGTTGAAGACATGCGTACCAGCGACGTGCAGTACGCCTTAGTACACGGCGCCATCGTGCCCCCACGCGGGCAATGGAGATGAAGTGTCTTGCCCAAGGACACAACGCGCTTGCCGCAGGTGGGATTCGAACCGAGGACCTCTCGGCTTGCAGCCTGCACCTCTACCTACTGAGCCACCGCGCTCCCCTTCATAAATATGACTTGAAGACTGTGCTAAAGGTTTTCGGGCTTTGGGCTCGGGCAGCCATCATGGTTGACTGATCACAACCAAAAGGGGAAATTCTCATCTGGAGTGATCCTTAGAAGTTACAATGAAATCCCTTCATAAATATGACCTGTAGACTGTGCTCAAGATTTGCGGGGCACCTGTAGCCATCACAGTTGACCAATCACGACCAAAAGGGGATGTCATCATCTAGGCATTATATGGAGTCAACCTAACAAGTTACAATGAAATCCTTCCATAAATATGACCTTTTGCCTATGCTAAAGATTTTTGGGCTCGGGCAGCCATCAATGCTGAATTATCGCGATCAACATGGGACGTTCTCATCTAGACATTATTTGGAGTCAACATAGCAAGTTACAATAAAATCCCTTCATAAATATGACCTGTAGACTGTGCTAAATGTTTTCGGGCTTCGGGCCCCTGTAGCCGTCACAGTTGCCCAATCACGCCCAAAAGGGGACTTTCTCATCTAGACATTATATGAAGTCACCCTACCAAGTTACAATGGAATCCCTTCATAAAAATGATCTGTAGACTGTGCTAAAAGTTTTCGGGCTTCGGGCTCGGCCAGCCATCATGGTTGAATGATCGCAACTAGAAGGGGACAATCTCATCTGGGCATCATCTGGAGTGAACCTACGAAGTTACAAGATTCTCGGGCTTTGGGCACCTGTAGCCATCACAGTTGACCAATCACGACCAAAAGGGGATGTCATCATCTAGACATTATATGAAGCCAACCTACGAAGTTACAATGAAATCCCTTCATAAATATGACCTGTAGACTGTGCTGAAGGTTTTAGGGCTTCAGGCTCAGGCAGCCATCATGGTTGAATGATCGCAACCAAAAGGGGACATTCTCATTTGGGCATCATCTGGAGTGATCCTACGAAGTTACAATGAAATCCCTTCATAAATATGACCTGTAGACTGTGCTCAAGGTTTTCGGGCTTCGGGCCCCTGTAGCCGTCACAGTTGCCCAATCACGCCCAAAAGGAGACTTTCTCATCTAGACATTATATGAAGTCATCCTACCAAGTTACAATGGAATCCCTTCATACATATGATCTGTAGACTGTGCTAAAGGTTTTCGGGCTTCGGGCTCGGGCAGCCATCATGGTTGAATGATCGCAACAAGAAGGGGACATTCTCATCTGGGCATCATCTGGAGTGAACCTACGAAGTTACAATGAAATCCCTTCATAAATATGACCTGTAGACTGTGCTCAAGGTTTTCGGGCTTCGGGCACCTGTAGCCGTCACAGTTGACCAATCACGACCAAAAGCAGGTGTCATCATCTAGGCATTACATGGAGTCAACCTAGTAGGTTACAATGAAATCCTTCCATAAATATGACCTTTTGACTATGCTAAAGGTTTTTGCGTGATGGCAATAGCTTATCTTGACTTTGTCAAGTTAAGCTAAAAATGAAAAAAATCTGATGTTTCAGAAAAATAATTTGTACTGTTGGCTTCAACTTGTCTTAGGTAAAGGATTAAAGATGCAGTACATAAAGCAATGTTGGGCTACAGGAGTCAATTTTCTCTTTTGCATGTAATAATTCCCAATCCTTCAAAATGCATTTTGGGAATAATTGCCTAAGTGACACGTGTGTGTGTGTGTGTGGGGTGGGGTGGGGGGGGGGGGGGTGGTGGAACCTATATTCAACCTGACCTATCTTACTAGCTGTAAAATACTGTAACGGGAAAGCACTCCATATCTACCCAACACACCTGCTATCTACCCAGTTGTCTACAAACAAACAAGAAAGAGGAGGGGGGGGGGGGGGCACCTTCACGCCAAAGGTGAGGGATGATTACCTCAATCCTGAGGGCTATCAACACCTCTATTTGTCAGGATAGCGACACCAGCCCACTTTATGTTGTGGGCAAACATACAATTTACAAATCACAATGCCTAAAACTTACTCAGACTTCCTGTGTCAATGCTCGAGCAAACATAGATCAACTAAACCGCGCTCAATCATGAGCACAGACAATCTGGGCTAACTTCCTTCTAAAACTTACCCTTAAGGATATCTATCACAAGTAGTAAGGTAATCTAAGGAATAAACCACTTAATTTATAATAACAATTATTTATTCCTACAGACAACTAATCTTTGTACATTAACCCTTTACCCAACGAATCGCCCGCATCCGCCCGCGTAAAATGCAAATTCAGCAGTTGAAAAAAATATTATTTTTCAAAAACGACCAACAAAACCATATCATGTGACCCCTCGTTGGAACGAGCTCGTCGAGCTCGTTCCAACGAGGGGTCACATGATATGGTTTGGTTGAAATGTTTTGAAAAATTTAAAAAAAATGATATTTAAAATAATAAATTTTGATATCGTCTGCGTTGGGTGAAGGGTTAAAGAATTCTTGGGTAAATCATCTTCTTTCTCTGAGCATCAAGCACAACTCTTGTCCAGCTACTTTCACGTTTCAACTCGCCATCCAATTCAGTGGGTTTCACTTAAACAAAAGCAACAATCTCAGGACTTTCCAGAATTTGGTCTGAACCAACTTATCAAACAATAAATATTTCTGACTCTATGCAACAAATACAAGTTTACTTTCCCCCTTTTCCTAATATTTAACCTCAAGGTACAATCAACAGAAATACAATCTCTCTAAATAATCACTCTTGTTGAATCACAACAATTGAGTGAAAGAACTCATCAAGAATAATTTGAAAATACTTTCAGCACACTTTACTGGAAAGAGCTCACAAAAATAAACTAAAATGCAAATTATTTTAGATGAAAAATTATCACTCCTAGTTGAATCACAACTTTTAAGTGAAAGAACTCATCTGGTATAATTTGAAAAATAATTTCAGTACACTTTACTGGAAAGAGCTCACGAAAATAAAATAAAATGCAAATTATTTTAGATGAAAAATTATCACTCCTAGTCGAATCACAACTTTTAAGGGAAAGAACTCATCAGGTATAATTTGAAAAATACACTTTCAGTACACTTTAGTTGAAACAGCTTACACAATGCCTGTAGGCACAGAATAGCGGCAGAAATAAAATGCCTGCGGCCCTCTGCACTTCACAGGGATCATCCAGTCCACATTCTAAGAAGTTTAGTAAATTAAATGCCAAAGAAATAAAAGTATTTTCTGTCAGAACTAAATGCTCACCAAACGTGTCCAAGTCCTAATAAATGCCGAGTCAATGGTCCCTGCGAAGGCAGGAGCTGTGAACGCTTGAACAGAAATTCACAAATCGACAAAAAGCCAAACTGCAAAATCGCCCAGACAGTTCTTGACGGAGGTTTTTATGGTAGGATTTCTTATTCTGCAGTGGCTGCAAGGGCACGTGACCTCGTCAGTGCTCGAGGTCTGCTGACCCAACACAATCTGCGGAATCAGCCGAACCGATTTATCATGTTCTGAGACCCCGACGTTTTTATGGGATTTTAATCAAGTGAAAGATTCTCTTACACCAACTTTTGACAAGTATTTCCTGACTTTCTATCCCGTATCAAATATAACTTTCGTAATTTGTCACATTCAGACATCAATTAAATCAGTATCGCGTATTTTCAAACGTAAGCGATTACACTTCATAAAATCGAACAATCCTGATTACCTGTACAACATGCAACACATTTATCGGAATTTTTACAACAACTCTGAAAGAAATAAAACTATCTGAATACTGACAGCATGGCAGTTTGCCTTCCTAACCTAAACATCCAATATAAGTATTCCTTATTGATATGTCAAATAAAGCTGTTCCAAAATAGCAGATTTCGATCTCGCAATAAGACTATTTCGGAACTGTAGGTACTTGAATATTCGAGGCCAATAAATCCCACTGAGGTGCAAACATCCAAATAAAACAAACAGAAATGAATACCTATTATAATTAATAGCCCATCTCTTGAATTTTCCAGTCTGCATTAAGCCTACGATTTTATAATTGAAAACACCCCCCCCCCCCCCCATCAAAAAAAAAAAAAAAAAAAAAATTCTATTAAAGTGACTTTTGTTACAGTATATTTGACCGAATGTTTTATGAAATGTAAGACAGTGAAGGGGGCGCGGTGGTTCAGTAGGTAGAGGTGCCAGCTGCAAGCCGAGAGGTCCTCGGTTCAAATCCCACTTGCAGCAACCGCGTTGTGTCCTTGGGCAAGACACTAATTTCACCCCATTGTCCACGTGGGGGCACGGTGGCGCTGTGTACGAAGGCGTACTGCACGTCGATGGTGCACCTGTCTTCAACCACTGCTAACCCTGCTTGTGTGGAGTTGGTATGTTGGGGAGCTGACACTTGCTCGCCGTTGCTCGGTGGTTCTAACCGGGTAATCCGGCTTCTTCCACCCGTAAAACTATCGTGGTCATGATTAGCCATTGTGCAGAAATATGTGACCTTAAACACCAATAAATAAATGAATAAGACAGTGAAGCCCAATTGTCTTCCCAAGAAAATGATAATTTTAATGTTTGTCTATGAGCGAGCACCTCTGGCAACAATATCGCCCAATTAGTAGGCCAGAGGCAGAGTTTTGGAATTTATCTATTTATTGAGGTTTTAATAACACTGTCTACAGCCAGGATCAGCTCGTATTGGACAGTTTTACGGGTAGAGGAAGCCGGGGTCCCATGAGAGAACCACCGAGCAAAAGCGAGTAACTGACAGACTCCCCAATATACTAACTCCACACAAGCAGGGTTAGCATTATTTGAACACATTTACACCATCGACGTGCAGTACACCTTAGTACACAGCGCCACCGTGCCCCCAATTGGGCAGTCGGGATTAATTGCCTTACCCATGAACACATCGCAGTTTTCCACTGGTGGGGGTCGAACCGTGGACCTCTCGGTTTGCAGTTCAGTGCCGTAACCACTGAGCCACCTCTCTCCCGGACACACCCGACAATGACTAGTAAAAAGGTGTTTTTTGAATACCATTCACCCATGTGCATGACGGTTGATACCACAGACACTCTTAATGAATTGCTCATCATGAAAAGATCATTCAGTTGTCAATAAATGAAAATTGTAACTCAAATGTTTGGGTGGTTCGAAACATCTTGGTGTAGTATAATTAAGGAAGGGAGATTTCCGAAGCTGTATTCGCACACACAAGTAAACAAATAATTACATCTGTACACTTTAGTTGTAAATAGTAACAGTTGGAATTTTTGCCGATTTGAAACTGATTTGGAATTTGGGAAAGTAAAGGAGACGACATCACCAAATAAGCTCCAAAATCCATGCAGATAAAATTTCCAACTACTCATGCTTCGCCCTCTGAATTTCCAACTATGGCCAGGTTTGAGGGGGGGGGGGAGGGGAGACACTCCCACTCCTTCCCCTTCTCGCCACGAACCTGATTGCAACCAACGCTGTTTTCGAGGTCAATACCGATGCGCATTGTGGTGATTTTACGCTTCTCGGAAGCTGAAAGTAGGGCTGCACGATATTCAAAACAGAATACCGGTATCCATATATCGAAAACTGTTCAGATATATGAGGGGGCGCGGTGGCTCAGTTGGTAGAGGTGCAGGCTGCAAGCCGAGAGGTCCTCGGTTCGAATCCCACCTGCGGCAACCGCGTTGTGTCCTTGGGCAAGACACTTCACCCCCATTGCCTACATGGGGGCACGATGACGCTGTGTACTGAGGCGTACTGCACGTCGATGGTGCGCATGTCTTCAACCACTCTAACCCTGCCTGTGCTGCGGTGCAGAGTTCAGAGTTACGATGTTGGAGAGCTGACAGCTGCTCGTCGTTGCTCGGTGGTTCTCTCCGGGTACTCCGGCTTCCTCCACCCGTAAAACTGTCACGGTCACGATTAGCCATTGTGCATAAGTATGTGACCTTAAACACCAATAAATAAATAATAATAATAATATCAGATATATGAACACAAGTACCACAATCGAGGCTCGAGGCATCACAATTGGAACAAATTAATATGCCTTGATGCGGTTCGAAAAACCTTGACCCAAAGCAGACGATATCAAAATTTATTATTTTCAAAATTAGTTTTATCAGATTTTCCCCAAAGATTTCAACAAAACTATATCCTGTGACCCCTCATTGGAACGAGCTCAACGAGCTCGTTCCAATGAGGGGTCACAATCACATGATATAGTTTTGTTGAAATTTTTGAAAATTATTTTTTCAACCGCTGAATTTGTATATTACGAGGGCACAAGCAGACGATTCCTTGGATAAAGGGATAATATTATTCATTCGGGGCTACAGTTAAAAAGCTTAAGACATCTTGAAAATTAAATATTGGGTAAATAAAATAATGACGATAAACCGATATTTTTGTAATTACACCGGTATTCAATCGCTATTGGTTTGAATACCGGTATATATCGGTTTATCGACATACCGTGCAGCCCTTGCTGAAAGTAGTATTTACCTTTCGGAAGTTAATTGCGTTGTAACTCAAAAGTTTTCCGTCAGTCCGGAACAAGATTGGGCAAAACTCGACAAAAGTCACAACCGCGACGACATGCGAAGTGTGCTTACCGTAAGCAATCTGGTTGTGGCTATACAATACGTGGAGAGTGGATTCTAACTAAATCACCCGCGGAGTGGAGTTATCATCCAAGCTCTAACTTTCAAATTTTGAACATATCGACAAAAAACACAAGCAATGTTCAGCCAAAGGACCTCCGGGTTTAACCCGGAGGTCCATTGGCTGAAACTTTGCGTGTGCTGGTTATGCTTTGCAACAAATTTGCAATGATTGCCTGGGTGGAATCTCCACTCTGCGGGTGATTTAGTGATAATACACTCTCCACGTACTGTACGCAGCGTGAAGATCAACAATTGTTATTTTTGCATTTTTAAACATAACTTGCGTGATAACTCCAATAGTTTTGAGTCAATGGTAAAGAAACTTGACAATGCTCGCGAAATGTCATTGCCACGGCGCACGTGATATTTGGTCCCTGTAAGTGCTATGGTTATGGCTGTAGGCGTGATTTAAGAAAAATGTGGTATTTTGCCCTGTGTTGACGTTATTTGCGTTGTAACTCCAAACTTGGCGATCCCCCGTAACTTTCACGGCCGTGTGGAAATGCGAAGTTCGTCGGTTTCCGTAAATGCTATGGTTACAGGTAATCGCGCGACACGCGAAATGGGATTCCCATTTGCGCTATTTGCTCTATTTGCACTGTAACTTCAAAAGTTTTGCGTCAGTCACAAAGAGACTTGGCAATGGTGGGAAAACATCACAAAGACGCCACAATGAGAAGTCGTATAATAATGGCCGTAGGCAGAACAGACGATGTTATGGGAATCTAAAACGCAATTTGAAATAAAATCGCCAAACATGATGTTAAATAAAAAAAAACCCAAAACAGCCATCTTTTTTTTTATTTTTCAAGCTCTGCGACATACTAAAATTTCAAAGAAATCTGACGAACTTTAATTTTTGCAACGTTGACGTCCGACCATATTCGCAACGATATCCCCAAACTTATTTTTCGTCGGTTAAAAACAGATTTCATTTTTAGATATGGTTTAAATTGGAGACTATATTTCCAATATTTTGAGAAGAACATGGTTGATATTAAATGTTCACTAAAAGACATTAATGTGGCGTTATTTTGGGTAATTTTGAAATTGTAACAATTTTATTTAATAGAGACATCAACACCCTTGTAATGTGTGAAATTTCAAAGCTGTTGTGTATGATAAATAGAGAGATACAGTACAGTCGTCGTGGACTGATCACTTCCCACGCGTGGGCAATGTTTCCGCGGACGCAATAATATTAGATTCCAAACACTAATTACAGGAATAATCATCAAAAAATTTAATTAATGAAGCACCGGGTACAACCCGGTGCTTCATTAATTAAAATTTTGCTGATGATGATTTTTACTACCCGGTAAACACATGCGTGGACATAACTGCCCACGTGTGGATTACCATCAATCCACGGCGACTGTACTGTATGGGTGTTAGAAAATAAAGTTTTTTAAGTAAAAGTGTCCACATAATTTGAAGTGACGCTATAACCCAAAAAGGGGAGATAAATCGAATAACTAGAAACCTGTATTCCTTACTTTTTATTTTACCTCTATGACATACTAAAATGTTAAGAAACTCGGCGGCATTTAATTTTTGGTGATGTCGACGTAAATAACGTCACCTGAAAAATCGGCTATAACCGACGAAAATATCTCAGGTTGGACCCATAATTTTAAATATGGTTTTGTTGGCGATTATATTTCTAAACATTTGACAACAAATGTTTAATACACGAGTTATGATTAGAAGGTTAATATAAATGCCTAAATTGGGCGCTGTTTTGGATAGAAGCATAGAGAAAAGCAGCCACGAGATCTAGAAAAAGGTCTATAAGTATGTCAAATTTATTCAGAATCGAAGAAGGGAAAGTAATGACGAACGAGCAATTGCTCGATAGCTCATTTGCTCGACGTGCTTCGAGTCGTTCGAGCAGTATGAGCGAGTCACGCAACGTAAGACGGAATCCCACTTATGGAATCCCTTTTTGGAATCCCATTTGTGGAATCCTTTTTTCGAAAACATATGGCCTTCGGAATCCCTTTTTCTGAAATGAGGCTAAGAGGAATAGTAAACTAGAGGCTCTACATAGCCTGTAATCGCTCACCTGGAACTACATATAAAAATGTGATTCCCCATAGGCTTTCCATGATAACTATGAGCTGAAATTGTGGCCATGTTTGCAACATTACATCAACATTACACGAGGATCATTGGTAGAAGGTGTCTCAGTCTTCAGTCACGTGAAGTTTCAAAACATTTGAATCCATCAAAGAGAATCATAGAATGTCTCTGGTGGCCATATTTTCCAACCAACGGGAATAAAAAGAGGATCGTTTGTAGAGGGCCTCCTATAGACCATTCTTGCCAAGTTTTGGCTCCTTCGGCTCAGTAGTTCCAGAGAGGAGATGAAAATGTGATTTCCCATAGGTTTTTTTCTGTAGTTACTATAAACCGCAATTGTGGCCATGTTTGCAAAACGATCAAAATTAAAATGAGGAATGTCGTTGAGGGTGTCCCAGTTATCAACCATGCAAAATATCAAAACATTTGGCCCAGTGATTTCAGAGGACAAGAGTTTTCAAAACTGACTAATCACAATCAAAGACTGCTTGTGGCGACCACATTTTTTCACGCAACAGGAATAAAATGAGTAACAGTTGTAGAGAAACTCTCATAGACAATGCCTGCCAAGTCTGGTTCAAATTTGCTTAGTACTTTCAGTGAAGATGATAAAAATGTGATTTTCCATAGGGGTTCTATAGTAACTATAAGCCACAATTGCAGTCATAATTGCAACCTGATGAAGATTAAAATGAGGATCATTGTTAGAGGGGGTTACAGTCATCAGTCACACTAAGTTTTCAAACCATTTGGCCTTGTAGTTTCAAAGAAGATTTTCTTGAAAATGCACACATTTATGAATTCTGTTTCAACAAAAAAAAAATCAGTAAAAGAAGGTTAAATATTTTGAAAATTACAATTCTCTCAGACAGTATTCTCTTTTCATAATAGCTTTGGATAGGTAAATTGTGGCCATGTTTGCAACCCGATCAACATTAAATGAGGATCGATGGTAGAGAGGGTCCCAGTCATCGTTTATGTGAAGTAGCAAAACATTTCGCCTGGCAGTTTCAGAGGACACTTTTGAAAATCCACCTATCAGAATCAAAGAATGCCTCTGGCGGCCATGTTTTTCAACCCACGGGAACAAAATGAGGATCATTTGTAGAGGACCTCCCATAGACTATCTCTGCCAGGTTTGGTTCACGTCGGCTCAGTAGTTCCGGAGAAGAAGATGAAAATGTGATTTCCCATAAGGTTTCTATAGTAACTATAAGCCGCAACTGTGGCCATGTTTGCAACCCGATCAACATTAAATGAGGATCGTTGGTAGAGAGGGTCCCAGTCATCGTTTATGTGAAGTATCAAAACATTTCACCTGGCAGTTTCAGATGAGAAGATTTTTGAAAATCTACCAATCAGAATCAAAGAATGCCTCTGGCGGCCATGTTTTTCAATCCATGGGAACAAAATGAGGATCATTTGTAGAGGACCTCCCATAGACTATCCCTGCCAGGTTTGTTTTCACGTCGCCTCAGTTTTTCCAGAGAAGAAGAGGAAAATGTGATTTCCCATAGGGTTTCTACAGTAACTATAAGCCGCAATTGTGGCCATGTTTGTGACCCAATCAACATTAAATGAAGATTGTTGGTAGAGAGGTTCCCAGTCATCATTTCTGTGAATTTTTAAAACATTAAATTTTGTCCTGGGAGTTTCAGAGGAGAAGATTTTTGAAAATCCACCAACCAGAATCAAAGAATGCCTCTGGAAGCCACGTTTTTCATCCGACGGAAACAAGATGAGGATCGTTTGTCGAGGACTTCCAATAGACCATTCTTGCCAAGTTTGGTTCACACCGGCTCAGCGGTTACAAAGAAGAAGATGAAAATGTGAAAAGTTTACGGACGCCGGACCACGGACGACGGACGCCAAGTGATGAGAAAAGCTCACATGGCCTTTTAGGCCAGGTGAGCTAATGAGGCCCCATTGAGGGCTTTTGTCATTGCCCTAAAAAAATGAGGCCATGAGGGATAGTAAATGAAGCGTCATTGAAAACACTGTTCATGTTACTTATCAGAAAATACTGTTATCAGATTAAAATTGACAGATGCCTGTAAATTCAGAAGACTAATGATGCAAAAATCTAGGTACAGTTAAAATGGTTTACAGTAAAGTCAAAATAAGTTGCGTAGGATAATCCAAAGATTATGTATCTTTTTCTTTTTTCTCTTCCTACACTGATAAGACCAGAAGCTAACATCATTTTATGAAAAGCTCTCACTGATAGCTTTCTAGATTCCGATCTTGTCAGGGCAGGAGCAGCAGTTTACTTAGTTTATTACAGTTATGCTACAGCTTATTTTGACTTGTACTGTATACACAATATTTTGGGTTTTTTTCCCCCAGTTCTCAGTGGAGAAAACTGGAACCAACCCTTACCAGATTCTCAAAAAACAAGTTTTTTGGTGAGGGTACCGATCTTTTGTGCAGACAGAAGGGGCATTGGGTTAAGCATTAGAATATAACCTCTGGTGGCCACATATTTCCATCCTCTCATAGACCATTCCTGCGAAGTGTGGTTCACGTCGGCTCAGTAGTTTCAGAGAAGAAGATGAAAATGTGATTTCCCATAGGATTTCTATAGTAACTATAAGCTGCAATTGTGGCCATGTTTACAACCCGATCAACAATAAATGAGGACCGTTGGTAGAGGGGGTCCCAGTCATTACTTATGTGAAGTATCAAAACATTTGGCCCGGCAGTTTCAGAGGAGAAATTTTTTGAAAATACACATATCAGAATCAAAGAATGCCTCTGGCGGCCATGTTTTTCAACCCACGGGAACAAAATGAGGATCGTTTGTAGGCGACATCCCATGGACCATCCCTGCCAGGTTTGGTTCACGTCGGCTCAGTAGTTCCGGAGAAGAAGATGAAAATGTGATTTCCCATAGGGTTACTATAGTAACTATAAGCAGCAACTGTGGCCATGTTTGCAACCCGATCAACATTAAATGAGGATAGTTGGTAGAGAGGGTCCCACTCATCGTTTATGTGAAGTATCAAAACATTTCACCTGGCAGTTTCAGATGAGAAGATTTTTGAAAATCTACCAATCAGAATCTAAGAATGCCTCTGGCGGCCATGTTTTTTAACCCACGGGAACAAAATGAGGATCATTTGTAGAGGACCTCCCATAGACTATCCCTGCCAGGTTTGTTTTCACGTCGCCTCGGTTTTTCCAGAGAAGAAGAGGAAAATGTGATTTCCCATAGGGTTTCTAAAGTGACTATAAACCGCAATTGTGGCCATGTTTGTAACCCAATCAACATTAAATGAAGATCGTTGGTAGAGGGGTTCCCAGTCATCATTTATCTGAATTTTGAAAACATTTGTCCCGGTAGTTGCAGAGGAGAAGATTTTTAAAAATCCACCAACCAGAATCAAAGAATGCCTCTGGAAGCCTTGTTTTTCATCCGACGGAACAAAATGAGGATCGTTTATAGGGGACCTCCAGTAGACCATTCTTGCCAAGTTTGGTTCACACCGGCTCAGCGGTTACAGAGAAGATGAAAATGTGAAAAGTTTACAGACGCCGGACGACGGACGACGACGGACGGCAACTGATGAGAAAATCTCACATGGCCTTTTAGGCTAGGTGAGTTAATGAGGCCTCATTGAGGGCTTTTGTCATTGCCCTCAAAAGAAAATAAGGCTATGAAGGATAGTAAACGAGGCCTCATTGAAGACTTTTACATAGCCTCCGTGGCCTCATACGACAAAAAAGGGTTGCCAAAGGCCATATGTTTTCCAAAAAGGGGTGCCGAAATTGGGGTTCCTGGGGATATGGCTGTTAAATACCGAGATGAGGCTAAGAGGGATAGTAAATGAGGCCTCTTTGAGGGATTTTTTCATGACCCTCATGCCCTCAAAAGAAAATGAGGCTATGAGGGATAGTAAATGAGGACTCATTGAGGACTTTTATATAGCCCTCATACGACAAAAAAGGGTTTCTCCAAAAGGTATACTCGATTGGTATCCTCAAATAATACAAATAATACAATACCAGGCCATAGGTATCCTCAAATACCGAAATGAGGCTAAGAGGGATACTAAATGAGACCTCATTGAGGGATTTTTTCATGGCCCTCAAAAGAAAATGAGGCTAAGAGGGATAGTAAATGAGACATCATTGAAGGCTTTCTCATGGCCCTCATTGCCTCATACGACAAAAAAGGGATTCCATAACCAGAGACGTTTCACAAAAAGGGGGTTCCATGGGCCCTTGGAGAAAAACAAAAACATGGAATAGGAATCCAAATAAAAGGTTTCTGGGAGAACAAAAACACTACTCTAGTCCAAAGGAACGTACCCACGGGGTCACTCGATACTATAGCACTACTATCATAAGCCAAAGTATGGCGGTCCTCAAAAGAATTCTGAAATAGTACAACTTGTCGGGTTGTTTGTGGTAATTCTATGAATTAAACGAGGATTTCTAGGTGAAAATCCAAGCCAACAAATTAGTCCTATTCAAGCAAACTGACCCACTGTGTCCCTTGGTACCATAGCACTACTAGCTACACCGATAAAATAGGGTTAAGTCGTTTTTTTATGATTTGGAGGGTTTGTCGGGTTTATTTGAGTAATTCGTGATACTCCGATTCAATCGAACATACCCTCCGAAAATACCCCTGTCCTGTAAGAAGCCTTTGGGTAACATAGCAACCACGTGCTACCATAGAAACCAAGATGGCGGCCTCCAGTATACAAAATGGACGGCAGAAACACGTATCCCCCTCACAACACGCGCTGCGCACGAACACCACGTATCACTATGGAAATAACGTCCCAAGATGCCGCCCACACGGGTTACCTTGACAACACAACATGGCGCCACTAGGTCACGTGAATATGACGTCACTTCCCCTCCGGCCAAACAGGCACGATCCATCGCTCTCCTACTCACGTTTCTTTCTTCGTCGAGTTGATGGACGATGCCATGTGTACAGACGTCGTGGAGAACGTTTTGCGCGTAGCTGCGTTCGAAGGGTGGACAGATTTCGTGGTGGTGGCGTAGCAATCTCACATACTGGTTGAACGGACCTTGTCCATGTTGACGGCAATCTGATGGCGCAGAGGTACAGAAATGAAATTTTGCATCCACACGTGCTCCCCATTATGAAGAATGCCAACGTTATTTTCCAACATGACCACGCTCGACCGCACACAACAAGGCTACAGGTTAACAACATCGAAGTCCTGCCCTGGCCCTCCAAATCGCCAGATTTGAACCCGATCAAACATCCGTGTGATAAACTGGTTCGCCGTGTGCAACAACGTCAACCACAACTTCAGACGTTACCACAGTTGGCGCAAGCGTTACAGGAAAAATGGACCAGCATACCCCAAGCTTCCATCGGGAAACTTATTGCTTCAATGAACAGAAGGTGTAAAGCAGTTTCCTCTTTCTCCTTATCCTATAACACGGGAACGTCCCTCATCACAGAAAACCCATTTTGCGTTTCTTTTTTTTTAATAGTATATATACCCGGAGACGCGGTTTCCGCCCCAGCACACCCTCTCAGGAACACTCAGGGTCGTAAATAGAGGATATGGAATGAGTGTTTTGATCATACGATATTTATGAAACGTGTCTAAGGATTTTTTTTTGTTTTGCCGAACCAATGGTGAGGCAAAACAGGAAATTCGTGGACGAGTTTCATAAATATTGTACGACTAAATCAAAATTTCATATTTTGATTATCATATGATACCACAGTTACCAAAAACATATCTTTTGGATAGAAAAGGGTTAAAATGGAATTTCCCCTTGAATGGCATGCGTCATAAATCGATATAACATTAGTACAAGGTCAGCATGAATTTAACCAATCAGATTGAAATTGACCAATCAAATCAACTGAAGGTGTTATGAAGCACTGATTAATATTTATTGAAAATATGAAACGGTAATAGGCTGAGAAAACGGAGAAGTCATGTGATAACGTGTGATACGGAGAACAATTTTGCAGTTATTATCACGAATTTGGTCCAAGTGGTTGTGGAGCTGAGAAATGCGTCCACAAATTTGTTTCCAGTATGTTTGTATTGTGTTTCAAAGGGGACAAAAACGTTACCTCCGCCAACATGTATGGTATATGGATATTCAATACCTGCATGTCTCATTTATTTGAAAACCGACAATCAGGTATTAAATCTCGTGAAATGAGACATGCAGGTATTAAATATCCATATACCATACGTGTTGGCGGAGATAACTTATAATACGTTGAAGAAAATATTACTGTAATTTGGAAGGAATTCTGAAGCTTTGGGTATTGCCATGAGGTGTTAATGTATCTATATCAGTCTGGCGTAGGAAAAGTTAACAATAGATCTTTGAAGTCACATTGTAATGACTTCATGCACCAACTAACCTCAAGCTTATGAATAAAATAACCATTAGAGATAATAAGTGATGACTTGTAAATGTCCTGCTTATACTGTGATATACGGTAACTAGGTGAGTAACCGTTCCAGAAGTGACAAAACTGAAACCCTATAGTTCACGGAACTGTTTTAGGACATGACATTTAACTCCGTTGCGGTGTTTCGCCACATCAATTATATATTTTATCAATTCGACAAGGGTTGAGGTTTCATTTTCACTCTTATGCTTTTGCAAAAACATCTTAGGTATTTCGAAATTTTGGGAATTTTCCCGATTATAGTACCAATTTTTTTTTAAACTGGTTTAGAAAAAGCCTTAGTATGTCGTTTGAAATTACCTACGACCAACACACACGATTTTTTGAAACTGTGTTGAAAAATAGGATTTTCTATATTTTGAAATTATTCGCAAACATTACACACAATTTTGGAAATATTTCATGACTGTAAAACACAGTTTATTAAATGGTTTTGGAAAACAAATTTTGTATATGAAACTTATTCACGAACATAACACATCAACGGTTTCGAGAAAAGCATTTTCTGTACTTTTAAATTATTCACGACCATAACATACAGTTGTTTGAAATTGTTTGAAAAAGAGGATTTTCTATTTTTTTTTTGATACGCCGTTTTCCATACAGATGAATTTTGTACACGGCCATCCAGTCCGACGACAAGTACCTGAACAGCTCATTATTTAACCCTTTACCTAACATGAAAAGCAGACGACAGTTGCAAAAAAAAAAAAAAAATTCTTGAATAACGACTGTTTTTCATTTTTGTCTCAAAAACATATATTGTGACCCCTGGTTGGAACGAGACAAAAATGAAAAAAATAATGAAAATTAATTGGTGAATTTTAAGGAATAGCGCTGGCCGCTTTTGGCCGTTACCTTGGGTAAAGGGTTAACAAGTAACAATTTAAGGATGGAACAAATAAATCTTCAGTTATTGGACCACCTGCATTCCTGTGGTTTTGGGGGGTCGGTGATCACTCTGGTCCTTTATGGTCCACTTGAATTTAACCCTTTCACGCTTGAATTTAATTAACCCTTTCACGCTTGAATTTAATTAACCCTTTCATGCTTGAATTTAATTAACCCTTTCACGCTTGAATTTAATTAACCCTTTCACGCTTGAATTTAATTAATCCTTTCACGCTTGAATTTAATTAATCCTTTCACGCTTGAATTTAATTAATCCTTTCACGCTTGAATTTAATTAATCCTTTCACGCTTGAATTTAATCGAATTTAACCCTTTCACGCTTGAATTTAACCCTTTCACGCTTGAATTTAACCCTTTAAACTCTTAAGACCGATTTTTCAGTCTATGGCATAATTTCGTCCCTCTTTTGTCTTATTATAAGAGGTCTATACACGGGACCTTGATGATAAAATAATAACTGCAGAGCTGCTGCTATTATTTTATCCTTCCTGTATATTGATATTTGACAGATCCATCTCACTGTAAGTGTATGCAAAGGCGATACCATTCCAGGAAACGAGGGTTCAAAGGGTGAAAATACCGAAGCAGTAAAAGCCCACTTGAGAGGTGAAAACCCCTCATAAACGATCGAATTCTAAACTCCGTGTTCAATCGATACAACTTCGAAAACACGAAGTCTCTTTTAGCCATTAACCCCCCTTTAGCCAACGCAGATATTTTTTATTTTAAATATCATTTTTTCAAATTTTTCCAAAATTTCAACAAAACCATATCGTGTGACCACTCTTTGGAACGAGCTCGTCGAGCTCGTTCCAAAGAGTGGTCACACGATATGGTTTTGTTGAAATTTTTCGAACAATAATATTTTTTCAGCTGCTAAATTTGCATATTACGCGGGCGGGTGCGGGCGATTCGTTAGGTAAAGGGTAAAAATGGGAACACGGTGGCTCAGTGGATACGGCTTGAACTTCAGATCGAAAGGTCTACGGTTCGAACCCCACCAGGGGTTACTGTGTTGTGTTGCAAAGCACGTAATCCCAACTGTTCATGTGGGGCACGGTGCCGCTGTGTGCCAAGGCGTACTGCACGCCGATGTGCACTTGTCTTCAACCAATGCCAACTCTGCTTGTGTGGAGTTAGTACGTTGGGGAGTCTGACAGTTGCTCACCGTTGCTCGGTGGTTCTCTCAGGGTACTCCGGTTTCCTCCACCCATAAAACTGTCCGACATGAGGTGATCCTGGCTGTCGAAAGTGTCCTTAAACCCCAATAAATGCATAAATAACTTACCATTGCCAAATCAAAAGTCGTCGCACGCCAGTGACGTCACGTGAGCCTCGATTGACACAGTATATTGACAGAGAAGTGGTGAGACTCTTGTTTTCTCACAGACATGAATTGACGAGACAACTACAGCCTTATTGAAGAGCGTTTTGTGATAGTACTTCAGTATTTATTAGAATAAAACAAGTATTAAGACAGAACAAAACGAGGGTGTACGGGTGACTGGAATCAACAACCCGATATGGAGGTTTTTCTTGAATTTCACGATTGAAAAGGGGGAGGCAGAAACAAAGGCATGCTTTCAGGCAGTTCTGAGAGTGGGTAATAAGCAGTTAGAGCAGAGAGTGGTATTGTCGCATATTTGGAGTTGTGGTTGCATATTGACCACGTCAGGGACGTGGCAACGGGGGTGTGGGTGGGGTGGGGTGTGTTCACCCCACCCCCCAATCTTGGCCAAATGTCCTATACTTGGAAATTCGGAGGGCAAGTCATGAGTAGTTGGAAATTCCACCTATCTGGATTTAAGAGCTTCTTCAGTGATGCTGATGACCCCTTCATTTCCCAAAATTCCAATTCGGTTTCAAATCGGCAAAAATTCCAGCTGTTACTATTTACAACTGCAGTGTACGCCATATCGAGCTTCATATGTATACATGATGTCAATCGGTACGAGATTTCTATAGTACGTTTACTTATCGAAATAAAAAAAAATCCTCGAAATGCATTTCAAGAAAATCACCTCATGTTTAATCGTTATCGCGAGTTAATTCCATCATTCACAGTTACAAAATGATGAAACATCGAAAGCTGATCACTCTATCACAAATGAGTTGGCATTCCAGTTACTTGAGTCAATTTTATGGCGCTTTTCATGGCTTCATTTTCCAAATTATTCTCAGTAGTTGGAAATTATTCAGTACCCTTCACCCTCTCAATCGAAAACCTCTTGCCACAACCCTCGGTGGGTTCTACACAGTGTGTGGGGAGGGATGGTCCTCGCCATCACTTGTGAAATAGAGGCAGTAATGCTCTGTTGTATATCACAGAACTGTTCTGTTAGTTTGTTTGCTCCCAGTAAAGAGTACAGCCCATTTTACTTGGCACAAAATCGAATTTACTTGGCACAAAATCCAATTGATTTTGATATAGGTGTAATCGAGAATTTACTTTCAAACGAATAGATTAATCCCATATCTTGGTGAATTGTACAAATCGTGAGCTCAAGGAGCTGTTCAGACTGTAGTATTATAACGCGGAAACCCAGAAGTTAGAATTAATCCTTTGGGAGTTATATTACAAGGTATTACATAACTAACGGAAAAGACCGTTTTGTTTTCTGGAGTAAACACCGATGTGAACCCAACGCGAGTAGCCACCAAATACGAGGTCGATGACGATCGAACAGACCACGCCATCCACTACTGGAATGCATTCCAGTGGAATGGTCGGTATGTCGACCATCGACAAGGCACAGGGGCAGAGAGGCAGGGTGCACAGGAATCCAATCCTGGGAATAGTTAGTCCATTTAGGGACGAAACAATCCTGTCCCTAATGCAGAATGACCGTGTACTGAGGAGTGAAACCCTGAAAAAAGTCAAGTCCGGGTCGAAGACACTCTGTTGTTTGTTGTGACAGGTAGCTTGTTATACTGTGACGTTGGTCTGGATTGCAGTATAAAGGACACTTGACCCTCTGGATGCCACGCAAGAAAATAAAGAGACTGTCAAAGGAGATATCTATCTTTAAACATATAAGTTTTATTCCCTTAATTCATGTTTAATCGTGGTTACAACTCAGTAAGAGTAGTGGGATATGAATCAACTCTCCTTCTTGGGGCTTTGCTGGCGTTCTGTCTTGATGCTATATTTATGCTCATACAGTACGATGACCGTGAACTTGTCACTTTCCACGGATGGACAATATTTCCACGGACGCAATAATATTAGATTCCAAACACTAATTACAGGAATAATCATCAACAAATTAATTAATGAAGCACCGAGTACAACCCGGTGCTTCATTAATTAAAATTTTGCTAATGATGATTTTTACTACCTGGTAAACAGATGCGTGGACATAACTACCCACGTGTGGATTACGCCTACTCCACGGTGACTATACTGTTAGACAAGGGCAGCTGTCGTTATTCATAGAATCATTCTGACTCAGCCATACTTATATGCATTCTTATGTTATGAGCAGGTCTGTCCCAATGACGGGTAAGACTCCTATATGGAGCGACCTAAGACAGGGGCAGCTGTCACTATTCATCGAATCATTCTGACTCAGCCATACTTACAGTTAAAACTATAAGTCCTTTCCTGAAATGCGCACAAATAGCACGTCGATTTGCGCGTTAATCTACGCGTTATGACGATGGTAAGGCTATCAAATTCAGCACATACGACCTGTGCACAAGCAAAGTTTCAGCCAATGGACCTCCGGCAAGAACATTGCTTGTGTTTGTTATGGGTAACAAGGAGAACCTGCCATGCTCTGGGTGTCATTTGATATGGTAATTGCGCGCAATTCCTACGCGCAATTAAGCCTAGATAAGCGCACAGCTCGGTGCTTCATTAATTAACATTTTGCTGATGATGATTTTTATTACTTAGTAAACACATGTGTAGACATCACTGCCCACGCGAGGAATATGACCTGTCCACGGCGACTGTACCGTAATAGTACTTAACGTTCTGAATTTCCAGATGAGTTCCCTAACATAAAAAAATGAAGCTGACTTTGACAGCTGTCACATAAAATGTGATTAATGAAATATGACACTAGGACTACATCCGTAGGGTCCTCAAGGTTCAATTTCCACAATACGTGGCACATAAATAAGCCAAGATAATTACTGTTACTGATCACGCGGTACTTACTGTATTTTAATGTTAATCCTTCAATGTGGATACACAAATAGAAAGAACATCTTCGGCAGTATGATATTAATATACTATTGAAAAAAGTAGGGGATATTTGATAAAAGTGAGATATATGAATAAATATATTTGTATTTTCATCAAAAAGACAGTTGAGGCATTGCACTGTGACATCTGGTGAATGATTTCTGCGATAGTTGGGTGTCTGACAAGCGCACATTCCATGCACTGAGCTGTAGAAGGCATGGGCGGTTAGTCAGAGAATTTACCACCTTCAGTCCAAGACCCCAATACCTTGTAAATCCTCATCGGTTCGAGAGACACGCAGATCCGACACATCACACTCCTCACAGATGTCCTATATCAGATTGAATGATGTTATTCGACTCTTACTGCAGTGCAGCGACGAGTTCCTGGACATTGGTAGGGGGCTGTTGGCGTTGTCGTAAGCGCCTGCCAAGCATATCCCAGACGTGCTCGATTGGTGAAAGGTCTGGACTTAGTGCTGGCCAAGGCAGTGCAGTGATGTTCTGCTCCTGGAGTAACTCCGTAGCGACACGGGCCCTGTGTATTCTTGCATTGTCATATTGGAAAATGAATCGACGGCTGTGACGTCGCGCAAATGGCAGCACAAGAGCTACCACCATGCTGTCACGATAGTACTTCCTGTAACACGATCTTGGATAACACGTAATGCTGTTCTGCCTGTCATGGTTACGCCTCCCCACACCATAACCGATCCACCACCAAAACAATCGTGCTGCCTAACGGTTCCGTCAATGTATCGTTCGTTCCGTCGCCGTCACACTCTGTTTCGCCTGTCGTGGTGAACCTCGATTCATCGGAAAACATGACGTTGCTCCACAGTCGATTGTCCCAGTGTAACAGGAATGGAAGTCCGTAGGAAAATTAGTCCCTCTGGACTATTATTCTGCGGAATTATAGTCCTAGGTCTAACATTTCTAGGAATAGTAGTCCGCCGGACTACTATTCCTAGAAATGTTAGACCTAGAACTATAATTCCGCGGAATAATGGTCCAGAGGGACTAACGTTCCTACGGACTTCCATTCCTTTTACACCGGCTCTGTCGTGCTCCACACCAATTACGCCTTCCTGCGATGTGACGTTCAATCAAACGTGGAATTATTCGAGGTCGTCGAGCGTTCAAATTCCAGCTGTGTAGGTGATTTCGGACAGTCTGACCACTAACTCGCGCATCTGTCGCTCGCTGCAGCTACTATCCAATTTCTGAACTACTTTGGTGGCGGTTACGCTTACGTAATGCTGTGGTTTGGATGAAACGATCCTGGTTAGCAGTTGTCGCCCTTGGACGATCTGAGCGTCGTCTATCATCAACCTTGTCTGTCTGACGGTAGAGTGACAATAACCTGCTAATCGCCACGTGCCAGTCTTCGCATACATCAAAAGTTACGTTTCGACCAGAAACGGTTCATGAACGAGTTTATACTAAGAAAATAACGATGAGACCTCCGAACAAGCCCGTCCAGTACAAATGAAAATTTACCTCACATGCATTAATGCGGCGATCGCGCGAAAAACCTGTACGAAGTTTTCGTAGGCCGGTGACATTCATGACCCACACTAAACTTGGTAACATACTGATGTGTCCAATCACGCGTATCCAAAACCATTTTTCTGATAATATTAACATCAGTTTGGATATCCCCTACTTTTGTTTACTAGCATAGATAAAATTTCATACCAGGATACGATATTTATGCATCCATTGTTGTTATTAAATGAGAACTATTATAAGCCCAGAGGCTTGATTTTTTTTAAGTGGCATAAATTCCACAACATATAGATCATGATAATTATCCTTCATTCATGTCAAGCAGTACTTACAGTTAAAACTAGAAGTCCTGTCCTGAAATGCGCACAAATAGCACGTCGATTTGCGCGTTGATCTACGCGTTATGACGATAGTAAGGCTATCAAATTCCGCACATACGACCTGTGCACAAGCAAAGTTTCAGCCAATGGACCTCCGGGTAACCCGGAGGTCCATTGGCAGGAACATTGCTTGTGTTTGTTATGGGTAACAAGGAGAATCTGCCATGCTTTGGGTGCCATACGATATGGCAATTTCTCGCAATTCCTACGCGCAATTAAGCCTAGATAAGCGCACAGTTCGTGACAGGACTTCTAGTTTTAACTGTATTGCATGCAACGTGAACCCTACGATCGTGATACGTATGCTCGAGAGCGAGAGAGAACAACGAGGAATATCCACCACAGGCGGACATTTAGGTGTGTGGGGTAGATGTGTGGGCTTGGGAAACGACTGCTCCCTCACTCGAGTTGTGAACGGCTTCTCGAGCATGGTGAATGATCATTACACTACAACTGAAACTAGCTATACAAAATAAATCACGAGGAGGAGTGTGGGTTGTAATAATTGAGCTTTGCATCTCTTGTGAATGTGTTTTGTCTTCACGCAAGCCATTGGCTTTGCCAGGCTATAATGGGCCGGGGGGGGGGGGGGCGGGGGGTTCTGCCGTCACAGAAAAATATTTTCCATCCACTTCATTTCATCTCGTGCTGATCTAAGAAAGTGCGTCCACCATAGCTGATAAATGATGATCCAGAGTCTACCACAGGGAGACAAATTCACTATTTCTGGCAACGAGTACATTTTGAAGGCTTATGTACGCAGAAAAGTGAAGGTATAGCTGAAACTAGAAGTCCTGTGTGACTAGATGGAGCACTATTTTGACACAATCACGCGCTGAGTAAGAGCACTTTTGACCCTGTCAAACTGCAGCATTAACGTCTAACAATTCCTGTAGAAAAAGCAGCATGCCCAAATCTGTACAATTCTATAGTAGTAAATAGAGATCATTAACCTCATTCCTAGCCTCTACTGGGATACATGTGCACGTAATGACGTAAATAGATATTACAATTCGACTGCATATGCAGAATGAAGAAAGTGAATTATTAGTTAGTTGCAGCGCCATATATTATCCACTCGAAAATTATTTATAACTGTTCATAACAGCACACGAAGCACTTGCACAATTTAATTACATGGACTATTGGGTCAACCTGCTTGTCCATGTGATAATGGTTTGCAAGTTCTTCTTGTGTTTCATCCCCAGAAACTGTAAATAATCACAAAGTGAAAACTCTATCCCACAGCTCAGCTTTTCAGTAGTAGTACACCATCCACAATCCACATACTTTAGTGTCAAAATTTTCTACCTGTTTGATCGGTTCAGTTCGTGATTTCACTACTGACCTCACTATTTAGCGGAATATATTTTGCAATGCACAGAGAGAGAGAGAGAGAGAGAGAGACAGAGAGAGAGAGAGAGAGAGAGAGAGAGAGAGAGAGAGAGAGAGAGAGAGAGAGAGAGAGAGAGAGAGAGAGAGAGCGATAGAGAGAGAGAGAGAGAGAGAGAGAGAGAGAGAGAGGAGAGGTTACCAATATGATATGAATTATTTACCCCGTAATTAAGCACGGCGCCCCTCCCCGGTGTTCCCATGGAGGATGTATTGCCTCCGTTCGTGTTTGGTAAATGATTAAGGAGTCAGAGAAAGAAGAGGACGGAGTGAAACCTCAACTCGAGGGGGGTATCAGTACCCCGTGGCTCACCAACAGGTGGCCAATGTAAAGCGGTGGCTGGAGTAAAAAAAAAAGTTCAAAACCTGCACACAAAGTCCAAAATTAAAGTAAAACAGCAGCTAAAGGGTTAAATAATATAAAAATAGCCCCAAGAAGCATCCTAACATAAAATAGGAACCATGGCAATATGCTACAAGGTAAGTCTCCACTTTGGAGAAAAGAAAGACAAACCTCAAAACCTGCACATAAAAGTAAAAAAAGTATCACATTTGTTTCAATGGGTTAAAATTGAGAAAAATACCCTGGTAATGTCACAGTAACCACTATGGCAATACGCCAGTAAGGTGAAACTCTTCCTGAAAAATATCCATCTGGAAGAAAAGGACGAAAAGAAAGAAAAACCTCTAAACCTGCATATAAAAGTCAAAAAAGTATCACATTTGTTTCAAGGGGATAAAATTTAGAAAAATACCCTGAAAATGTTACAGTAACCACCATGGCAATATGCCAGTGAGGTAAAACTCCACTTAAAAAAATAGCAAATCCTGCACACAAAAGTACAAAACCTGCAGACAAAAGTCCAAAATTAAAGTAAATAAGCAGCTAAAGGGTTAAATAATATAATACTAGCCCCAAGAAGCGTCCTAACATAAAATAGGAACCATGCAATATGCTACAAGGTAAGTCGTCACTTGGAAGAAAAGAAAGACAAATCTCAAAACCTGCACATAAAAGTAAAAAAAAAGTATCACATTTGTTTCAAGGGGTTACAATTGAGAAAAAAAACTCCGCCACAGTAACCGCAATGGCAATATGCCAGTAAGGTGAAAATCTACTTGAAAAATATCCACTCGGAAGAAAAGAAAGACAAACCTCAAAACCTGCACATAAAAGTAAAAAAAGCATCACATTTGTTTCAAAGGGTTAAAATTGAGAAAAATACCCTGAAATGTTAAGGTGAATTTACCACTTTGGTTATGTGCATACTTTCAAACCCCTGTGAACAATATAATCATATTGAGTGCACTTACAAAAGCATTTTATTTTACCCAGTATGTGTATAGACTAATAATTTAAGTCATTTGATATTTTGGTGTGTAATAATACATGCAAATAGATAAGTTACCCGGGGAATGGAGAACGATTTGCTTGCCTCCGTGAGAAGGATTTATTTGATCAGTTTTATACTAACGCCGCAGATCTGTCGATGAGAATTGTTTTTTAAATTTATTTATTGCTGTTTAAGTCTATTTTTAATTATCAGAAGCAATATGTAGACCGAAACACAAGTTGTAAGTCGATCATTTTCACTTGTATCGTATCGAATGAGCCCCAAGCCAAGGCGTTAGTTACCACATCCCATTCCCATTGTACCTCCAAAAAAATCTTCACTACAGTGTTCCTGCAATGCTCCACTCCTTGTGGTTTCCACAGATAGTCGAGAGGGATATGCTCCTAGTGAAAAAAATATATACAGTATAGTGTGCGGTATTTATCCCTCAAAGGGTTGCGCCACGAGACCCATCACCGTAAATTTCAACTGCATTTCTTTTACTCTTGACTCAACGTAACGATCATATACTTGCCAGCGTTAATCACACAAGTCGCTCTTAAAATTGTTTTATATCGCAGGACTTAAAATCCATGCGAGAATCAGAACTGATTTGCAAAAACGATTCTCGCAAGAAAAATATTGTGAATCAACTTTGATTCTCGGAAAATGTTCATTTGATTCTGGTCATATATACCGAAAGTGTATCCAAGGGCACATAGAAATATACTTAGTTCTTGCAACCTTACAGAAAGGCAAACATTTGACTTCACGATGGTGCTTAATTAAGACTTGGCTGCCTATACAGGCAGCCAAGATTTCATTAGAGACCATTGTCAAGGAGACTTCATCAGTAAGACCACCAGAAGTCAGTATGTTGGAACATGAATTCTACCAGTCAATGATGTACATGTGAGACAAGAAACTCACCAACACTGGTTGTAGGATCTTAAATATCAAAAGCCATGATTGAATGATGACGTACACTGAAATTGTAAATTAACCTATTGAAAATTAATTCTCACAGCAGGGTTCCCGAAAATCAAAACCGTTTCTCACGAATCGCGACAAATTTTCAGGTGTGTATTAAATTTTTTCTCCCCTCCTAAACATAGTTTATGAACCCTCGTTGGAACGGACTCGACAAGGTTGTTTTAATGAGGGCGGAGGGGGGAGGGGGGGGGAGGGGGGGAGGTCTAACCTATACTTTGTTGCATTTGAAGTGGTTAAGGATTAACTATAATCTGTCAAAAAGTAGACATAAAAAACAGTCTCGTATCACTAAGTTTCGTCTTCAAGTTTTTGTTTCCTCTTATGAACCTTTCACTGGCACATACGGTTTATATGTGAATAATACTGAAGCATAATTACATAAATACCAAACACTACACAAGGTACAGACATGCATGACACCCGCTACGCCACCCCATCAAGCACAAACGGGAAAACATCTACACAAGGTACAGATATACATGACACTTGCTACGCCAACCCATCAAACACAAACGGGAAATAATCTACTCAAGGTAAGGCATACATGACACTCGCTTCGCCACCCCATCAAACACAAACGGGACAAAATCTACACAAGGTACCGATATTCATGACACTCGCCACGCAGCCCCATCAGACACAAACAAGAAAAATATACACAAGGTACAGATATACATGACACTTGCTATTCCAGCCCATCGAACACAAACGGGAAAATATCTACACATGTACAGACATACATGACACTCGGTACGCCAACTCATCAAACACAAACGGGAAAATATCTACACAAGGTACAGACATACATGACACTCGCGACGCCAACCCATCAAACACAAATGGGAAAATATCTCACAAGGTAAGGCATACATGACACTCGCTACGCCAACCCATCAAACACAAACGGGAAAATATCTACACAAGGTACAGATATACATGACACTCGCTACGCCACCCCATCAAACACTGAAGGGGAAATGTCTACACAAGGGACAGACTTCACCAGCAACCATTGGTAGGAGGCCAGCAAATGTTCTTCACTAAATAGAAGGTCACCTCAGATCTTTTGAGGACTTGACACTTTTCACGTCTTGTACCAGCACATCTTGGAAATGAAGAGATGCTGCGAATCCATGCAGTCCCTGATCCAGACAAGAGTGAGCACGGCGGCGTAGTGGTTAGAGCATTAAACTTCAAAACGAAGGTAGGGCTGAAACGGTTGGCTCATTTTCGTAACTGACTAACCGAGAGCTATAACCGGATAATCCATGGCCATTATTCACCGAATATGGGATCAAAACTACAGGAATTGGAAAGCAGTATTCTCAAACTATTCCGTAGCGTGTATACAAACGAACGTTGTCGAGAGTCTTAGACAACGTTCGTTTGCATACACAATACGGAATAGTTGCTGCGATTACTCATTACTCGCGGAAATTGCCGATCATTAACGAAGTCTTGAACGCCAAAGTCGATTATTTCTCAATATGCACAATGCGGCTTCGATTTGTAATCTTTCACAAAGGAGAAGCGGTAGATTTACTACGTTTTAAACGTGGAATGACGATCACTATCGATATTTCGCATAACCGGTTGACGGTTTTTCTAATCGGTTAGGTAGCTAACTGGTTTCAAACCGATTATCCGGTTAACCATTTCAGTACTAAACGAAGGGTCCACAGTCTGACCCTGGCAGCTGTAACTGCGATGTGTTCTTGGGCAAGGAACTACACGCACACTGTCAATAAGGGGTTAAGGTGGAGCTGTGTACTAAGTCTGTTTACTACAGTCTGACAGTTGCTTGCCGCTGCCTGGGAGTCCTCTCCGGGTACTCTTGATTCCGCCATCCATAAAATTGTCCAACACGAGCTGACCCTGGCTATCGAAAGTGCACTGAACCCAATAAATAAATAAATAAATAAATAAATAAATAAATAAATAAATAAATAAACAAATAAATAAATAAATAGCAGTCAAACGCGGTCGTTGTTGTTATTGGTAAAAGAGGCGTCATCAGAAAAAAACATTATTTTCATCTTGAGGTCAGTTTTGCTTTGTTAGAGTTTCTGATGGTATGGTTGATGTTATTTCGGATAGAGGATTGTCAGTATACATCGTATGCAGCAAAATGGCACACGAAAGTTTTTGCATTGAAAATTTCAGGTGCAATTGCACTCCCAAGCAATCTGAGGAGGGCAACCGTTTTCCGCTTTGCTCTCCTTGATTTTCTAGATTGCCAGGCCTGCACACACATATGGGAAAATTGGGATAGGTACTATAAAGTAGAGAGAAGTCATAACATAGGTAGAAGAGAACCAGTAATGGTGGGGTGAGAGCAGTTACAATGGAGCATGTACAAGATAGTGGTAACTAGTACACACTAAAAACTAAAGTGTTAAAACTGACACTTTCAAGGTGTTAAACCCATTCTAACTCTTAGGGTTTGATTTTAACACTCAAAGTGCAATGCTTTAAGCACTTAGACATTACAATCGTCAGACATCTGACACTTGAATGGATGGCACTTCCCATGTGTCTAGCATTGGTGGTTCTTCCAGAATCGTCCATAATTTGATTTGCGCTTGGTGGGTACATAATTAAGAGGACACAACGCAGATGACGCGGATCAGGCTCGAGATTTCGAGCCTGATCCGCTTCATCTGCGTTGTTTCCTTTTAAGTGTCGCGTCATTACACTTGTCAAGTGGTATTATTGTAACACCTGTCAAGTTCTGGGATATCTACACTTGAACAAAGTGCCAGTTCAGCACTTAGTAAGTGTTAATTACAGCACTTCAAGTGTAGTTTTTAACACTTTAGTTTTTAGCGTGTAACCGAGAAGAACTGGACGAAACACTGTTCCGAATGAACGACTCAATAGTGTCACGTGGTTGGTAAGTCACCCAAAGTCCACAACAGGAAGGGTGTGTGTTTGGAGGGCGTGTTCGATTCAAGGAGAATAAATCTAATTACCCCTAATTAGCCCTACCACGACCTGAAATCAATTACTCATTTGAAAAGGCGAAAAATAGCAAAGAAGACCCGTAAAATCCCACCATTTGCGATGGCACGTGGTTACCATGGGATGCAACGGCTTCCGGAAGGGTGCCGGATTGATGCATACACATTTTATTACATTGTGTACTAGCACAAATAACCAGTCTACCTCCTGCCCCCACGTTCCGAGCAGTCCTTTTCTAGTCGCGGAGTAAACCTGTTGAATTTATTTTTCGCCGCATATGTCCATATGCCGCATGTGTACATTGCTCATTAGCACACACGCACATATCGGCAGACCCAACATCTGCCGATGTGCTGCATACGAAGCGTACACACTGCGTACAAGCACACAGAAGATTCCATCAACGTTTCGTCCCACAATCCATGTAATCCTTTTCTAGTATCCATCTGTACTTCTGGAATCCATTGTTCGTCGTATTTAATCATGTTAACATTCTGTACAAGCATACAGACACATAATCGGAAATAGGTAGTGCACAGCAGCGGGATATCATAACATAAGTAAAACATGTCCAAGAATGGTGGGGTTAGAGTAGTTAGGTTAGAGCCTGGGATAGGTACTAGTAGCTAATGACCGAGAAGAATTGGACGTAACACTGTTCCGAAAGAAAGGTTCTTCCACTCAACTAAAGTACTCAGAACCACATAACAGAACTAAAACCACGTTCAGAACAGACACGGAAAGCTAAAAATAGTAACGATATGGTAAAACTGTTCAACTGACAGGCTCTTTTACTCCACTGGAGTATACGCCGGAATAAACGAATAGAGTTGGGTAGACAAAAAAAAATTATCATAGCTCATAGTTACATAGATTACAGGCAGTGGAAACCGAAAGAATCCGAACTGATAAAATAGTTTTCGAATAGTTTCCTGTAATTAGTAATACTCCCATATTATACTATTTAAAAAGAAGGGGATATTTGATAAAAGTGAGATATATGAAGGAATATATTTATATTTTCATCACACAGACAGTTGAGTTATTGCACTGTGACATCTGGTGAATGATTTCAGCGATAGGTGGGTTTCTGACAAGCACATATTCCACGCTCTGAGCTGTAGAAGACATGGGCGGTCAGTCAGAGAATTTCCCACATTCAGTCCAAGACCTCAGTACCTTGTAAACTCCACCGTGGCATACTCCTCACCAAGCGTCTAACATCAACTTGCCTGATGGTATTCCATTCTTCCTGAAATGCAGCGACGAGTTCCTGGACATTGGTAGGAGCTGATGGCATTGTCGTAGGCGCCAGCCAAGTACATTCCAGACGTGTTCGATTGGTGAAAGGTCTGGAATTACTGCTGACCATGGAAGTGTAGTGATGTTCTGCTCTGGAGGAACTCTGCAGCGACATGGGCCCTGTGTGCTCTTGACTGTCATTTTGGAAAATGAATCGACGGCCGTGATGTCGCGCAAATGGCACCACATGAGCTGCTAACATGTTGTCACGGTAGTACTGCCCTGTCACACGCCTTTGGGGTGACATGTAATGGTGTTCTGCTTGTCATGGTTTTGCCTCTCCACAACATGACCGATCCACCACCAAAACGATCGTGCTGTCTAACGGTTACGTCATGGTATCGTTCGTTCCGCCGCCGCCACACTTTGTTTCGCCTGTCGTGGAAGTCGGGTTTGAACCTCGATTCAGCGGAAAACATGGCGTTCAACGGGTCGATCGACGATTGTCCCAGCGCTGTTGTGCTCGTCGCCAATTACTCCTTGCTGCGATGTGACGTTCAGTCAAACGTGGAATTATTCGAGGTTCTCGAGCGTACAAATTCCAGCTGTGTAGGCGATATCGGATAGTCAGATTCAGATTCAGATTCAGATTCTTTATTCACGATATACATATATGTATGATGTAAACAAAAATAAAGATTATGCATGAGTAACAAATAGCATACCGTGGGAAGTGGCATAGCCAGATTGGCTGTCTACCTGCCACCCCCTAAAGGAAACATAACTCACGAACAGACTGTGACTAGATGAGTAAACATAGGGCGATTTGTCCGGTCTATGATAGGGATGCTGGTTCTTCCGTTCCTTGGGTCGAAATTACGTTCAAGTGTGAGAGGCTAGGATAAGAAGCCAGCGGGAGGGTGGTGTTTCTGTTTAGGCAGAGTCCGCAGAGAGCAACCTGCTTGCTAAATTACCATCATTGCTCCGCATTAAATTCAAGAGACACAATTAGTCAAATCGAGTGGATAATATCGTTCCAACTAGAAAGATCATGATCTTTATAATTGGACGAGGGGTCAATGTCGGTGGGCGCACCATGGGAAGCGAATGCCGTAAACTAGCTGACAGCATTTAGGTGTCGGTCAGTTCACCGCATGCGACTTCCCATGATTAGCCGACCGACTTGACCAAACACTTGCTTAAATACGTGTTCCAGAACGCAAATTCGTTCCTCAAGAGTATTGTTTGGAGCTTCTTAACCGTGTGTGTCTCTACGCGAGGTTAGTGGGGCAACTAGAGGGGAAAACTCTGCAGGTTGCATTGGACGAGGGTGCAAGATTAAGACATGTCGCACGACTAGTATGTTTCTATTGCGGATTTGTTTAATTTGCTAAAGTGTCACTATGATCAATATTTACTAAGTACAGTCTGGGCAGTAGGGATTATCGCAACGGACATACGTCGAATATGACGAAAGGAATGTTGTGGTCAATGTTTTCTTAAATGTAGCCCTGTTACTGATATTTCGAACTGTGTCGTCTAAAGCGTTCCATAGTTTCGGGATGGCGTATAGATGAAGTTTATCTAGGGTTCGTGTACGTGTTTTTTCTATGTATAAATGTCCCGACTGCCGGGTTGTCCTACCGAGTGGGTTGTCAGTAACCTTGAAAGTATCGTTAAAAGAAGCCGGTAATCTGCCATTTTGCCAGTCATGCGCGAACAGTAATGCATGCAATTTGAACAAATCTTCTACTTTGAGTATTTTATTTTCCTTAAATAAGGGGTCTGTATGGGAATTGTACTTTTTGTTATTTATTATTCTTAATGAGCGCTTTTGCATGATAACTAGTTTATTAACAGCTCTTGAATTGCCCCATGCTAAAATCCCGTACACCAGATGACTATGAACCAGAGCGTAGTACAATGTTTTCAGGACTTTGCGTGGGAGAATGTGTTTTACTTTGTTGAGGTTATAATTTGCGTGAGCTATTTTCGAGCATAGCCTAGATATATGAGCTTTGTAGGTTAAGTGTTCATCAATGCTTATTCCAAGAAATTTTAGAGATTTTTCTGTCTCACTTCCCCCGACTTTGCTTATCTTTTGATTATTTATTTTTATCTCTTGACAGAAATTATTATTCTTACCTTTATTTGGGTTAAGTATAATATAAGTGGTTTTTTAGTCTGACCACTGACTCGCACATCTGTCGCTCGGTGCAGCTGCTCTCCAATTTCTGAGGCACTTTGATGGTGGGTATGCAATGCAGTGTTGTCGCCCTTGGACGATCTGACCGACGTCTGTCATCAACATATCCTGTCTGACGGTAGCGTGACCACAACCTGCTAATCACCGATTGAGAATTTGCAGTCCGTCTGTTGCCAGCTTCCAACATGTCAGTCTTCGCATACTTCAAAAGTTACGTTTCAAGCAGAAACTATTGGTGAACTGGTTTATACCAAGAAAAGAACGACGAGACCTCCGAAAAAGCCCGTCCAGTACATATGAGAATTTCAAAAGTACCCCACGGACATTAACGCGACGTTCGTACGAAAAACCTGCACGAAGTTTTCGTGGGCCGGAGACATTCATGATCCACACTAAACTTGGTAACATATTGATGTGTCCAATCACGCGTATCGAATACAATACCATCTTCCGAAAATATCAACATCAATTTGGATATCCCCTACTTTATTTTATTAGTATATATCCTATAGTCGAAGCCGTCCATGCTCAAAGCAACCACGTGCCTTCAAAGATGGCGGTATCGATATGTTTGAACCCGAGGATTTTGGAGAATCCGAGCCAAATAAACACGTGTTGGGTCCACCTGAGTAATTCTATTTAATCGGACGCAACCTCGGAAAACACCCCGTCCCATTAGAAGCATGTCGGGCAAACACGTGTCACCACAGAAAACAAGATGGCGGCCTCCGGTATGCATTATGGACGACGGAAACTACGGATGTATTACACCTCTCAAATGTACTTTGAAATGTTTATGCTTCAAGTATTGATTAGTTCAAACACACTTGCTGGAATACATGGTCATTAATACTCGCTATAAATAGGTAGTTAACTCCAACAATACAACGATAAAGCAACAGCCTGGTGAAATACAGTTAAAACTAGAAGTCATGTCACGAACTCAGGGCTTATCTAGGCTTAATTGCTCGTAGGAATTGCGCGCAATTGTCATATCGAATGGCATCCAAAGAATGGCAAGTTCTCCTTGTTACCCATAGCAAACACAAGCAATGTTCCTGCCAATGGACCTCCGGGTTACCCGGAGGTACATTGGCTGAAACTCTGCTTGCGCACAGGCCGTATGTGCAGAATTTGATAGCCTTACTGGTAGCATCGTCATAATGCGTAGATTAACCCGCAAATAGACAGGCTATTTGTGCGCATTTCAGGACAGGACTTCTAGTTTTAACTGTAGGAGGCAATTAAATAATGTCAGACCACAGTACATATACTGAATAGACTGGCGAGGAAAAGAAATTATACCCAGCCTGGCGCAGATAACCTTTTAGATGACATTTCGTAAAAAAGACATTCTTTTTGTGCACATCAACTTTACCCCTTGAACGTTTTTGAGAAATAGACTTTTTAAAAATTTTCAAAACAGCAAATTTTCTCATCATATTAAATTTTTGCAAAATTTATCAACCGAATGACCACATGAGAATCTGCAGAATATTTAAATTTTTTGAAATATGTCATATACCTATCGCATCTTGAGAAAGCGCGTATATCATATACCTATCGCATCTTGAGAAAGCGTGTATATCGCCTGAACATTTCTTAAAATAGATATAAATACCTTTAGACCAGTTGTTTCAACACAGTACTCTGCACAGGCGAAGGAGGAGGGAAATAGTTTTTTGTTAACACCTTCAGGAGCAGACCTGGGAAGTTCCATTTAGGAAGCGTGACAGTCATACAAAATCGTCAAGTTGTACAGGGTTGCCTGGAAAGTTCCCAAATTGAAAAGAAATAGCACGGGACACCAAGGGCGTAGCTAGCTCTTCGACGGTAACTTGTAAATCTAAAATTTCATTTTTTGCAACCAATGTTTTAACCTAAATATCATGGTTTTCTTTCCATTTTGCAAACTTTTTCTTACATTAGATTCAAATGTTTCACAACGAGCCGAACGTTTTCCAACACTCGACCACCCCTCCCCCATGTCTACGTTAAAGTGTGAGGAGGTAGTGTTCCAAAATACCTGGGTACACCAGGCAATTAGCCTCTTATGATAAAGGCTCTCTTGGATATCAACTGGTACTTACTCATATACGAGGTTACTTATTTACTGTGAGGCATTATGACCATCTCCTCCCCAAAACACCCCCCCCCCCCCCCAAATAAGACCCCCCCCCCCCCCCCCAAAAAAAAAAATGAAATAGAAACAAAAATGTAAAGACGAATGTGCAGATTACAATTTTATTATACAGTACATGGAGAGTGTATTACCACTAAATCACCAGCAGAATGAAGATTCCACCCAAGTAATAATTGCAAATTTGTTGCAAAGCGTAACAATCACATGCAAAGTTCCAGCCAATGGACCTCCGGGTTAAACCCGGAGGTCCATTGGCTGAAACATTGCTAGTGTTTTTTACCCATATGTACAGAATTTGAAAGTGATACTTTGCGTGATAACTCCACTCCGCGGGTAATTTTGTTACAATCCACTCTCCACGTACTGTACAACTTACGAAAAAAAGAAATTCTCAATTTTGGAAAATGTTTGAGTGGCGTGGCGTCGGGTACATCGTGAATTTTGATTGATTCTATAGTGTTAGATATAGAAGAAATGTTCTAGCATCAAGCACCATCCATAAGGTAGTGTGTGGTTTGCAGGAAACAATGGGTGATGCATTTTGAATATGATGTTTTTCAAAAATTAACACCTTGCAAACTGAAGACGAGTTTAGACACACGTGATGTAATCCACCAGTTGCTCTCACGCGCCGGATAACGGAGAACATTATTTATTATTTATTGGTGTTTAAGGTCACATATTTCTGCACAATGGCTATTCATGACCACGACAGTTTTAGGGGTGGAGGAAGCCGGAATTCCCGGAGAGAACCACCGGGTAACGGCGAGCAACTGTCAGCTCCCCAACATACTAACTCCACACAAGCAGGGTTATCACTGGTTGAAGACAGGTGCACCATCGACGTGCAGTACGCCTTAGTACACAGCGTCATCGTGCCCCCACGTGGACAATGGGGGTGAAGTGTCTTGCCCAACACACTAAAAACTAAAGTGTTAAAAACTGACACTTTCAAGGTGTTAAACCCATTCTAACTCTTAGGGTTTGATTTTAACACTCAAAGTGCAGTGCTTTAAGCACTTAGACATTACAATCGTCAGACATCTGAAACTTGAATGGATGGTACTTCCCATGTGTCTAGCATTGGTTGTTCTTCCAGAATTGTCCATAATTTGATTTGCGCATGGTGGGTACATAATTAAAAGGGACACAACGCAGATGACGCGGATCAGGCTCGAGAGTTCGAGCCTGATCCGCGTCATTTGCGTTGTTTCCTTTTAAGTGTCGCGACATTACACTTGTCAAGTGGTATTTTATTGTAACATCTGTCAAGTTCTGGGATATCAACATTTGAACAAAGTGCTAGTTCAGCACTTAGTAAGTGTTAAATACAGCACTTCAAGTGTAGTTTTTAACACTTTAGTTTTTAGCGTGAAGGACACAACGTGGTTGCCGCAGGTGGGATTCGAACCGAGGACCTCTCGGCTTGCAGCCTGCACCTCTACCAACTGAGCCACCGCGCCCCCGAACGGAGGACAGGGAGAGTCTTCGTATCAGATCAGTTGTTTCCAGTCAAGTGTTCGTGTCTGAACAGATAGAAGACGTTTGACCAGCCCGTTACCCAACGTAACGGCCAAAACCGGCCAGCGCTATTCTCAAAAATCGCCAATTAATTTTCAAAATGTTTTCATTTTTTGTCCCAAAAACATAGGTTATGACCCCTCGTTGGAACGAGCTCTGCGAGCTCGTTCCAACGAGGGGTCATAACCTATGTTTTTGAGACAAAAAATGAAAAAAATTAGTTATTCAAGAATTCTTTTTGCAGGTGTCGTCTGCTTTTCGTGTTAGGTAAAGGGCTAGAAGCATTTGTTCGGTCATAAATTTTGAAGAGGATGTGATGTTCAACAAGTGTAATTTTATTCATACTCTGAAACTGTAGGGTTAAAAATTAACCAAAATCAATTGGGTTGACAGAATATGAACCCAACTGGGTTCATATTCACTCAACCCAGTTGAGATGGCTTAATGTTTACCCCGGAGTACGAATTAAAAGCGTGTGTGTTCGCCCAAACAAAATTTTCAGTGCGGTTTTCTAAAAAATAAAACCTTGTTACTGTCTAGTCGTCTCATATGGGAATCTACAGTTAAAACTAGAAGTCCTGTCAGGAACTGTGCGCTTATCTAGGCTTAATTGCGCGTAGAAATTGCGCCCAATTGCCATATCGAATGACATCCAAAGCACAGCAGGTTCTCGTCGTTACTTTTAGGAAACACAGGCAATATTTCTGCCAGTTGACCTCCGGGTTACCCGGAGGTCCATTGGCTGAAACATTGCTTGTGCACAGGCCATTTGTACATAAATTGATAGCCTTACTATGGTACTAACGCGTAGATTAACGCGCAGATCGACGTGCTATTTGTGCATATTTCACGACAGGATTTCTAGTTTTAAGGTGATTCTAAACTGAAGATTGTCGTTTGAGTGGACAGGTCGAAAACATGATGTTTTTTTCATTACTTTTCAATAGTAATGGTTATTTAATACATGAATGATTGCTTCCTACCTAATAGATTACAAAAATGTGATAAAAAAGTTTAAAAAAAGAATTTACTCACCAAAAAAATGCTTTTGAAAATCCCTAACTCACGGTCAACTTCCTGCCACAAAAACTTAAAATATGAATCTCACATTGAAGAATATGTTTTCTATGTGCACTAGAGAACAACAGTTGAGTCATAACTTTTTAAAAAATAAATCCAATTGTATGTTTATTTAAATTTTTGATGGACCACTGCATGCACTGATCCAGCCATTTTTGCACAGGGAACTATTTACAGTTCAAAAGTATGGCACACTGCACTAATCAGTAATCTAGTTGACTGACCCTGGAAATATTAGCCATACAAGTGATATATCTGTTCTGCCCTCTTCCACAAGTAAAAGTGTCTTGACATGAAATGACCCTGTTGAAAGTGTATCGTCAAATCCCAATAATAGAAAATAAAAGACTGCGTGGCCACACCTCCCCCCTCCCCACCCCCCACCACAAAAAAATGGAATTTTTCAAAATTGAAAAAGGGACATAATTCTGGCAAAAATTGTTGGATCAAACCCTGATTTGACTTCACCTGCATTTTATGTTGCTGAACCTACACAACAAATTTTATTTGATTCTGCCAATTACAGCTCAAGTTATTGGTTGGAAACTAAAAAAAGGAGTTTTCAAAGTTGAAAAAGTGTGACACTGGAATCACCTACCAGGACTACATGCAGGCTCGAAGGGAAGTTATGGAATTGAATTCTGCCAAAACGCCGTATCGATTGACCAATACTTACAGTGCTCAATGTATAAAATATTCGTCCAGATATTGAAAAAATCCGATAAGGTGGTTAATGTATAAAAGTGTTTTTAATGTGTTAAATGCCATGTTTTGGATCATGAATAAACTCATGTTGCGTCAGAAACTTACCTTGTATTATTTTTTTGGTGGGAGTTGACCCGTGGCGACTTGACCCGGTAGCGAGTTGACCCGTTCCCAAAAATTTGAAGCTCGATTGTGCCATGTGTGTGTTGCCATACTTCACTTTCGTGGAGAATTTCTATGCAACGACTAATAAAATAATTTTCTAGAGAAAAATTTCATGTTCACACTTCTGTCATATTTTATTTGTGATAGGGGGTCTAGTGGGGTGGATAGAAAGAAAAAAATATTATTTTTCGCACTTTGAACAAGCGCCTTACCAACGCATGTGGCTTTCCGGTGACAACAACTTCGATCAACAAACACTTGCAGGCATGAGTCTAATAGCCCACAGATTATTCGAAATTATCGATGATCTTTGTGGATTGCAAACAAATTTAATGAAATGCATCGTTTACAATGATTCGCAATGTAAATCACACCAGATCGCAAAATTAGGAGCATTATTTCTGGAACTCACCGAAACCAGACCGAAACGGGTCCGAATGACAGACCAATAAAGTTAACCATCAATATTACATGACGAAGAATAGTTCCCCCGATTTGCGATTAAAAGTAGTGAAAAATTAACCAGTTTACGAATATTTCAACAACGAAAGAATACAACATGGGTTTCTAATTCCACTATATGTCACCGTTTTGTTAATTAAAGAAAATTGAAATTTTTGTTCTCTATTGGTAATTTTGGCGCATGAATACAAACTAATGGCAAGGTCGATCCATGTAAACAAATTAATTGCTTCAGTTGGTGAGGGAAGAATATTTACAAAGAACAGACAATCAATGCAATTTGCCTCTATTAGTCTGCCTCCCTTGAGATATATCGACAATCAGAATTTCAGCAGTGGCATTGTCATGAGAATTTACGGGACATTTGGCGAGATCTTTTGTCGCAATGTTGCCCACAACCTTCAGTGTTTTGAATTTCCCACCGTAAACATGGCGGACACTTTGAGACTGAAACGACCCAGGTTGACAACGTGCTTAGTCCTATCTTCGATGTGTTTTATTAAAAATTAAGACTCAACTGCTGCAGTACATTACTGATAGCTCACGTTGGTTGTTCGTTGGAAGGTGAGGCGTCTCGCTATTTTTTGAAAACCTGTCCACGCCATTTCCGACTTTTTGACAATACACATTTTCTAATGTCTCCAAATGACTCGTAAATTTGTTAAATCCATATTTTGCGGGTCCCATCACGTTCTATGTGACATGACCATTCCCCCAGACCCTGGTATCCAAGGGCAAGGCTGTTTCGTTGCCAAGTTATTGTTCAATGAAATGTTCACAGTTTTCTGTGTTTCTGGCTTCCATGTTGACAGCCATGACTTTAGAATCACCTTAACTGTAACATTTTTATTCAAGTCATTAAATTGCATTACATTCCGTGATGCATTGGTAGACAAATTAATACACTAATTCGACCTTCCGTGGGATCCGACACAAGGTGATCCTGGCTGTCGAAAGTGTCGTTAAGCCCCAATAAATATAATATTAATATTCTCATGGGGATCCTAGGAAGTGAGACAGTGTTTTTTACTGCGGTAAATATGCTATGCAAAATAGGACCCAGTCATCATGGGATGGAAATCTTCTAAAATGGGCAATATGGGTACAGACTATTGATTGCAGTTTATTTTATCTCCAAGGGGAAGCGGTGGCTTAGTAGGTAGATGCGTAGGCTGCAAGCCGAGAAGTCCTCGGTTCGAATCCCTTCTGCGGCAACCGCGTTGTGTCCTTGGGCAAGACGGTTCACCCCAATTGCTCACGTGGGGGTACGGTGGCGGTGTGTACTAAGGCGTACTGCACGTCGATGCTGCACTTGTCTTGTCTTCAACCAATGATACCCCTGGTTGTGTGGAGTTAGTATGTTGGGGAGCTGACAGTTGCTTGCCGTTGGTCAGTGGTTCTTTCCGGGTATTCCGGCTTCCTCCACCCGTAAAACTGTCGTGGTCATGTTTAGCCACTGTGCATAAATATGCGACCTTAACCCTTTATCCAACGTAAAGGCCAAAACCGGCTAGCGCTACTCTCAAAAATGGCCAATTAATTTTCATTATTTTTTCATTTTTTCTCAAAAATATAGGTTATGACCCCTCGTTGGAACCAGCTCGTCGAGCTCGTTCCAACGAGGGGTCACAACCTATGTTTTTGAGATAAAAGTGAAAAAAATAGTTATTCAGGAATTTTGTTTTGCAAGTGTCGTCTGCTTTCCTTGTTAGGTAAAGGGTTAAACCTGAATAAATAATAATTATAAATAATTAATGTGATTGGCGCGATAACATACGCGTTTGTGAACCAAGGGTCGGGCCACCAAAGCTACTGGGGGAGGAGGGGTGGGAAATTTATTTTACAAGTATGAAGGAGTATACGAAGGCCTTCCCCCACAAAAACGCACGCGACCGGTGGCGTCCTTTAGTTTGCCGAAGAAACTCAGCCCATCGATACCTCCATAGGCGTGGTGTGGGAAGCTCCAAATTGGTTTTAATTTTGTATATCTGTAATACATATCTGATTTCAACAGAACAGACATGACAATAATAAGTAACTGCTGCACGACTTCTGTTTGGGATGAATCGACTTCAGTTTGGCCTGAGTTAATTACGGGTCGAGTGTGCATTGGGCCAAAAAGACGAACGACTCTAAGCGATCATCTGAAATATTAATTTGTGGTCACGAAATAAAATTTTCTACCATGTCACTTCGGGGGCTCCATAGAATCTCTCTGGATTTTCGCCACGAAGAAAGTTATTTTCATCTCGAAAAAAATGTTTTCTCTGTCGAGAAAATGATTTTCATCGAGGAAAAATTCTCTTCAATTTTTCTCATTAGTGAAAGTTTTTTTCTCTGTCTTTTTTGTTTCTTTTCTTATTTTAAATGTACTTTCATTGGATTTTTTTGCGGAGAAAATTCAAAAGTAAATAAGTAAATAAATGCATGTCAATATTTACATTTGGGACGCAGTTGTCTTCCGTCCCAAAAGAGCCCGGGAAGTGACATGACCATTTTTCTTTAACCTTGGAAACAGATTAGTAATCCGTGAAATAGTTTGGTTATTGTAACAATTTCCAATCACAGAGTTCGTATTATAAGAGGTTGACTGTGATTGGTCAAACAATTATTTATTTATTTATTTATTGGTGTTTAAGGTCACATACTTATGCACAATGGCTAATCGTGACCGCGACAGTTTCACGGGAGTAGTATGTCATGTAACGGGCACCCCTTATTTGCCGGACCTCGGTGCCGGACCTCGGAAGTGAAGTCATGTCACGTGACCCTGTGCCGCCATGTTGTATTGTTATGGTAACTCGCGTGAGCGGCCATGTTGTGACGTCATCCCCATAGTGATACGTGTTGTTAGTGCGCATGCACAGCACGTGTTGTTAGGGTGATACGTGTTTCCGTCGTCCATTTTGTATACTGGAGGCCACCATCTTTGTTTCTATAGTGGCATGTGGTTGCTAAGAGCCTGAAAGGCCTCCAACAGGGCCAAGAGGCCTGTAACAGGTATGTTCGATTGACTGGGAGTAATTTCTGGAACGACTTCCCTAGATAATTACCCAAATGAGCTCGAGAATGGCCGGAAATCACCAAAATCCACCTAAAATCACCGAAACTGACTTTATTTGATACGGATTTCCCATTTTATCGGCTTAGCACGTAGTGCAATAGTACCGAGGGGGTTCCCTGGGGTGTGTTCGATTGAATCGGAGTATCACGAATTACCACAAACAACCCGACAAGTTGTACTATTTCGAATTCTTTCAGAATTCTCTGCTTCTATCTATATATGCAAGCTTTCGTCTATCTGGCCATGTTCCTTTGTTCTAGAGTATACTCCAGTAGCGTAGAAGTGCCTATCAGTTGGAACAACTTTGCCTATTATTACTATATTTAGCTATTCTGGTCTATTCTTGTTAGTTCTGACCCTATTCCAGGTACTCTTGTTGTTTCATTTATCTGTATGCAATGTTATCTCCCTTGTGTATAACAAAAACCTGTATCATTTCCAAACCCAATAAGCTATCGAGCAGTTACTGATAAGTCATTGCTCGAACGACTCGAAGCTCATCGAGCAAATGAGCCTTAGAGCAATTGCTCGATCGAGTGACTCGGCACATTGCTCGAACGACTCGAAGTCCGTCGAACAAATGAGCTATCGAGTAATTGCTCGTTCGAGTGACTCCTCGGGCGACTCTTGGACTCATTTCAGTATTTGAGGATACCTATGGCCCGGTGTGACAGGAATGATAGTCCGTAGGAAAATTAGTCCCTCTGGACTATTATTCCGCGGAATTATAGTCCTAGGTCTAACATTTCTAGGAATAGTAGACCGCCGGACTACTATTCCTAGAAATGTTAGACCTAGGACTATAATTCCGCGGAATAATAGTCCAGAGGGACTAACGTTCCTACGGACTATCGTTCCTGTCACACCGGCATTGTATTATTTGAGGATACCTATCGAGGATACCTTTTATAGGATACTTATCTAAGGATCCTATTACCTGTATCACAAGGCACACCTATCCCAAATATCCCTTATAAGCTAAACAGCCAAGAGAGTAATTGCTCCATGAGCAATTGCTCGAACGACTCGAAGCTCATCGAGCAAATGAGCATTAGTGCAATTGCTCGATCGAGTGACTCAACATATTGCTCGAACGACTCGAAGTTCGTCGAGCAAATGGGCTATCGAGTAATTGCTCGTTCGAGTGACTCCTCGAACGACTCTTCGACTCCTGTCAGAAAAAGGGATTCTAGGGCATATAAGGGATTCTGCAAGTAGGGTTTTTTTTCCCAAATAAGCCAAAGAGCCAAGTGAGTAATTGCTCCACGAGCAATTGCTCGAACGACTCGAAGCTCATCGAGCAAATGAGCCTTAGAGCAATTGCTCGATCGAGTGACTCGACATACTGCTCGAACGACTCGAATCCCATCGAGCAAATGAGCTAACGAGCAATTGCTGGTTCGAGTGACTCGACATACTGCTCGACGACTCATTTCAGAAAAAGGGATTCCATAACAACAGGTGTTTTCGAAAAAGGGATTCTTAAATAGGGATTCTGTAAAATGGGAATCCTATCCGACTCTGTAAAATGTGTGTTGGAGACCTTCCAGGCTCATAGCGACCACGTGCCACTATAGAAACAAAGATGGCGGCCTCCAGTATACAAAATGGACGACGGAAACACGTATCACCCTAACAACACGTGCTGCACATGCGCACTAACAACACGTATCACCATGGGGATGACGTCACAACATGGCCGCTCACGCGAGTTACCATGACAACACAACTTGGCAGCACTGGGTCACGTGACATGACGTCACTTCCGAGGTCCGGCAAATAAGGGGTGTCCGGGTACATGACATACTACTCATGGGTGGAGGAAGCTGGAGTATCCGGAGAGAAACCACCGAGCATCGACGAGCAACTGTTAGCGCCTCAGTATTCTAACTCTGTTCAAGCTCCGTCCAAGCAGGGCTGGAGCGGTCGGTTGAAGACATGTGCACCATCGACGTGCAGTAGGCCTTAGTACACGGCGTCATCGTTCCCCCAAGTAGGCAGCCGGGATAAAGTGCCTTCCCCAAGGACACAACGTGGGTCGTCCCGGACGGTTATCGAGCTCGGTACCTCTAGCATAGAAGTCCAATAGTCCACCACTGAGCCACTGAGCTCCCTGGTCAAGCAGTATTCTGTAAAAACAGATTAGTAATACGTGGAAATTTACAATGTGGTGGCGGTCCTACTCTACCGTAAATCTCCAACTAGTCACGATTTGTAATGTAATTTATGAATTTCGTTCATAAAAACAACATCAGCCAAAGGTTATCGAGGCTCCGATCGATTTTAGAGAACGAGTATTCATGTGTAATGTCGACAAATGTGAGATTATGTTTATCACATAATGTACAATTTAATCGTTGACGTGCAGTCGTGCACTTAACCCCAATTGTCCACATGGGGGCACGATGATGCCGTGTACTAAGACGTACTACTCGTCGATGGTGCGCATGTCTTCAACCAATCTAACCCTGCAATTGTGCAATAAGTATTTGACCATAACCCTTTACCGAACGCAGACGATATCAAAATGTATTATTTTAAATATCATTTTTTTTAATTTTTCAAAAAAATTTCAACAAAACCATATCATGTGACCCCTCGTTGGAACGAGCTCGACGAGCTCGTTCCAACGAGGAGTCACATGATATGGTTTTGTTGAAATTTTTTGAAAAATAATATTTTCTCAACTGCTGAATTTGCATATTACGCGGGCGGATGCGGGCGATTCGTTGGGTAAAGGGTTAAACACCAACTCCACACAAGCATGGTTAGCACTGGTTGAAGACAAGAGCACCACCGACGTGCAGTGCGCCTTAGTACATAGGGCCACGGTGCCCCCACGCGGACAATCGGAGGGAAATGCCTTGCCCAAGGACATAGCGCAGTTACGCCTGATGGAAATTGAATCGGTTTGATATTCAATGGCGTAACCAGTAAGCCACCGCGCTCCCCGTTACGTGATAAGCATATTAGAAAACCCGCATCTGAATAATGCGATAATATTTTATTCTATTTTATTCACACAGGCGTTGCTCTGATCGTTTGAGGGAAATATGTAATACTGTTATCTCTCATTGCCTTCTTTCCAGTTCAGTGCGCATCGAGCCAGTAACGCCTAGTATGACAGAAACACCTAATAAAACTCACAGGTGTTCTACATGTGCCAAAGATCATTAACAAATGTTGTATTTGAAGCTTTTGTGACAAATTATGTATTTTCTCATGATTAAGTATTAAAAGAGGAACAAGGTACACAACTCGCTGGATTGGAAGATTATTCAATATGTTTAAGATCACATACTTATGCACAATGGCTAATCATGATCCTGATAGTTTTCCTGATAGTTTTACGGAGGATGCCGGAGTACCCGGAGAGAACCACCGAGCAATGACGAGCAGTTGCCAGCTCCCCAACATCGAAACTCCGCACTGCAGCACGGGCAGGGTTAGATTGGTTGAAGACGTGCGCCCCATCGACGTGCAGTGCGCCCCAGTACACGACGCCATCGTGCCCCCATGTGGACAATCGCGGTTAAGTGCCTTGCCCAAGGACACAACGCGGGACTCTGAATCGATCGCTCAGACGGTCACCAATCCGAGGACTAACCGGGCTCGACGTTGCTTAACTTAGGTGATCTGACGAGAACCGCCACCGCTCCACCGCCATATTCAAACTCACATAATAAACAAAGGCGTGAATTTGTGGCCAAGATGTTAATGTCCCGACAGTTTAGACATTAAGCTTTACGTTGGTATACCACTTGACCAATTAAAAACTGTTTGACCCTTTACTCAACGTAACGGCCAAAACCGGCTAGCGGTATTCTCAAAAAACGTCAATTGATTTTCATTATTTTTTCATTTTTTGTCGCAAAAAGATAGGTTATGACCCCTCGTTAGAACGAACTCGTCGAGCTCGTTCCAATGATGGGTCATAACCTATGTTTTTGAGACTAACAAATGAATAAAATTAGTTATACAAGAATATTTTTTGCAAGTGTCCTCTGCTTTTCATGTAAGGTAAAGGGTTAAAGCAAAATCGGACCGAATTTATCTTGGAGACAAGTCGCGTGTCACGTGTCACAGAATACTACAACACACCAAATTTGGTTCCAACAGGATCACTGGTTCGGAATATAGACATTTTGGGCAGGGCCATAACTTTGGTCCCTCCCAGCACAAGCCCAAATATTTCTTTCAACAACTAACTTGACTCTTGAACACACAAAATGAAGGTTGAACAAGAAATGTCAAGGCATTGTGACTGGTGGTTCATGAGAAGATTTTCAAAGAATTTTGGGTTTTGGGTTGCTGCCTATCGGGCGTGGCAACTTCCGTTGAACAACACTGTAAGAGCACCCCCACGCCCGCCATATAATTTATGTCAGACATGGTCGGGTTTAGGGCAGTGGTTCCGAAGAAGACTGAAATGCAAAAGTTAAGAGACGACGAACGCAGGCTGACGGACGAAAAAGGATGACAAGAGCTCACTCTGACTTGAAGTGAGCATATGCCGGGACTCACCTGGGCCAAAGAGTTGAACGCATTTCAAACTTATGGGTGGGATGGAGGCGCGGTCCTAGAAGGGCACCCACACACTGTTCCTTAGGAGCATGGTAGGAATACAATACGCAAAGCTACGTGTGGGGCTAACGCATTTCTACATTGAGAAAAAATGCTTATTTGTTGAATATGGATGCGTGGCACTGTTTTTTACCTTAAAACCCGTAGGAGAGACAAATCATTCTCGGGAATCTTCGATAATATCTCCGGAAAAAATTGGGAGTGGTGGACACATACCCTTTCTGCCAGCTGAAATTTATTTTTTTGTCCTACTTTAAGGACCCTTCCGATCCGGAGATAACAAAGGAGCAGCGGCGAGCAACTGTCAAACACGCAACATACTAACTCCACGCAAGCAGACGACAGGTACGAAGTACGCCTTAGTACATACACAGCATCTACGTGCCACCACGCAGGCCCGTAACTACCGAAAATATTGGAGGGTGTGTGGGGGGGGGGGGGGGGGGGGTCGTAACTTCATTCTGCCTTACTGTCAGTGCATATTGCCCTGCATATGTGTCACCTTTTCAATTGCTTTCAACGGTACATATCATATGATATCGGGTGCCCTGTAGGGGAGGTCACTCCACACAGAAGATAATTGAATATATTATAAATATAATTGTTGAATTTACAAGGACACTCTGGTCTCCTTTTGCAGCAGGGCATGTGCACTGAGATGGAAGTTGTACAAAACCATGAGTCCATGATATATCAGGTACCCAGTGCGCCCTAGTTATTCAGCTCTATTCTGTTAGACAGGGAGAAATTCTGGCAAATAATTCCTTGGCAGGGCAGAAGTTGCGTGGACCGCGGACCATGATAACCGGGCAATCTTCCCTATTCGCTACGAACAGAAGATCTGAATATTTTTAGGGCGGGGGGTGTGTAATACCCCGCCAGGGTTTACGCCCCTACCCACCTGATTAATTGCCTTGCCCATGAACACAACACAGTTATCCCTGGCGGGGGTCGAACCATGGAGCTCTCGGTTTGAAATTCAATGTCGTAAACGCTGAGACACCGCGTTCTCATGGAACGAAATGACTTGTACACTGCGTTCATCGGTCGATTGATTCAGCGACAATATTTGTTTCACGACACCTGATTGTCTCGCGATGTGTATTGTAGTAAAAATGGGGACAGTAGTACAGAAAACTATTTGAACGTGTACTTACAATCAAGAGCGAAGTCTGCGTTTTCACTTCCATCATGACCAATTATAACCACCCTCTGCTTCGATTCTGATTGCGCCATAGTTCTTACAGAATAAATAGCGGTGCGTTGAAGTCAAAGTCAGTGGTAAAGTGTGTTCCGTCTCCTCCAGTAAATTGAAACAACACGCTACTGCGTCAAATCGACCGACTGTGAAACAGCAAGCTGTTTATTTAAACGTTAATAATAACTCGTTGAATTGTGACTGAGTTGAGCGGTCAAGGCCGACACTTGATCGTTGAGGGAATTTTCTGGTCGTGTTAACTCAGTTTCACATTTCAAATTATATTTTTACTCTCTATTTAAGGCTACGACCAAACCCTCACCGTGCTATTCACAAAAATCACCCTTCATAAGTTTATTATGCTTTTTGGTCCGAAAACACAGCTTAAAACATGGCTTGTCATTCCTCCCTGGAACGAGCTCGGTGAGCTCGTTCCAGTGAGGAATGACAAGCCATGTTTCTGAGAAGAAATGTGAAGATGTTCAAATATTTTTGCAAGTTTCGTATTCTATTCAAGTGAGACAATTGTTTTGTAAGAGCATGATCCAGTTACATTGTTGTATTACGCTTTCAACTAAAAAAACTAGCTCTCACGTTACCTCGCGTTGAACTTTAACCCTCTGAATCCTAGCTGCCGATACGCCATAACGTTATTAAATAGGATGGCTGTTCAGTAAACATGTGAAGCTGCACATTGAAAATATTGTGTGGTCTACCCCAAATAACGAATATGGACTCTTCTAATTGTTGCTATATGACTGGCATGGAAGATACACACCAGAGTTTAAAGGGTTAAACCGGAAGATGGATCCTGACCTCAAGACAACTAATCCCGATTGGCCACGTAGGGGCACGGTGGCTCAATGTAATAAGGCGTATTGCACACAGATGGTGCACCTGTCTTCAAGCGGTGCTCACACTGTGTATACAGAGCTGGTAAGTTGGAGTGTCTGACAGCTGCTCACCGCTGCTCGGTAATTCACTGCTGGTACATCGGCTTCCCCCACACGTAAAACTGTCCTACACGAGGTTACCCTGGCTATAGAAATTGTCGGTAAACCTAATAAATAAAAAAAAGAAAAGAAATGAACGTTCCACTTTTTTGTTATCCCCAAATAGGGTCCGTGTGGAGGACTTTAAATTGGAGTTGGCTCCCATATATGCAGAAAGCATATCCAAAGATCGCAGGCCTGATGTGGGGATGATTATATGAGGTGGTGTCCCCCTTCTATTGGTGGAGGTCGGGGGGGGGGGGGGGGCTCCTTAGAAAAAGTTAAAAAAATTAGTGCCCCGAGAGCGAATCTAAGGGCTTTTAGGCGGCCATTAAATAAACAATATGTTTGCATTCACCCTGCCCACATTTTTCAGTAGGCAGGCAGGTAGTGTGAGTATTTTTTATATAATAAAATTAGTCAATATCTGGAGCTTTCGGCCACTTGACATTTATCAACGATGTTTTCTAAATGCAGTCTAGTAGTCTACATCACTCAGGTAGAGTTCCCGAAATATTGTCTTCGTCTTCTTCTTCTTCTTCTTCTTCTTCTTCTTCTTCTTCTTGTGACGTAAGACACGATCTGGGCGGTTTGAGGGCATTAGTGGACTACCGGCATCTACTGGCACCCACAGTCCACAAATTCCCCAAACTCGCCCAGATCGCACAGTGGTCGTACATTTTGTGATATACACACTGTTGGGGTATTCACTTCTATATCACGACACTGACTGTTTAATCGCCGACTCGAAAAGAAAGTTGGTTGATAACAAGGTTGGAATAACAAGTAATTGTGTGTGTAACTCCATCAGCTGATAACAATGTGAGCAGTGTCAGACTCATTCGCTTACTGTTTAACATACTTTGCTCATTGTTGGTAAAAAAACTGAAGCCCCCATCCCCCACAACTCCTCAGCTCATCGGCTCCGCGACCCTTTCTAAAGTTTTTATATATTAACTAGCAGGGTTACCCGGCGTTGCTCGGGCTGAGGAGAGTATTCTCCCTTAATCTACACCCCACCCCACCCCGGCACTTTTTTTAAACCTCACCATTAGATTCCTGGTAAAAAAAATACCCCTAGTAGCCCCCTTTGAAGACCTATGTCGGTGAGAAAACTTTTGGTCATAACTTTTGGTGTCCCTCTACACCTCCACCCCCACCCCCACCCCGATACTTTTTTAAACCTCACCATTAGATTCCTGATAAAAACGTACCCCTAGTAGACCCCTTTGAAGACATATATCGGTAAAAAACAATTTGTCATAACTTATGGTGCCCCCCTACACCCCCACCCCCACACACTTTTTTAAATCTGACGATGACCTCCGCCATAAAAAAGTACTCCTAGTAGACCCATTTTGGACTCTCGGGGTGGCCCCATATTCATTTCTATAGCGGACAGACAGACATGCATACATACATACAGACATTCTAAAATATAGTATAGAAAGAATATACATAGCCTGTATGCCGCATGGTTGACACTTTACCATACAGTCGATAATACCTGTCACCAATATCGATTGATGACGTAAGTGGTACCACCTGGCGCGGAATCGATTAACCCTTTACCCAGCACACAGGGTAACATCTATTATTATTTTAAATGTTTTTTTTAAAATTTTTTAAGAAAACCATGCCATGCGACCCTTCATTGGATCTATCTGGACGAGATCTTTCCAATAAGAGGTCACCTGATATGGCTTTCTGGAATTTGTTTAAAAAATATTTTTTTTAGCAACTCCATTTGTAAATTATGCGGGCGGATGCAGTCGATTTGTTTAGTAAATTTCTTAAAATCATTAAACCTTTACCCAAACGAATCAGCCGCATACGCCCGCGTAATATGCTAATTCAGCAGTTGAAAAAATATTATTTTTTAAAATATTTCAACAAAGCCATATCATGTGACCCCTCGTTGGAACGAGCTCGTCGAGCTCGTTCCAACGAGGTGTCACATGATATGATTTTGTTGAAATTTTTTGAAAAATTTGAAAAAATGATATTTAAAATAAAAAAAATTGATATCGTCGGCGTTGGGTAAAGGGTTAAGCCTAGTAGTGAATTATTATAAAATGCTTGGGAAAACACAGTAAACAATTTATGTTTTGTTTGCCGTTCCTGAGTTATTTATTTATTGGTGTTTAAGGTCACATATTTGTGCACAATGGCTAATCATGACCGTGGCGGTTTTACAGGTGGGGGAAGCCGGAGTACCGGAGAGAACCACCGAGCAACGACGAGCAGCTGCCAGCTCCCCGACATCGTAACTCCGCTCTGCAGCACAGGCAGGGTTAGATTGGTTGGAGACATACGCACCATCGACGTGCATTACGCCTTAGTACGGCATCATCGTGCCCCCATGTGGATAAAAAGGGTTAAGTGCCTTGCCCAAGGACACAACTCGGGAGTCCGAATCGATCGCTCAGACGGTCACCCATCCAAGGACTAATCGGACTCGACGTTGCTTAATCAACTGGTAAGAGGACTAGATTATGTTGGGTGGTCTGAATTTATTTCATAATTTTGTTTTATTTAAAAATATTGGAGATTGCCCATAGGCACTCTCCAATAATTTGTAATATAACAAATTTATAAAAACAAAATATTATTTGCATTTAATTTTAATTAAATTTAGTTTAATTTAAATTTAATTTAATTTAACCCTTTACCCAACGTAACGGCCAAAACCGGCCAGCGCTATTCTAAAAAAAACGCCTATTAATTTTAATTATTTTTTCATTTTTTGTCTCAAAAACATAGGTTATGACCCCTCATTGGAACGAGCTCGTCGCGCTCGTTCCAATGAGGGGTCATAACCTATGTTTTTGAGACAAAAAATGAAAAAGAAATAATTATTCAAGAATTTTTTTTACAAGTGTCGTCTGCTTTTCATGTTAGGTAAAGGGTTAATGGAATCTTACTGTTATATAAAACCCGAATAATTGACACTTTTTAAAGCTTTCGCTCTGGGTTGATGTGCTGGATGTTATTTGATCGATTCCATGCCATGGCTCTTTCCAACTACATACAACACATTAAGCCTTAGTGAGCCCATACATATTGTGTAGAACATACAGTTGAAACTGGAAGTTAACGCAGAAAATGCTCGTTATTTAATTCGTTCCTTACTGCAGAAGACTGAAGCTGTCTGAAAAACACAAGAACGTTTGTACTGTGTAATATGTAAAATGTAATACGGTATTAACGTGGTCGGTTGTGAAATCACGAACTGAACCGATCAAACACAAAAACAATGTTGATACTGCAGCATGTGGAGGGTGGATTACCACTAAATCGCTGTGAGGAAGATTTTTCACTTAATAATTATTTACAATCTGACCAAAAACACCAGAAGCACTTGCAAGATTGCACCCGACGGTCCAGTCCATGTGATGAACGTTTGCCAGTATGTCTTGTGCTGTTATATATACATTCGAATTGTAATTGCATGTACCTGTGTGCGAAGTAGAGGTTAGAATGATGTTAATAATCTCTATTTGATGGAGAGGCGGCGCGGTGGCGTTGCGGTAACTGGTTTTCGTCAGATCAGTTAAGCAACGTCGAGCCCGGTTATTCCTTGGATGAATGACCGTCTGAGCGATCAAATCATACTCCCGCGTTGTGTTCTTGGGCAAGCCACTTAACCTCGATTGCCCACATGGCGGGTACGATAAGGCCGTGTACTAAGGCGCACTGCACGTTGATGGTACGCATGTCTTCAATCAATCTAACCCTGCTTGTGCTGCTGTGCGGAGTTACGATGTTGGGGAGCTGGCAGTTGCTCGTCGTTGCTCGGTGGTTCTCTCCGGGTACTCCAGCTTCCTCCACCCGTAAAACTGTCACGGTCATGATTAGCCATTGTGCATAAGTACATGACCTTAAACACCAATAAATAAATAAATTACTGATAGAGAATTGTACACAGTTGGACACGCTGTTTTTGCTACAGGAATTGAGTTACGCTAATGGTGCAGGTTGGTGCAGCTTATTCAGCGCGCTATTACCTTTCAACTATATACCTGAAATGGAAAACAGTGCATCCAAATTATATCTCTCATAAAATATATAGAGTATATCTACGCTGATTTGGTGAATATCGGGAAATTATCTCATGAGTGTGGACCTGAAAGTCTTATTTTTCGCAAGCGCTTGCGCGAGTGAAAAATAATACTTTTAGGTCCACGCGAATGAGATAATTTCCGACATTCACTTGAACAGCGTAGATTTTCTATTTATTATATGCTACGTGACATTTTGCTGTGCAATATTCAGCGCAATTCGACTGCAAACAGTTTAAAGACAACAACAAAAAGCTATCGATCGTTCCTTGAAAGCGATGTTCAAGGCTACTTCACCCACCGAAGCGTAACGTCATTTAGGAAGCCACTGAAAAAATTCATCGTGTGGACCTGAAAGTTCTATTTTTCGGGAGCGCAAGCGCAAGCGCTCGTGAAAAATAAAACTTTCAGGTCCACCCTCAAGAGATAATTCCCGACACTGGCTAAAATAAAACAGATTTCCTTTTTATTATACGCTACGAGACTTTATTGCTCAATTCTCAACCCGATTCGACCCCAAATGCGTACTTTTGGAGGGGGCAAAGAGTTTATCTGGCCGTGGGATTATACTGGTCCAATGGCCAGATGGTAGTAGGTGTGGGAAGAAAGTACATCGTATGTCCTACTAGTGCACCGCCGCTTGACCTGGGAAGAACTACCAGCCTACGGGGGTGCACAGTGCCTTGCATGCAGTTATACCTGTGCAGTAAAAAAAGAGCACTAACACACTCCATTTCCTCGCCTGAATGCTAGAATGTTCTATGTCCCCTATGGGACATAGAACATTCTAGCACTCAGCCGACGATTTGGTGTTTGGAATACATGAGAATAATCAGGAGAGTATTCACTCTTTCATGCAAGGAAGCTGCACCAAAGCACACGTACCTCATTGCATAATACATTGATTGTTCTGCTGAAGGTGAGAATTTATCGTCTTCGAACTTTAACCCTTTTCGCTCTTGATTCTCTTGTGTCGGCGCGTTTTTTAATTTTAGGATTCAAACGGGTGGTAAAACCATATCTTTCTTATATTTCATTTCTTCCTCATACAGAGCATAAAGTTTCTTTCTTTTATTAATTCGATTTCTTCTATATGCTTTCTTTTTCTTTGAGCAGATTTGAGCAGTTTTTCTTTACTTTGAAGCTGTCCCAATGCTCTGTCAACTTTACTGTTTGGGTGGATTGTACTTCCCAGCTTATTACACAGTAGGGCTGAAACGGTTGGCTCATTTTCGTAACCGACTAACCGAGAGCTATAACCGGATAATATCCGGTTATCCGTGGTCATTATTTCACCAAATATGGGATCAAAACTATAGGAATTGGAAAGCAGTCTTCTCAAACTATTCCGTAGTGTGTATACAGACGAACGTTGTCGAGTACTCGACAACGTTCGTATGTATACGCACTACGGAATAGTTTCTGCGATTACTCATTACTCACGGAAACTGCCTATCATTAACGAAGTCTTGAACGCCAAAGTCAATTACTTCTTAATATACACAACGCGGCTTCCATGTGAAATCTTTCACAAAGGAAAAGCGGCAGATTTACTACGTTTCAAACGTGGAATGACGATCACTATCGATATTTCGGATAACCGGTTGTCGGTTTTTCTAATCGGTTAGGTAGCTAACTGGTTTCAAACCGATTATCCGGTTAACCATTTCAGTACTACTTTGAAGCTGTTCCAATGCTCTGTCAACTTTACTGTTTGGGTGGATTGTACTTCTGTACAGATTTCTGATAGAGTTACCTGCCCCTTTATTAAAAGAGTGAAACATAGAATTTGCTCTTCCAGAAACATTCCTTGAAAAAGTAACATTTTTGGGAAGCGATGTTCTTAGTGCTCTATTAAATGCTTCTACATTTTGTGTGTTGAAATTTAACTAGCTTTTTTCGTGCAATGCGGGACCAAGCCTATAATTAACACAGGTCCTCAACATTTCAGATATGCCTACTACATTTTTCAAAGAAAAATCATTTCCCCCCCAAATAGCTTGAATTTATATAACAAATTGTTTTGTTCTCTCCATTTACATACAAACGAATGTTTTTTACAAAGAGAGTGGCATTTCTTGTAGCAGTTTACTTTTGCACCCACTAGATGTGATATTTTGTTTTTTATTGTGAGAGTATCACACCGGTACAGGTCTGATGTCCTTTTTATTTCACATTTACATCTCGCAGCTTTATCTAATGCTAGGTTATTTTTATTTTTTTCTTATAGCTGCCGTACGACCTTCAATCAGATCCGATACATTTTTTATCGTTCTTTAAAATATTCCTCTGGTTGCGAGAAACATGTGCAGTGTCAACCTGGTGAACTGGGCGAGGCGGAGTAACTTTTTCATCAAACAAATCTTCCGCGGTTAAATTAGCTGCACTGTCGGGGTTAGTAGTTATATGCTCACCCTTTAACCCTTTACCCAACGCAGACGATATCAAAATTTATTATTTTAAATATCATTTTTTTTTTTTAATTTTGCAAAATATTTCAACGAAACCATCTCAAGTGACCCCTCGTTGGAAGAGGGGTCACGTGATATAGTTTTGTTGAAATTTTGTTAAAAATAATATTTTTTTAACTGCTGAATTTGCCGCTAGGGTTGAGTCCAACAGTACCTCTCTTGCCTATGTTCGCTCATCTCCTATTTTTTGATGAAATGGAATGGTTGCAAAACACTTCTCAGAGCTACACTGATGACCCGACTTTAGACCGACTTTAGATGTTTGCCTTTACTGTAGAGTTTATTATGTACCACTAAGCCAATCACATCATGATTTGTCACATTTTTGGCTACTGTATTTATAACCTGCGTTGCAGGGTAAAACAGAGTTTGTTTTACCCCGGTTTAGAGATTGTTGTTATAAAGGCCATCTGCGTGTAAATTTATAATATTTGGATTTCTACTTCTTGCAATTTTCTGTTTTTCAATCAACACTGATCGTCGCATTTTCATATCGCTTTTATTCAATTCTTCGACTTTGGATAGAACCTTATTTGAACTTTTCTGTACACTAGAAGTTGAGGGTGCAGGCATATTGACACTTAAACAGAGTCGTCTCAGTGAAGCAGCTATTGGTGTTTTACTGAGACCCACAGCTAAGTCGATATTGGGTTTTACTGCTGTTCGCCCACTTTTCCCTGTTCTTACTTCATCATAAAGACAGAAAATGATTGATTTGCAGTTACAGCCTGTACAGATAATTTTTTCCCTGCAGCCAAAACCCCAAATTTGCTCTGCTGACATATCCCAGTGTAGGAAGCCACGGCAGTTTGGGGAAGATGCCCCGTGGTCTTCAAATACAACTTGCCACATTACAGCGTTACGCTCAACATGCACTGTAAGACTGTGCCTCCCGTTTCCATACCGCATTGGCCCTCGCACAGTAATTTCAATCTCTGGAAGGGAGAGATATGAACACTGAGTCTATTGTACATATCAATTCATTATTGTCAGTAAACTCCTTGTTACCCCCCCCCCCCCCCCCCCCCCCCCCAATTCACTGCGCAGAAAGAAGAATTTATATTTGTCTTTTCTTACACTTACTACATCTTCTCTGACATTATTAACTTCTTAATTCGGGGCGCAATGGCGTTGCGGCAACCGGTTCTCGTCAGATCACCGAAGTTAAGCAACGTCGAGAACGGTTAATCATTGGATGCGTGACCGTCTGAGCGATCAATTCGGACTCCCCCATTGTGTCCTTGGGCGGGGAACTTAACCCCGATTTTCCATATGGGGGCACGATGGCGTACTGAACGTCGATGGTACGCTTGCCTTCAACCAATCTAACCCTGCCTGTGTTGCAGTGAGGAGTTACGATGTTGGGGAGTTGGCAGCTGCTCGTCGTTGCTCGGTGGTTCTCTCCGGGTACTCCGGCTTCCTCCACCCGTAAAACTGTCACGGTCATGATTAGCCATTGTGCATAAGTATATGACCTTAAACACCAATAAATAAATAAATATAACTTCTTAATTCACATTGCATGGATCTTAAGTATGGACATGTTGGAAGTGAATGGAAAAAGCTGTGATGATCGACAATTAATGCATTGAGTAGTCAATAATTACCAGACACACGTGTATAATTAATGTGAAATGATACCTTTCATTAACTGGTAGAGTGCTAAATTATTTTTGACCCTCAAAATTTGTTCACATGTCTTTGCCTTGTTACAATTTATGGGAGAGTGCCTAAAGGCACTCTCCCATATATTGTAACAAGGCAAATCTATACAGACTAAATAATTTCACTTCACAGATTTATTTATTTATTTATTTATTGGTGTTTCACATACTTATGCACAATGGCTAATCGTGACCGTGACAGTTTTACGGGTGGAGGAAGCCGGAGTACCCAGAGAGAACCACAGAGCAACGACGAACAACTGTCAGCTCTTCAACATCGTAACTCTGAACTCTGCACCACAGCACAAGCAAGGTTAGATTGGTTGAAGACATGCGCACCATCGACGTGCAGTACGCCTCAGTACACAGCGTCATCGTGCCCCCATGTAGGCAATCGGGGTGAAGTGTCTAGCCCAAGGACACAACGCGGTTGCCGCAGGTGGGATTCGAACCGAGGACCTCTCGACTTGCAGCCTGCACCCAATTCACAGATATTATGAAACATATCCACTGAACATGAGGCCTTTACATTACGGTCCCTGCACGTCAGAGTAAAGCCCAAATATGGGCTCCAGCACTCTATCAGTTAATAGTGATACCGATTTTTGCGTACAAGATAGTGCTCTTTCCAGCAGTTTATAAATTTCACCCTTCACAGCCCGTCATGTCGATATCTCGTGGGAAAAATGTACTGGAGAAATGTGTTCAAAAAGAAAGAACCCATCACTTTTCAAACATTTTTAATTTGCAAATAGCCCACTAGTTCTTTGTTTTACAAAACCAACAGTCTAGTGTCTAAGGAGTCTCCTTAAGCTGCATATGAAAAATTCTGTCTTAAATAGGCTGTTGAATCTTGCTGAAACCAGCCCATTAGGCTGATTCAAGTGAGATCCAACAGCCTAATTGTTTTTTGGCTCCTTGGAAAACAAATGGGGCGGAGTTGTGGATTTGATGAGGCAATTGAACAAGTATGGTTAATGGGCTAATGAAGAAAATGAATGTTTGATGCCCATGAACTGTATTAGCTTGTATCTGGTGATTTCATAGTACTGTTTCTTCAATGAAAAATGATTGAGTACCCGCTGCCTATTTTCTTCAGCACCACACCACACCCATACAAAACTCCAGACAGTGATGAACATTTACCCAGAGTCTCAACATGTAAATTGACTTTATTTACTTTTATTTTTATTTCTACATTTATCTTCCGTGTCATCAGAAAACAGACATTTCGACTTGGCCACAATAGTTCGAGGGGAAGTTTCTGGCGATTAAGTGTCTGATGCACCAGGTGAGATGATAATTGTCCTTGGTCGTTAATGTTTAGTGATTTCCCGACTGTACACACCCTTCCTAATATACATACGTACTGGTTGTTTGTTTGCTGAAAATCCAAGTGTATTCTTTTTCTTGAACATCCCTACTGCTGAACATTTGACAGAATAAACTTTTGGTAGTTTTCAAAACCGAATCTGCTCACTTTATTTGACTCGCGCTGTATTCATGTTTAAAAGTTTCAAACAGTTTTTGCCCCTTTCCATTTAATGACTTAAGCCAAAGTCTGCTATGCTTGCACTGATCTAAAAAAACCTGTTCATAATTGTAAGGAACATGAAGAAATATGGAGACCAGTCATGGTGATGTAGAAACAAAAAGCCATTTCTTCAACTATTATCTCTACCTGATAATGACTGATCTGCAATGTTTAATTTATCAACACTGAGGGGGTTCCTAGTACCTTTTCATTTCATAGCAAATATGATCTTTGACCTGTTGCAGTCAAAACAGAATTGCAGTTTGTTTGCTCAAATTTGCTAAAAATGAATTGTCTTCGTCTTTTTACAATTCAAGCTGCACAAATATCATGTGCGCAGTTTTTTTTAGAAAAGCTTCCATGTCAGCCAAAAATATGGGTGAGTTAGACAGGGTTAACAACTTTGTGAATAATTTTACTTTGGAATGATCGATTACACAAATCCATTTGTCATCATAAAATTTAGAAGTGCGTGTACGGTATTGGGGTATTTCAACTAAAATCTCTTGAAAACCAATGCTCTGAGAGGGCAAGATTATAATTTTTTTTTAAAATTCATGTTTCTATCCATTGCGTTTGTGGGGACGCGGTAGGTTAAATATATTGACGACATGTCAAATCACATAAAATACAAAACAAAATATTTAATTCAATTAAAAAGTACACAGTATGTTTCATTTGAGTCCATAAACACAAGCATTTTCAGTAATTTTGCCATAACTTTAGGTTACAATACACTATATAGAGGCAAAACCGCCCGTAGGATTTTGCCTCAGCATTCAATAGAGCATAAAATCTTTGGGATTAGCTGACTGTGCCAATATCTGGAGGGTTTGGAACCCATAATAAAAATGTTAAAGGGTCTGTTCTGGAAAAAACTTAAAATATTTGCCCTGGCTTTGGTCTCCAAAATGTGAGAGTTGAAAAAATAGACGGGGGACAAACAAAAATATGTGTTGTCAATTCAGTGTAAATCTGGACGGTAGTAGAGGAAACCCCACATTTAAATACAGAAATCACATGGTAACATATATTTTTCTCCAGTGCATTTTTTTAATGATATGATATACAAAATGGATTGAGGCCCGTTTCGCTTCGAATGAGATTGATGAGCTGAGGAGAGAGAAAAAGGTTATCGCTATCGCCAGTGCAAATCTTTCAGTGCACTGTTACCAACAGTAAGTACCCTGGTTTCCTCCCTTGATCTGTTCAGGAATCCGCCACTTCTCTTTTTTTCTTGATTCCCTCCCTTCAATTGAATTGTAAACTACTCACGACTTCCAAGAATCATTCCTGCCCATCGACATGTTTGTACATAAAAGGAGAATGTACGTATGATTCTAATCTCATCATAGTAGAAGTAAACTCTCCCCCGACCCTTTAATTTGTTATTGCACGTGTGCTGTTATCTATGGTCAATCATGTACTGAACAAGTGGATCCCTCCGCCGCCCTTCTGAGGATTTCAAACCTGATTAAGCATTTTTTTCTGTTAACCCTTTACCAAACATGAAAGGAAGACGACGACACTTGCAAACAAAATTATTGAATAACTATTTTTTTCTCCTTTTCTTTGTGTCAAAAACATAGCGACGAGCTTGTTCCAATGATTTCTTGGTGGAATTGAAAGAAAACATAGTGCAGATCGTTAAAGGAACTACAGCAATTCATTAAGATATAGAGAGTAATCGCTTGACTGGACTGGTTATGTGAAATAATTCATGAGAGGTGAGGGACGTTGTACAAACACGAGTACGCGAATGCAGATGGGTGTTTTAAAATATAGTCCCTCGCCTCGAATGAATTATTTCACATAACCAGTCCAGTCAAGCGATTACTCTGTTTATTACTTTTCATTATTAACGTTAATTATATTATTTAACCATCTACCTAACGTAACGGCCAAAACCGGCCAGCGCTATTCTAAAAAATTGCCGTTGTTTGTCTCTGAAACATAGGTTATGACCCCCTCATTGGAAAGAGCTCGTCGAGTTGGTTCCAGTGATGGATTATAACCTATGTTTTTGAGACAAAAAATGAAAATAATAGTTATTCAAGAATTCTTTTTGAAAGTGTCGTCTGCTTTTCATGTTAGGTAAAGGGTTATGGTAATTTCTTTTATTATATATTTTTTTTCTTACACAAGCCGAGAGGTTCTCGGTTCGAATCCCACCTGCAGCAACCGTATTGTGTCCTTGGGTAAGACGCTTCATCCCCATTGCCCACGCGGGGCACTGTGGCGTTGTGCCCGTCTGCAACCAAAATTAACACTGCTTGAGTGGAGTTGGTATCTTGGGGAGCTCACAGTTGCTCGTTGTTTCGCGGTGGTTCTATCCGTGTTCTCTAGCTTCCTCCGCCCGTAAAACTGGCCTGGTCATGATTAGCCATTGTGCAGAAATATGTGACCTTTAATATCAATAAATAATAATAATTATTATTATTATTGTTATTATTATTGATAAGAAACAAGTCCCGAGATTGGAAATGTGATACCGAGTTACTAGTTTTCGGGTTAGGCTTTCGTTTGATGACGTGGAAGCTGTTACGCTGTGACTGGAGTCACAGCGTAACGGCTTTCTCGTCGTCAAACATTATCAACAGAATGAGTTGCAGCGTTTATTGACGTGGCGCACTTGGGAGGGTTGGGGACAGTATAATAACAGTAATAGTGGGGGCCTTTAGGCCACATACCGTAATTATGCAGTACATTATATAGAGAGTAATCGCTTGACTGGACTGGTTACGTGTAATAATTCATGAGAGGCGAGGGACGTTGTACAAACAAGAGTGCGCGAATGCGCACAAGTGTTTTACAATATAGTCCCTCGCCTCGAATATATTATTTCATGTAACCAGTCCAGTCAAACGATTACTCTGTTTATTACTTTCATTATTAACGATAATTATATTATTTAACTCTTTACCTAACGTAACGGTCAAAACCGGACAGCGCTATTCTCAAAAATCGCCAATTCATTTTCATTATTTTTTCTTTTTTTTTGTCTCTAAAACATAGGTTATGGCCCGTCATTGGAACAAAAAATGAAAATAATAGTTATTCAAGAATGTTTTTTTTTGCAAGTGTCGTCTGCTTTTCGTGTTAGGTAAAGAGTTAAAAAACAAAACACAATGAAGTCCACATCACCTACACGACAAAGCGTCTTCGTTTTGCGCGCACGGATACATGACCCAATTGTTGATTGCATAATTCACTTGTGAAGTTGTCGTTTCTAATCAAACCCGGAAATCCCAGTAAATCACACATTGGAAAGTGATAAATATACATTATTACCACATCATGTATGCACTGCACCATCATGCTACAACCCTGCACAACAATCCCCATAATTCAACTGGAGCCTCTATATTCACATAAACAACCAAGAACTACTTTACAAAGTTGGGCTACTTGCAAGAAAACTCAGTTTGCAATCTTTTGCAAAGAGGACACAGACAATACAGTGTTGAGGGGTGCATCTGTTTACATATGGAATCAGATTCTGTCTACACTTTCTGGATAGATGCACCAGAATATGGAAAAGACAAATCAGGGGTTAGCTGATGTCAGTAACATGACCGGTACAGTTGTGGCTTGATAATGGTGCTGGGTGGTGACCGTTTGGATGACTTCACAGACTCCTGTCTTACTCAGAATGAGAATCTGAATTAGAAATGATACAGAGATAAAACTCTGGAACCTTTTGGGCAATCGTATGTAAGAGCAGAAAACGCAGACTTCATCTAGGACCCATCGAGTCAGGTTGCTGACTAATTAAGTTGAGGGGAAAGCAAATGAGTGGATGTAGTTGCTAGCACGCTCACTCGACTTCAACTCCACAGAGTATGCATGCGACAGACTACAGATTACAAGAGAGCCCCTCCCACCCAACACTTAATAGCCCCCCCCCCCCCAAGAACTCTGACAAACTCCTATTGGTGAATAGGATAATCTGTGACAACAGACATTCCCAAATTGGTCCAAGAATGAGGAAATGGAGTCAGAACAAATGGTGAATTCTAGAAAGATACATACTACATCCTAGAACTGCTTTTCTTGACATCATTAAATTTTTCTTGGTGAAACTCATTTGTTCTGTGGGCGGTTTAAAATCCTCATCAACGTGTATGATTACACACAGGTATTAACAAATGAAAGGGAAACGACAAAGTCTCTCTAAACTGTGGTGAGTGATTACAACCACACATGTTGATTCCATTTAAGTGGAATAGCATGTACCCGAACTTGCCTTATTATTCAGACTTTTACCAGTGCAGCTAGTGTTAAATTTCCAAAAGAACCGGCCTTTTGCCGGTGCATCTTTTTCCGGTGCAATATTTCGGCACTATTCAGAACTACATCCTGCGAGTGGTACACGTACTACATATATAGTATTCTATCATATATATAGTGATGTATGTATACACATAGCTTTGGGTATATTGTTTGGGTATGTGATGGAAAATTGGTGGGAAAGTTGGGTTTTCTTGAAAGCTTTCCCTGGAAATGGTTGGCGTTGTTAATAACGTCGTGACGTCATGATGCACACGCGACTTCACAAAAACGTAGACCGCTGTTATTGTCCAATGAGCAATTCGACATTTCGTTATTCGGGTCAGTGGGTGTTGGGCTTCTCGCACTGGACTGATATGGTAGTATAGTATGGGCGGTATATACACCTATGAATCTAATGTTAGCCCTTGGTACTTCTAATCAACATTATGCTATATATTATTCTATGACTGGTATTGGTGGAATTGAATGATATGCCAGGTGGTATTGTGTGTGGATACAGGTAATGCATGGTTGTCTAGAGCAGTAGTATAGTATGGGTGTTATATATCCCTGTAGGTCCTATGTCGGCCCTTGGAACTACTTATCCAGCTAAGGTTTTATATTATCCTATGAATGATATACATGTAGGTAGTACGGTATGCGAAGTCAAGCAGTATTGAGAAATGGAGTCGGGGTAATGCGTGGATGTCTAGTTCGATAGTTTTGACTGGTACACCCTTATGGCACATACTGCGAGGTCCAACAGTATAGTGGGGTGAGGTTATGCATGGTTATCTAGTGTGGAAGTATAGGATGTAAGGTTTGTACTCCGGCAGCTTCAGTGGTAGTCGGTGTTTCGGGGTATGCGTGATTGTTTAGAACGGCAGTGTAGGGTGTACGGTCTGTTGTACCCTTGCTGGTCCAAAGTTAGCCCTCGGTACTATTGTTCCACCAACGGCGTTAAACTGTCCTTAGTTGGTATGGTCAGCACGTAATGCTAAGTCACGCAGTGGTATGCTTGGTTGTCTGGTATAGGAGGAAGTCTCTGTATCCCACAGAGCTACTCTTAGCCCTTGATACCACTATCCACGTAAGGTGTTGTGCTGGCCCACAGTTGGTAAGGTAGTTTGTAATGCTAGGCCAAGCGGTATTGTGGCGGTTGTGGTAAAGCTTGGTTTCCCGACCTTTATAGCTCTAAAATCACTACCGCTGACTTACCCACAGGCACCTTGATCTGTCCCATGATTGGCTTACACTATATTTACCCAATGCTATAGTCTTCTATCATGCTAGCAGCCATGTACGATTATTATGGTCTTGCAACACTACCTAACCCTTTGAACCCCAGCGGCCGTTTTTCCGGCCAGGAACATGATACGTCATAACGTCATTATGTAGGATGGCTGTTCGGTAAATATTGTGGGGTAGACCAATCAGTATTTTCAACGTGCAGCACGAGGCTGCACGTTGAAAATACTGATTGGTCTACCCCAAATAATGAATATGGACTCTTCTAATTGTTGTCATTGAACTGACATGGAACATACCACTAGAGTTCAAAGGGTTAAGATTTGCTAGCTACTTCGGATTGCTTGGATGATTAGATTCTAATCAAGCAAATTTGCTATAGAGCTATAACTCGCACGAGTGGCTCCACACACGGCTCTTTGACACTTCTCTGTATTTGAAGATATCTATTATTTATTTATTTATTGGTGTTTAAGATCATATACTAATGCACAATGACTAATCATGACCGTGACAGATTTACGAGTGGAGGAAGCCGGAGTACCCGGAGAGAACCACCGAGCAACGACGAGTATCTGTCAGCTCCCCAACATCGTAACTCCGCACTGCAGCAAAGGCAGGATTAGATTGGTTGACGACATGCGTACCATCATGTGCAGTGCGCCTTAGTACACGGCGTCATCGTGCCCCCATGGGGACAATTGGGGTTAAGTTCCTTGCCCAAGGGAAGATATCTATTACATGGTGACGAACTATTTGAGGATACCTTTTGAGAATACCTTCTGGAGAATAACCAAATATTAAATATCTGAAGAGAGTTATAGCACCCAACCCCATTCAGCACCTGGCTTCTCGACCACCCCCACACTCTTCATTGCTCCAAGGTCACCACTGTTGACTTATCCAAAGTCACCAACATCTGACCTTGGACCAACCTATATTGTATTCACCTTTAGTGTGGTGTTCTACCAGCATTGCAGTCTTGTACCATTACTGCCTTGTATCATTACTACTCGCTCCCACTATTCTGTCCCGTACTAGAGTGTCTCATCCATTACTAACTTGTGGCACTACTACGGCTCTTAGTTAGAACCGAAATGGTCAACCGGATAATCGGTTTCAAACCAGTTAGCTACCTAACCGATTAGAAAAAAAACAGTCAATCAGTTATCCGAAATATCGACAGTGATCGTCATTCCACGTCGTAGTAAATCTGCCGCGTCACCTTTGTGAAAGATTACACATCGAAGCCGCGTTGTGTATATTGAGAAATAATCGACTTTGGCGTTCAAGACTTCGTTAATGATCGCCAGTTTCCGTGCGTAATGAGTAATCGCAGAAACTATTCCGTAGTGTGTATACAAACGAACGTTGACGAGCTCATTCCAAAGAGGGGTTACGTGATATAGTTTTTTGAAATTTTTCGAAAAATAATATTTTTTCAGCAGCTGTATTTGTATATTACGTGGGCGGATGCGGGCGATTCGTTGGGTAAAGGGTTAAAAGATATCACCCAGCGCTGCAGTGCAACCACCTATCGAAACCGTTCACAGTTGGAATTTACACCGGTGGAACCCCCCCCCCCCCAACTAAAACTCTCTAGCCACATCCCTGACTCGAGGACGTTCGGAACTGCAAAATCGCATGAAAAAAGAGAATAATAAAAAACAAGAGGACTCATGGGCCAGAATTGCTCATCTGACAATGTTGTTTAAAGAATTATTTATTTATTTATTGGTGTTTAATGTCATATACTTATGCACAATGGCTAATCATGGCCGTGGCAGTTTTACGGGTGGAGAAAGCCGGATTACCCGAAGAAAACCACCGAGCAACGAGGAGCAGCTGCCAGCTCACCAACATCGTAACTTCACACTGCAGCACAGGCAAGGTTAGATTGGTTGAAGACATGCGTACCATCAACGTACAGTACACCTTAGTACACGGCGTCATCGTGCCCCCAAGTGGACAATCGGGGTTAAGTGCCTTACCCAAAGACACAACGCGGGAGTCCGAATTGATCGCTCAGACGGTCACCCATCCAATGATTAACCGGTCTCTAAGTTGCTTAACTTCGGTGATCTGTCAAGAACCGGTCACCGCAACGCCACCGCGCCCCCTGTTGTTTAAAGAAAGATTTAATTAAAGATTGGATACTTAACATTATATCTGAATGAAGTCATGTAATTATTCATAATTCTGTTTTCCAAGTTAGAAAATTTATTCTGGCATTGAGATGTTCTCATCTCAAAAATAATGTTCAAATCTCCAGTAATGCAAAACTAGGGAGCCCAAAATATCAACATAAGGGACTTCACTTGAACAAACATGAACTGAACTTGAACTGATTCCCCCCCCCCCCCCCCCCCATCAGGATTCTGTCTACTGGATCGGAAGGAGCAGATTTTGTAAAGATTATTCCTCATATTCGACTAAGTTAAACTTTTGGCTCCAATCTGGAGGCCAGATGTTAACACAGGGACTTGGTTTTAACAAACTTGAATCTAACTCCTCGTAAGATGGTGGGTATCATATATCAAAAGATACTGACTTGGGGTTCAGGAGAAGAAGAAAAGAATGGTTTTAAAGAATTTTCCTCATATTGCGCCAAGTTAAAATATGGTCTGTATTCGAAATATTCTGACTTGTGCTTCGTCATAATGTACTGCATTAAAGTTGAGACTCCCATATTGAGTCCAAAAATCAACTCCAAGACTTAGTTTGAACAAATTTGAATGTGCTCTTCTTGGGGATGCACTTTACCAAATACTAAAATATTTTGTCTGTTGGATCTGTAGAAGTAGAGTTTTAAAGATTCTTCGTTATATTACCCTAAGTTGAAATAAGTGCTCCCATATCGAGCAGAAATATTAATGGGGAGACTTGATTTGAACAAACCTGAATCTGCCCCTCCTCAAAGATGCTGTATGCCCAAAATCAAAAACGTCTTACTGGTGGTCCCGGAGAAGACGCTGTTTAAATAATATTCCCCAAATTGCACTACATAGGGAGCCCAAATATAAACCCAGGGACTTGATTTAAAAAAAATCCCTTAATGTGACCTCTCTGAGAATGCTGTATACCAAATCTCCAAAAATATTCTGACTAGTAGATCTGATTCTTATTGAGCCCTAATTTTCATCTAGGGGTTTAATTTTAACAAAGTTGTATCTGGCTACCCTATGGATGCTGTATATCAAACATCAAACGATTCTAATCAGTGGTTCTGAAGAAGAAAAATATAAAAATTTTGGAAAATATGCCAACGTACCAGATTTTTGATCCTTCCTACAGTACATTGTGACACAATCGGTGACAATATCTTTACCTTTATATTCTATTGGTCCAAAGTGTACCTCATACCAAACAAGAGGTCTCTGTTCGATTTGGTTGGGAAATAGGGGCATTTGAAATTATTTCTATTCTTAGCTCCCGGGGCTCACTGGTGGCAGAATGGTTTGGAACGAATTAAGTACTTGAGACTGAATAATACCATATACCAAATTTGATTCAAATCGGTTCTTCAGTTCAGAAACAGAAATTTTGGGCGAAGCCAAAGGCAAATATTGCTCTAGAAATTCCGCTTGATCAAATTTGATTCTATTCCTCACAAAGGGGCACAGTACTATAAATCAAGTTACTGTATCCGTCACCTCACTAGGGAGTATACTACTATAAATCAAGTTACTGTATCCGTCACCTTACAAGGGGGCACAGCACCATAAATTAAGTTACTGTATCCGCCACCTCACAAGGGAGCATATCACTATAAATCAAGTTATTGTATCCGTCACCTCACAAGGGAGCACAGTACTATAAATCAAGTTACTGTATCCGTCACCTCACTAGGGAGCACAACACCATTAATAAAGTTACTGTATCCGTCACCTTACAAGGGTGCATAGTACTATAAATCAAGTTACTGTATCCGTCACCTTACAAGGGAGCATAGTATTATAAATCAAGTTACTGTATCCGTCATCTTACAAGGGAGCATAGTACTATATATCAAGTTACTGTATCCGTCACCTTACAAGGGACCATAGTACTATAAATCATGTTACTGTATCCGTCACCTTACAAGGAAGCATAGTACTATAAGTCATGTTACTGTATCCGTCACCTTACAAGGGAGCATAGTACTATAAATCAAGTTACTGTATCCGTCATCTCACAAGGGAGCATAGTACTATAAATCATGTTACCGTATCCGTCATCTCACTAGGGAGCACAGTAGTATCCGTCACCTTACAAGGAAGCATAGTACTATAAGTCATGTTACTGTATCCGTCACCTTACAAGGGAGCATAGTACTATAAATCAAGTTACTGTATCCGTCATCTCACAAGGGAGCATAGTACTATAAATCATGTTACCGTGTCCTCATCTCACTAGGGAGCACAGTACTATAAATCAAATTACTGTATCCGTCACCTTACAAGGGAGCACAACAGCATAAATCAAGTTACTGTATCCGTCACATTACAAGGAAGCATAGTACTATAAATTAAGTTACTGTATCCGTCATCTCACAAGGGAGCATAGTACTATAAATCATGTTACTGTATCCGTCATCTCACTAGAGAATACAGTACTATAAATCAAGTTACTGTATCCGTCACCTTACAAGGGAGTATAGTACTATAAATCAAGTTACTGTATCCGTCACATCACAAGAGAGCATAGTACTATAAATCATGTTACTGCATCCGTCACCTTACAAGGGAGCACAGCACCATAAATCAAGTTACTGTATCCGTCACCTTACAAGGGAGCAGAGCACCATAAATCATATTACTGTATCCGTCATCTCAATAGGGAGCACAGTACTATAAAGCAAATTACTGTATCTGTCACCTTACAAGGGAGCATAGTACTATAAATCAAGTTACTGTATCCGTCACCTCACAAGGGAGCACAGCACCATAAATCAAGTTACTGTATCCGTCACCTTACAAGGGAGCATAGTACTATAAATCAAGTTACTGTATCCGTCATCTCACAAGGGAGCATAGTACTATAAACCAAGTTACGGTATCCGTCACCTTACAGGGGAGCATAGTACTATAAATCAAGTTACTGTATTCGCCACCTCACAAGGGAGCATAGTACTATAAACCAAGTTACTGTATTCGTCACCTCACAAGGGAGCACGGCACCATAAATGAAATTACTGTATCCGTCACCTTACAAGGGAGCATAGTACTATAAATCAAGTTACTGTATCCGTCACCTCACAAGAGAGCATAGTACTATAAATCATGTTACTGTATTTGTCACCCCATAAGGGAGCACAGCACCATAAAACAAGTTACTGTATCCGTCACCTTACAAGGGAGCATAGTACTATAAATCATGTTACTGTACCCGTCATCTTAGAAGAGATCATAGTATTACAATTCAAGTTACTGTATCCGTCACCTCACAAGGGAGCACGGCACCATAACTCAAGTTACTGTATCCATCACCTTACAAGGGAGCATAATATTATAAATCATGTTACTGTATCCGTCACCTTACAAGGGAGCATAGTACTATAAATCAAGTTACTGTATCCGTCACCTCACAAGGGAGCACGGCACCATAAATCAAGTTACTGTATCCGTCACCTTACAAGGGTGCATAGTACTATACATCAAGTTACTGTGTTCGTCACCTCACAAGAGAGCATAGTACTATAAATCATGTTACGTTACTGTATTTGTCACCTCATAAGGGAGCACAGTACCATAAAACAAGTTACTGTATCCGTCACCTTACAAGGGAGCATAGTACTATAAATCAAGTTACTGTATCCGTCATCTCACAAGGGAGCATAGTACTATAAACCAAGTAACTGTATCCGTCACCTTACAGTGGGAGCATAGTACTATAAATCATGTTACTGTATCCGTCATCTTACAAGAGAGCATAGTATTATAATTCAGGTTACTGTATCCGTCATCTCACAAGAGAGCATAGTAGTATAAATCATGTTACTGTATCCGTCATCTCACTAGGGAGCACAGCACCATAAATCATGTTACTGTATTTGTCACCTCATAAGGGAGCACAGCACCATACAACAAGTTACTGTATCCGTCACCTTACAAGGGAGCATAGTACTATAAATCAAGTTACTGTATCCGTCACCTTACAAGGGAGCGTAGTACTATAAATCATGTCACTGTATACGTCACCTTACAAGAGAGCATAGTACTATAAATCATGTTACTGTATTTGTCTCCTCATAAGGGAGCACAGCACCATAAAACAAGTTACTGTATCCGTCGCCTTGCAAGACAGCATAGTACTATAAATCAAGTTACTGTATCCGTCACAAGGGAGCACGGCACCATAAATCAAGTTACTGTATCCGTCACCTTACAAGGGAGCATAGTACTATAAATCATGTTACTGTATCCGTCACCTTACAAGGGAGCATAGTACTATAAATCATGTTACTGTATCCGTCACCTTACAAGAGAGCATAGTATTATAATTCAAGTTACTGTATCCGTCATCTCACAAGGGAGCATAGTACTATAAATCATGTTACTGTATCCGTCATCTCACTAAGGGAGCATGGTACTATAAATCAAGTTAATGTATCCGTCACCTTACAAAGGAGCATAGTACTATAAATCAAGTTACTGTATCCGTCACCTTACAAGCGAGCATAGTACTATAAATCATGTTACCGTATCCGTCACCTTACAAGGGAGCATAGTACTATAAATCATGTTACTGTATCCATCACCTTACAAGAGTGCATAGTATTATAATTCAAGTTGCTGTATCCGTCATCTCACAAGGGAGCACAGTACTATAAATCAAATTCCTGAATCCGTCACCTTACAAGGGAGCACAGCACCATAAATCAAGTTACTGTATCCGTCACATTACAAGGGAGCATAGTACTATAAATCAAGTTACTGTATCCGTCATCTCACAAGGGAGCATAGTACTATAAATCATGTTACTGTATCCATCACCTTACAAGAGAGCATAGTATTATAATTCAAGTTACTGTATCCGTCATCTCACAAGGGAGCATAGTACTATAAATCAAGTTACTGTATCCGTCACCTTATAAGGGAGCGCAGTACTATAAATCAAATTACTGTATAGCGGGGGAGGAATTCGCTAGAATTGTGCACTTGGTGATACCTTCCTGAAATTTGGCATGATGTAAGGGTAGGCATCAGAGATTTCAAAATCGATCGGCTACAAGTTGGCACCATCCTCTAGCCACCACTAGCAGCGAAATCCAAAATGGCCGCCAAGCGGATCGAAAAAAAGCTATTTTCGCCGATCGCACAACTGAAGCTCCAAACCTAACACCATACATGTGCTGTAATTGATGTGAATGATGGAGTGAAGCCCTTGGAACAAGTTGGGGGGAAGATTAATGGATAATGGGATCAGAATTTCCGTCGATGTGTGCGTCTGTGTGTCTGACTGTCAGTATGATCGTCCGTCCGTAGATAAATTAGTGTTGAATGTTTCTCGGGAATGCAATGGTCAAATGAACATGGTATGAGAGATTCCTGTCAACACATGAACAAGGGTACTCGATAGTATGCAGCAGTGGGGATACTTGGACATTTGATAATCCAATTAAAGTGACAGTCTATTCTCAACTTCCGGCATTTTCGATAGATTTATTTTCTAAGAAAATAAAACTATCAAATTTCTAGAGGAGTTCTGGTTCAATCTCAACACCATAGCGACACGTCTGCCAGCAAGGGCAGTGCTGGAATGAACTCGGGATGCATTAGTTCCCGTTGTTAATTATACAATGTTATCTTGCCAGTATAGAACATTGGCAAAATGGGACTAGAAGGGGTGAGTGTATGTTTGCAGTCATTCGAGGTACAGGAATATTTTTTGACTACAAGTAGTATTCTTCATTTTCGGCCAGTTAAGATGTGGTGTGTTCCAAGTCAGGATTAATGTTGCCGACACTTAATGCCCATCCCTCATGGTATGCTACTTTACCAGGGATATAGAGATATAGCCACCACTGGGAGCCAAAACATGACCTTTGATGTCGATGAGTGGTCGAAATGTTTTAGCGAATAACTTATCGAAATATGATCCGGTATGGCAATTTGATACCTTACGTTAGATTTATTAGATCAACTCAGGTATGGATTCATTGAGACATGAGTGCGCTACAAGATGAAGGATTTCCAAGTTGATTTGCTATGGAGTAGGAACTGACTAGTCACATGTGGCCTATGGCCAGAGAAAGACAAGGATACCATAGATGAACACACGGGTGAACGAAGGTATCAACTGTTGTACAGAGGCAAAATAGTTGGGGATATTGTATCATGCTATGCATGAATTAACACCGTCTTGTGCAGTAAATAACAGACTATTTTCCGAAATCTAAAACTGTATTCCTATACCCCGGACAATGTAGCAAGCCACATGGGATGAACATTTGTTAGCAAAATCAACTCAACTAGAAACATGACATGTGTTAACTGGCCGAAAATGGAAAAAAAAATACCAGAATAGGAGATGACTGGTCCTAACATGACAGTATACTACTCAATATTGTTACAACAGCCACCTTCACACTTACACAAAGGTGTGCACCTTAATCCAGCTTTCAAGCATTTGCAATTGCCCTTGCAGGCCTTGGCACAACTACAGTGGAGCATCAGTGCACATGCAGCACTTGCGTCTCCTAGGTGAGTCCAAAATGGGACCAGAATATTGAGACGTGGATTCCACTCCCATCCGTACTGTGATGGGTCTGGCACACATAAGTGTTTCTGCAGAGCACGATGCCAAATGAAAGATGACACAAGAATTACCCTTTTTACATGTTGATACAGAGCTGCTTTGGTGGGCGGGATGTTTTCCATAGACTTAAGGCCATGTGTGAACATATGCCGTCTCGCATCATTGACACGTGTACTGACACAACTGTTACTGTACATCTGTATGGTGAGTTTTTCGATATGCTGCATATGAGGGGAATCCTCTGAAAAGACTTGCGGATTCTCAGTCAATTCTATCATCATTTCAGTTGATGCGGGAAAATTCATCCATGCATTCCATCCTGTCTTCTTCCCAATGCCGAGCATGCTGGATGTTACATCACAACCTGTGAAGGCGTGGAAGAAAGTCAGGGCCTTACAGTAATCAGGTCCAAGTTGTGAAGCTATCTCATGAATTGGCATATCTTTATATGCCTTTCCAATTCCAAACCCAATCCACAGCTCACTGAGTCCAAGGTCACGGAATGTTGCGAAATGGTGCAAAGACAGAATGACGACATCAGAATCAACCGTGCGAAGAAAAGCTATTTTGTGACCTTGTGAGACTGCATGGTTGAGATGAAGCATCATGCGCGTGTCTGCTTCCTCGTGGTTCGATGGAGATATGTCACATAAGCTAACATCCTTATTGCATAGTACATATTCTCCTGATGTCGTTAACAACTGGTACTCGGATGTTGATGTTAATTTCAGCAGTTCAGCAGACAGGAACTTGAAAAATTCGTCTTTATTCTCACTAACTTTCAAGAATGCCTGCCAATTCTTCCCTTTAGGTAAAGGGACGTTCTCGGACACCCGTATCAACCTAACTGCTGTCTCACCGAGGCGTTTTGCTCGCGTCTGATTCTTCAAACTGCCTTCGGGGTAACAGTCATAGATCGCATCAACCCTTGTGGTGTTCGTGTTAATCAGAGATTCGATGTATGGCAATAATTGCAATCGAGCATATTCTCCAAACAGATCCGCTTTCTGTGGTTTGATTACATGGACTACAGCAGGCATATCCAAGATGACAACTGAAGCTTGTCTAGCTGCTGAATTCTTCCCTTGTGCAGGAATAGCTGGTAAACAATTGAGAATTTGAGATTTTGTCCCACTCCGTAGCTTACCTCTATCGGATAATGCTGGCGGATCACGTGCATTCTCGTGCATGAAAAACTCATCCATGTTTGAATCAGGCCGGGCTTGCAGTGAAACGAACATCTGGGTAACTATTGCGGCAGTTGCTTTACTTGACATGAGTTTGTCTCGGCCTTTGTCCAGGTTGGCTGGGGGTGGGTTAAGGAAGGTATATATATTTGCCTTGGGAATAACATCATTCAGGGGTACGGTGCATTCCACAAGCCTTTCCTTCAAGAAAGTGGAATATAAATGCTTGCCCCTTTCGGGTAATGACCGTAAACTCTTACTAACTTCGGGGTCCATATATTCACCAGTATCTAATGTCACCAGCTGACCACTAGTTTCATCATAAGGGTTGATAATGAGTCCCTGATTCACCAGATCGAGGAGAGATTTCAATTGATTCAGAAATTTTTTCTGCTCTGATACCGAACTTTCCGGGTGTTCCGTGTTATCTGATGATGTTGTGTGGAAACTTGCATATTCATACTCATCTATAACACGCAGAACTTCTGACCTTGAAAGCTCAATAACGACTTTCTCTTCAGCCTGGCCATAGAGACCTTTTGGACCACTGTCTTCTTTGAGTAGTTGGATACTATGTTCTTGGCTCTGATCTAAACCCATCATACTGAACTTCCTCTCACTACGCTGGACCACAAAATGGCCTTCCATGAATTTGTTGTGGATTGAAGGATGCCGCCTGGGTAGCTGAGACATGTCTCTCAGAAATACGGGGACCCACCGACAATAATTTGTATGTCCTAGGGCAAAAAAGTAACTGCACAACTCATCGATAGAACACAGTGTACCAGGCCAGTTACCGATTCGTTGGTTCCGAACGAATTGACAGCTTGTCAAGAGAAAGTTCCGAACGATTTCACCCCAATAGCGCGCAGTTGGAGATTGTGAAAGAATCCTCTGTTCCCACATTTCAAATGACTCATGGGGCCCAGTCTGCTGACAGTAAATCTCATAAGCATTCTTTCTGAGGATCTCAAGCCAAGCTAGAGTGAGAAGATATGCCTGTCGCGTCCTCTTGACATGTTTCCCACCAAGTAGGGATGATGCTACACCGGGTGTGAATATCTTTGCGAGGTGAAACATTCGCTCCCAACCAGAACCACCCATAAGCTTACCACCAGCTTCTTGGGTGCACATTTCAAGATGCAGGAATCCAATCATACACACCATTCGATCCTCACCTATCTCCTCTGGGAACAGCCATTGACATTTTTTCTGCCTGGCATACAACGGACAGTCACCTTCAATGACAGGTATCTGGCCGGGGTTTACGAAAGCAGTAGCTTCCCTGACCACATACATAGCATGCTTCTGCATACTGAGTGAGTCCGCTTTCTGCTCACTGAAAACAGGGAATACCCCAATAACTGCACGAGGTTTGACATTGTCTTGATCTTCATGTTTTGAAAAGAAGCCTGAAAAGGTCACAGGGACTTCATCAAGCTGCCAGCTGCCATCAACCTTCCCTTTATTGCTGATCTGTGACACATGAGACAACCAGTCATTCTCTCCCACGTTCAAATCTGCATATTCATTGGGCCGTACATTACATTCATCTGGAGATTCAAGCCTGATGTCCCCACCAAAGTCTTCAACGAAAGGAACAAATGCATAGTCGTCTGGGAGTTCAATTTGTGTGTCTTCTGGAACATCTAAACTCAGTGGTGGGGGATCAGTACCCACATTGTCCCTGCTCAGTTGACCAATGAGTGTGATGGACGTACCATGCATATCAGATCTACCAGATACATCAATGTTATCAGTGGTTCCTATCGAGAAAACATTACGTTTGCAGTTAGCTGGGACTACAACACCTTCGTTCTTGAACCGCAGTGAAACAGCTCTCGCGAAACTCCTGCGAACATCCATTACGCGATCATAAGAGACAGAGAGTCCCATTTGATGAAAATCTCTGATAAGATTTTTCATACGATCATGGGCATGCAACTTCAAACCCACATAAAGAGGCATTGGAGTTTCTCTGTCACGTCTCTGGTGAACATTTTGTGCATGTTCGGAGCGTTTCGCTGAATTGCTGATCAACATCTGTGAAATAGTACAAGCCACTCGAGTCTTGGCATTAACAGTCTCATCATCGCCTAAGTTCTGTATACTACATGTGCCCTCAAGTAGAACTCTAAGAAGAGTCAGGAGTGAGTTGGGTACAGGCTCGCTCAAGCAATAAGATGAAAATGATCCCGTGAAAGGAGCTTGAGATATGAGTATGTGTTTACGCAGAAGAAGACCCACATCAACTATCTTTTTTGCCTCTTCCTCAGACACTATACGAGTTAAAGATTCGGACAACAAGGAGCCAACTCGAAACCTACTTGAAATAAACACATCTCTACCCTGTGTGAAGGCGTCCCAGCCATCGCCCAATTTCTGCAACAAATGTTCTTTGAATCGAGTGGAATGTATTTCTTCACTAAGCCAATCAGAACCGACTTGCTTCAACCTCCGACTGTACAGATTCTTGAGATCGACAAGCTTCATCGCGGAATCGTTGTGTTCAACAAATGTTATGAGCTCTGCCATAACGAGAGGGTCATAGGGCAGGCCTGACGCGGAATGTTCGGCGTTCTTCGACTTTTTAGATTTAGCCGCTCGTGCTTCATTGGCAAGCTTACAATAACAGGTTTTGTGATAGTAAAGATCACTAGCAGCGGAATCAAATGCTGCATTGACCCGAGAAAAAACAACCCAGTTCTCGGCTTCCTTTGCCATAATTTTGAGTTTATTGTTATCAGACATTGATCTGCAAATAGGCTCACTGCTGTCACCTTCGCGTTTGTGACAATAAACACACTGGGGCAGTTTCCTGTCACAGCCAGATTCAAAACTTGTCCGTGTTCTTTTAGGACTCAGCGTGGAGCAGGATGCCACTGCCTCATTTCGCTCTCGCTTGTGTAGCACGCGCTGTACGATGTGAGTCCGAATACTGTCACGGCATGTCTTATGATATATTGCCTTATTCGTCAACAGTGACATCGACATACACTCATCACTCTCTCTCATCAAACAATCAATGGTCAAATTATATGGAAGCTCAACGCCATTATCTAGGAAGCGCGTTATGTCTTCCTCAATAGCTTTATAGGCGTCATGAAAACGAGATTCTCTATACGGACGCATCAATTTCTTGGAACTGTCTTGCTGGCAAAAGCAACAACGTTCCCAGTCAGTACTAGTCCGTACACGAAGAGGATTCTCACTCATTCTGTGAATGATTTTTGTGAACAATCGCGTTCTCGAATTAATTTCGACAGACAAATCAGAATTGCTTGCGGAATTACGCCAAACAAGAGATTGTATGGCAAAGAGACTGCTTCATAAAGAGCGTTGTTTCTCCGGGATCAGCGTCATTCAGGTTTGCCTGAATGACGCTGATCCCGGAGAAACAACGCTCTTTTCAAGTTCCAAGAAATTGATGCGTCCGTATAGAGAATCTCGTTTTATTCTACATCATCTCCCACGTCTGTTTCCAACACGTGCGTGGATCAGAGTTCACTTTCGCGCCCTTACAATCGGATGTATAGTCGGTAGACCGTCGAAAAGGAGGTTCCCTTCAGCCGCTGGCGGCCATTTTGGATTGTGCCGCTACTGGTCGCCACCGGTCGGTGTCAACTTGTAGCCGATCGTTTTTGAGAACCTCATAGCCTACACTAACAGTGTGCCAAATTTCAAGAAGGTATCACCAAGTGCACAATTCACCTGTATGTGACGAATTCCTCCCCCGCTAGTATCCGTCATCTTACAAGGGAGCACAGCACCATATCAAATTACTGTATCCGCCACCTTATATGGGAGCATAGTACTATAAATCAAGTTACTGTATCTGTCACCTTACAAGGGAGCATGGTACTATAAATCAAGTTACTGTATCCGTCATCTCACAAGGGAGCATAGTACTATAAATCATGTTACCGTATCCGTCATCTCACAAGGGAGCATAGTACTATAAATCATGTTACTGTATCCGTCACATTTCAAGGGAGCACAGCACCATAAATCAAGTTACTGTATCCGTCACATTGCAAGGGAGCACAGCACCATAAATCAAGTTACTGTATCCGTCACCTCACAAGGGAGCATAGTACTATAAATCAAGTTACTGTATCCGTCACCTTATAAGGGAGCACAGTACTATAAATCATGTTACTGCATCCGTCATCTCACTAGAGAGTATAGTACTATAAAGCAAATTACTGTATCCGCCACCTTACAGGGGAGCATAGTACTATAAATCAAGTTACTGTATCCGTCATCTCACAAGGGAGCATAGTACTATAAATCAAGTTGCTGTATCCGTCATCTTACAGGGGAGCATTGTACTATAAATCATGTTACTGTATCCGTCATCCCACTAGGGAGAACAGTACTATAGATCAAGTTACTGTATCCGTCACCTCACAAGAGAGCATAGTACTATAAATCAAGTTACTGTATCCGTCACCTCACAAGGGACCACAGCACTATAAATCAGGTTACTGTATCCGTCACCTTACAAGGGAGCAGAGCACCATAAATCAAGTTACTGTATCCGTCATCTCACAAGGGAGCATAGTACTATAAATCAAGTTACTGTATCCGTCACCTTCCAAGGGAGCACGGCACCATAAATCAAGTTACTGTACCCGTCGGTTCATGAGAAGAATTTGTTTAAAGTTTGCAATGTCAGAACAAACAATGTCCTCAATTTTTAGTGAAATCGGTCCCGCTGTTTTAGAGGAATAGTCGCGATCACAATATTCACGAACGACAGGCGCGGTACGACAGGCAGTGGTGATCACAATTGCTCAGTCGGGTGAGGTGATAACTCGCCTGCAGTAAATGAAAAATTGAGCAAGCTGTTCGATAGTCATTCTCTTTAATTTAATTAAATTATTATATTGTTCATTGAATTGTCTCTATAATGGCATATTCATTCTTATCATTCATTGAAACCGTTGTAGAATTTGACCTTACCAGTTCTTACAGAATAGACACATTCAGATAATCTCATAATTACCACATTCAGCACAGACTACTTACGCGCATTCAGGATACATGTGGAATGTTTTTCTAAACCGTTATAACTTTCGTAACTCGTCATAACGACTTCATAACCACTTAGCACTCTCGTTATAACGATTTCCAAAGTCTTTATAACGACTGAGAAAGTGCTTATAACGAGTTATGCAAATCGTTATAACGAGCTAGCAACTCGTTATAACGACCCAGTAAACGCGTTATAACAACTTACAAGGTCGTTATAACGTCGTTGCAGTCTCGTTATAACGAGTTAGAAAGTCCTTATTAAGGCTTTCGTGGCGTGTTATAACGACTTAGTAAATTCGTTATAACAACTGAGCAAATTCGTAATGAAGACTTAGAAATTCGTTATAGCGACTTTCGTATCTCGTCATAACGACTTAGCCGCTCGTTATAACGACTCAGTAAACTTGTTATAACGACTTACAACGTCGTTATAACGGATTTTTTCAAACTCGTTATAACGACTTAGAAAGGCCTTATAACGGCTTTCGTAACGCGTTTCAACGACTTAGTAAACTCGTTATAACGACTCAGCAAACTCGTTATAACGACTTAGAAATTCATTATAGCGACTTTCATATCTCGGTATAATGACTTTCGTAATTCGTTAGAACAACTTTACATACTCGTTATAACGATCTTCGTAAGTCGTTACAAAGACTTTGCAAACTCGTTCTAACGACTTTCGCAACTTGTTATAACGACTCAGTAAACTCATTATATATCGAGTTAGTGACTAATTCGTTATAAAGACTTAGTAAACTCGTCATAACGAGTTATTCGCGACTAAGTTGTTATAACGACCTTACGTAGTGGTGGCTCCTAACTAGGTCGTTATAACGAGTTACTGACTCATTTTAACGAGTTTACTAAGTCGTTATAACGAGTTATGAAAGTCGTTATAACGAATGACAAAGTCGTTATAATGACATATACGTCGTTTTTATGGGTTAATAAGTCGTTATAACGAGCTTACTACATTTAATTCACCTGTTAAATTGTTTTGTAAAACTAGCTTAAATTGTCAATCAACTGTCATTCACTCCAGTTCATTATTAGAGATAGGTATGTTAGGAGGACTATTAATTTTATTTAACAGTGTATATGCAGAATTTGGACTCTCTCTCGTTGGTGCTTTGCTGCCTCTGATTTGTATTTAAGCAGACTGCTTTCACAGTAAAATTCAGAACTCACGCTCTCACTATAGTTCAACTGCTCTTTTTCTTGGAGGGTGATTGCACTATGTCTTTTTTGTTAACCTATTTATGTCAGTATGTTGTGGTGGTTGCCCGGGAAACTAGTGTTTAGCTGCGAGTGTTAGTACTCGAATGTGCGTGATCTTCAATAACACATATTTGTGGCTATCTTAATGGATGCGTTAAATTTCTTAGCATTACAGTAAACCTATATGTTCTCTGTCGTAATGTTGGCTCCTGCGATAGGTGACGTTCTGCACAGGACCGAATTTCTTACCTTCCACTTTGGCAGTTAAGCCAGTTCAGGTTCTTTTGGAAACAGTTTGAGTTACATATTTTTATCTCAAATCTATCTTTTGTCTCACTTTTTAGTGTGGCTTGAAGATGTTCTGATCTGATTCATTGATTAAATTTCTACCATCATATAGAGTATTTTATTCCATGTTTCGACAGAGGTTTGACACACCTACAGTTAAAACTAGAAGTTCTGTAACGAACTGTGCGCTTATCTAAGTTTAATTGCGTGTAGGAACTGGGCTCAATTGCCATATCGAATGGCATCCAAAGCATGACAGGTTCTCCTGGTTACTCATAGCAAACACTGGCAATGTTTCCGCCAATGGACCTCCGGGTTACCCGGAGGTCCATTGGCTGAAACATTGCTTGTGCACAGGCCATATCTACAGAATTTGATAGCCTTACTGTGGTCATGACACGTAGAATAACGCGCAGATCGACGTGCTATTTGTGCGCATTTCATGACAGGACGTCTAGTCTTACCTGTACAGCTGGAGTATTAGCAAATGTTTGTTTTTCTTCATCATTATGACTTACAAGTAGCTCAGGAGAGGAGTACTGTGATGTCTTCAACCATAACTGTTTTCATGCATATTTTACGTCGGACGTGTACAGTGTGCAGCACCCAGAGATGGTGGCATACAAAGGGGAGGGGGTACATGCAGAGGCAGTCTTCCATGTTAATTGTTTTGTAGTACGATGTCAAGGGCTAATACAGGGTTGGCTAGTCTTGAGAGGTCTTCGTACTCAAGGCTCCTGAAGTTGCTCACTCTCTTAGACCTTTCATATGTGCCGCATCTCCGTTTCCTTCATCCCTGAATGAAGCCACTTTTAGTTGGGTAAACATCAGGGTGTTAAAACGTTACCTAGGTTGTCTGTTCTCTTCTTTTCCCACATAGTGTCTTCAGGAGCAGCCTTCACGTTTGGTCTGGTACCTCAGCATATGGTTGATATTACTCACTCTTTCTATATTACTCATGTCGTTTCGATGTGTACACCTCTGAGATACGATCTGCCATTGTCATTTCTTTAGCATGTATGCCCTATTCCTTGGGTTTTGGATCTTTTTCATGACAAAGCAGGTCGAGCAGTTATCTTGTTCATTCAAATCTAAACAACACCAGCATGTGTCATGGGTTATTTAGCATTGCAGTTTTTAGGTATGGTCATGTTTTCATTTATTCCTTGTACACGTGATGATATATGCCAGTAGTTCAGCTTCTCCCACCCATACAGACATATTTCTTCACAACTAAATTATTTAATAACTTATGAAGTCAAATCTTGACAATCGTTTATACAAATGATGTCTATTTTGGAGGATTTCCACCTTAGGCATTGGTTACCGGATCGTATTTTACCACTAAAAACAAAGCTTGTTTACCACAGTCCTTCACTTCCCAAAGTTCCCGCTGGGAATATAAATGAATTAAATTAAATTAAATTAAATTAAATTAAATAAATAAATAAATAAATAAATAAATAAATAAATAAATAAATAAATAAACTTGACATATTCCAGTTAAGCCTTACTATGGTACAGTTATCACAAAAGCGGTCTCTTCAGCGATCAGCTCGAGATTTTATCACGACACACTTACACCAATGGGTCAAGATTTCCCAAATAACATACTATAAAATCAAGACCGGTGTGACAGGAATGATAGTCCGTAGGAACGTTAGTCCCTCTGGACTATTATTCCGCGGAATTATAGTCCTAGGTCTAACATTCCTAGGAATAGTAGTCCGCCGGACTACTATTCCTAGGAATGTTAGACCTAGGACTATAATTCCGCGGAATAATAGTCCAGCGGGACTAATTTTCCTACGGACTATCATTCCTGTCACACCGGATCATCGAAAAAAGGAAAACAACAACAGCAAAAAAAACCCAACAAAACAAACCGGAACACGGTCGTAGGTTCTATGTCCTTGTACTTTCACTTTGTGGCACCGGCGGATCATTGGTTACGACATTGAATTTCAAGCCGGATGATCGATAGTTTGTACCCCTAACTGCGTCGTGTTCTTTGGCAAGGCACTTCATATCGATTGCCGACGTTCGGGCACTGTGGAAGGGTGTACTAAGGAGTACTGTACGTCGATGAGCAGTTGTCTCTAATGAATGCAAACCCTGCACGTGCGAAGATAGTACGTTTGGGAGTCTGACAATTGGTCGCTGTTGCTCGGTGGCTCTCTCCGGCTTCCTCCACTCGTAAAGCTGTCCAGCACTTGCTGTCCCTGGTTGTGGAAAGTATCGTTAAACCACAATAAAAAGTCTACGGTCTACAGTGTTGCGGGAAGGAAACTGGACAGAAAAGTTTTATCGGATCGAGACCGAGTCGAGATCCGGATGGAATTATCTGCCCTCTTTTGGGAACACAATTATGTATCTCACTAAATTACTTCTATGACCCGCTTTTGGAAAAAGTATGTTGTGCTTCGAAAATCTTACTACATGTCACAGAAATGTCGCTGGAGCAAAAATGTGTAAAACAGTGGGCAGTTTGGTGAAATGCCTATATGTTTATTTATTTATTGGTGTTTAAGGTCACATATTTCTGCACAATGGCTAATCGTGACTGTAACGTGGATATAAAGTCAAGTCAAGAAATCGTGTATTCCCGTGTTTTCCAGTTTAGAGGCCTTCCACCCCAGAAGTAAACAAGCACTGCATCACTTCCCGGGGTTCTCACAAATACTTACGGAGATATAGAGGCTATCTAGTGTGTTTGAGTGGAAACCGAAAATTATCTCATGAGTGACCGAGACAAATGGTTATTTTTCGCGAGCGAATGCGCGAGCGAAAACCCCCCTTTTTCTCGGTCACAAGTGAAATAATTTTCGGTATCCACTCAAATACACTAGATTTTCTTTTTATTATACGCTTTTTATAAGAATCTGAAAATTCCACTCGTTTCAACTTTGAATTGATGCATGAAAGTAAACAGCACATTGAATCGTTGATACGCGGAAGTGATTTGAACGGTACTCGGAACAGATAGCGTTTTGCAATCTGATTCAGCTGGCCGGTTTCAAAGCCAAACATGATCTGAAAGTCCGTAATATAAATCCAAAAAACTTATATTACGGTCTTTCAGGCCATGTTTGGACTAGAGGGCTTCATGCAAAAATTCAAGGTGAATACGTGTTGGATTATTGCTGGAAATAATCGGTATCCACTCCAAAACATCCGATTTTTGTTTTCAATATACGTTTCTAGAACAAACTGATCCTTTACACCTTGAAGTGATGCTTTGAAAGCTACGATTTTGATTGATACCGTGAAGTGAAAATTCCTATATCTTCACGGCGTGGGGGGTGGGGGGGGGGGGGGGTACGATTTCTATCTTTCCGCAATTTCTTCCATAAACTATCGTTTAGTTTATAATAAATAATAATAATGAAAATTCCTATATCTTCACAAATAATAATACTAAGACATTAAAAGCAACGTTCCGTATATTTATTTTTCTTCTGTTTATATCAAACTACTTGCAGACAATCGTATAACAATGCTACAAAACTTTTGACAACAAATCACAAATGAATGAGTAGAGAGACCAGTATTTCCTTCTCTTAGTTTTAAAAGTGAAATGGTGCCAGAAAATCAAATTGAACAAAGTCCTGCAGACTGTTCTTGCAAACTGGATATTACACACGTTGTCCAAATAGACAATATACTGAATGTCGGGTTAGAAAAGAGATAGCCGTTTATACAAAGCCATTGCAACAGACAAAGTTTCAAAAAAGGTGACACAGAAACACGTCTGTAGGGTGTTCTTAAGACATTAAAGATGGGTGCTGTGACAGCAATTATGGACGGCCACCAGTTACCAAATAAGGACGTTCCCATCAATTCACCATACTGAGTCGTCCAACCAAAATTGAAGAACTTCAACACGACTTCTTCGACGACAACTGTGTGGCGGCCATACGGAATTCCGATCTAGGTATGAATCTAAACATGTATATGAAACCTGGTGATGATCGGGAAAGAACTGCGAGCTGTAACCAGTTCTAGACGATTTGTGATCGGTGTACTGAAAAACCACAAGATGGCCGCTGTGACAGCCATTATGGGCTGCGACCGTTACCAAAAGAGGATATTCTAGCCTACTCACCAAACTAAGTCATCATGCAAAATTTCAAGAAAATTGAAGCGTAATTTTGGAGTGTTGGCCGTGCTGAAGAATTTCAAGACAGCTGCGCGTGTGGCTATTGCGTGCAGCCAACCCTGACCATAATATACCGTTCCCATCTAGGTATTAACCTGAAAATAGACGATCATCACATTTCGTGATGATCGGAAAAGCACTGAGGGCTGTAGGAAACGCTGAATGAATTATGGACAGTGTTACAAATCCAAGATGGCTGCCGTGGCGGCCATTATTGGTGGACAGCCCTCACCAAAATAGAACATTCTCATCTACTCCTCATACTGCGTCACACTGCCAAATTAAAAAAAGCAGAATAAATGTGACCCGTATCCTGTGCTCAAAAAATCCAAGATGGCTGCTATGGCGGTCTTGGAGGGCTGTTGTGACGGTCTTGGAAAGCTAGTGCCGTTTACCATGACGGGACAGACCAACAAAACTCTCAATCCAACAGACTAACAGACATCGGCAATCACCATAACGCTAGTCAATCGTGACTGTATGAAGTGTATTCATCTAATTTATGCTGTCTTTTGTAAAGTTGATAAACCGTCGCCCGAGTGCTAGAATGTTCTATGTCCCATAGGGGACATAGAACATTCTAGCACTCAGGCGACGAAACAACAATGTTTTACTGAGGAAGAAAAAAAAACAAGGCTCCATTACCACTCACTGACAATAAATGTTAAAAGTTCACCCAAACACTATTCCTAACACATTAGCGATAGAAAAATGACAATTTGTTTTAGTTTCGTTATCGATCGCGCTCATTTCCACAATGGCTTCCATTCACAAGAGAAAGAAACGCTTTGGTGCCAAAATTTAAGCCAACAAGGAGTTTTAGGGGCCAAATCAAAATTGTTTGTACAATTAGCAACAATGACAACCAACAGCGTGAAACAGGTCTTAGAGGGGACTGGAAAGTTTCCCTTGTATGTAAAGTTGAAACTACACCGCAATAATATAACTCTTATGTTGTAGATAATGGTTTGACAGAGGAAAGATAAATGTGAAAAACGCTAGTTATATTCATAACTCTCTGAATCCGATTGTTTTAAAGTATGATTTTCCTGTGATAGTGTTGCTATTTTCCGATTGTTTTGTGTTTTAAACAAAAGGCAGTCGCTTTTCTAGGCAATTCAGGTGAAATACATTGATGGAAACTTGCGGAAAATCAATCCTGCTTTTATAACATAAGTTATATTTATTTGTGTATTGGTATTTAACGACTCTTCCGACAGCCATGGTCACCGCGTGTCGGGCAGTTTTATGGGCGGAGAAAGCACCCGGAGAGAATCTCTGAGTAGCGGCGACAAACTGTCAGACTCCCAAGGTACTAACTCTGCATAAGTTGTCAAGTGACTTACCCATGAACACAACGCAGTTACCTCTGGTGGGGATCAAATCGCCGACTTTTCGGTCTGAAGTTCAATACCCTAAATACTGAGCCACCGCGCTCCCTATAATATCAGTTATAACAGGTCGGATGGAAACTTGGTAATGGAAAATCCGTTTGAAAAGAAAGAGTGAAAGGTCTGCTGGGATAGGTATAATTTATTAAGGAATGATTTTCTCCACTTTGGTCCAACAACTGATTTCAACTGACATGACACGATCAAAGACAAGTCTACACTATGATACGTGAATCAGTGATGTCCGTGATCTTTATGTTTACATACTGACACTGGAATATGATACGTGAATCAGTGATGTCCGTGTTCTTTATGTTTACATACTAACACTGGAATATGACACGTGAATCAGTGATGTCCGTGGTCTTTATGTTTACATACTAACACTGGAATATGAGAATGATGGAGAACATAGTCACTAACACTTCCAAGGAATGTACGGCGGAACTTTCCCATTCCTCTAGTCCCTGTTATGATGAGATCAGCTTTTTCTTCCTTGGCGGCGTTAACAATAACTTCTCCAGGTTCTCCTCCAACACTTTTCACTTTGCCACCGATCTGAAATGACAATAGAGAAATCAATTTTTCCATGCACGAATAACAGATGACATAAAATCATGAATAACTAATATTTATTTGCATTTCTTTTGCCTAAAAGCATAGCTTATGACGTCTCATTGGGGCGAGCTCGAAGAGCCCGTTCCAATGAGGTGTCATAAACGATGTTTTTAAGAGAAAAATTGAAACAAATAAAACTGAATACCGATTTTGTAAAAGCGCTGGTTTATCAGGATCGTTTCCTAAGGATGAAGGGTTATACACGCTATGTGTTAACTTTGATGGGTTCGAATTTGACCATTAACTGCTGTTTAATTATTTATGGGGGATTAGAAGATGTGATCGAAGAGTAGGGGTACTTAGGAGAGGTCCAGCCAGAATGGCTTCAGGAAGGTACGAAGATGCTATGGCACTATTGTCAGAAGGTGAAGGGAAACAAAATGCTGGTAATTGCTAGGGGATATGGGAACAAAGGGAGACCAGAACTAACTAAAAACAAAAGGAAGGTTATACAATGAGTCGTAAGATGGCACCAACTCATACGTGTAGAGTGGAGAATTCTATATTCAGGAAGGTGGCAGCAAATTTCTTTGTGTGGGAGAGTTAGGTGACTACGAGTATTGGGAGATAAATATAAACATCACGAGAAGAGGCATCTACCATCACCACACGAATAAACTATCTGTGAAGGGCAAGCGAATTCTTAATCAAATGAAGCCTCTAGCTACAGGATTTCGTGGCGAAACTGCTTGGGAAATGGTGGGTGTACCAAGTGTTATTACCCTTTTGGTTGAAATTATATAAGTTTCCTGATTGGTCAGTAATCAATGCATCCAGTACGGTGCATTTAACTCAAACCGAGTGTACGGAGTTCAACTGGGTATTATTAGTTACCCCGTGTCTGATCACGTGGTACGGGTTTTTACCTACCCGAAGCAATTCGTATCCCATGAGGCCGAAGCCTCATGGGATACGGCTGGCTTTGGGTAGGTAAAGACCCGTACCACGTGATCAGACACGGGGTAACGAATTTATCTATTGACTTTCCATTTTAGAAGTACAATCTATTTCATGTGTGAACACACACAGCATGAGATCTTTTATCTTCTCGTTGAGCCATACAGGTTTCTGTGGAATTTTTGTGTAAAAGAGTTTCTGTGAAAACGGCCGATATGACTAGTATAAAAAAAATATTGAATTTCTTTTTTTGTCTCAAAAACATAGCTTATGAACCCCACATTGGAGGGTACTCGACAAGCTCATTCCAATAAGGGGGCATGAGCTATATTTTGGAGATAAAAAAAATTAAAATATAATACATGTACACTGTAAAACTGGAATGACGCGTCTTCTACGGGGTATGGACAATTTGTAGATTCCGGAACGAGGCTTCCACTAGGTATGGGAAATTTGTCAGTGGCTGGGCGGACGTATCGTGGGTTTCAATGAATATGGTCTCATACCACGTATCTATCAACCAACCAAATAAAAAAATTCACTTTAGTCAATAGATAAATGAAAATATCTCGTGACAGCTAAAAGGGGTGTTCAAACATTCTATGGTACACTTCGCCGATTTCCCTTTCACCCATCGCTTCAAACATTTTCGTCAATAATAATAAACATTTAAACTCACAAACAAAATGTAAACAATGTTGTTTCAAGAGAATACTTCGAAAACTTGAAATAAAACACATGTACATACTCCCAATGTCCGATTTTACTGTTGATCGAGAAAATGGAGTTTTTATGGTGTTTCTGCGCTACAGATCCCTTGTGGTTTCAAGAAACAGGCAACCTATTATGTTACATGAATAGTCTCTTTCGTGAGACTTATTTAAGTGTGAATATCGTGTCCCCGTTTCTCCAAGACACACAACACACCACTGTATCGATCGAATAAAACACTAATAAAGTCAAATTGTGTCCCATAGTAATAACGACGCGTCATTCCCCAATATTCTTGAATTGAAGTCTCCCAAATGTTTGAGTTCTATCGAAGTTAAATAACTCCAAATCTTTCTTTTTCAACAAGATCCGCTAACAATACAACTTCTCCCAGCTCCGCTGTCAATGCACCATCTCCCAGTCCCAATGCCAATTCGTCATCTCCCAGTTCCGCTGTTAATAATTGTCTCCCAGTTCCACTGTAAATACATCGTCTCCCAGCTCCACTGTCAATTCATCGTCTCCCAAGTCCGCTGTGAATACGTCATCTCACAGTTCCGTTGTCAATAATCGTTACCCAGCTCCACTGTCGATACATCGCATCTCCCAGCTGAGCAGACACACAGCCCCATTTGCATAAGTTGTAATATGGTTTAATACCTTTTGTCCAATGTTGTCCGAGTTAAAAAAATTAGTGAGCAAAAAAACATAATAATAAGAATTCGGTTTGTACAAACGTTTGCTATACATGTAAGTTATTAACCCTTTACCTAACATGAAAAGCAGACGACACTTGCAAAAAACAATTCTTGAATAACTATTATTTTCATTTTGTGTCTCAAAAACATAGGTTATGACCCCTCATTGGAACGAGCTCGTTCCAATGAGGGGTCATAACCTATGTTTTTGAGACAAAAAATGAAAAAAAATAATGAAAATTAATTGGCGATTTTTGAGAATAGCGCTGGCCGGTTTTGGCCGTTACCTTAGGTAAAGGGTTAAAGTAAACATATTATAATAAGGTCGGGAAATATTTCATCTATAAAGCCAGTTTGACGAACGACATTAAGGAATTTCTTAAGAATCACTATTCTCTATCAAAGTTCCAGTGCTGCACGGGTTCGAGACTGACAAGTCGAGATATCTACATTCGATTGTCGGAAATTTTTCGTGAAGTCGGGTTTACGAGACTCTCCGACGGACTGACTAAAAATCTCCGACGGGGGGGGGGGGGGGGTGGGGGTGGGGAGGGGGGGGGGGCTGGACCTCCCCCCTCCCCCCCCCCCCCCCCCCCCCCCCCCCGGCGCCACCACTGAATCAAGTCGACACGAAAAAACTGTAAACAAGCACAATCAGCACATAAAACTTTTATCTACCCAACAGTCAACAAAACTCATAACCAATACTTCTCAAAAATAATCGTTAACACATAAAAAGCCACACTCCATTGATTGAAATAATGCGACTTCATCTTCAATTCTCTCAACCCATCGGCGCATGAGAAAGTCCCTTCAACATGACTGAAATTGTAAGTGGTGATAAAAAAAAATAACCAAACGCTGCTCAAGTACGCTTTTTTCCGATGAGCAATGATATTTTGAACCAAATTCAATTCAATTCATGGGTCACCCAAGGGATATGTGGGTGATTTGCGACAACAAATATGGAATTAAATATTGGTAGTGCGCAAGAATATCATTAAATGCAGTTAAAACTAGAAGTCCTATCACGAACTATGCGCGCTTATCTAGGGTTAATTGGGCGTAGGAATTGCGCGCAATTGCCATATCGAATGACATCCAAAGCGCGACAGGTTCTCCTGGTTACTCACAGCAAACACAGGCAATGTTTCTGCCAATGGACCTCTGGGTGACCCGGAGGTTCATGGCTGGAGCATTGCTTGTGCACAGGCCATATGTACAGAATTTGATAGCCTTACTATGGTCATATCGCCTAGAATAACGCGCAGATCGACGTGCTCTTCATGACAACTTCTAGTTTTAACTGTACATTACGTAACTTCTTTCATAATGTTTAGAAGCGTGCAAACCACAATGAGACTGAATTTACGTTTCAACTTTTCTACCTTTAATTTTCTATTCTTGCGATTCATCCTGTCATGTTTTTTTATGTTTTTTGAGTTTTGTATGGTGGATTGTTTATGTATTGCATCGTGCAATTCCCTGAAATATGAAATGCATGTAGAAGCAATCGCTACAGATGTTTGAAGTAAATGAGTTGTGATTGCCAGTACCACTGTAAATCTCCGTCAGGCGCGCCCGTGTTTGTTTCTTGCGAAGTTACGTAACTTTTATCGCCACTGCAATATGATACAAGTTCTTTAATCGATTTTTATCGATACTGATACTGCGGTTTGCGATTGCGTTTTAGGTAAATGGTAGATAAATGCCGACAACTGTAAATATGTGCGAGTATCTATTGATATTCAAAGCAGATTTTCTATAATGCTATGAAATAAAGGTTGCATGGGGATGACGGCAGTTTATGATAAATCGAAAATACATACAATACAGCCGCCGTGGACTGGTCACTTTCCACGCGTGGGCAATATTTCCACGGACGCAATAATATTAGATTCCAAATAGGGCTGTCGCGATTATTCGATTAGTCGACTAACCGTCGACTATTGAAGTAGTCGACGTTTTTTATTTTTAGTCGATCGTCGTTCATTTTCAAGGTGGTACGCATCTACTACACGTCGGGGCTCAATTGCATTGTTTTGTGAGGTGAGTGATCAATGAAGGTGAATAACTTTAAATATCTAACCATAGTTAACATTCATATCCGGAAGACTGTACGACTGTCACTGACTGTGTAAGAAAGAACACTCACAGTTACTCGAGAAGAATAGATTCTTCTGAATTTCTCCAGTCTTGTACACACGAATGCACCCATTGGAAAACACAAAGCGCGGAAGGGACACAATTATGACGAAAGTCAGAACGTCAGATCACTTCTCAAAGTTCGGAACTTCAGACTAAGATCCAATTTTAACAACTGACGAGGGAACAATGTTAAAAATTTCGAGAAACTTATTGCAGAAAGGAAACATATGCAGGAACGTTCTTTGGTAAATTCATTTTAATTCATCGGCTTCAATCTAGTTCAAACTTGGACCCGCAGTCAGTAATATTATTTTTGGGGTTGGTACGTCCTACAGGACGTACCAACCCCAAAAATTATATTACGGACTGTGGGTCCAAGATTGGACTACATGTAGCTTCAGTCGGGACCGATTTGTTGTTCCCACAACCCCACTTCGTCTGAACACACTGGTGCCATTGTCATTTTCAGAGTTTTACGAACAGAAGAATGATTTGCTAAAAAATCATGGGAAGCGACTATTAATCGACTAACCGTCGATTACTGGTCACGATTAGTCGATTACAAAAAATGATAGTCGCTACAGCCCTAAGTCCAAACACTAATTACAGGAATAATCATCAAAAATTTAATTTATGAAGCACCGGGTACAACCCGGTGCTTCATTAATTAAAATTTTGCTAATGATGATTTTTACTACCTAGTAAACAGATGCGTGGACATAACTGCCCACGTGTGGATTACGACCAATCCATGGTGACTGTGCTGTATATTAGCATTTGTAGAAACAAGGAGATGGTGCTTGAAGAACAATCAATCACTTTTGAAGAGCACCAATTTCGCAGTTTGGAGGCAGCGTTCGGGTGCGCATTGATATTGCATATTGAAGCTTTCAGCAAGGAAAATGACGATAATGGTTGTTTTTGCTCTTCACTTTATATATTCCGATATACTCATCTCTTCATTATCCTTGATGACTATTTTTTGTTAAGTGTATATATTCTGCATAGATGTTGCTCATGTTACTTTAGGATTATATACTGAGTCAAAAAAAGAAAGTATAATAGAAAAGAATTTCAAAAATAGCATAAAGGATGAAATATAATAGTTGTAATGTTGCATGTTTGTGGACAAGAATTCGTGCAAAGAGTTTAATGACACGTTGCTGTTATCCACCCAACCGCTACGGATTTCAAAATAGCACATGCTGCTTGAGAATGTCAAATTAAATGAATGGCCGGAGATTTTCTTTGTGTTATGTTGTGCTAGAGAGCCTGAGTTATTGAGAAAACACGCTAGTTTTTGTCTTCCGACGTTTTAAAAAATGCCAAGGTTAACCGAAAATCAGAGGTTGCGTGCCATTGGTATGCATGAGGCTGGGATACCTCCAGATGAACTCGATGCTGAGTTCGGAGTCACCGTGACCACTATTTACCGTCTCAATGGAAGGTATAGAACCACTGGATCTACTGCCGACCGACCGCGTTTAGGTCGACCAAGAGTTACGACCCCTGCACAAGACCGACACATCAGGACGTCTCACCTTCCGGCGACGAGGAGAGCAGTAATTACTCCTGGTAGAACTAACAATAGAATCAATCCACAAATTGTCCGCAACAGACTCGCCGAACACGACATTCGAAGTAGGCGTCCGTACCACGGACCAATCCTCACCCAACGTCATCGTACCGTCAGAATGGAATGGGTACGTCAGCGTGTTCGCTGGACTCAGCAGCGTTTTAGTGATGAATTCACGATTTTGTCTACGGCGCGCTGATTGTAGGGCAAGAGTGTATCGCCGACGAGGAGGACGGGTTTCTGATGCTTGCATGCGTGAATGCGACCGTTTCTGTGGGGGTAGTGTGATGGTTTGGACAGGAATTCCCTTGCACCATCGAACGCAGTTGATCTTCATCGATGGTAATCTGAATGGGGAGCGATATAGGGACGAATTTCTTAACGCTGTTGTTGTCCCGTTGTTAAAGGCTAACGTCGGATTGCAGTTATTCCAGCAAGACAATGCCCGATGTCACGTGGCGCGTATCTGTCGTGACTTTCTTGAGGAGCAGAGCATCGAACGTCTTCCCTGGACCCCAGTTTCTCCAGATTTGTCGCCAATCGAGCATCTTTAGGATCAAATGGACCGTCGGGTACGACTTCATGATCTTCAGACGTTAGGCGATTTATGAAATGTTCTAAAGCAAAAGTGGAACGCAGTACCACAGGGTGACATCCAGAGACTTATCAGGTCCATGCGCCGTCGATGTCTTGCCATCCAAGAGGCAAACAGTTGACACACACGCTATTGACTGTATGAGTGAACTTTTCATTTCACCCAATGTCTGAATTGCGACGTCCTGACGTGACGATGGCAACAGTAAGAACATGAAATTGTGTAAATTCATACAGCTAGACACGAAATATGAATTTGCAATAATTTGTTTGGGATTAATACTAAAAAGAATTGCTCCTCAAAGTTTATTATACTTTCTTTTTTGTATGTATATATTTATAGGTTGGATGATACAGTTGTGTCCGTCCGCTTTGGATGTGTCTTCGAATGGATATACAGGAATATATCGAAATCTCTCTTCGTGCACAACGCTCAAAATCTATTATGTTGCCTGATTGATTGACTCTCCGGTAGCTAAAGAACTAATTCTTGAGGATTATTCTTAAATTACAATTGAGATAACGTCGTGAGAAAAATAGAAATTGATGAGATACCGCTGGTAGAATTAATTACGCCGACGATAATGAAGCCGTTCGTATGCATTGGGTATTTTCATATCGTTTCTTTGGGAAAATTGCACGGAACTAAAACGGAACGTGTGTTGAAACTAATAAGACTGCACGTCACACACAAAACAGTTTTTCACCTCATCAATCATCACTGGGCTTAGTTTCCGTTCATGCTTGTATTTAACACACAACGCGTTTACAAACTCTGCCAGGTCATTGTTTGCCATTGGTATCTCCAACGAGGTGCATGACAGAAATGACAGCATCGAAATGACACGCACACAAATACATGTAACAAGGACGAAAATGACAGACATGGATGAGTGGGATAAAATAGTGGCGACAAAGAGAAACTATTTGACCCATCGGAGCCAAGCTCCAGGTCAACTTGACAGTGGTTCCCACTTAAACAAAAATTATTTAAAATTAACTTAGCGTTATTTTCAAATCAGCGGCTGTAGGCAAGAGTTACAATTTTTTGCTCAGGTGATGAAACTAAATATTTTTATCAAGAATTCCCATTGAACAGTGTTGGACTCTATTTATTTATTTGTGTTTAAGCTCACATATCTCTGCACAATGGCTAATCATGACCGTGACAGTTTTACGGGTGGAGGAAGCCGGAGTACCCGGAGAGAACCACCGAGCAACGGCGAGCAACTGTCAGCTCCCCAACATACTAACTCCACACAAGCAGGGTTAGCATTGGTTGAAGACAGGTGTACCATCGACGTGCAATACGCCTTAGTACACAGCGTGACCGTGCCCCCACATGGGCAATGGGGATGAAGTGTCTTGACCAAGGACACAACGCGGTTGCTGTAGGTGGGATTCGAACCGGGGACCTCTCGGCTTGCAGCCTGCACCTCTACCAACTGAGCCACCACGCCCCCGTGTTGGACTCTATCACCGTACATAAAGTGTCATTGTAAAGTCGAAGTGAGTTTAACGACGACTAGTTCAAAAGGGGGACACCGGCTTTAGGAACACAGTCGTCCAATCGGAAAAAAAATACTTTAGTGGAAACAATTATAAGTTTGTAACTGTTCTAAAATTTAATGAAAACAGTAAATGCCTTAACCCTTTACCCAACAAAACGGCCAAAACCGGCCAGCGCTATTCTCAAAAATCGTTAAATCGCCAATTAATTTTCATTATAGTTTCATTTTTGCCTCAAAAACATAGGTTATGACCCCTCTTTGGAACTACGAGCTCGTTCCAAAGAGGGGTCATAACCTATGTTTTTGAGACAAAAAATAAAAAAAAATTAGTTATTCCAAAAATTTAATGGGACAATAAGTCGCGATTTTGAAAGACATCATTTGATTAAAACTAGAAGACCTGTCCTGAAATGCGCACAAATAGCACGTCGATTTGCGCGTTAATCTACGCGTTATGACGATGATAAGGCTATCAAATTCTGCACATACGGCCTGTGCACAAGCAAAGTTTCTGCCAATGGACCTCCGGGTAACCCGGAGGTCCAGTGGCAGGAACATTGCTTGCGTTTGCTATGGGTAATAAAGAGAACCCGCCATGCCCTGGGTGCCATTCGATATGGCAATTGCGCGCAATTCCTATGCGCAATTAAGCCAAGATAAGCGCACAGATCGTGACAGGACTTCTAGTTTTAACTGTACATAATAAAATCACAATTTCCGCTATGGAAACGTTACCTCATGTTTTATATATCAGTCGAATTAAAGCGTCCTACTTCTAGGCTAAAATGTATATGAAACACACTAATCAGGCCTGGCATTTTCAGGAGAGCGATTGATTCGCTCGTCTTAAAAAATTGAGGCGGGCGAAAAATAGCCCTCCTAGCCTTAGAAAATAATGATTACCACAACAGCCAATTCCTAAAACCCACAGGTTTTCAGATCTCTGTTATGCTAGTGGTCTCTGCAATATGGCCACACTGCCCCTCCCACATCACCGGGCCTTACCAAGGCCCGTATGTGTGTGTGTGGGGGGGGGGGGGGGGCAGTGTAGCCGTCTCCAAATAAAATGTTAGCAGCACCAAATAAAATGTACAAAGCCTACAAGGCAGAATTCACTAATAGCACAACTTCATTTTGCCACTTTTATCTTTTGTAAGCTCGAGGAGAGCTAATCGCTCCCCTTGGCCATGCGAGGAGAGCGATTTTTAGTCCTCCTGCATTTTTAATAATGCCAGGCCTGACTAATATAGTTTTTCTATCCGAACTGGGTAGCAGATCAGTCACAGAAAATTCCTTGGCAATGTCAGTTTCCATGTTCGTCAAAGTCCGCTTTCTCAGAATGACGGACAAATGTGAAGTTTATGTTCACATCTATTTATATCATACGCGTCAATAAAATCTATTTCAGATACACATTCTGTAGGTTCCATTGGATACATAATTTATTCGTGGCAGTAATGTATTCGTACAACAGCAGTGTTAAAATTGGAAACAGCGTGTATTCTGAAATGATGTCACGGGAGATTCCAGGATTTTTTCACCTCCGATAATTTTCGGGTCACTTCATTCATATCTTCGCAATGTTGCGTTTTCTGAAATGTCTTCTACATTAACGTTTTGTATTTACAGATTTAAGTAAGTTCGCGTTGCTCCTGGTGTCTTGTACTATGCATGCAGTTCTTCCAATGCTCTTTCACATACAAACAGAATCTGAGAGCTTTCTTTTCAAATAAGCGGTTTATTGTCCCTTTCACTTCAAAAACCATCTCTCTCACGTGCACTTTGTCCGCATCAGTTAACATTTAAACGATAAGACCCATGCTCACAAGCCACCAATCACATTATCTTACGTTATTACGACCTCGAACTAGTCTATCCTTTAAATAGCCCATCGCCAATTTCGGCAGATGTAATATTTCAGCTGGTTTCGGTCCAACATAAATATTCCATCCGAGTGAATTTAAAAAAAGTCATAAACATCATTTTCATTGAATCGACAACAGAAATGTTTCTCAATTGAGACCCGATTTGACCTGACTCTGTGATAACACATCACATTAACAGTTATCGGTGCGCAAACTCCATGAATAATGGATAAAAGACAGCCTGAAGCTCCCAGGACATTAACAGTTATCGGTGCGCAAACTCCATGAATAAAGGATATAAAAACAGTCTGAAGCGCTCAGGCCACCAGTCTAATTCTGTTCGCAATTCGACGATCTTATGACCTGGAACCAGTATTTTGGGCTTCACGATATATATGTATATCGATAAACGGACATATACCGGCATTCAAACCAATATCGATTGAATATCGGTGTAATTACAAAAATATCGGTTTATCGTCATTATTTATTTGCCCACAATTCAATTTTCAATGTGTCTTGAGTTTTAACTGCAGTGCTGAATGAATAACATCCCATTAGTTTACCCAACGAATCGACCGCATCCGCCTGCTTGATATACAAATTAAGCAGTTGAACAATTTTTTTTTTTTAAAAACTTTAATAAAACCATATCATGTGATCCCTTATTGGAACGAGCTTGTCGAGCTCGTTCCAATGGGGATCACATAATATAATTCTGTTGAAATTTTTGGAAACATTCGATAAACTAATGTTTAAAATAATACATTTTCATATCATCTGCGTAGGGTAAAGGGTTATTCGAACTGCGTCATCAAAGCATGATATTCATGCCACTGTGATGATCCAAGTCCCGACTGTGGTACGTGACAGTGTTTCGATATACCGATATACCGCGGTATTTGTGTGAATACCGATACCGGTGTTCAGTTTAGAATATCGTGCAGCCTTACCAGTCTCGCCCTTAACTCATTTGGCACAACAGGCGACTAAAGTTGACAGACGGCAGGCAGACCGCGGAAAGGTACTGCAATAGTCATCTTAGCCAACTGGGTGTGTCCATTTCCAAGTGCTTTTAACCCTTTACCCAACGCAGACGATATCAAAATTTATTATTTTAAATATCATTTTTTAAAATTTAAAAAAAAATTTCAACAAAATCATATCATGTGACCGCTCGTTGATTTTGTTGAAATTGTTTGAAAAATAATATTTTTTCAACTGCTGAAGTTGCATATTACGGCCGATTCGTTGGGTAAAGGGTTGAACAAACACATGTATTCCTATGTTTCATGCACCATTCATGTCCTATCCATGAACAATAATATCGCCCCTTGAAAGTATAAAGGTGGCATACATATATACAGGAAATCATTTGAAAAACTGTCAATAAGATCATTAGAACATCTTTTAAAATAATAACGCTTTAGTCTAACAACCTATACTTTTTGTAAAATTCCTGATGAATATTAGGCGCTAAGAATTATGTTTCTCACATTATTCCGCGCCAAAAGAGTTAAATTGTCTATTGCCCATGTTTTGATTCATTCGTCTGAAATATTTCTGTTGCTCAAAAAAGCGAATCTACGGTCCATTTTTTCCGTTCGATTGATATATTCTAGACGATTGAATCGTAAAAGGCAAAAAATATCATAAACACTCATTTGCTTTGAATCAACGCTGAAAATAATTCCCATTCGAGATATGATTTGACAGAATGTTCCATGATATTATCATTTTGAATGAAGACTAAAATCAGTCTTCGTTTTACGATGACGCCGAGTAGTTCCATCGATTATGTTAATATCTTGATGTCTTTAAGATGAATTAAATACTCATGGTTCGGATCATCAACAACATGGGTTCAAAGAATATCGAAACATCTTTGTGAATTGTATCATATTGTGTCAACAGTCGTCATCGCGCAGACTCCACGAAAAGGTTAGTAAACAAACAACACATAACAGCGTAGAATTCTTTACAGATTGTGACTGTTGGTCTGACTGATTGAAACAGTTCGTATCACCATCAAATTTCCCACAGAATGTCAATGGTGGGCTGTTAGCTTGAAATAGTTCATATCACTATCAAATTCCCCACAGAATGTTATTGGTGACCTGACAGCTTCGATAAAGCAGTAAGTCAATTTTTGTAATTGCCATCTTGCAGGTTGTTTCTCAATACATAAATCGTTTTTGACAAATAAGTTACACATTCTATGTATCGACGTACAGATTCCGGCGCTGAAAGTCCAATGTACCAGGGTACTTAGGAATAATATTAAGGTACTGATTTCTATCAGGTTCTCGCAGAATCCTTCAACTGTTATGGGACTTCATCACCCCTGGACCCCTCGACGATTATGGGCTGACATCTATGCCTCCCTAATACTTTGAAATCGTAAGACCAATTTTGTGGTGCAAGGCATAATTTCGTCCCATTTTGTGTCATTATAAGAGGTCTTTCCACGGGGCATTGATGATAAAATAATAACTGCAGTCTGCAGCCAAACGGCTGCAGACTGCAGTTATTATTTTATCCTACCTGTATATTGATATTGGACTAACCCATCTCACTGTAAGTGTACACAAAGTCGATACTATTCCATGAAACGAGGGTTTAAAGGGCTAATCACTATTTATAGATCCACCCTTGTGGACTACCTGATTTTCACTTGTCACGGATGACAAGACGATCGATTTTCCAGAGTCTCGAGAACATAGTGGGTGAATTTACCTTTACTCCGAGAAGTACATGTATATGGACGTGTTTGTACTTAACTAAAGCTATAACGGTAACAGATAGCGAAAGTAACAAAGGTATCATTACCCCGTGATGTTTCAATTTTTCGCCCAACTTCTCCAGAAATCCCCTCACTCTCTTTTCTTCCTCTTTCAACATGTCCGTCATTACAGCAACATCCATAACTAATACAGCTAAAAAAAGAAAGAATATGTTACGCAAATACCTCAGATATTCGGGGTGGGGTAGAGGGGGGTGGGGGGGGGAGTTGTTGTTTTCAATTCAGTATCCCTTAATGTTTTGCCCTACCAAAACTTTTTGCAGGATTACAGCCAATCAAACAAGAATTGAAATGAATTAACAGCGTAGCACTCCATAATAATAATAAAACTTCGGCTTTCCGCCGATTGTTGCGGTCCTCTAGCGAGGAGAACTACACTAACGCAGTGCCCCGGGTATTCCTACCCCACGGTTACTCCTAATCTCCCAGCATTCAGTCAGAACATTCCCCCACCCACTGGCGCCATCTCGATCTCCCCATCTATAAAATTGACCCTTTTCCTCATGCTATTCCTCATCCAATTATCCTTCATATTTCCATCCCATTTTTCCATTACTTTCCCGGGGAGTGTTGTTCTACTAGACAAGTATTTGGGTCATTCTAAAATGAAATGTTCAAGGGTCTTCATTACACCTAAGTTACACATTTGGCACACTCTCACCCCCCCCCCCCTCCCCCTCAACAACAGTGACTTGGGTCTCACTTTGAACAACAATGCCTTCCCCAACAATCTATCCAGGCACTCTTCAAAAGCTGGCGCATCCTCTTTATATAACACGCCCACCCCACATTAATACTGATAGCGACAGAGAACTCATTTCAATTCTTATAATTTAATTTAGAGAGTTTATTTGTGTTATAATGTACCATGGCGCGCCATTTATATCACCATCAGGCCTTAAAAGTTAGCTCGATTTGCGAGAATCAGTTTCGATTTTCTCAAAATCATGCTGTGAAAATCAGTTTTAAGTTCTCAAATAATTCAGAATTTGAGTGTCGTGTTATACCGCTGTAAGTGGGATCGCGGTGGCTCAGTGGTTACGGCATTGAACTCCAAACCAAAAGGTTCACGGTTCGATCCCCGCCATGGGTTACTGCATTGTGTCCTTGAGCAAGGCACTTCATTCCGGTTGCCCACGTGGAGGCACGGTGGCGCTGTGTACTAAGGCAGTACTGCACGTCGACGGTGTAATTGTCTTCAACGAATGCTAGCCCTGCTTGCGTGGAGTTAGTACTTTGGAGTTAGTACATTGGATTGTCTGACAGTCGCTCACCGTTATTTGGTGGTTCTCTCCGGGTACTCCGGCTACCTCCACCCGTAAAACTGTCCCACACGAGGTGATCCTGACTGTTAAACCTAAATAAATAAATAAATAAATAAATAAATAAATCAATAAATAAATAAATAAATAAATAAATAAATAAATAAATACTGTTAAAACTAGAAGTCCTGTCACGAATAGTGCGCTTATCTAGGCTTAATTGCGCGTTGGAATTTCGCGCAATTGCCATACCGAATGGCATCCAAAGCACGGCAGGTTCTCTTGGTTACTCATAGCAAACACATGCAATTTTTCTGCATTGGAGGTCCATTGGCTGAAACATTGCTTGTGCACAGGCCATATGTACAGAATTTGATAGCTTTACTTGGGTCATAACGCGTACATTAACGCGCATATCAATGTGCGCATTTCATGACAGGACTTCTAGTTTTAACCGTACCCTTGTAAGTGCAACTCGTCCCCTGAGTTCCAATGTGTTCTCTGTGCCAGTATAACACATTGGAACTCAAGAGACGAACTATCAACCTCACATTTACAAGTATTTACCAGAGTTTAACACTAAAGGACCTAGTTCCATTTCTGGTGGGTTTCTTTTCTTACATGAACATGTAAAACACATGCTACAACAGTTCAGACTTTTGGTGGTCTTGCTGATGGATAGTACAGTACCTTGACAGTGGTGTCTAAATAAAGTCTTGGCTGCTTGTATAGGCTGCCTGTATAGGCATGCAAGTCTTCAGTAGACATCAGTCAAACTGTTATCTTGATCCGAGGAAGCAAAAAATAAGTACCTCCTGGCCTTTAACTGGTAGAGTGCTAAATTATTTTTGACCATCAAATCTTGTACACATGTCTTTGCCTTGTTACAATTTATGGGAGGGTGCCTATGGGCACTCTCCCATAAATTGTAACAAGGCAAACCCTTACAAACTAAATAATATCACTTCAAAGATAATACAAAGCACACGCACTGAATATGAGCCTTCAAGCTGTGGCACCAGCACTTCAGAATAAAGCCCTAATATGGGCTTCCGGCACTCTACCAGTTAAGGGATACGCCCAGAATCTATTACAAGAATGAACATTTTGCGACAATCAAAATTGATTCTCCTTGTGTTCCTGTCAAGAATCATTTGGGAGAATCAAATCTGATTCTCGTGTGAATTTTATACCCAGACTGCAGTCATATCATCTTTTGTACACGACAGGTTTATTATTTTCAACATAAACTAGTACGCGCGGTCTCGAAAACTGAAGAGAAAGTGTGAATAAGTCACGTGAGTACCAGCTAAAAGCCGACATGTAGGAGTTACAGTTTAACTGTAGCGTTTGGCACGTAATAATGTTTTATTTGACAAACGAGAAGGACAAAACGAAGACATTCATTTGAAAGGACATCATTCATCGAGGTATGTAAAATCACCTCGATCAACGGAATTAGACTTCAAAATGAACCATTCGCTGTTCGATTCCCACCAAGGATAACTGTGTTGTGTCCTTGGGCGAGGCACTTAATCCTAATTGTCCACGTGGGGGTACGGTGGTGCTGTGTGTACCAAGACATGCGAACTGCGCGTTGATGGCGAACTCACCTTCAAACAATGCTAACACTACTTATGCGGAGTTGGTACGTTGGGAGAGTCTCACAATCGCTCGCCGTTGCTCGGTGGTTCTCTCCGGGTAGTCCGGGTTCATCCAGCCGTGAAACTGTCCTACACGAGGCGACCTGGCTGTCGAAAGTCCCGTTAAACCCAAGCAAAAAAGTAAATTTTCATCGCATTATTTTAATTTCGATGACGTCATGTGCTGTGTGTTGGGAGAAAAATCGTCGTCCAGTGGTGTAGGTACTGGATGGGAAATCGCACCCTCGGGGAAGATATTTTACCCAGACACGAGGCATGCCTCGTGTCTGGGTTAAACATCTTCCTTCTTCGGGTGAGTATTCCATATCCTTCACCAACACCATGCCGGGATAAAAATGATCATTGTTTATTTATTACGCCACTATAAGTGTGAAACTGTTATTGATGTTTCCTTCTGAATATACAGAGGATATCTACGCTGATTTAGTGAATATCGGGAATTATCACATGACTCGTCCGTTTTGTTCACTTTAAAACATTTGATATTTTGTTTTCATATTAATCAGCGATAAATAACGCCTTCCGTCAATTTCATTGGTCAGTTTCAAAACTAGACAATATGATTGGAAGAACAAAATACAACTGGGGCATATTTTCATAATTTGCGTAATTGGGGTTGAAAGATTTCATTGGTCAATTTCAAATATGGACAGTTTGATTGGCTAAACAAAATACAGCTGGGTCACATTTGCATAATTTGAGCAGGGAAAATTTACATTATCTGTCCTCTTTAGGTTGGGTTATATTCCATTAACCCTTTACCTAACATGACGAACAAAACCGGCCAGTGCTATATACGAAAAATGTTCATCGTTTGCTTCCAAATCATAGGTTATGACTCCCCATTGGAACGAGCGTATCACGCTCGTTCCAATGAGGGGTCATAACCTATGTTTTGGAAGCAAAAAATGAAAATGTTTAGTTATATGATGATGTTTTTTCCAAGTGTCGTCTGCAGCACACGTTGGGTAAAGGGCTAAAAAGTCATATTAAGTCGTTAATATGTGCATATGTGTGTCATTTGATAAATAGAATATGAAATAAGTGTTTTTCTCATATAATATTTATGAAACTCGTCCGAATTTTCCGTTTGGGCTCGCCAAAACGGAAAATTCTTAGACTCGTTTCATAAATATTATATGAGAAAAACACTCATTCCATATCCTCTATTTATCTCATGACTGTGGACCTCAATGTTTTATTTTTTACGAGCGCTTCCGTGAGTTAAAAATAATATTTTGAGGTCCTCACGAAACAGCGTAGATATTACTTTTATTATATGCGACTTGACATTATACTGCGCAATATTCGACCCAATTCGACTCCAAACAGATTCAAGACAATGACAAAAAGCTGCTGATCGTTCCTTCAAGGCGACGTTCAAGGCGACGTCATGCGCCGAAGCGTAACGTTATTTAAGAAGCTTCTGAAAAAATCATCGTGTGGACCCGAAAAGCGCTCTTGAGAAATGTTACTTTCAGCTCCACACTCATGAGATAATTCAAGATACTGACTAAAATAGAATTAGATTTTCTTTTTTATTATATGCTACGAGACATTTTATTGAACAATATTCAGCCCTATTCGACCCCAAATGCATACGTTTCAAAATAATAACTAAGATAAACTGATCGTTCCTTCAAGGCGACGTGATGTGGCGTAGAGTGAAGTCATTTAGGAAACCACTGAGGAATATTTCTCGATATCTATCGAGTCGATAGATATCGAGAAATATCTTTTAGATAATTTGCGATATGTCACAGGCTACAGTTAAAACTAGAAGTCCTGTCCTGAAATGCGCACAAATACCAAGTTGATTTGCGCGTTAATCTACGCGTTATGACGATAGTAAGGCTATCAAATTCTGCTGATACGGCCTGTGCACAAGCAAAGTTTCAGCCAATGGACCTCCGGGTAACCCGGAGGTCCATTGGCAGGAACATTGCTTGTCTTTGCTATGGGTAACAAGGAGAACCTGCCATGCTTTGGGTGGCATTCGATATGGCAATTTCGCGCAATTCCTACGCGCAATTAAGCCAATATAAGCGCACAGTTCGTGACAGAACTTCTAGTTTTAACTGTAGGATATAATAAATGTAGTTTATTTTGTCGCCTATTCTCCAACACACAATTTTTAGGTCGAAAAGAAATTGCATAACGTACTGAATGTTTTAAAGCGTCCACATCACCTCAACAATTCTGTATAACTAACCAACATTCTCGTTATGACATTTCTCGTGACTAAAGCCCCGTTTACATGCGCCAATTTGCATACGTGAATAAATTTGCAAATATGCAAATTATGCTCACATATGTAAAAGTATTTTTTGCGATGCGTTCACATGCATTTACAGATTTTTTATTATTTCAGCCATTTCATTGAAAATAGATGGACTGAGCAAGTTTAGAAGACGTACAATGCTCAAATACTGCTTGTGATTAAGGTTTTTGCTTTTGAATTCGGACATGAGAAGAGGACATGGAGTAGACAAAGGTCAACTGATTGGTATGACCGGGGCATGTTGAAGACATTTGACGATGAACAAAGAAAGGTTGGAAAACTTCAGAATGAGGAGGCAAACTTTTGATGAGCTTTGTAGGACTCTTAAACCTGACTTTTCTCCCTGTGATAAGGATGTACGAGAATCCATTCACGTGCCAAAACAAGTTGCGGTTTTTCTTTACTAGCTTGCTACCTCCGCTGAGGACAGAACTGTTGGCAATCTATTCGGCGTTGGAAAGCCTACAGTGTTCAACTGGTTGTGTGTTGGAAGCCACTATTAGGCCTTTCAAAAAATGAGAGAACCAGAGCAAACGCCAACATTTTCCTTTTCCTGTGACACACTCCAATAATTTGTAATAAACAATTTGTGATGAACAACTTCAGACCACAAAAAATAAACCAGCCCGCAACCAGTTAAATTTTACTGTGCGTTCACATGATAAAAAATACTCATGTGCAAATTTAGCATATATGCAAAGGAAAATTTGCATTTGGTCTCCATTAGGTGCAAAAGTAAAAAAAAATGCATATGGACTAAATTTTACTCACATGAGTAAATGCGTTCACATGCGCTGATTTGCATACGCAAGCAAATTTGCGTATATGCAAATAAATACTCACGTATGCAAATCGGCGCATGTGAACGGGGCTTAAGTCTGTCATTAAAAATCCTCAACGTTGCATTGCTACGCGTGTAACCGCTTATCTTTGAAGCTAAATGCACAGTGTGTTACATTCACATAAGGATAATTATTCCTGATTTTTTTTATTCTGGGAATAAATAAATACTCCTAGAACAAATTGTGACAAATTGTGACCATGTAAGCAATATAGAACTTTTAAACCGGGCCAATTCTGTCGGAGCTTTCACGGTGCAAGTAGTGTTAAATTCCCATAGAAACCGTAATTCTGCCTCTGCAACTTTTTTCGGTGCGAATCCACGGCGGCTCTCTCCAGATTGACCCGGCATATGGTGTACCTACTGCATACATACTGTAAGGTATACCAAATTGGGTTCATATTCACCCAACCCAGTTGATTTGGGTTGATTTGTAACCCAACTGATTTTAGAGTGTGTTTTGCAGACTGGAAGTAAATAGGGTGTTTTAGTTAATTATGGGCCATAACACGGTATTGATCAACAGCGATTTGCGGTGGGGTAAAACGGTCGAGGTGTTTCGTTTCTACACGCTTTACAGAATCGACAATTGCCGTAAAATAACCTTTTAGTATGGTACGTTTATTTTACGGCAGTTTGGACAAATGTGGTAGAAGTATTTTATACAAATCTCGCACTTCACCTGTTGAAAGTACCTGCATTGGTTCATTTGCAATTAAAATTATTTTAGAACTTAAATGAACATTAGATGAGTATCGTGGATGCTTTCCTGCAGGTAATTAATCTTATATTCTTAGCTAATCTGTTTGTCGTTTTTGATTGTCGTTTCCATTCATCGTCCCCCCAGCCTCTACGAGCCCGATGGACTTAAAACTAGGGCTGTCACGATTTTTTAATTTAGGAATCGATTAATCGTCGCAAATAATCGATGATAATCGATTGATCGTACCTAGATGACCCCCATCTCCTTCTCTTTGAAGTCGATAAAAATGAAGTTGAAGTCAGTTGACCTACCTCAAGTAAACAAAGAGGACGATCCTCTTTTAGTTACATTCAAAGCTTTGATATTCTGAACTTTTGAACCGTCAGTGTCATAATCAAGACCGGTCGGCAGTTGCGAACTTCGCAACTGCCGACCGGTCTTGATTATTACAATGACGGTTCAAAAGTTCAGAACATCGAAGCTTTGATGAATGTACCTGAAAGACAAATGCTTCCAATAGCTTCTTAGGGTTTAACATCGATGTTCTTAACTCTTTACCTTTAGAAACAATAGTTTTTTCAACATATTTTCTTTTAATTTATTAAACGTCTAAAACGGGATATAATTTACCGATTATTCGACAACGAAAAATACTAATCGATTTCGCCGTGATCGATCAACAATCGATTAATCGATCAATCGTGACAGCCCTACTTAAAACTCGTCAGATGTGTGTATTTCTATCCGATATAACCAATGAGCATATTTGGTGGTAATATTTTGCTTTATTACTTTCTAAAGTGTGATTTACTGGGATTTCCGGGTTTGATTATAAACGATAACTTCACAAGTGAATTATGCAATAAACAATTGGGTCAAGTATCTGTGCGCGCACACGAACACACTTTGCCGTGGGTGTAATGGGGACTTCATTGTTTTTTGTTTTTTTAACCCTTTACCTAACATGAAAAGCATACGACACTTGCAAAAAAGTTCTTGAATAACTATTATTTTCATTTTTTGTCTCAAAAACATAGGTTATGGCCCCTCATTGGAACGAGCTCGCTTCAATGAGGGGTCATAACCTATGTTTTAGAGACAAAAAATGAAAAAATAATGAAAATTAATTGGCCATTTTTGAGAATAGGCTAGGCGCCCGTCACCTCTCATGAATTATTTCACGTAACCAGTCTAGTCAAGCGATTACTCTCTATTTATTAACCGATAATCGCCAATTGTGTCTCAAGAAAGATTGGAAAAACACTTTATGTTTGGGAATGCTATATGGTATAAGGGAGGTAACTCGAAATTCCACATATCAAAAAACCATGCGCAGCATGTATTCATTCACTAGTTGTCAATTATTGGTGCATTTCACATCTGTCTATGTGAACTAAAAATTATCGTAAAACGAAGAAGAATTTATTAAGGGCATAAACGCGCATTGGATTCTGTTTAACTTCAGTATATCTTTAATCAACATGAAGACTCAAAATTATGGACAGCACACTATGTCAAATTCCTAAATCGAGAAGAAAAATAGCTAATGCTACTTTTATCGCATAGGTCGCAACGAATGCATCATGTCTAGTGAGCGACAACCACTGATCTCTGCACAACTGGACTTCTGGCACTTGGCGGCGAAACACGTTGAAACCCAACCTGCCTCCCCCTTCCAACAGTAACGTAAAGTCCATACAAGGAGTTAGGCCATCTACCAAGGGCCCCAACAACTACACGTTTTTAGGGCCCCCAACAATTCCAACATTTTGGGAAAAATCATTACTAAGGGACTCAAAACAGTGTTGAAACATTGAGCTTGGATGATTCAACACTAGTTTGCATAAAGAATCGGGGCGATATTCTCTGAAACCATTTACGGGGTTCTGTGCGTGGCACATACAGTTAAAACTAGAAGTCCTGTCACGAATAGTGCGCTTATCTAGGCTTAATTGCGCGTTGGAATTGCGCGCAATTGCCATATCGAGTGGCATCCAAAGCACGGCAGGTTCTCCTGGTTACTCATAGCAAACACATGCAATGTTTCTGCCAGTGGACCTCCGGGTTACCCGGAGGTCCATTGGCTGAAACACTGCTTGTGCACAGGCCATATGTACAGAATTTGATAGCTTTACTATGGCCATAACGCGTACATTAACGCGCAGATCAACGTGCTATTTATGCGCATTTCATGACAGGATTTCTAGTTTTAACTGTAATAACAATAGCCAGTAGTAGTTCAAATGACGAAACAAGTTTAATTGTGATTCATTTACAAATGAGGATTCATTCTATACAAGTTGTTACATCGTCGAAGCAGTATCCGAAACCAACCGATGTCAACAAGACTCCTTCTCTGTTAAGGTGCTGACCAACTAACGAAGGAACGGACACAGAAACGAACGAAAAGACGAACGAAAATCACCATCAGGAAAATTAAAATTAATTAAATTTTTGACTATTACTACTATAATTAGTGTTTGAAATCTAATATTATTGCGTCCACGGAAATATTGCCCACCCGTGGAAAGCGAACAGTCCACCACAGCGATAATGTAACCACTAACCATCACTATATCTTCTTAAACTTGTCAAGGCCGGGTGGATATTATACTGAATAGAATGGTTGTGCCCAGTCAGTGTGCCAGAAGATAACATTTTATTACGGGTTTGATTTTTAACGATAACTTCACAAGTGAATTATGCAATCAGCAATTGGGTCATGTATCCGTGCGCGCAAACGAAGACGCTTTGCCGTGGGTGTAATGGGGATTTCATTGTTTTTTGCTTTTTAACCCTTTACCTAACATGAAAAGGAGACGACACTTGCAAAAAAAAAAAAATCTTGCATAATTATTATTTTCATTTTTTGTCTCACAAATATAGGTTATGACCCCACTTTGGAACGAGCTCGACGAGCTCGTTCCGATGAGGGTTCATAACCTATGTTTTAGAGACAAAAAATGAAAACAATAAGGAAAATTAATTGGCGATTTTTGAGAATAGCGCAGGTCGGGTTTGGCCGCTACGTTAGGTAAAGAGTTAAATAACATAATTATCGTTAATAATGAAAGTAATAAACAGAGTAATCGTTTGACTGGATTGGTTACATGAAATAATATATTCGAGGCGAGGGACTATATTGTAAAACACTTGTGCGCATTCGCGCACTCTTGTTTGTACAACGTCCCTCGCCTCTCATGAATTATTACACGTAACCAGTCCAGTCAAGCGATTACTCTCTATATAATGTACTGCATAATTACGGTATGTGGCCTAAAGGCCCCCAATATTACTGTTATGATACTGTCCCCAACCCTCCCAAGTGCGCCACGTCAATAAACGCTGCAACTCATTCTGTTGATAATGTTTGACCACCTGAAAGCCGTTACGCTGTGACTCCAGTCACAGCGTAACAGCTTCCACGTCATCAAACGAAAGCCTAACCCGAAAACTAGTAACTCGGTATCACATTTCCAATCTCGGAACTTGTTTCTTATCAATAATAATAACAATAATAATAATAATTATTAATATTTATTGGTATTAAAGGTCACATATTTCTGCACAATGGGTAATCATGACCAGGCCAGTTTTACGGGCGGGGGAAGCTAGAGAACACGGATAGAACCACCGCGAAACAACGAGCAACTGTGAGCTCCCCAAGATACTAACACCACTCAAGCAGTGTTAATTTTGGTTGCAGACAAGTGCACCATCGACGCGCAGCACGCCTTAGTGCACAACGCCACAGTGCCCCGCGTGGGCAATGGGGATGAAGCGTCTTACCCAAGGACACAATACGGTTGCTGCAGGTGGGATTCGAACCGAGAACCTCTCGGCTTGTGTAAGAAAAAAAATATATAATAAAAGAAATTACCATACATATGATATGTGCACACATGCCTATATATATGAGTGTATATGTGTGTGTGTGTATATCTGAATGTATGAAGGCGGATTGATCGCTTCAATGTTAAATGCATTTAGTCACTTTGTTAGTGGCCTTAATTTCTATATTGGCAAGAGAAAGAAAAATTGGTTAATCACTTCGGCTGGTCGACACACTTGGTGTTTATCGGAGTGAAATAACTCATGCGGTTCATTATTGGTAAGCGCGCACGGGTTTTCTGTGACCGAGAAGATATTGTGTATTGGTTTGTATTCCAATTCCGGGAGAATAATTTGGACTTTCAACGAGGTAAGACGTTTTGATTTTGTCTCCTCAGGGTTTTCGGATGTACTAACATCCAAAATCCCCCCCCCCCCCCCCAAGAGCCAATCACTAGATTATACAGTCTTCCGATCCTCGCCGTGGGCCGAAACATTCATTTGTTAAAGCTTTATTAATTAAGCGTTTAAAATTTATTCACGATTATCCCGAGACATCTTATTTTGCTATAAGATGCCTCGGCCTAATCGATGAACATCGGAATAGGGCGAGTTTCGGTGGGCCGACAGATTTGGACCCCCCCTCCCCACCCCCAATTGGCAACCTCAGTGATTAACAATAATCTCATTTCATTGCTATGGCTCAACCCCTGGAAAAAATACTTTTGATTTAAGGGGGTAGAAAAATGATAGTTGACAGATAGGCTGTTACGGTGCAACGGCATATTTTCGATGTGTTGATAGTAATTCGGGGTGAGAGGGATTTAGGCTGATTCACCTTTAGAGTGAAAAGGTGTGGATATTTATGATTGGTAGCCTAACCCTTCCGCAGGGGAAGAGTGTTGGGTTGTTGGTACTTTAGATTCCAGCCTGTGATGTGCTCCCCTTCTTTAGCCAAGGGTAGTAGCAATTGTGAATATTTATAGATATATTTGGTATGTAAACTCTTCCGCCGGGGAAGAGGATTCGGATGATTGACTCGATAAGTCCGTCCTGTTAGGAAGATTGCCTACAATTTTTTTTTGGTGAAAGTGCGATCTATGGTGAGGTAGAAGTGTAATTTATTCTTTTTTTATATGAGTATAGAAGGTGCAAAGTAGCCGCTGTTGGAAAATAGATATTTGTGAGATTCTTGTGGAAATGTTAATGGAAATATCCTCGACTCCTTTTATACAATCTGGGAGAGTTTGTAAATATATAAATGGACAATATATATAGACATTCAAATTCGCCACTTGTTGTTATTCCTTTCTAGGATATAGCCCTTTCTATGAAACCCTGCTCTGATCTATGAAGCCAATAAACGCAGTTCAAAGTGGAATTGAATCTTGTCCCTTAAGATTACAGATGTGTATGACTAGTCCTTGGTTGACTTTTGCGGCGAGGCTCTCCGGGGGAACTCATTTCATGTAAGTGAGTTCGGGCCGAGAGCATCGGCGCGAGAGGAGTGCCAAGGCGGCGTGGGACAATTTTACACAGGTCCTGGGTAATTAATTAAGGTAATCAATCTCGGTTTAGAAAGACGAACTTGTATCTAACCCCTCGACAACAAATCTGTGTCATGGCTAGACCTTGGTTGACTTTTGTGGCGAGGCTGTCGGCCAGAACTCATTTCATGTGAGTGGGTTCGGACCGAGAGCATCGGCGCAGGGGGGGGGGGGGGGGGAGAGCAAGGCGGGTGGGTCAATTTCGTTACACTAGCACTCTGCATCTCTACCTACTCAGCCACCGCGCCCTAATAATAATAATTATAAAATGTTGAGTATTTAATTTCAATTGTGATCATCATTAATTTATTTGTTTTTCACAGACATCAAAATGCAATTTTTAAATAGCGATCGACGATCGGGAAAGTGATTGAAAAACCTTCGAAATACGTAGTTGTTGTTAATCGTTGTTTATTTATAACAGATGTCCCCATCATGATGTCAGGCGATGAAACACATTCCTATCTGTGACCAGTGAGTGTTATTGCAATTCAGTTGTAAGAGATGAATGGTGTCAACTCTCAGAGTACATTTACTAAAACACTAAATACGTCACAGCTTGACAAAATAAAATAAAAAAATGAAAAGAATGTCGGTGGGAAAGAGTAGAAATACAAAATACAGAAAACTAGAAAGAAGTAAGAGATGTGACGAGAATGTCGTGTTGATGATTGAAATTGTCATATAAAAATAATATGCGACTAGTACAGTCTTATAAATATCTTACGTGACTGGACAATGGCGTGATATTCCGGACAGTGAACCAATATAACACGATCGTTCTCTTTATGTACATGCTCCATGTACCCTGAAATACAAAATAGATAACACCAGTGCCGTAACGAAAAAGTCGAAACGATAAATTAAGTTTACAACGAATATAACGTTATAAAGGAACTTGTACTCAAACCGTGACGTTTTTGTGATGTCGTCATTAAAACGTGGAGGTTTTTCCTGCAATTTGTTTAAATTCTCTACAATACGCACTTTTCATTAACTCCTAGCACTCTGGTAGTATTTCAAAATTTCCATCACTGACTCTATAGGGTCCACAGAGAATGAAAAAAATAACAAAATATATCTTGTTTGACAGAGCTCAATGAGCTCTGTCAGTAGTATGTCTCGGGCTTTTCAGGGCCCATTTGGGGGACCCCGCAGGGGACCGTTGAAAGGAGAGCCAGAGGAGAAGTGAACTAGTATGTCAGGGGCTTTTGAGGTACAGGTTGGGGACCGTTGAAGGGAGAGCCGGAGGGGAAAGTGAAGTAGTAGGAGATGTGGAGATCCGGTTGTAGAAACCACAGGTTTTTACGACAATTAGCCTGCTAGTCCCCACCAGCCCCACCAGCCCCACCAGCCCCAAATAGTCCCCACCAGACCCCACTACTTCCCACCAGTCCTCAAATCACCAAAAAACCCCCCAAACAAACCCGACTATATGTGATGTGGATTCTTCAAGAGTATTTTGCAGCACGTAGTGCAATAGGACCGCCATACCTTTCACATAGCCTTCATGGACTCATACGACTAAAAAGCCCTACTTACGGAATCCCTTTTTAAGAATCCCTTTTAGGAATCCCTTTTTCTGAAATGAGTCTAACAGTCGTTCGAGGAGTCACTCGAACGAGCAATTGCTCGTTAGCTCATTTGCTCGATGGGATTCGAGTCGTTCGAGCAATATATGCGAGTCACTCGTGGTAAGACGGAATCACATTTATGGAATCCCTTTTGGGGAATCCCATTTGTGGAATCCCTTTTTCGAAAACGGCCGTGGCTATGGAATCCCTTTTTTCTGAAATGAGTCTAAGAGTCGTTCGAGGAGTCATTCGAACGAGCAATTGCTCATTGGCTCATTTGCTCGATGGTATTCGAGTCGTTCGAGCAATATATGCGAGTCACTCGAGGTAAGACTGAATCCCACTTATGGAATCCCTTTTGTGGAATCCCATTTGTGGAATCCCTTTTTGGAATCCTTTTTTTCTGAAATGAGTCTAAGAGTCGTGCGAGGAGTCACTCGAACGAGCAATTGCTCGTTGGCACATTTGCTCGATGGGATTTGAGTCGTTCGAGCAATATATGCGAGTCACTCGAGGTAAGACGGAATCCCACTTATGGAATCCCTTTTGGGAATCCCATTTGTGGAATCCCTTTTTCGAAAACGCCTATGCCTATGGAATCCCTTTTTTCTGAAATGAGTCTAAGAGTCGTTCGAGGAGTCACTCGAACGAGCAATTGCTCGTTGGCTCATTTGATCGATGGGATTCGAGTCGTTCGAGCAATATATGCGAGTCACTCGAGGTACATGTAAGACGGAATCCCACTTATGGAATCCCTTTTGTGGAATCCCATTTGTGGAATCCCTTTTTCGAAAACGCACGTGGCTATGGATCCCCTTTTTTCTGAAATGAGTCTAAGAGTCGTTCGAGGAGTCACTCGAACGAGCAATTACTCGATAGCTCATTTGCTCGATGGGATTCGAGTCGTTCGAGCAATATGCCGAGTCACTCGATCGAGCAATTACTCTAAAGCTCATTTGCTCGATAGGATTCGAGTCATTCGAACAATGACTTATCAGTAACTGCTCGATAGCTTATTGGCTGCCTTTAACGGTACCTGCACCGGGGTCCCCCAACCTGTACCTCAAAAGCCCCTGACATACTACTTCACTTCCCCTCTGGCTCTCCCTTCAACGGTCCCCTGCGGGGTCCCCCAACCTTTCCCTGTAGGGGAACAAGACATACTACTTCTGTGAAACAAGATATAATTTATTAAATTCCAAGTTGCATTATGGGAAAAAAATTGCTGCTGAAAACTTTTAATCAGAGTGCAGAGGGTTCAACTGTGAAAACAATTGTCAGTTGAGGTGTAAACTCAATCTACGTTACTCTCAAATCGAAGAAAACAGTTGGGCAAGGTCGTGGGATATCTGCTGAACTATTCCTTCATATCGATTTCTTCTATAAACAATACTGATAGGTGCCTGGAGTGATATACGCGAATAACACGATTACATATCTCAGAATTCAAGAATGCGTATGTAGTAAAAGAGATGTGTAATTGGGTAATAAACGCATGGACGTTCGAGTTATTCGAGTACTCTATGATAAGGAACGGTTCCGTTTTCACAATCCAAATCAGAAATTTCTTATTACAATATAAACAAACCAAAGTTAAATGTACTCTTCGTTATTTCGAAAAGTAATCCTACACAAATAAAACCGTTTGCTTTCGTATTTGGAATACAACGCGGGGCTTAAATGTCATGCACGAATTAAAATCGATTCGCGCAAATGATTCTCGTAACTTTGATTGCGCGAGATGCTCATTTTTCCTCATTCTGTACTCTAGTGGGTTCAAAGGTCGACTACAATTCTCATTCCTGACACTCTCATAATAAGGTAACAAAACTTCACTTAGTTGTGGTGTCTCGTCAAGTCTGTTTAAGCAGCCAAGACTTCACAAGAAAACCACTGCCACGGTACTGTAATTTTGCATCTTCACTTGACCACCAAAACTCTGCATCTTGGAACATGTGTTTTATACGTGCACATATAACACAAAGCTCATCATAACTGAGACTGGGTCCTTGAGGGTGAAGTAAGTTTATAAATATGTCGTCTGCTTTTTACTATGGCGTGTGCACATTTTGTACTCACAGAGGTATAACAGTGCTCTCACATTCTAAATATTTAATCATTTCAACACTGGTGGTATCTTCCATGCCAGTTAAATGGCAGAAATTGGAAGAGTGCGCCCTCTCGCGTTGAAAGAGTTAAGAACTGAAAATTGATGCTCGCAACAGAAGTTCAAGAGAATCGTTCTCGTGAATCATAACAGATTAATGGCCTGCAATTAGTACATTTTTTTAATCTAAAGTCTGTCATCCCTTTGTATGGAATGTCAGCAAACAGTTCGTTTTCGCGAGGAGAGGCGAGGAGGGGCGAAACGTGTGTGTTAGGAGGCATTTGTGAGGAGAGGGATAATAAAGGCTTTCTCATCTGAGAAACGCGACAAATCTGCAGTCGTCCTTAGTGTTATCATTATTATCAGTCTGGTATGGTTTTGATTGATTGATTGATTGATTGATTGATTGATTGATTGATTGATTGATTTATTTATTTATTTATTTATTTATTTATTTATTTATTTATTTATTTTTATTTATTTATTTATTTATTTATTTATTTATTTATTAGGGTTTAACGACACATTAACAGCCAGGGTCATATCCTGTCGGTGACAGTTTTAAGGGTGGAGGAAGCCGGAGTACCCGGAGAGAACCACTGAGCAACGACGAGCAGCTGTCAGCTCTCCAACATCGTAACATTGAACTCTCCAGGCAGGGTTAGATTGGTTGAAGACATGCGCACCATCGACGTGCAGTATGACTTAGTATAAGGCGTCACCGTGTCCCCATGTAGGCAATCGGGTGAAGTGCCTTGCCCAAGGACACAACGCACGAGCGCAAATCAGTCGCTGAAATGGTCACCCATTCAACTACTAACCGCGTTCGACGTTGCTTAACTTCGGTGATCTGACGAGAACCATTTACCGCGGCGCCACCGCGAAGCGACGCGACGCCACCGCGACACCACTGCGACACCACTGCGACACCACCGCTCCCCCTTGGTTTCTAATGTAGACGGATTTTAAAGAAAGCCGAACAATATTTAGTTGAGAGCCTATCAGCATAAATGATTAAGACTCAAGTGTTTGAATATCCAGTACATATAACATCCGTACACTTCAATATTAATGATTCATGTTGATGGCCTTAAATGTATTATTTGAATAAACAATACTTCGATTTTGAAAATCGGAGGCGCGCTGTGTACTGCTCTCTAACATTTGAAGTGAAGGGCGTTATTGTTGAGTCCTGATGTCATTCATGGTGTTTTGCTCACATTTTCGTGTACGCGTTGTATTATTTGCTATTTCCTATCAATAGATTTTAACCCTTCACAGCAAACACACGATATCAAAAGTTTTGCGCTTTTAATTTTTTTTCACCAAATTCTTAAAAGAAATTCAACCACATCATATCATATGACCCCTCGTTGGAACGAGCTCATTGAGCTCGTTCCAAGAAGGGGGTCACAGGACATGGTTTTGTTAAAATGTTTTGAATTTTTTCTCCAGCACAATTTGGATATTACCCGGCGGATAAAGCCGATTCGTTAGTAAGGGTAAATCGCTCGCAACGGTGAACCGAGCTGCGCCATTATCTACTCGCTAAAGGTAAAAAGTGCAGGTACAATGGCGCACAAGTACAACAGCTCGCCTCAAAATGGAAAGACTGGAATAAATCTCCACAAAATTTGGACCAATGGTCTCTATAAATTTTGATGATATTTTTAATGAAACCACAAATTGTTCAACCGTACAGAACTTTAGACTGTAGATTCTCAAACAGTTGTTAGGGTGAGGAAAAACAGTAATAGTTCAGATTTCTCAACCGATCCTAGTTTTCATATCCAACCCTAATCTTTTTATATGTATTTAACAGAAAACGGTATCTCTGAAATAAGATATGCATGGACTGCACGCGCAGCGCGAAAATGGGCCATACATTTCAACCCTTCGCTTACAATATAACCCAAGCACATGCAAAAAATTACACAAAGTGAATAACTAGAAACTTTCACTTGTTGCCTCCAAAACATAGCTTATGACCCCCTTATTGGATTTTTGAAACAAACAAACAAAAACAAAGTAATACATTTTGAATGGTGACTTTTGTAAATGGTGCTGTCGGTTTTGGTCGTTCCATTGGGTGAAAAAATCCCAACTAACCGATACTATTTTTCTACTCCATGTAACCTAAACCAACCCATTCAATTTTTTCGGATCAGTAGGTTCAATACGACAATTGTCAGTCCCAGTGATCAGACCAGTGGGGTCAGGCATGTGTTGCTGCCCTTAATAGTGTCGCTGATCCCTCCAAAATATCGGCCCCTTGCAAGTTACACACAACATTGGGCCATAAAATGGTCTTCCATAAACGGCTGCACACGTTCTCGGGGAGGCATAGTCCTAACTAGGCCCCCTGTCATTACCCCCCCCCCCCCAACTTCCCTTTAGGTAATTAGGACTAGGCAGAGGCCCCACAACGGCCTTCTGAATATCATGCTTGCCACCCATCCCCTCAAAAACTTGGATTTTGCAGCCCGCACCCTGGAATCGTGGCTACGGGTCTACATCACATTTTGTTGGAAATCTAACTGTGATAAATTTGTTGAAAGTTCATGTTAAATTCTATGAAGATGAACGCTTTGTAGATTAAGTCTTTATTTAGAACTCCAGTGACATTCCAATGTACATGTATGGGAGTTGTCTTAGCAAAACACACTTCCTTTATTTGTGTTAAACTTATCCTATCAGTTCTACAACCGCTCAGCAACAGTCCAGACAACGAGCGTAAGTCAGCTTATAGAAACATGTCTTAATAATGTTCGTCAGGTACCACCAAAGTCTGCGGGACTTTTTCCGGATCACATGAAATACATTGGTCCGTCATCTGCCAGGGGTTACAGCATATGAAGTCTTCGTGTTGATTTGCATGTTTATCAGCATAAAGCCCAAATATGGACAACCAGAACTTGACCAGTTAAACCAATTAAATGTCTCATACAACCAAGTGGAATAGTTCTCTGACCCCATCGTTTAGAACAGAGTAATTTCTTTTGTACGATTAATGTCCTTTGCTTGAAAGTCATTATGATCAACAAAATAAAACCGTTTGTCTTTTCGGAGACGGAATAGACATTTGTTTTTCAATCTCATGTCTTCCTATCTACAATATTTTTCTCGGATTTTTTTATCAGTCTGGACGAAAATGAGAAAATGAATTGTAATTTCTTAAGTTACAGCGACTCGGTGATGATGTCCTGGCACGAATTATCTTGAGAACATACTATATTCCAGCATGTGAAGTTAAAACTAGAAGTCCTGTCATGAAATGCGCACAAATAGCACGTTGATCTGCGCGTTAATGTACGCGTTATGGCCATAGTAAAGCTATCAAATTATGTACATATGGCCTGTGCACAAGCAATGTTTCAGCAAATGGACCTCCGGGTAACCCGGAGGTCCATTGGCAGAAACATTGCATGTGTTTGCTATGAGTAACCAGGAGAACCTGCCGTGCTTTGGATACCATTCGATATGGCAATTGCGCGCAATTCCAACGCACAATTAAACCGAGATAAGCGTACTATTCGTGACAGGACTTCTAGTTTTAACTGTATTGGGATGTAACGTCCCAAATGTTATCACATTCGGTATAACATAGCAACATGGCTACCTGCATAATTTTACTATACTTTTCAAAACAAGTAGGGGATATCCAAACTGATGTTGATATTTTCGGAAAATGGTATGGGATACGCGTGATTGGACACATCAATATGTTACCAAGTTTAGTGTGGATCATGAATGTCAGCGTCCCACGAAAACTTCGTGTAGGTTTGTCGCACGAGCGCCGCGTTAATGTCGGTGGGGTTCGTTTTGAATTTTCATTTGTACAGGACGGGCCTGTTCGAAGGTCTCATCGCTATTTTCATGGTATAAACTCGTTCATCATAAGTTTCTGGTCAAAACGTAACTTTTGAGGAATGCGGAGACTGACACGTGACGAACGTTTACGTGCCGTTGGCATGTTGGAAGCTGGCAACAGACGGACTGCAGTGGCTGAAATTCTCAATGTTACTCAATCGGTGATTAACAGGTTGTGGTCACGCTGCCGTCAGAAAGACAATGTTGATGACAGACGTTGGTCAGGTCGTCCAACGACGACAATTGCTAACCAGGATCGTTTCATCTGAACCATAGCATTACGTAACCGTCATCAAAGTGCCCGAGAAATTGGACAGCAGCTGCACCGACGGACAGATGTGCGAGCCAGTGGTCAGATTCTCCGAAATCGCCTACACAGCTGGAATTTGTACGCTCGACGACTCGAATAATTCCACGTTTGACTGAACGTCACACACATCGCAGCAAGGCGTAATTTGTGCGGAGCACGTCAGCGCTGGAACAATTATCGGTGGAGCAACGTCATGTTTTCCAATGAATCGAGGTTCACTCTCGATTTCCACAACAGGAAAAACAGAGTGTAGCGGCGACGGGACGAACGATACCATGACGTAACCGTTAGGCAACTCGATCGTGTTGGAGGTGTGGGGAGGAATAACCATGGCAAGCAGAACAGCATTACACATCATTCAAGGGCGTGTCACAGGACATTACTACCGTGACAACTTGTTAGCAGCTCATGTGGTGCCATTTGCGCGACGTCACCGCCGTCGATTCATTTTCCAAGATGACAATGTAAGAGCACACATGGCCCGTGTCGCTACAGAGTTCATCCAGGAGCAGAACACCACTACACTGACTTGGCCAGCACTAAATCCAGACCTTTCACCGATCGATCACGTCCGGGATATGCTTGGCAGGCGCCTACGACAACGCCAGCCAATGTCCAGGAACTCGCCGCTGCAGTACAGGAAGAATGGAATTGGACGTTTGTGAGGTGTATTCGACGTCGGATCGGCGCTTGTCTCGCGAACCGAGGAGGATTTACAAGGTATTGAAGTCTTGGACTAAATATAGTAAATTCTCAGACTGGCCCTCCATGTGTTCTACAGCTCAGTGTGTGGAATTTGCGATTGTCAGACACCCAAGTTTCGCTGAAATCATTCACCAGATGTCACAATGCAATGCCTCAACTGTCTTTTTGTTGAACATATAGATATATTTCTTCATATATCTCACTTTTTTCAAATATCCCATACTTTTTTGAATAGTATATTTCATTCAATACTATATTAGAGGCCTTCCCGCCTTTCAACAACCAAGAGCAACAACATAAACCAAGATAACGACCTTCAGAAAACAAAATGGACGAGGAAAACACGAGTCGACCGAACAGCACAGGCTGTGTGTAAAATTATGACGCCACAGCTTGGCCGCTCGTGCGAGCTATCATGACAGTCCAACAAGGTGCCCCGGGAACGTAACTGTTGTGATGATGTCACACGAGATCATTTATAAATAAATAAAGGAGAATTTTTTTATGAGATAACAAGAGCAACATAATTGATTTCAAATGAGAAAAATGGACTTTTCTTGTCTGTTTATTCTATAAAAGGAAGGTTCTTCTCTTTATTTCACTCTTGAAGTATTAATTCTAACAACAAAATGGGAGTGGTTGGAAGAGACCTCGATATGGGAGGTAAAAAAAAAACACCCATTCAGTTTACTTGCCAATTATGTAACGATACTAGATCCGGAAACCTTGTTGCTGTTCAACATCCGTCCCCAGCGGTAAATGACATATCAATGATTTTAAACAGAAAATGAACAAGGTCTGATGACGGAGGCTTCCCGTTTCGTTGTCTAATTAATCAGTTTGTAGCTGAAGGAACACACATCGTGCGACAAAATCAGAAAGTGTTCATACCCGTGTTCACCCGTCCCTCAGACACTAGTTAATTTTTCAGCAATTAAATACCATCAACGAGATGAAACATATTTTTCGGGTATTAAAATGGTATTACGTGTTTTGTACGGTCAGTGGTTCGTTTAGGTTGTATGAACATTTTCGTTCATAAACAAATTATGAACGGGCGAGACAACCGTTACTTATTACCAGTTCATTTTTCCACCTTCATTATCAACCAATTTTATCGGTTGATAACGCATGTCGAATAAAATCTCCAATTGTACACTAGTCATCGAATCATGCAATGAATAGGCTACAGTACAGGGACATGCAGTTTAGTTTGCATACAATGAACAAAAATGTCCTTGAGTTTATCAACACTCTTATCTCACACACTTTCAAATGCTGTTTACTTCCACGGGTCACGACTTGTACAACACGTAAATTCTTAATTTGAACTTGTTGACGACAAAACCTTTCTGGGAAAGCTAACTGAGACGGTACAGTGAAAGACAGAACATGCCATACTTCAGTAAAAATAAAATTATCAGCTGTCCACGATAAGCCTATTATTATCAGGACAATAAAGAAACAGGCGCGTACAAGAATATGTAACCATTTTTCACCCTTATCCCCTTGAGCCCTGGTGGTATCCTTTCACGACAGTTGAATCGCAGTAGTTCGAAGAGCCCGTATACATTATTTTGGGGTAGACCAATTAATATTTTCTAAGGGCTGCACGTTGGAAATATTGGTTGGTCTACCCATCACATGACTAAGCAGCCATCTAACTTCATGGACTTATGACGTATCATGTTTCTGAGTCGGAAAAAGAGGACTCTTGGGTCCAAAGGGTGAAGCTACGATTTGCACGGACTGTTTACTGATTGGTGCAAAGGTCAAGGCTTACAGTGATTCCTACTTCATTGGCCATCAAGAACAGCGTATAATATAACATGTGAGGGTTCTTTCCAGTATACTTCGCCTCTTTGAGTAAACATAAATGTTATGTGGGAGAGCCTCCAGACTAGAGATTCGCGTTTGACGAGAGTTTGAAATAAAATTGTACCATGGTACGCCATAGTATTGTTGCCAACTTCCCTCATATACCATGGTATATTGAGAAGATACAGTCGTGGACTTTGGTACTTTTTATAAGCGTTTCTAAAATCAATTCGCTATTCCCTCCTCCCACAAACATACACAGTCTCTTGGGAGACGGCATATATGAGCTTTCAGCTTACTGTCGAATCCTGTCCATCTATTCTGTTCTTTTTCTTATCCCGTGCGCCTTGCTATAATGCATTGTATCATACAGTTTTTGTAATTATTATGTGATAATCAATCACTTGTATGATGTTTTATATCATATTCTTTCATGAATAAATATTGTTTAAACTAAACATATACAATACATGTAGGACTCTACAAGTCGCAATTCCTATCGTGAAATAAAACTGAAATGACCTCGTATCCGAATCGAATCGGAAACTATGGAACAATTTTCGAGAGAACACTTGTTATTTTACCAAATTACCTTGCGTATCCTTGAGACTTGCTTGGACATCGGCTCATGCTGACCGCAGTACAGACGTCACATGCTGCATTGCTACATCAAAGGATGTGAGTGTAAGAAATTGTGGGAGAAACTGTTGAGAATGGGGAAAATGGGGAAAGGGGTTGGTGGGTTGTCTAACATGTCGAAAATTAAAAATCATCATGTTCTTATAGACCACCCCATCCCGGGTCAAAGAAAAGGATACTATCCGAGATCTATAGGTATATAGTCAAAAAAGTGCGGTAGTGCAGGGAGTTAATCATGACCAACTCGATTACTGACACGGCATATCGCCGGCATGTAGAGCGATGTAAAACTAGGAGTTGGAGAGAGTGCGTCTTCTATTTGTAGGGATCTTGCCCCACTTCTCCCAAACCGGAAGAAATGTCACAGAAATCGGGCTCAAATGGTACTCTCCTGAGTCTTTCGTATTTCGAAATGCACTTCGGAAGTTTTCTCTGTAGATAATTCCAAATCGTCTCATCATGTCATGGAACTTTTCAGGAAAAGGGATTATAGGGGACGAGTCACCACCCAGGGTCGTCATAAGGGGACTAGGGTGTGTGTGAAACCCAACCCCAAATAATTGTTCAGTCAGGACATTTTCGTCTGGTTGGGAGTCTAAGATATTGAGTCGCTCTTGCTGATAATCATGTGTTAATTCCTTCCAGTCTTACCAGAATAGATTTGAAAATTGTACCAATTGGATCAGTATCTCACACAGTTGGCCACACAAAATGGCTGACTGTTGCCCCCAATCCGGTCTGTTTGGGAACCTAGTATGACTGATTTGGAGTACCTATTAGTATTTATTTATTTTCTTATTGGTGTTTAAGGTCACATATTTCTGCACAATGGCTAATCATGGCCACGACAGTTTTATGCGTGGAGGAAGCCGGTGTGACAGGAATGATAGTCCGTAGGAAAATTAGTCCCCGTGGACTATTATTCCGCGGAATTATAGTCCTAGGTCTAACATTTCTAGGAATAGTAGTCCGCCGGACTACTATTTCTAGGAATGTTAGACCTAGGACTATAATTCCGCGGAATAATAGTCCAGAGGGACTAACGTTCCTAAGGACTATCATTCCTGACACACCGGAGTACCCGGACAAAACCACCGAGCAACGGCGACTAACTGTCAGCTCCCCAACATACTAACTCAACACAAGCAGGGTTAGCATTGGTTGAAGGCAAGTGCACCATCGACGTGCAGTACGCCTTAGTACACAGCGCCACCGTGCCCCCACGTGGGCAAAGGAGATGAAGTGTCTCGCCCAATGAAGCAACGCGGGTGCCGCAGGTGGGATTCGAACGGAGGACCTCTCGGCTTGTAGCCTGCACCCTTTACGTACTGAGCCACCGCCCTCACCTACCGATACGGTGCGGTAGGTGTTAACTATATCAGAAGGTGCGTAACAACTTTGACTTATTCAGTAGTAAATGTAAACTATATTTAACTTTAACCCCGTGTGGCTAATTTTCGTCGAAGGTATACCTTGGTGATGTAGTTGAAATATTAGACAGTCGTGACTTGGACCTAACAGTCGGAACAAATCAGATTTACATCTTCCTCACCCACAATCGGTCATTTTCTTGACGCCCATTCTCCACTCCTGGTCTCGCCGACTAACCTCGGTCGTGGACGGGTGTGAGTGTACTGTGAAAGGACAGTGAAAAACAAAGATCTATAAGGTTTCACCGGCCTCGTTACACAGTAGAAGGATGTGTAATGCACGCTGTTTTCTTAGTATTTACCTTCGCTCCTAATCTTTCTCTAGGTTACAGCTATTTGTACACGGTAATGTAGGTAACATTTACTTTGGACAGAGTTTTGTACATGAAGACGAGTGGAGTACTGACGATACACAAACATATAAATCAAGGATGCGGGAAAAACGTGACAACCCCGTTACTTATCTCCGATTCCTTATTCGACATTCGTTATCAACAGATTGTATCGGTTGATAACGAAAGTCAAATAAGGAACTGGGAATAAGTAACGGTTGCCACGCCCCCAACATATCAAGGATACGAGATACTATGAGTAAATAAGTTATAGCTCATATATTGTGAATTAAGTATACTGAACAGCCATTGCTGTAAACCAATATACTTATTATTTATTCTTTTATTGGTGTTTAAAGTCACTTTCAGAATGTACGACGACATTATGACCGCATCCCATGTATGAAGGCAAATTTAACCCTTTACCCAACGAATCGGCCACATCCACCCGCGTAATATGCAAATTTAGCAGTTGAAAAAATATTATTTTTCAAACAATTTCAACAAAACCATATCATGTGACCCCTCGTCGGAACGAGCTCGTCGAGCTCGTTCCAACGAGGGGTCACATGATATGGTTTTGTGAAATTTTTTTGAAAAAATGATATTTAAAATAATAAATTTTGATATCGTCTGCGTTGGGTAAAGGGTTAATCAATTATTTACACCATTGTTGCCAACTTTTGAGGATTTTTACTCCAGGCGATAGCTACCGGACCCTAATTTATTGTTAAAGCAGAACTTGTTTACCACGGTAGATAAGCACTTCCCATAGTTCCCGTGGAGGTGAAAACCCAAACAACAGCAACTCATTTTGCAGATTATAAAAAGCGAACAGTGGAAAAAATTAACGTCGACAATGCGGCAAATGACTGACACTAGGTGTCAGCACCACTGACGTAACATATTACGATACTAACTGGCAATGTTTTGCAATGTCGACATATTTATTCAATCTGGAAGCAAAAGGTAGGACCCAAATGCTTTAACACTTTACCTAACATGAAAAGCAGGCGACAGTTGCAAAAAAAAATTATTGAATAACTATTTTTTTTCATTTTTTATCTGAAAAACATAGGTTATGACCCCTCATTGGAACGAGCTCGTTCCAAAGAGGGGTCATAACCTATGTTTTAGAGACAAAAAATGAAAAAAATAATAAAAATTAATTGGCGATTTTTTAGAATCGTGCTGGTCGGTTTTGTCGTTATGTTGGGTAAATGGCAAACTTCATTGCATGACATCAAAAAGTTGGTCACTTTTAGGAGGTACCAGTAGCGGATCCAGAATTCTGGGTTTAGGATGGGTGTGGAGGGGCAGATTTCTATTATGGGTCCTGACGCAAAGGCTCATCCGATGCAAGTAGCGGCGAGTTCGGGCAAGGTGGAAATTTTGGAAAATGGAAGGTCTGTGCGGCCCTCCGGTGGCTTTTTCGTACATGATTGAAAACATTTCCGGCTAATATATCCTTGCAACTTTGTGTAGTCTCATTCATATTTTGAAAATGGAAAATCAATTTAAAATCACTTTCATGAGACCAGCACAGATTCAAGAGCTGTAAGTATGATTTGCTAGAACATATGGATATCAGCACCTGGAGGTCCATGTTTTTTCGAGGTTAACACCTCGGTACTCGTGAAAAATAAATCGCGTTACAAAAAATAGGTAGGACAGAGGCCGGACAATTATAAACATGCTTGAGAGCTCTTTGCAGTCGCATGTAGTATAATTGGTGTATCTAATAAACGAACTCTTCTGTCTGGGATTTGAGATGTCAAGACAAAATGTCAAGAAAACTGATTTTTAATTCACTATCCTCAAATGTGTGTATAAATATCTGGTTGGAACCTCGGGTTGCCAATACATTACTCACTCTGGGGATGGTGGAGATTTTTGTGGAACAGACAGCCCTGAGTCTCAGAAGGAACGAGTATAACCAGATGGCCACATAAAGCACTACATGTAGTAGGGGATGTGCTTCTCACATCCCAGTTGTCAGAAACACCAGGCGTGACGTAACAGTTAAGTCGTCAGTTATACTATATTGGGTTGATATGGTAGTCCGCGTGAGCGGCCATGTTGTGGTTTCATCAACATGGTGATACGTGCTGCCATTTATGCACAGCGCGTGTTCTTATGTTGACACGTGTTTCCATCGTCCATTTCTTTTTGTCTGGAGAGCGCTATCTTGGTTTTTATGGTAACACGTCATAACAATGATTGATGGTCTATAATATAGTGGTTGTTGGTGTGTTCTGAGGGTATGTTCGCTTGGAAAGGAATATCTCTAATTATCAAAAAGTTAACAATCCACTAACTACCTAAAACCCCACAAAACTACAAACATTCACCGACACGTACCCATCCGTGGCTCAAATTCTCCCAGCAGCCTTCCGGTATAAATAGTGCTATAGGACTAAGAGACCACATAGTGGTATGTTCCAATAAGACTAAAATCCTCCTCCTCTGATTGGGCGAGACCTCGCTTTCTATATTCTATGTTACGGCTCAAGTGGCAAATGTTACCGTCTGACATCACAACGCGAAATATTTGAAATGTCGTCGCCCGTTTCGTAACTGCTTCATCAACGGAGTGACAAGTAAGACGCTTCATTTTGCTGGATGTTTCACGTGTGCAGCAGACGGTGTTCCGGGTGAAGTGTTGTTTAAATTACAAACCGATTTACGATTTGAACTAAGATGGAATGAGTTTATCTGGTTTACTGATTATTTATCTCGTGCCGTCGTGGATACACGAGAGCTTTATTTACTGAATCTGTGATCGTTAAAAGTTGCCTTGAATTAGGCAACTTTTAACCGTCGCAAGTTTAGTAAATAAGTCTCTCGTGTTTCACGATGTAGGTTTTGGGCTACAGGTAGTGTCTTATTGGAACATATACGTGATGAGCTGATGGTAACATGGTCTGATGTTTGCGTCTCGGTTGAACATAATCTCCGAGCCGCAAACCTCAGACCATGTCAATTCATCACAATAACTTATAATGTTCGATTGAACTTGACTTACCACAAACAACCAAACTGTTCTGCGTAAGACCACCAAGATCATCAAAATGGACTTTACTTGACTCGAGTTTTCCCTGAATCCGTGATGAGTAGCATGTGGTGCCATAGGGTCATAAAGAGTGTTCGGGTATCGTTCGATTTATTGGGTGTATTCTGAATTACTAAAAACAACTCACCAACTGTGTATTTAGCCAGGATAGTGAGTTTCTGACTGTCCCTGCCCTCCTACCATCTTTTATCTGGCTCTTCAATAATCCTCTTTTTTCTGCCTATACCGGCTCCTGTTTTGACTACTCTCCACATAGTATTTGTTCTAGTCCTAGCTATCTCCAATCCCCTCAACTAATCAACCCTCAATTAATCAAGGTGAGTGTCTCATTCCCCATAGACTGCATCTGCCTATACAGAGTTGTCTCCCCTGTGTGTAGCGAGGGTCTACATGACTCCCAAGATTAAGTCTGAAAGTCAACCGAGCAGTGACGAGAACAGACATTGCAAGAACATTTTGAATGTCGTCGAGAAAATAAACTATCGATCAGTTACTCGTAAGATTGATTCCCCACTCCACTCATATCCTCTTCTGGACATCAGGTGATACCTACGACATGGTGATGTACTTTTGGAGAATGCCGTTAGGAGGATACATCTTGAGGATAGCTGTTTGATGATAGTTACCTGAGAATAGGTATGTTTAACAGTAATTTAGACTAATTTAAATAAAGACTCGCAGTATGCAATACAGTCGCCGTGGATTAGTCGTAATCCACACGTGGACAGTGATGTCCACGCATGTGTTTACTAGGTAATAAAAATCATTATCATTAAAAGTTTAATTAGCCCTTTGAACCCTAGCGGCCGCTTTTCTGGCCAGGAACATGATACATCATTGAATAGGATGGCTGCTCAGTAAATGTTTGGCGTAGGCCAATCAATATTTTCAATGTGCAGCCCCGAGGTTGCACGTTGAAAATATTGATTGGTCTACCACAAATAAAGAATATGGACTCTTCCAAGTGGTTCAATTGAACTGACATGGAAGATACCACCAGAGTTCAAAGGATCAATGAAGCACTATCGAGTAAATGAGCTATGGAGTAATTGCTTGAAAAGTGACTTCTTGTACGACTCATATTCTCATCTTGGTATTAGAGGATACGTACAAAACGGTGATGTACTTTTGATTTATACCTTCTGATACCTTTTGGAGAATAGTGATCGGAGCATAGTTATCAGGGGGACAGTTATGGGTCATAACTTCTATTCGACCCCCAGCGCCTAGGCCACCCAGTGGATCCTAGCGTCTAGACTATGCCATGTCTGCCAGTGGCTCCGTTAGTGCAGTAGATTACGAGCTTCATAGTTCGTACGAATGAGACAATGACTCAATCGAGGAGTGACTATAACAGACATTGCTCGGAAGACTCGAACCACGCCAAGCAAGTAAGCTATCGAGAAATGACTGGAACATGAATTGACGGACTACTTGAATACCATCGAACAAATGATCGACTGAGCAGTGTCTGGAACAGTAATTGCTCAGACAAGACAAGGCAAATCTTCGAGAAAATGAGCCATCGTGTGAATAAACAAAATATTCATGTGTGTAATCACTTGTCATGTGCATTTGTCTGTAGCATTCCTTGGAGAGTAGAGCTTCATTGAGATTGGTTATGACCGACCGTACGCGCCGAGTTTAGTTGACACTCGACTAGGATGTAAATCCCGTATAGCCCTGAAGGTTTACTTCTCCTCCTGCTTGGTTTCTAATCACTTCGGCGGCCCACTGGGGAATATAGATTACAACAACAACAACAACAACAGCTCCAACTTTTATGCGTAATGACTGGTGTTTTTACTTCCTCGTCCCTCACATCTGCGTATTTAGCAACGTCGAATGGCACAAAACTTACGAACTCCCTTTCTCGCATCTATCTATGTCTATAGAATCCCATTTTTATCGTATAGTGTTATGGGGAAATACCGCAATGAGGTCTTATCAAAGCCCAATGTCACTACAGTATGGTGGTCGTGGACAGGTCAAAATCCACGCATGGGTAATATGACAGTGAATCTCCGACATAGAGGATAAAACAGGAATCGCCCTCAAATTTTCAATGAATGGAGAACCGGGTCTTCTTTCATTGAATATTTGCTGAAGACTATTTATTACCGATTGACACAAGTGTCGGTAGACAAAACTGCCCTCGTGTGGATTTTGTCCATTCCATGGAGGCTGTACTATATCTGATTATAAGACGATCATACCAATAGAAGCCCTTTCGCTGTATGAGCTAACTTGCTATTTGTGCAGGCAGTCTGTCTACTCGTGGTATAATCATGGGGATTCCATGCATAAACCTCGAAGTGGGCAGGCCTATTATTTATTCATCTCGATTCGCGAGGATCGGTTTTCATTCTAGCCAACACGTGCTGCAAGAATAAGTTTTCAGTTCTTAATCCTTTGAACACGAAAGGACGCTTTTCCGGCCAAGGAATTTGATACGTCATAAAATCATTAAGTATGCTGGTTGCTAAGTGTGCTGGTTGCTAAGTGAAAGTGTGTGGTAGACCAATCAATATATTCAACGTGAAGCCCTAGGGCTGCACGTTGAAAAGATTAATTGATCTGTCCCCAAATAATGAATATGGACTCCTCTGATTGCTGCCATTGAACTGACATGGAATGTACCACAAGGGTTCAAAGGGTTAATTTATAATTTGTGAGTACTGTGATACCCTTCGAGTGCGTATTCCGTAATAGAAAAAAACTCTCATATTTAAATGTTTACTCAAGTTTAAAACCTTAAGAGCACAGTTCCAATGTTGGTGAGTTTCTTGTCTTTCGTTACACGTTATGTAAAAGCCAGGATTCAACAGACAGGCTGTTAGTAGTCTTACGGATGAAAGATGCCGTACCTGGTCAGTGGTTTCTACTGAAGACTTCACTAAATACCACTGGTAAGTCGAAGTATGGTTTAATACTGAGAACAGAAAATCCCGATTCCCGGTTCCGAAAGCCGGTCACGATACACGGGAATCTACAGCACGGAATCGGGAATCAAGCGTGCGTGACACTTTTTGTGCTCTGTCCTGAAGTTTTCAGAATTGAAAGACTGCCCCAACTTAACATTGTAAGATTTCATCAGCCCGTCCACACCTGAACATTTTACAATCCTGATTTCTGACGAATCTTTTTCACGAAAGCACTCTATCTCTAAACCAGTGGGGACTCAACTTCCTCTTCACGCCGTCACCAGGCTCCTCTGTTTCAAGCAGGGGAGACGGGTGGCGCTATTGAAGAGGGAGTTGATGTTGGTGGAGGTAGTGGTGATAATACTATTGATATTGAAAATGAAGACGAGTTTGAAGCGAGATTGAGTTTTTACAAATTTGTCGTTTGGAGATAGCAGATTGCCAATCAAATATGTTCATTTTTATGAACATTAATGCGTCTTGTTACTCTCGTAAATTTGCTGGATATTACATTAATGCGTCTTGTTACTCTCGTAAATTTGTTGGATATTACATTAATGCGTCTTGTTACTCTCGTAAATTTGTTGGATATTACATTAATGCGTCTTGTTACTCTCGTAAATTTGTTGGATATTGCATTAATGCGTCTTGTTACTCTCGTAAATTTGTTGGATATTACATTAATGCGTCTTGTTACTCTCGTAAATTTGTTGGATATTACACTAATGCGTCTTGTTACTCTCGTAAATTTGTTGGATATTACATTAATGCGTCTTGTTACTCTCGTAAATTTGTTGGATATTGCATTAATGCGTCTTGTTACTCTCGTAAATTTGTTGGATATTACCCGGGAAATTTCCAGTTTCCGGGTTTTGAGAGTAATTTCATTCCCGTTCCCGTTTCCTAGAAAAATAGGAATATATTAAACCCCAGTCAAAGAGCAACCTTATTATGAGGAAGCAAACAGTAAGAATAATTCGTTGAGATTCTCACTACATGGATAACTCTCTGTGCGTGAAGTATGTATTGTCTATTGTCTGATACAGACAGATTTCCACACCTCTCCTTTGTTCATTTGTCACTGTTGAGGCTAACACTGATTACCAGTTTTATGCAAGGTGAAAATGAATCCTGTACACGAATTCTCGGGACGTGTTTACTAAATTACTTCTCCAAACATCACATATGTTTGCAAATTTAACTTCAAACCTACAGTACGTGGATAATGTATTATCACTAAATCACCCGCAGAGTGGAGATTCCACCCGGGCAATAATTGCAAATTTGTTGCAAAGCATAACCAGCACCAGCAAAGTTTTAGCCAATGGACCTCCGGGTTAAACCCGGAGGTCCATTGGCTGAAACATTGCTTGTGTTTTTTGTCGATATGTACAAAATTTGAAAGTTATAGCTTGGGTGGTAACTCCACTCCGCGGGTGATTTAGTTACAATCCACTCTCCACGTACTGTATATCATACTAACCACAGAAGTTCTCTCTCCGTCACATGTATTTTTTTCCTCTAACATATTAGAAGCGCACAGTTTGACCCTAAAGCCCAAGAGACAAGTCACTTACGTCCTTCTACAGCTCCCATCGAATGGGTCTTCCTTATCAGGGAGCAAAAAGTAAGTAAGGACATTTTTAAGAAACTATTAAAAGAATGTATGAACATTTTGAATCAAAAGTCAATTCCCATTGCTTGCGTTGCGGAAATCATTTGCGAAAATCGATTCTGATTAGCGTGTGAATGTTAAACCCTGACGGGAAGTGCCGGTCATAAATGTCAATAGATGATATCGATCGAGAGGCGGTTTATGATATTCATGGTAGAAACAGGTACCAGTGGTAGTTGTAATACTACTTGATGACCATGATCGGATTTCCTGCGAGTGACAAACATTTGGCCATTGAAAGAAAGTTACAGGAAAGTTAGTTCCTCTTAATTTTCTAAAATTGTACAGTTCATTTAACACTAAAGGCGTGAGAATTTCATATACAAATTGAAATTTCGAAATGTTAACGGAGTTGTATCTTCGATGTGCGCATCATTTCACAAACTTCAGACATTTTACTCTAGAGCACAGTTAAAACTAGAAGTCCTGTCATGAAATGCGCACAAATTTCACGTCGATCTGCGCGTTAATCTGCGCGTTATGACCATAGTAAGGCTATCAAATTCTGAACGTATGGCCTGTGCACAAGCAATGTTTCAGCCAATGGACCTCCGGGTAACCCGGAGGTCCATTGGCAGAAACATTGCCTGTGTTTGCTATGAGTAACCAGGAGAACCTGCCGTGCTTTGGATGCCATTCGATATGGCAATTGCGCGCAATTCCTACGCGCAATTAAACCTAGATAAGCGCACAGTTCATGACAAAACTTCTACTTTTAGCTGTAGGATAAAAATACAGAATCTGGCTGTTTACAATTTTTTCCCCAATCAGTTTGAATGTTTGACTTTTATTCTCTGTTGAAACCCATTTAACCCTTTACCTAACCCGAAAACAGACGACACTTGCAAAAATAATTCTTGAATAACTATTTTTTTTCATTTTTGTCTCAAAAACATAGGCTATGACCCCTCGGTGGAACGATCTCGACGAGCTCGTTCCAAAGAGGGGTCATAACCTATGTGTTTGAGACAAAAAATGAAAAAAATAATGAAAATTAACTGGCGATTTTTGAGAATAGCGCTGGCCGCTTTTGGCCGCTACGTTAGGTAAAGGGTTAAAAACAAGAATACGGCGTTTTCACCATCTGTTGATTTTCTGTAACGTTTTTACTGTCCATTATGTCAACAGTGTACGCATCGTGACATATAATACATACACTATCATTTCCATTAACATAATAGTCTTGGAGGTAAGATTTACTATTTTTTTTATTGGAGAAAGTATTCACTGAGTTCACTCATATTTCCATTTATTTTAAGTGACAAAAATAAAAATTCGCTTTATTTTCTACTGTTGTAATAGGCGTTTTCTCAACAATTACTTGCTTCTTAATTGGACCTTCAACGCGGGGGTTGGTGGACGATTGAACAATATATATGTATAGCGTTGACCACGGTATGAGCTTTTACACCCGGGATTGAAATGAAGTAGCCGATGAAATAAAGATAACAAATAAAACATGAAAGGCTATGTGGACCACATCCGCAGAATATGAAACATTTAGATTGTGGTACCTACAGTTGACACTGAAGCCTTTCCCTCGTTGATAAAAAAAACTTAATGCCACGAGAAACAAATGTATTTTTATTTGGCCCGAAGGGTCGACGGTAAAAGCATAGACACGTACTTCGTACTAACATTTTTTTTTATTTTTCGTAACTCTTCTGTAAACTACACTATTTATCACTTGCATGTACGTCTCTCTACACGATACTTCTATTAGGTTACTTTAATTCAACCAATTAACTTGTTTTGACGTAAAACCCCACTGCTTGAGTCTTGACATGCCTTACGCGATGCAACGGAATGTGATAAATACGTAATTAAAATAAATACATCAGCTTAATGATGAAGCACGGGGAATTAATTCACTCCAGGCCTGGCAATCTGAAAAATGCAGGAGGGCAAAACATCGCTCTCCTCAATCAGCTTAGGAGAGCAATTAGGTTTACACAGCATTTTAAGTATCCAGTTGAACGAACTCATTGAAACTGAAACCAACAGACTACATCAGTGATTTTATTAACTTTACTAAGGTAAAGCGAAATCTCTTAGGCATCTAGATGTCTCACTCAAGAACCGAACACACTCTTGACAAGACCTGTGTGTGTATCCAGACCTGTTGACCCTTGGGGGTTGAAGGTGGTAGTGGTAGGCGTATGACTATCTTGGACAACAGGTCTGCTTGAATCTACAGTCACATCCTGGTGCAAGTGCTTCAAGTGTCAGGATAGTAGTAATGGTAATATATTATAGTGTCAATATTCCTTAAATAATTACCCCTCAAACTGTGATGTCAGTTGTTGAACTTGAAACTGACAGAAAAAAAATATTGCTGTGACCCATTTTGCTTCAAATGATTGCAACTGTGTTTAGGTATGGTTGCAGCCATTACCTTTTACCACTAAACCACTTTCAAAATGAAATTACGTGATGTTATGTGACTTCGAAGTTAAATTACATTTTTGCTTTACAACAAAAATTTAATGTGAGCATAATACATGTAATCTCAATCATCCCTGACCAAAATATTTAGGAGGGCAATTTTTCGCTATCCTTAATTCTTTCAGGAGGGCAGTAAGGAGAGCTAAAAAATCGCTCTCCTGAAATTGCCAAGCCTGTCACTCCAAATAAATCGACAGCAGGACCCCCTGCAACTCAGTTCCATGGAATGGTTCGTAGATTGACTGAAGATCAAAGGGGAGGGGGAAGGGGCGAATGATAAAGGTGTAAAGCAAATGCGCTAGAAAGTAAAGTGTCGTGCAATTCGTTGCACGCTTTGTGGGGTCGAAAATACTCGATACGGGGTTCCTAATCCCCATCCCCCAAGTGAAAAAAGAAAGCCCGATGCTCAAACATTTCTCATTTCGGCCTTTACAGTTAAAACCAGAAGTCCTGTCATGAAATGCGCACAAATAGCACGTTGATATGCGCGTTAATGTGCGCGCTATGACCCAAGTAAAGCTATCAAATTCTGTACATATGGCCTGTGCACAAGCAATGTTTCAGCCAATGGACCTCCGGGTAACCCGGAGGTCCATTGGCAGAAACATTGCATGTGTTTGCAATGAGTAACCAGGAGAACCTGCCGTGCTTTGGATGCCATTCTATATGGCAATTGCGCGCAATTCCAACGCGCAATTAAGCCTAGATAAACGCACTATTCGTGACAGGACTTCTAGTTTTAACTGTACATCTTCTACTAACTTTTTCAAGTCAGTAATGGACGAAAGGCTTTCTGTTTGCAGAGACGGACATGACACCCGTTACTTATTCCCAGTTCCTTATTTGACATTCGTTATCAACCGATATTATCGGTTAATAACGAATGTCGAATTAGGAACTGGGAATAAGTAACTGTCGTCACACTCCCTTTTGCGGAGATGAACACTGGGAATGAGATACGTTGCGACATATCCCGCATACTAAAAATCAGTTAATGTTTGGCGTGTGTGCGCGGTGGTTCATTGGTTGGACTTCAGATCGAAAGATCGTAGAGTTCATCATGACCCGCGTCATCTGTCGTGTCCTTGGGCGAGACACTCAATTCCAACTGGCCAAATGGGAGCGCGGTGACACAGCGTGCTAGGCAGCACTGCTCGTTGGTTGACACAAGAAGGGAAGTAAGTTGGAGAGTCATACAGTTACGCGCCGCTGCCCAATTGGTCTCTGCCCGACGCTGTTGAAAATATTGTTAACCTCCAAATAAATGTAAATAACACTTGGGTTGCAAACATTTGACAGCGCTCAATTCTGCATATCGTATCGCGTTTGCGAATAACAATCTCCATCCGTTATACACCGTAATACACCGTTTCGGAATAGACCAGAGCGCCATCTGTAATGCTTTATAATTGCAGATGGCTTTTTGGTTCACTCGAATGACGATATGCAATCGTTTTCTGCGATATAGTTAACTGGACCCATCATGAATTGTGCCCCTGAATGAGAGTTATCTCCCTTAACCCTTTGAACTTTTCCGGCCAGGAACGTGATAAGTCATTACATCATTAAACAGGATGGATGTTCAGTAAATGTTTGGGGTAGCCCCGAGGCTGCACGTTGAAAATATTGTTTGGGCTACCCCAAATAATGAATAAGGACTCTTCTAATTGCTCCTATTGAACTGGTATGGAAGATACCACTAGAGTTCAAAGGGTTAAATGTTGAGTGTGGAAAGGAAGTAAAATTGTCGATGTTTTGGATAAAGGTCGAAGTATGAAATTCTGATAATTGCATTTAATAGAGACATCGTGCAAATAAAAGCGTGTGGAATTACATAGATGTGTATTTTATTTATACGGGTAGTGGGTTGGTGAAAGTGAGTGCTTCACTGAACAATGACAGAAATGAGGCCTAAATATGATAGATACCAACAGAGTTCAACGGGTTAAAAAGTGGCAGAAATGATGCAATACCCGAAACTGAGGCGCCTTGGAAAATATTTACTTCTTTAGAAAATATGTTTGGAAAATTTAAAAAAGTTTCAGTAATTTTTTTAGCCCACTGCTCAATGTTCGGAAAGAAGAAGGGTGTGTTTTAATAAGATTTTTTGGGGGCCTGAAAAAATGCAGATAACAAGTCTTGTGTTTTGTTGGGAAATCCCAGAAAAAATCATGCTCGTGACCGATACGTCCCTTTAATTCATTTTTTTTCTTCTTTTATTTAATACATAACTCCATATTTGTAGGCCAGAAAATATTGTTTCAACGTAACAATTTTTGAATGTTCAAATTTAAGTGATACGAGCAAATCTTTTCACACAAGGTTGCCAATGAGAACTTGTACTTTTTGGACTTCCCATGAACGTACAATTGTCTCGCTTAAGATGGTATAAAGGGAGAGAAACAACACTTATAGTAGTTTGAACTAACTTTTTTTAGATCGAATATCTTCAGCCAGTCTACAGGTAGACTATAATTATAAATGTGGGAGATCATATACATGGACTTAATGGTGTATTTTAACCCTTTACCCAACGAGACAGCCACATCCGCCTGAGTAATATGCAAATTCAGCAGCTGAAAAAATACTATTTTTCAAAATATTTCAACAAAACCATATCATGTGACCACTCTTTGTCGAGCTCGTTCCAATGAGGGGTCACATGATATGGTTTTGTTGAAATGTTTTGAAAAATAATAATAAAAAAATGATATTTAAAATAATCAATTTTGATATTGTCTACGTTTGGTAAAGGGTTAATTCCGTTTATGGAGGACAACAGATGTGACCGTTCCCATACGCACCAGACTCCGCCGAATCTACATCTACATGCACAACAAACTTTACTGTTCATGAAACTTATACCAGTTATTATATTTATGATGTAAAGAGAATAAATCTATCATCTCTTGCGGCGTGCATTAAGTCCCCACCTGCAGTGCTAAAGTAGGTGGCGTCTTCATGCAGACAACGGACATAATCAATCTATAACGCCGTCTCAAGATTCGGTTTTTACTGTTACAAACATGTAACCATCAACACACTTGGCCTTCATTCCAAATACCTTCACGCTAGAGATGGGTGGTTTTGGATTTTTGAGTTCGGTATCGTTTTCGGTATCTTTATGAGAGGGGGTATACATCGGTATCGGTTCGGTCTTCGGTATCTGACTTGACGGACATTTGCTGATAGGAATTCACATAAAGGTATCACAGAACTAAATATTTTCCCATAGACGACCATTATAACGTTCAGGCGGAAAAAAATATGATCGCATCACTTCAATTTTTGGCATTAAATATCTCTGTCAAGTATAGCCCTTCAGACAACTTTTTCTGATCTGAAAACAGGGGGTCATGCAACAAATAAGAGAGAAAAACTGACACAAAGGGAAGTACCGGTCACGTGCACATATTTTTCAGGGAATTCCCTACAAAAAACACACAAAAAGTAAATTGTATTTTTTAGGTCCAAAAGTCATCAAATCACTCTCTTTTTTATCAGGAATATTCAACAATAATGCAAGTTGTCAATAAAATGTTTCAAACGTTTATTGAAACAATGGATTTTCCCAAGGCTGTTTATTTTTAGAGATTGCATCATTTCCGAGTGCAACATTTTAAGGCGGTTCACTCTAATTTCAATATTTAGTTTCGCGATACCATAAGGAAAAACAGAATAAGTTGTTGCAGTATCATTCCGTCACAACGCTATGAATGACATTGTCAATGAGCTCGACAGTGGCATTCTTTTACGACCACAAATCATATCGATGGTAATTTTGTGATTTGTTCTAAACATATCGTCCTCTGAGTTCCAATGTGTTCTATGTGCCATTAGGCACATAGAACACATTGGAACTCAGGGGACGATATCTTAATGTTTAAAGACATATTTTATGATTTTGTGATCTCAGTGCATGTGCCCAGATCATTACATCTTTATTAGGTCCCGCTGACAATAGACAAAACACCTGGGCAGTGATTTCTAGTGAGGTCTTGGCTAGCAATCGCTGCTAAGCAATTTAGGATGTACATGTTGTAGTCTAGAGGGAATTCAGAACAGTTGCCCAGTCAACTGAAGGTAAACAAACCTGAAAAGAAAATTAGTTACTTGTTTCATGAAAATGACCCTTTTAGCTGCTAAACAGTGAATGTTAGAAAATGAAAATTTGGAAATTCAAAAGGTTTCGGTATTCAACGATTGATTCGCTCTGTTTTTCAATATCGATATGATATCGGAACCGGTTTGGATTTTGTCTTCCTCTTTATTCCTACATGTTATAATTCTTCAAATTACGATCTCAAAATGTCTGCATGCTTGTCGTTAGTATTTGTTCGAACCTTATGCAGTATACTGCGTTTATCGAAAGTTTCCCCGATTGTCCACGCGTGGGCACGGTGGCAATGTGAAATAAGGTGTACTGTACGTCGATGGTGCACTTGACTTCAACCGAAGCTAACCCTGCTTGTGTGGAGTTAGTACGTTGGGGAAGTCTGACAGTTGCTCGCCGCTGCTCCATGGTTCACTGTAGGTACTCAGCAGTGGCGTAGATAGCTTTTCGCTGGCGGAGGGGCAAGCCCAACATTTTCCGACAGACCGAAAATTTTCCGACAGGGTAACAACAACAAAAACCCAAACAAACAGAAAGAATTTGTTGTTTACTGCAAATGTACTGAAAATTGGTCTTTTTTACCCAAAATGGCATGTTTTTATCCCCGAAGCCAGCATTTTAATGTTATTAGGCATAAATTCGCCTAAAAATGGTCCTACAAAATTTCCGATAAAACTTCTGGAGGGGGGGGGAGGCTCCGCCCCCCCCCCCCCCCTTTATCTACGCCACTGGTACTCCGGCTTCCACCACCCGTAAAGCTGTCTGCCACGAGGTGACAGTGGTTGTCGACAGTGTCATGTTGCCCCGATAAATAAATAAATAAATAAATAAATAAATAAATAAATAAATAAATAAATAAATAAATAAATAAATAAATAAACCAGAGGCTCTAAAGAGCCTGTAATCGCTCACCTGGAACTACATATAAAAATGTGATTTCTCATCTAGGGTTTCCATGGAAACTATGAGCTGCAATTGTGGCCATGTTAGCAAACATAACATCAATATTACATGAGGATCATTGGTAGAAGTTGTCCTAGTCCTCAATCATGTGAAGTTTCAAAACATTTGACTTTGTAGTTTCAAAGGGGAAGATGTTTGCAAAAGCCACCAATCCGGATCAGAGAATGTCTCTGGTGGCCATATTTTCCAACCAACGGGAACAAAGAGAAGATCGTTTATAGAGGGCCTCCAAAAGACCATTCTTGCGACGTTTGGTTCAAGCTAGAAGTCCTGTCACGAATAGTGCACTTATCTAGGCTTAATTGCGCGTTGGAATTGTGCGCAATTGCCATATCGAATGGCATCCAAAAGCACGGCAGGTTCTCTTGGGTACTCATAGCAAACACATGCAATGTTTCTGCCAATGGACCTCCGGGTTACCCGGAGGTCCATTGGCTGAAACATTGCTTGTGCACAGGCCATATGTACAGAATTTAATAGCTTTACTTGGGCCATAACGCGTACATTAACGCGCATATCAACGTGCTATTTATGCGCATTTCATGACAGGACTTCTAGTTTTAACTGTAGTTCCAGAGCAGGAGATGAAAATACGATTTCCCACAGGGTTTCTATAGTAACTATAAGCTGCAATTGTGGCCACGTTTGCCTCACGATCAACATTAAATGGGGATCGTAGATAGAGGGTGTCCCAGTCATAAATCATGGACAGTTTCAAAACATTTGGCCCTGTGGTTTCAGCGGAGAAGATTTTTCAAAATCCACCAATCAGAATCAAATAATGCTCTGGGAGTCAAGGTTTTCGATGCACGGTAACAAAATGAGGAGCGTGTGTAGAGGATTTGACATACACCATCCTGGCCATGTTTGGTTCATGTCAGTTCAGTAGTTCCAGAGAAGAAGATGAAAATGTGATTTCCAATAGGGCTTCTATAGTAAATATAAGCCACAATTGCAGCCATGTTTGCAACCCGATCAATATTAAATGTGGCTCATTGGTAGAATGTGTCTCCGTCATCACCCATGCAAAGTGTCAAAACATTTGACTCTGTAGTTTCAGAGGAGAAGATTTTCAAAATCCACCAATCAGAATCAAAAAATGCTTCTGGCTGCCATGTTTTTCGATGCATGTTAACAAAAATGAGGAGCATTTGTAGAAGACCTACCGTAGACTACCCTTGCCAGGTTTGGTTCACGTCAGATCAGTAGTTCCAGAGAAGAAGATGAAAATGTGATTTCCATAGGGTTTCTATAGTAAGTGTAAGCCACCCACAAATTGCGGCCATATTTGTAACCCGATCAACATTAAATGGGGATCGTTGGTAGAAGGGGTCCCAGTCATCATTTATGTGAAGTTTCAAAATATTTGGCCTGGCGGTTTTAGAGGAGAAGATTTTTGAAAATGCGCCAACCGGAATCAAAGAATGTCTCTGGAAGTCATGTTTTTCATCCGACGGGAACAAAATGAGGATCGTTTGTATAGGTCTTCCCATAGACCATTCCTGCCAAGTTTGATTCACACCGGCTCAGCAGTTACAGAGAAGAAGATGAAAATGTGAAAACTTCACGGACCGGGCGACGGGCGATGGACGAACGTAGGACGACGGACGACGACAGACGCCAAGCGATGGGAAAAGCTCACATGGCCTTTTAAGTCAGTTGAGCTAATAAATAAATAAATAAATAAATAAATAAATAAATAAATAAATAAATAAATAAATAAAAGTATCCCTCTTTGTACTATCACTGCACTGTGTGGACATTGAAGTCTAGGAGACAGCCAAGCATTAATCTGTAATTTGTTGCTTTGTCCCTTTTCCTTAACCATCTGCACCAGGATGTCAAAATAACAAAATTCCCACCAGCAGTTTTTCCCATAATTCAACTAGGAATTAAACTAACTTAATCTTGTTCGAAAGAGCTCCTCGAGCTCTATCAAACAAAATTATATTGGTGAAGTTCCTAGTTTCATTGTGACAAAAAATGATGTTTTAAGTTTCGTTTTTGAGACATCATTATGCGGTGGGTTAAAAATCTAAAGTCATTAACATTTTACGTAACGTTAAGCCATAATGCAACCAAGGTCATTCACAATTATCTCCAAGCATTTCTATTATTTTTTTTCAACTTTTGTCTTCCAAAACACAGAGTGAATACAATGCATGCAAACAATGGATATTTGACAAAGACTACCAACCTCAGGTTTCACGGGTCCACCCTTTTTGAACCTTTCCTACAGAGAGGCTTGATTTTGGTTTACTGTTTTCTTGTGCGGGGACCTGAAGGTCATCGGATTGATTTTGGTTTATTGTTTTCTTGTGCGGGGACCTGAAGGCCATCGGAAATAATTCCCTGTAACATGGCATTAGCGCTCTCACGTCTTTATTTGAGAACAGTTTGTTATCGCAGTCTGTCATCAAATAGAAATGAGATTGTCTGAAGTAAGGTTTCAAGAAACGTGAGACTAGTCATTGCTTCTCTTAAGCTCTCAGGCACCAGTGTAATTATGTTCCGGAATTCAACGCCATTATGGGCTGTTTGTTTACCCATTTGTTTGTGAAAATTTGCGCCTAGACGGCCGTTAATGTAATGTGATGTGTATATACATGTACTTACAAATATATAGAGGTATTTTTTCTGCCACTGTTTTAGATATTCGAATAAATAAGTATTTAATTCCCTTTGAAAGCATCAGGATATTAGCATAATTTGTGGAACTATCTGGCGTAATCATAAAATTACGGCTGTGGTGAATGTTCATTTCTGATTTTATTTTCATCAAAATGTCAATCAAATCAAGTATCGATTAAGCAACATTTCTAGCTTTGATTAGGAGAAAATGAATCTTTAACCCTTTACCAAACGAATCGCCCGCATCCGCCCGCGTAATATGCAAATAAATTCAGCAGATGAAAAAATATTATTTTTCAAAAAAATTCAACAAAAGCATATCATGTGACCCCTCGTTGGAACGAGCTCGTCGAGCTCGTTCCAACGAGGGGTCACATGATATGGTCTGCGTTGGGTAAAGGGTTAAGACATTTTTCAGATTCAATGGTCATAGTATGTATCAATTGGTGGAAAAGCGCAGTGTCAGTGCACCTTTCCCCCAAACTTAAATATTCCAGACGTGGGAATATAAAGGCAGACGATAACCTATTTGCGAGCTAGACTGGTTCCGGGACAGCGTCGACTTACTTGCATAATTAGACTGATGTCCCGTGAGCTGGCGTTGCTACGTCCTCACAGTGCACAGGAACACGTCTAGAGCCTTGCGAAGTTCACATTTAGGAATCTAATCCCGATTCGAATCAAGCAATAGATTTTGAATCAAATCGAATCTCATTCCTGTTGAAGTTGTTGATATTACACCTTAAACCTGTATATATTGTCAGCCTCCACTCAGGGAATAGTGTTAGCAACACTGACTCGCCTGTTTGAACCATACACAGAACGACACGCGCGTGTGAATGGGTTAATCGGTATGGCACGAGTGCCAGCGTGAAGGGATAAAACGGGAGGTTGCAGGACTCGCGTTTTATCCTTCTGCGACGGCACAAGTGCCATATCGATTAACCCGTTCTGTGTATATTACACGCCTCTCCGTCTATAAAATAGGTCACTACACCATAATCAAATTCAGAGGCACACTGTAAGCGTGCGAATTTCGCCTTAAAATAATGCTCTATTCTATGCCCCCCTCTCGATCACACCCACTTTCAAAAATGTTCCGGCGCCTGTGAAGCTATATGTGATTGTCGGCTGTATTGAAGTTCCATAGGTTTAAACACTTCTTATAATTTTGAGCTGTTTTTTTTATTTTCGTGAAATATATAGTATATATGTGGTTCAAAACGTTTACTTCGCGGAGTCTTGGGGTATTTTTCTAATTATTTCGAAATGACAAAACGAAATATATTTTAATGAATCGTAACGGGTTAAATTTGAAAAAAAGTTGTTACGAAGACTGCCAAAATATCAAACTGATTTCTCCCCATCACATTATTATTATTATTAGTATGGAGGTTAAACGACACTTTCGACAGCCAGGGTCTCCTCGTATCGAACAGTTTTACGCGTGGAGAAAGCCGGAGTTCCCGCAGAGTACAACTGGACAGCGACAGGCAAACGTCAGACTCCCCAGCGTACTAACTCCACACACGCAGGGTTAGCATTGTTTGAAGACAAGTTCACCATCGATGTGCAGCACGCCTTGGTACACGGCGCCACCGTGCCCACACGTGGGCATTCGGGGTTACGTGCCTTGCCTCAGGAGATAACGTTGTTACCGCTTGGAAAGATCGAACCGTACACCTTTCAATACGAAGTCCAATACTGCAAGCACTGAACCACGCCTTACCCCCCCCCCACCCCTACATTATAACGTGATATTTGATTTAACACTTAAGGGCCTAGAGATGTTTCATGCATTTTGCCATACTAAGACAATTATCTGTGACATTATTGCAGTTTTGTCTAGGCAAGTCTTGACTGCCTCTATAGGCAGCCAAGACTTGTCTAGAAACAACTTCCAATATATTTAGAATGTACCTTGCAAGTTTAGCTGAAGAGTGAAGTGGGTGAACCTGTTCTAATGCAGTTAAAAACGAAAGTCAGAAATAGGCCTTCAAGGGTTAACTAAAATAATCTGGAACTACTTTAGCACTCGCTAAAGGGCTGCCCAGACTGTCTGCCGTCTCACGAAGAGTTATATATATAATTGATCCATACTCACATTCTAAAGCCCAATCAGAATTATCACTCCCATCCATAGCAATTATAATAACTCTGTTTTTTGTCTCCGCCATTGTCTACGAAACTCTAAAGTCTTGTACTGAAAGGAAACACTCAACACTTCTCCAAGTGTAAATGTCGAATGTTCGCTTGTCTGTTCGGAAACAATAAATGTATGCCAGTGGGCGGTGATACTGCAATAACTTATTAAAGGTCACTATCTGTGTCGGATAACTTGAATATTATCTTGTATCACTCAATCGCGTGTGCGTCTCAACATCGACCAGAGCAGTCAGTTGTCAATGTGGCTTCTACAATCATGTATTTTGGTTTACTACTTTGTCAATGTTTATTTAACATAAATCTTATGAAAGCGGCACATCTATAACGTCCACGTTCACAGAAAGCAATACACTTCACCTTACCGTGGATAAAAAAAAACAAATAAAACCTTGAGCATTTGTGAGGAGCATCTGTGAGGTACGGTCATGAGCAATTTCAAACACTTTCTAAAGTTCATCCCCTGAATTCCAATGTGTTCTATGTGCCTACGGGCACATAGAACACAGTGAAACTCAGGGAACGAGTTGTTAAGCTAAGACATAATTTTATTTACTGTTTGGTTGTTGTTGGAGACACGAAATGATTTTACAGCTGCGAAGAAAACAGATTGGATCTTTTCCATTAACTCATGCAGATTATTACTAATCATTTGTATAAACGCTGCTTGCCTAAACGTTTGAGAACTTGTAGGGCCCTTTTGACCCTAGATCTAGCCTAGGCGTGTAAATCCTGGAGCGGATTGTCCCTCCCCTTAAACGTTTGTGAACTACTGGGCGCCTTTTAACCTTAACGTCAGCCCAGGGTTGAAAATCCTGGAGCGTGAGGTTCCTCGCCAATAGACAGTTTGCCATTTGAGTGGAACAGGGCGCCGTCTGTAATGCTAAAGAATTGCAAAAGGCGCCTTGTTGCAGTCAAGGAACGAGCGGGTTGTTTGATCGGGCAGTTGCATTGCACAGTACTATTGTTCGATAATTTGTATGTTCAAAAACCTTCGTATAAGCGTACATTCTGAAACAGTTAGTTGCTTGTTTGGTGATGTGTGAGTCTGATAATTCCAGGAACTTATCCACTGCAATCAATAACAGGGTCTTAAAATCTGCCTCGGTAATCTGCTTTACTTAAACTTACTTAAACAAGCAAATAAAAATATGTTTTTTTCGAAGTCTTATTTAAACCTTCACCTAACATGAAATGCAGACGACTCTTGCAGGCGGGCGGGCGGGCGGGCGGGCGGGCGGGCGGGAGGGAGGGCGGGCGGGCGGGCGGGCGGGCGGGCGGGCGGGCGGGTTTGGGCCGTCGGGCAGGCAGGCAAGCAGACAGGCAGGCGGGCGGGCGGGCGGGCGGGCGTGCGGACCGTTGGGCGGGCGGGCGGGCGGGTGGTCTCGGGCGGGTGGGCGGTCTTGGTGGGCGGGCAGGCTGGCGGGCGGGCGGGCGGTCAGGCAGGCAGGCAGGCAGGCAGGCAGAGCTTAGGTCAGTATTATCATCACAAACCCGTCAATGCAATCTTATTGGGCATTTAGACAAAGGTTTACATTGACTCTTTAATATTAACCTTTTGAACACGGATGGTATGTTCCATGTCAGTTCAGTGCCATTATCAGGTAGAGTCTATAGTCATTACTTGGGGGGACCAATTTATATTTTCAACGTGCAGTTTTGGGGCTTGGTTGTTCTACCATACGAATTCCCAGATCAACTATCTACTTCATGAATTAAGGGGCCAGTGCTATAAAACTTTTACAATTGTATTTTTTGGAATTGTATTTCCAGTTATCACTTTAAATGCGTTAAAATGAACCATTAGCGTTTTCAAAGATAAAATGCTAATGATTCAGTTTAGTCAGTTATATTTATAGGTAGAAAATAAAATTCTAGAAAATACAATTGTAAAAGTTTTATATTATTGGCTCTTCAGGTCGTATCACGATGCAGGGCCGGAAAAAACGGTCTTTCTGTTTCAAAAGGTTAAGATGTGGCGGGAGATACCCTTGTTTGATTTTCTCTACTACTGCCTTTATAAAGTAAAAAAACCCCTGAATTTTTGGTTTCATATTGAACGAATTTGTTACATTTTTCGGAAAGAAGAGGTGCATGAGTTCCAAAACTAACTCTGTGTTTTGTATTCCTACCATACCGCCAAGTCACATGAGCCATCACTGATATATATCTGTGGAAATTACAAGAGTATCTTCATTGCAGGACATCATTCCAGTAACCCCATTTTTTCCTAATACTTTCATCATTTAAAGTTCGTTTATTGTTAGTGATCATCAGGGCCGGGGAGAGGGTTAGAGGTCCCAGGGTAGTAACTATAGGGCCCGGAACTTGGGGGGGGGGGGGGGGGGGGGGGGAGTGCGGGATTTGGCCCAGGAGTCCGGAATTCTTGGGTTAAGATCCTTCTCCTCCAAAAATGCATGGCCTGAAAGGCCATATTTTCATTTGGTGGTTTGGTACGTCCTTTCAAACCACGTACCAAACGAAAAAATTAAAATATGGGCTTTCAGGCCATGTTTTAACTACCCCCCCCCCCCCCATCAAGATACTGAATCCTGTGTCGACAGTTAAGAAGGAAGCTGTATCATGAATGGAGCTCTGCATTTAACCAATGGTTGTAGTTTTGGACTGCGTGATTCTTGAAGTAATAACTTCTTTATTAAATCAGTTTGACGTAATAAAGCTATCACTCCAAAAAGTGTGTAGCCAATAGCTAAAGGTCACTGGATATTCATTGATGGACTTGGAAATTTGAAACATGCTGATAAAAAACGTCTTTTTGACGGCAAAAAAATAGCGTGAACTTTTTGTATCCCCAAAAAACACCAGAAGTCTCCATTTAATAACTGATTTCAGTTTTTTTTTTTTTTTTGGGGGGGGGGGGGGGGTGCTCCAAACCACCCTATCGTCGCTCATGCCCTCGACATCTGCATCAGTATTCCAACACTTTTAAAAGGGGCCGGTTACAAAATTAACCCTGGGGCACGAATTTACTATGAGTAGGTAATAAATGCGGATTCACGAGCACTTTGACCATGTACCGTACACGTACATGTACACGGTGTGTTTACCATCGTAGGATTCAGTGTTAAATTGCTGATACGTTCACAAAAAATGTCATTTTTTCATAGTGCTCCAGAATCCGCTATTATTTTGAAACTCCTAGATCGCACTTTTAACATTCAAATACCCGTTGGCGAACGTGTCGAATGTACAAGTTTTCAAAAAAGTGAAAAATGTATGAAATTGTACATTTTTCACTTTTTTTTTTTTTTTTTTTACTTAAAATTTTTGTCGATGTTCCCATCGCAGATTAGACCATCGATCCATCGTTGGTGAACGCGAGCAAAAAACATGTTGCCGATTCTGTAGCAGCGTCGAAAAGTGGTTTGCGGATTCTGGAGCATCCGTGTCTGATCCGTGTCTGTTCACGATTTTAACACTGAATCCCTATGGAGGCGTACACGGAAACCCATTGTGGATTCTACATCAGAAATCGACTTATGTACGATACGTGGAAAGAGGTGCTACCGAACTGGCAAACCCACTGCCACGTTTCCCGAGGAAATAAAAAAAGTGATTGATATATATAGGAGAGAGAAAAAAATATATATAAATAAATAGTTATTTAAAAATAAATATATAAAATCGAATAGATAATAAAAAAAAAAGATACGTAAATCATGAGCACTTCCCAGACTATTAGAGCGAGGTTTCTTTTAAAAATGCTGATGAGAGCCTACGCATTCTGCGTGAACAAACAACTAGGTCGCCTCTTGTTAGAACAATGCGTCGGATGTCGGGATCACCTAGACTTCGATCACGAGAATCGTTTGTGTCTGACGATGGAAAGGGAAGATATGGTCGTCAAGTATTTCGAACTGGCATTCGAATGCGTTCAAATCGACGAAGTGATCGCGTTTTGGAAGAGATTACTCTTCTGTAAGGATCGAAGCAAGCCCACAGTTTCAGAAGAACTGAAATTGGCGCGTAGAAGTCTGACTTTAGAAGACAAGGGATACATCATGAAATTATTGTTCAATGAAGCATACGTCTAAGTTTTCTCGTTGATATAAAATAAGGGAGAATAGAAAATAAAAATAAATACATACATAAATTTTTTATCTAATATTAGAAAGAGAAAAAAAAACACAAAAAATGAGAACCAGAAATAAATTGTATCTGACGTTAGATGACGACGAGGATGAGAAGCCGAACGGCGTTTTGCCGATGGCACCGTCGCTAGAAGAAAAAGAAAGAGGAGAGAGGTATTGCATTGATCAAATCAGTAGAATCCAAGAGTATCTAACTCGAGAGAGATTCTCGTCATTCTCTCAAGAAGACGTATTCGCGTTTCATGAAATTCGTCAACGCGATCGACACGACACTCATCACGATTTCCATGGGTTTACACGTGGCTGGCATCAGATTGTTGTCGACCGTGGTCGGCATTCCAATCGTGTTGACCATAGAATGAGTGGCTCTCACTGCCGGATTGTTTAGCACGCTTGGAAACTTTCTGAGTAGGAAATTATATCTGAAGGCGAGGAAACACGACAAGATTTGCGTCTTGGCCGACTCCAAGATTGACACGATATCCGAAATGATCTCGATGGCATTGAAAGACGGTAGGATATTGGATGGAGAATACTTTGCGATATTGGGTGAGAAAATGAAATACGAAGCCATGAAAGAAGCTGTGAGAATCAAGACTCGTCAGATCATCAAAGAAGAGATGAAGGATTCTCTCATGGAAAAGGGAAGGAAAGAGGCTAGGGAGGAATTCAGTAAGATGATAGAACTCAAGAGCAGCGATTGAAAAGAAAAATATATATATAATAAGAACAGAATTTAAAAAAAAATATTAAATTTATATATAAAATAAAAACGAAATTAATTTAAGTAACTCTTAAAAATGTATTGCGTAAAGTGTAAGAGAGTTACCGAGACGAGTAATTCTTGAGAAGTACGAACTAAAAACGATAGACAGATGCTTCGCGGAATTTGCGACGTGTGTGGTTCTATCAAGACTCGATTCATCAAAAAAAAAGAACGCGAGCAAAGGTAAAGGCATCGTGAACAAAATGATCAATAATCTACCTTTCGAGATGCATCTGCCTGGTCACAGTTTCACGGGACCCGGAACGAAATTGAACAAGAGACTCAACGCCGATCTGACTCCTAAATCTTGGAGCAAACCTGTGAATAGGGTGGACACGGCCGCGTATGATCATGATCTGTGCTACGCCGGACATCCCGACACCAAGACTTGCAACGACGTCAGCGATGAAAACATGTTGGGAAAATTGAGAGGCATATCGAATCCGACCAAGAGGGAGAAGGTAGACAGTTTGCTGGTCGGCAATCTGATCGGTGCAAAACATCGATTTGGATGGGGCATTAAAAAAAAAAGCGCATCTGAAAAGAAGAAGAAACGATTATTGACGAGCGAATTGGCTGAGGAGTTACACAAAACCCATCGAAAGAGAAGGGTGTTCGTGAAGGGTTTGGATGATATTTGGTCTGCCAACTTGGTCGACATGAGATCGTTTTCGAGGTGGAACAAGGGTGTCAAATATCTATTGTCGGTCATCAACGTGTTTTCCAAATATGGTTGGATCAGAGCTTTGAAGAATAAACCGGGACCTTGCATAGCCGAGGCTCTGAAGAGCGTGTTCGACTCGTCTTCTCGAAAACCGAGTAAATTGTGGGTGGATAAGGGAAAGGAATTCTACAACAAGCATGCTCATCGATTGGTCGACCTCTACTCGATCGAAAACGAAGAGAAAGCCAGCAGGGATGGAACGTTGGAATCGAACAATGAAGGAAAAGATGCACAGATACTTCATGGCGAATTCGACAAAGAAATACATATACGTTGAACGGTCTGGTCAAAGATTACAACAACATGCGACACAGATCGATCAAGATGACTCCCGTGGAAGCTAGCGATCCTCGAAATGAAAAACGGGTCTACGCGAATCTATATCCTGAAAGATCTAAGATTAGGAAGAAGTCTAGAACGCCGAAATTTGCGGTTGGTGATCGAGTGAGAATCTACGCAGATAAGAAGCACTTTGAAAAGGGTTATACTCCTCGATGGACCTCGGAAATCTTCGTGATAATCAAAATATTTCACACCGATCCAGTGACTTACGAAATCGAAGCTTTGGATGGAGAAGAGATCATCAGAAAGTTTTACGAACAACAATTACAGAAGACAAAGTTTTGATAAAGAAAACAATTTCTTTTATTTACTCTCTTTAACATTTTCTTGTTTACACACACATATATATATAGGAGAGAAAATAATAATAAAAAAAATAATTAAAACTATTTTAGATAAAAAAAAGCAAGCTAGTTAATAAACAAAAAAAACAAAAATCCTTTAAAAATGACAAATATACTAGATATAGCACAAAGCATAGTGAAAGATGAAAGTATTCAAAAATATGAGGTTCACGAATACGAACCGGTAACCGGAACGAGTTTGAACAATGCGGGAGAGATAAGAATCAATGTCGAAACTCAAGATCTATTCGTCCATCCTAGCGAGAGTTACATAGTGGTGCAGGGACGTCTCACCAAGGAAGATGGGAGTGACTATGCCGACGACGACATGGTTACTCTAGCCAATAATGGCATCATGCATCTATTCAGTAATATAAAATACATGCTATCCGGACAAGAATCTGTGTTTCATCCTGGTCAGGCCACCACGATGTTCGGACTCTTGACGTATCCTGATGATTTTTCGAAATCCAGAGGACTTAATCAGTTGTGGGTGAAAGACACCGTAGGCCCTGCTAGCGCCGGCGCCGTCGCGATATTCAACTACGTCATCAAGACGTCCAGACCTAAAGGAACGTTTTCGTTCAGGATACATTTGAAACACATCTTCGGATTTGCAGACGATTACAACAAGATCATGTATGGATTCAAACACAATCTGACGTTGATTCGAAAAGGAAATGACGACGCAATAGTGAAACTCACTGCGACCGATGCGGGTATGATAACTCTACACAAGATATCGTGGTTCGTTCCACACGTGGAGCCTTCGATCGTGGAAAAAGCGCATCTCTACAAGATCATAGAATCCAAGAGTAAATTACCTGTGGGATTTAGAATGAGACACGGCTAGCAATCCTCTCTCCACGAATCACTTCGATTGGAGATTGATGGTGAAATCTGCTTCCGAGAGACCGCGTTTCATCATGGTTGCGTTTCAGACCGATAGGGACGGGTCTCAGAAAAGAATGCATTGCTGTTCGATCACTGCCATTTGAGAAACATGCAAGTGTTTCTGAACGCCATGAGATATCCAGCAATCGATTACAATGCGTCGTTCGACAAGAACGAGTTCTGCAGACTGTACGGTGATGCCACTGATTTTAGAAAGAAGTATCATGGTCTAGACGAATTGATGAGCAACCCTAACATATCTCCTGGTGATAACAAGTCGATGTATCCCATGTTCGGATTCGACGTCAGTAACCAGAGTGAACGACTCAAGAGTAGTGTCTTAGATATTCAGATCAAGATGCAATTCGATAGGAACGTGCCAAGAAAACCGAATGCCTTTGCCCTGGTCCTGTCGGACAGAGAATTACAATTCGAATCGGATGGAAATAAGATGTTGATCATTCGATGAGAGACGAGTGTGAAAAAAATAAAAACAAAAATAAAAAAAAAGTAATGAGTAATTATTAAAAAACAAAAAAAAAATAAATAAAGTAATGAGATCTAGAGAGATTGAACATCTTTCTAAATCTCATTACTTTTTTTTTTTGTTTTTAATAATCACACATTATTTTTTTTTTTTTAATTTATTATTTTTCCACGTGTTCACTGTTTGTTCAAAGGAACTAGTTCGATCAGTAGACTCACCACGGAAGTGGCGGCTTCGGGATTATTGGTTTTCGTAACGAAATTAATCCTGTCTCCGCCATTCACTTTGAGAGGCGTGCCAAACGTGCTAACATTCGTGTGTTGATTCTCAGTCTTTTCAATGCTGTATCTCTTATCACTCTCTACTCCATTCACCATGAGATTGACGGCCGCACCGTTATTCAAATCCGAGGAAGCCAGATTCATTCGAAGGATTTCACCTCCCAACGGCATGGGATATCCCACCTGACCGAGTTTCGATCCACTACCTCTATTTCCAAAAGACCACTCAGCTTTTCCCTCATCTAAGGTGCCGGCTTCCTCGGCCCACACGGTGATCAATTGTCTAGCATATTTGACTTTCTCCACCACCGAAATCAGGGTGCAGGCATCCGTCATGTTCATGGGATCCGGTAGAATCCTGAGCGCGTGTCCACCCATGTTTAGTTTACCTTCCATGATGTCGTCCTTTCTCCAGACCGAGTTGTCGTCCACGTACTTCCTGCTGAAAGCTCTGGAATCGAATTCGGGAACAATTCTCACTGTTCATGTCGATACCACCCTCCATGGTTCCGCCAGATTGTTTGTTCAGGTAGAGATTGTCCACTTGCGATTCTAGGTATTCTTGTGATCGTATCACAGCAGAATCTACGTAGCCCTTCTTGACTGCATCCATGTCGTCGACCTTCGACAGATTCAATATCTTGTTGAATCCCGCATTCAGATCTGATTTCATTTCTCATCTGTCAGACTTTCTCTGTTCCAGATCTACATAGTGTTTGGTCGCCACGTCCTTGGGATTCGTGGGAGTGGCCACATTCGTTATCTTGTTAGAATTGGCATTCAATTCTGAGTGCATCGTTTTCTGAACGTATATATTTCTCAGGTGTTCGCTGAATCTCGCGTGAGAGTCTTCTGCGTATTTCTTGGTCGTGGCATCTGTGAGATCTATGGGATTTGCGACGTTCACCAAATGTTTAGATTTCAGATCGAGATCGTCGTTCATAGTTTTATCCACGTAATTATCTAGCATGATTCGTTCGGAATCGGCGTTCCCCCTGTTGACGTATTTTTTAGTCGCAGCATCTGCGAGATCTATCAGCTCAGGAAGATTGTAGAGCTTCTTATCGTTCATGTTCAAAGATTCCTCTCGAGGTTCGTATCTCCGAATGTAACATTCGTCCAAGTTGGCAACGTCGTAACCATTGTCGACTTCGAGCGTCTTCCTCTTCTTTCTTAGGCTGACTTTTTCGTCGTCACTTCTACCAAATTTATTGACTGACATGTTGTTTTGAGATTTTTTTTATTTTTTTTAAAAAAATATATTTCAAAATGCAGTTTATTAAAAAATGAATTATTTTATTTTTATTTTTCGTTTTTATTCGATTAAAATTTTTTAAAATAATTTTTTTATCTTTATATACTATAAAAAAAATCTCTCTCTAATGTAAATCATTGAGAATGTCTTGAAACCGATCTCCTTCAGACCATCTCTTGAGAAAGTAGAGACACAGGTGACAGCAAAACACTTGATCTGGTGATTGCACTCATTCCGTGTTGTAACGAACCATTGATTTGTTGAAATAGTTCTTTATTTCTTTCGGCGGCGAGATTCCGTAGCTGTCGAAATAATAATTCTTCTTCCCGTTCTTGGACCACGCCACCCAGTGAGTGCCTTCACCCAATAAATCATCTAGATTTAAAATTCCACATTCCGATTGTCAAGGTCTTCTCTTCAGCAAGGCATCTCTGGAAAAAACGCCTAGAAAATCTTTGATTTTCCAATCCTTCACCACATTCGACAGATCGATGTTGGATAGGGGTTCATTAGGTAAGACGACACCTTCTACGGATATCTCTATTTTCTTATTCATAAATGCGTATATATATTTTTTTTTATTTATATATTTTATTATAATTCACTAAAATGACGTTATTTTTTTTTCTTTTTTTCTTTTTCTTTTTAAACTAACTCTCTCGATGTCTCTATCGATTTCCATAATCTCGAATCCATCTAATTCCTCTTGATTTTCTGGAATCCTATCATCCTTACTCATATCTGGAATCCTATCATCCTTACTCATATCTGGAATCCTATCATCCACATTCATATCGTCTCTAATTAGATCTACAATCCAATGTTCACGTGCCAAAGTGCTTATTTTATCATCTAACATGAATCTCTTATCATCGTCAGCCGTCAGCGAAATCTTGTTGACTATTTCGGTATACAAGTCGTGATTTTCGCTTCGAATCGATTTCATAGTCTTATACACCAGACCACTTCCTAACAGACAATCTTTATACTCTTGGAAAGAGATGTTTTTCTTCACCACACACGCTTTAACCCCTTTGCACTTCTTGATCTCTTCATCTTCTAGACGATAAGCATACAGTTTGGGTCTCAAGCCCACGAATTCGACGATTTGTTTACCGCCGCTCTCGTCCTTAAATTTACCCAACACCTTCTTGTTGTCATTTGATTGAATGTTGGACGGGTGATCGACGGGATAATTGCTTGTGTCGAACCACGCGGCCACGTCCGGAGATATATCTCGGTAGACGTCTTTCGTCTCTATCTCGTAAACTAAACTGTCCATGTCGGTGAACAGTAGTTTGGCTTTATCACTAAATTTTCGTTTGACGTAATCGTAGTGAAACTCGTACATCAATCGCTTGCTGATATGTAAGATGATCGGTCCGAGATAATACGGTTTGTCGAACTTCAGGTGCATCTTTTGCATGTGAACGGCCACTAGATTTTCGTCAAATATGGTTCAGTGTTTGTAATTGGGTTTCACCACTAATATTTTAGCTCTTTTCTCAGATGTGACGAGTCGAACGTCGGTTCTCTTCCTGATGTTTTCCATCAATTTACCGTACACGCAGTTGTTCATGAGTTTGAAGAAATCTTTTTCAAAATCGTTCTCGGCTCGAATTCTGAGATTCGTGTTGAGATTGATGTATTTTTTCATCCAAGGCTCTTCGTTAAATCGAATGATGCGATGTATGTTGACTAATTTCATCCCGTAATCGATGTATTGTTTCAAATTCTCACTGTAGACGATGTTGTTACGTTTGTTACATAAATTGGGAATGAGTTTTTCCTCGTCTCCTTCGTTCGGTTCCATTCGTTCACAGATTATTAGCATCCCAATACTGTATGTATTTACTCGACCGTTTCGAATTAAAACCTTCTTTCATGTAGGGATTGTTAGCTTCAGAATATCTGTGGGAGATCATCGAGATGCCACCTCTCGCAGCCCTTTCGAACATGAGCAACATGTTCACGTTGGATAATAATTCCAATTGGACTTCGGTGGTCTTCAACAGGGCATCCCACACCAGACCGGGTGTGGTGAAATACCAAGCGGGATCCAGATCATAATTTCGATGACAGACGTCTCGAAAAGTTTCGAACATGTCTGCCAAGAGCAGAACGTCGGTCTTCAGATAGAGATCGTGATAATCTCTCATGGTTTTCATATCGAATGATTTCCACACGTTTTTGGCGTGTTCGTAATTCTCGTTGGAAATGTCGGATTCATATAATTTTGAATAAAAATCTTCTTCGAAGGTAGTGCAGTGTCTTTGAATCTCTTTAGATCGTTCATGTAATCGTAAGGATAGACTCCTTTCCTCAACATGCCATCTACTCGTTCTCCGAAATTTTCGCTCGTGATTTTAAATTTATCCTTGCTCATGTTATTGACTAATTTTTCCAGAGCGGTCGACATGAATTTAAAACTGTCGATGAAATGTATGGCTCTATGAATGAATTTTGTTTTTTCTTTCAACATCTCTCCGTCGATTACTTTTTTTTCTCCATGAGCTTCCATTTCGTGAAGGAAATGTACCTTTCTTTGCTGTTCGCGATGCAATTTAATTCTTCGTGGGAAGTGCCGAGATTTTTCACGAACAGATGACTGTCGTAACCCGAGAGATTGTGAAATATCACCAGATAGAAAACGGCGTCTCGATATTTTAAATTACACTTGCTGTGAGCCGGACCACGATACAGACCCGTGTAATGATCAAGGTCTCTGACCTTCTTATTTTCCTCCGAATTCTCGTCGAATGATTGTCAGCATATGTGACATTCGGTGGCTCTGTTATTTTCGTCCTGCTGCTCTCGCATGATGATCATTTTTGCCGGAGTTTTGAATTTGTCATATAACATTTGAATTTTCGATTCTAACTCTTCCACGAACCTTTGGGCCACGTCGTCATCTTTGCACTGTTTCTTGTAGGTGAAGGGACCCATGTCATGTTGCGAGTCGAAAGCGCATTTCACATAAATGCAATAGCCCGAAGGTATGTGTTTTTGATATCTTTCGACGTAACTTTGAAGAGCGTTGGGTTGACAGGAACTCATTTTCGCGGTGAAACATTCGAAATCGGCGTACACGACGAATGGTACTTTTAACCTTCTATTCCGATTTTCAAACTTCACGATGGTGTTGGGTTTGGGCATTTCGATGGCGACACCTTGATTTTCATTGCAATATTTCTGATGTTTCGCTAACGATTTTTCGCTGTGAAACGTGTTCATGCAGTTGCAACATAAACATATCTTTCCTTTATGTTTATTATTTTGTCTCGACAGTAATCAGCTCAGATTTTTAACCCAACAATAATGATGATTGTCACCATTCGAAATCAATAATAAAATAATCGTCTTTTCTCTTTCGAGATATGAAGTCTGTCTGAGAGGATAGATCATTCGTTTTTCATCATCGTATCCCAAGACATTCACCGCTATGGTGGGATTTTGAGCCTCGAAACATTCGATGTGTTTTAACTCTGTTGGAAAAGTCACTCCAGTCCAATCGAGATTTTTAGAAGTCTCCTCGTAACAAGAAACTCTATCGGTGCTCATTTTGACAGGGTATAAAGCGGAGGTGACTGCCCATTTAAAACACTGATCATCTTTATTTCTCACGTTGACCACGGAGTGTTTTTTAGCTAAGAAATACGGTAATTTCACGTAGGAAGACCCTTTTAACGAATCGTTTTCAGTTATATGAATTTCGAGTTTCAACACCTCATCAAACGTCCAATTACTACCTTCATGTTGATATTTCGCAAGAGATGTCAACATCTTGTCTTTCATCTTTTCGAAAACGTCCGATAAATCTGAACCTCGAAATACGGGTTCGACATTAGATCTGAAATATGCATTTTTCACGATGCTCTCGCCAGGCTTCACGTCGATTTTATTCATCACGCAATGGAGCATCATCTTAATTTTTAGTCCCACATTCATGTATTTGCGAAACAAATTCAATACTTTTTTCTTCACCCGTTCCATGAACAATTTCGGATCGATTTTCTTGAACGAGGGAACCACGTTGAAAGTTTTAAAAATGCCTTTGATCGCACTCTCCCGTTCTACGGGCTTCGATTGGAATAGTTCTGTGACGAGTCATGCTACATATTCTTCTCCTTTTCCGTTCGTCGATTGCTCGTCGAATTTCACTTGATATATCTCGTTTGTCTAGAATCTGAAGTGCATCACTCGTTTTCGTTTTAGTTTTTCTTTTCTTATCTTTTGAAACTTGAAGTTCTTCAATGGCTTTTCGTTTAGTCGTCTTCTTATTTTTCACAATCGAAATGTTTTTGTTTTTTTTCGACGTCAGCATTTTGATTCCTTTTACTGTCTTTTTCTTCTTCTCATTTTTCACAACCGATGCATTTTTTGACGTTGTTGCTATCGACATTTCGTTTGCCTTTCTAGCGTTTCGCAAATATTCCTGTATGACTTCAATTTTTTTTGATTTAGTTCTATGATTTCTGAAATGTGGAATTTTGAATAGTTTACAAATCTCGTTTAACTGAGGTACGGTTTTCTCATTTAAAATTTCCATTTTTTTATCTGTTTGCTCCATTTGTAAGAATATTTTTTTTTCGAATTTTGTATTAAAATAATTTGTTAAAAAGTTTTGTTTTTTACTCTTTATATATAAAAAAGATTTTTTTTTTAATTTCAATTTTTTTCTTTAATAGGAAAAAGATTTTTTTTTAATTTCAATTTTTTCTTTAATGTTTTTTATTCAAAACAATTTACGATCACTTTTATTTCTTGTTCGCAAAACGAACACATTTTCTCGTCTTTAGAATAACATTCCTTACAATAACACAAATGTGCACACGGTAGAAACAAAACGTTTGTGGATTTGTTTTTGCAAAGCAGACATGTGTTCATATCACCCGACTCCTTCTCAATAGATGATGATGATAACTCATCTGCTTCTTTTATGAATCGAATCAAATGTTCTAAAGTCAAAAATTGAGATAAGGTCTTATTTGCGTAATTTAATGTATTGTACAATTGTTCCTTCGTGTATCCAGATTGTAAAATACCCCTTAATAAACTCTAGTTTTTATTTCTTTCCCATTCTTTGTTTTCAATTTTAATCAATCCTAATGTCTGGATCTTCTTCAAATAACCGCAACGACCTTTGGTATTATTTATGTGTTCTACCAAAGGTCTGTCATTAGGTTCCCAATTCATTAAATGTATGTTGCAACAAAAACATTTAACTCTGTCACTTTTACCCACATAAATGAAACCCGCAGCAGCTAAATCTTCGGGTTTTTGAGCAAGATGCGAAGGCCAATTTTTAAACATTTGAAGTCTTGCACGTTCTAAACTATAATTTGGATGTTCGGACTTGATCATTGTTTTTATCTCAAAATTGGGTTTGTAAGAATATTTTTTTCGAATTTTGTATTTAATGATAATTTGTTAAAAAGTTTTAAAATTGAGATGTTAAATTTAACTTTTTATTAATATATATGAAGAGAAAAAAAACTTTTACAAAAAAAAATTTTTCACATTAAAGAAAATTAATATTAAAAAACTTTTTTTATATATATATATAAAGAGCAAAAAAAAACAAACTTTTTTAACAAATTATTATTTAAATACAAAATTTAAAATATACATTATTTGCAAGAATTCATAAAACAAAAAACCAAATAATCGATCATGACAACAACACCTAAAAGATGCAAATTGAAATTGAAACGAGTCGAAACGTGTAAGAAATTCGGTTTTAAAATCTATAGATTACAACGACATGATCCCATCAAATTGAACGAGGTCGAGACGAAGGGCTTAGAGCACAAATATGACAAATATCGCATGCCTTTGAAATTGGATGAAGCCATGCTCGATTTGTTTTACGAGTACCAAAGCGATCTACAGAAAATCATCATCTCCAAAGATCGAGAATTCGACAAGGATGATTTGACGTTGCCCTATGGAAGTTACATATTTCCAAACATCTCACTTGAACTCGTGAACAAATCGGGTGGTGAGAGCATGTTGACCGAAGTAACAAAAACCCAAAAAAGTAAAGATTAACATTCAACGCATTTTCGAAAAAGGAGAAGAAACGAGTGTCAACATGCTAATAACGGACTTGGAAATATAAAGAATAGAGAGATTGATTTTTAGCGAAGAAGAAGGAAAAAAAAGTAATGAGATCATCTTTAGATCTCATTACATTTTTTTTTTTTTTCCTTCTTCACTATTACCCATATATTATAATAACGTTTCCTTTTTTCTTAAATTTCAGCATCGATTCTTCTTTTCTTTTTTTCTTTTTTTATGTGATATGCTACGTTTTTATAACAACACATTTGTTTATCCGAATCATAATTATGAACGAATGGTGTGCATCTCTTGGTAACACTCACATCATTACCATTCTCTTCAGATAGTGGTGACGGTGGAAAACGTCTCAGTGGTAACGGTGGAAAACGTCTCATTATTTCAAATTTCAACTGCCTATTCCGATCTTTATTTAACTCTTTTATCAGTTCTTTCCTAAGATATCCATCATTAGCATCTAATTGTTTTTCCACATCTTTTTCCCATTTCAACCATCTATTTAACTCTTTTATCAGTTCTTTCCTAAGATATCCATCATTAACGTCTAATTGTTTTTCCACATCTTTTTCCCACACTATCTTGCGATATTCATCCTTAGCATCTAATTGGTTTTCCACATCTTTTTCGCACTCTATCTCACGATATTCATCCTTAGCGTCTAATTGTTTTTCCACCTTTTTATCCATTTTATATATTATTTTATACTTTCTATGATTTATACTTTATATAATTATATAATTTTTTTATATTATAATAACATATTCAAAATCGGTATATTCTTAAATGGCGAATTCTCACCAAACAACAAACCCTTGCTGAGTCGCTCAACGTTCCGTCCACTCTTCAGATAGAGACCGTTTCCACTCAAAGAGTTGTCACCTCTAATGGGTTCTGGATACAATCCTTTACTGCTGTCATCTACGTGGATGTGACACATGGCTCCTCCCTTCTTCAAAAACAGTCCGCTGCCACCCATTAATTTGTGGCGAAGGGTAATGCTTTTGCGGCAATTCCTGCCAATAGCGGTAGGAAACCGCCTTTCATTCTCAAATTGTATCTCAGTTAAGCGGGTCTCAATCTCACCGTCAACCCTCTTCCATCAGGAATCACTTTCTCCATCCTTTTGATTTGACTTCTGGTCCAGGCGATCGAATCCTGACCGCCTCTCGTCAGATCTTCATGAGTGAATTCGAATCTCACCGCCTCGCCTCGAGTTGTTAACGCTCTCTTAAGTTTCTTCCTCTGTCCTGTGGATATGTTCACGTTTTTATTCACGTATTCTGTCATAATTCTTTTTTTAAAATATATTTTCTTCAGTTGTTTTTTTGTTTTAATGATAATTATATATATTAAATAATTTTTGTAAAATTAATATTGTGTTTAATTTATTTTTGTTATTTATATATATATACACAATATTTTTTTTTTTTGCTTTTATATTTCTCTTATGTGAAATCATATCATTACCCTCTCTCCGCGAAGATCTAACAGTTCACCATTTTGATCCGTCAACATGGTTTTGAGACTATACAACGTGTCTAAAATCACTGGTAGATAAACTAAATTTCGAGGTCACTCCACGATCTTATAACCTGGTGACACGTTTGGAAAGAAGGAATAGATCGTCGGTTGAGCGCTACCATTCACGTAGCTTCCAGCAATCACATCCACGTTCACCAGAATGCTATTGACTGCGAGAATGTCGACCGTATTTTCAGATGCCGTGTGGCCTCGTTACATCTTTCAATCGAATCCTAACATCTTGCCTATAGAATCGTCCATGTTGAAATCCACTCGAAAATTATCTTCCAAATCCAACATCGTCTGTAAGGTATTAGGATTGGGAGCGAGTCTGATCTTGTTGCTTCCCTTTCCATCCGTCTTCATTCGCATCTGAATGTAATTGTTCAAATCGTCTATGTCGTAACTTCCTTTGGGAATTCGAATCTCCAACCAATCCACTCCGTCGGAATACTTGAACGAGTTATTCTTTTCGGTGACGTTGGGAAAGGAATAATAAGTCTCCAGATTCACCAACGCCATCTCGTATCTTTTCTCTCTATTCAATTTGATGGAAGGTTCGAATTTCGATGCGAATCGAGTCAAATCGCCACTCACCACGGCGAAATTGTGAAGTCCTCCATCCCAAACCCTCTTGCAGAATCTCCTGAATTCCGCCAAGCTCATGTCGTTTGTGACGTGATTGCCGTAGATGTGATTGAAATTCTTGAGATCTTGGCGAAAGAGACATTGAAAATTAGCGTTCTCCCTTATCGTCTGTCTGGGCAATCGAAAATAATTCTGCGACAGGTAGAAACAGTCCACGTTTCTGTGTCGACCCCTAACGTAATATGATTCGCATCGGTTCTGTCTCTCCAAAAGCAGATCGTCGAAAATCATGAGATTCTTATCTTCCGATTTCAATTCTCTAGGATCCGGAACGTCACTAGTGTTCTCATAAAATCGACACTCGACGTTCGAAGATGCATTTCTCTTCATCAATTCCATCGTCGCACCGTCCAAAATGGTCGAAAGAGGAGCTTCACTTTTGTCGAATTCCTCCCTACTGTCAAAGATTCTGGCTATGACGTCCTTGGGCAAGCTACGATCCATGCACTCTCGAAGCAATCTGTATTCGGGTTGAAACAAGCTCTTGCCAAACACAAACAATCTGTCGTAATCCAAGCTGTCGGGTTGGGACAACAGATTCATCAACAGATTGGTCTTTCCACAATTCGATTTTCCCACTATCAAGCCTCTTATACTTTTGGGAAAGAACTCGTTATTCGACCTCTTGGTTGCGGCGTCATTCCAAGACATATCTTTAATGTTCATCTTTGTTTATTTTTTTTGTTGTTGTTATTTTAGATTCTTTCAAACACAATTTTTCAGTTTTTTCAAACTCAGTTTTAATATTATTATTTATTTATATTACACCGTTGTGAGTTCTCTTCAATCCAGATCCACTCGTCATTTTAGCTAAATCTTGTATGGGTACCACAGCATCCTTAAAATCTTTCCAACTTTTCGGCGTTCACTCTAACGCAGCTCGCTTCGCCGGTGGACTGATCAACTTGTCAATCAACCCATCAGCTGCCCTCTTGCCAGCCACAGAAGCTATCTTACCACTGGCTTTGGAAGCGGCTTTCTTACCAGCATCCAAAGCCGTCTTCTTACCGACCTGAAATGCAGTCGATGCGAGTTTTCTACCCGCATCGCTCGTGAACGCTCACATTATAGAATGGACGATGCCAGAACCGCCTTGAACGTAAATTCTGACGTATCCCCTGTTCTTTATCACCAACATATTTTTATTTTATAATATATTTTGTTTTTTTCACTGGTAAATCATTTGTTGTTTAAATACTTTTATTATTCTAGTGTAAAAATTTACTGTTTTCATTATTTTATATATTTTTGTTTGTTTGTTTGTTTCTCTCTACTTATTATATACATCAATCCTTCAATTCGTTCATCAGCCTTTTATAATGGTTTTTATTCAAAACCTTCTGTCTTAACAATTCGTCACATATGCTAACTATCTCATTATGTAATCCTGAGTTACCAGCCCGTCTACTCGCCATCAACAATCTCAATCTCTGAGACAGAGCATCAGAATCGCTCGGAAGAAAAGTGGTTTTCACCCCTTTACCAGTCACCGATTCGACGAACTTCTTATTCATATCCCCTATGGGTTTCACCACTTTCGTCCACTTGTAACCTCTGTTGGCTTTGGGTCTAGTCTCTCTGGCATCGTTATTTCTCAGCATGGCGTGGGTCTGAACCAGAATGTCGCCGTAATTGTCAAAATCCTGTTCCGTGTAATCTCCAGGCTTGTCAAAAAGGAGCAATTTGCGTAGTCCATCAGTTACTTTATACTTATTTGAACCGACAATTAAATCTTCATCATCCATTTCCACTTCTGTGTCGCCTACAAAAGTTCTACCGTCCGAATCCTCGCGAACTCCATACAACAGATCTCTCTTACCACCATCCTCGGATGACGCGATGCTATCAGTGGTGATAGTCGAAGCTGTATCGTTGCTCATGTCGGTTTGAATCCCTGTGGGAACGTAATCTGGTGTAGATTGAAAGAAATACCGATTTCCAAAACTACTGGGCAACGAACCCATTCTCAAAGAACTCTCTTTTATGGGTCTCAATTCTTCGACTATCTCCTTCTTGCTTCGCTCTTGAACATCCGTCATGGGTTTAAATATTTTTGTGGTTTCGCGTCTGAGTTCCATCTCTCCGAGACGTCTGCTTCTGTCAGCCGATTGAATGCTCTTCTTGGCATGTTCATATTCACCTAAAATTTGATCTCGACGTTTAGAATCCATCTGTAAAAACATTTTTCGTTTTTAATTGTTAATGTTCCTTTGAGTATGCTAATGTGAGTTATTTATTATTTTCAAAATTAAATGTATAATTATTTTTTTTATGTTTTAAGTAAATAAAAATCTTCTGTCTTTAATATAATAACTAAAAAAATTCATATCTCAACTCAGTGTTGAACTGGGAAAACTTGAAAAGTTTGAAAGTTTAAGCATATGACAAACCGGTTTCTGATTTAATGCATTTGAGAATAATTTACTTTTGTTAAAAGGAATTTCATTCATATCTCAAAACCATTCACTCAATGTTGAATTGTGAAAACTTTGAAAAAGTTAAAAGATTTTAGCACATAAAGAAACCGGTTTCTAATTAAACGTTAAAAGGATTTCATTCACACCTCCGAACATTATCACGAATATATTAAAAATTTACCACTCAAACCTAATTGAGTGGAAAAAATGTGTTTTATTATCTGTTATTAAAACGATCCATTAAAATGAAAAACCTTCATTCACACCACAACAAAAACATGAGTGTCAATTACGAACTATTTTTTTATTTGATGAAACATTCCATAAAGTGTTTTATTAAAATTTACTTCACAACACCAAAAACAAAAACTGACACTCATGTTTATAGTCAACTCTTTTGAATGAAAACCTTTCATTCACACACCAGAAACAAAAACTGACACTCATCTTTATAGTCGACTCTTTTGAACGAAAACCTTTCATTCACACCAAAAGCAAAAACTGAGTCTCATCTTTATAGTCGACTCTTTTGAATGAAAACCTTTCATTCACGCCAGAAACAAAAACTGACACTCATCTTTATAGTCGACTCTTTTGAATGAAAACCTTTCATTCATACCAGAAACAAAAAACTGACACTCATATTTATAGTCGACTCTTTTGAACGAAAAGCTTCATTCATGCCAGAACAAAAACATGAGTGTCAGTTTTTACTCTCATCGTGTCAGTGGGTTTGCCGGTTTGGTAGCACCTCTTTCCACGTATCGTACATAAGTCAATTTCTGATGTAGAATCCACAATGGGTTTCCGTGTACGCCTCCATAGGGATTCAGTGTTAAAATCATGAACAGACACGGATCAGACACGGATGCTCCAGAATCCGCAAACCACTTTTTGACGTGGCTACAGAATCAGCAACACGTTTTTTGCTCGTGTTCACCAACGATGGATTGATGGTCTAATCCGTGATGGGAACATCAACAAAAATTTTAAGTAAAAAAAAAAAAAAAAAAAAAAAGTGAAAAATGTACAATTTCATACATTTTTCACTTTTTTGAAAACTTGTACATTCGACACATTCGCCAACGGGTATTTGAACATTAAAAGTGCGATCTAGGAGTCTAAAAATAATAGCGGATTCTGGAGCACTATGAAAAAATGACATTTTTTGTGAACGAATCGGTGATTTAACACTGAATCCTATGATGGTAAATGCACCGTGTATGTGTACGTGTATGGTACATGGTCAAAGTGCTCGTGAATCCACATTTATTACCTACTGATAGTGAGCAAAGTTTTTTCAATTTCGTTAGTTTTGAGTGATCAATTGATCATCCACCTTAGTTTTGTTAGTCTCGAGTGATCAATTGATCATTTGCCTTAGTTTTGTTAGTCTCGAGTGATCAATTGATCATCTGCCAAAGTTTTGTTAGTCTCGAGTGATCAATTGATCATCTGCCTTAGTTTCTTTAGTCTCGAGTTATCAATTGATCATCTGCCTTAGTTTCGTTAGTCTCAAGTGATCATCTGATCATCTGCCAAAGTTTTGTTAGTCTCGAGTAATCAATTGATCATCTGGCTTAGTTTTGTTAGTCTCAAGTTATCAATTGATCATCTGCCTTATTTTCGTTAGTCTCGAGTGATCATTTGATCATCTGCCAAAATTACATTAGTGTCGAGTGATCAATTGATCATCTGCCTTAGTTTCTTTAGTCTCGAGTGATCAGTTGATCATCTGCCAAAGTTTCGTTAGTCTCAAGTGATCAATTGATCATCTGGCTTAGTTTCATTAGTCTCGAGTTATCAATTGATCATCTGGCTTAATTTCGTTAGTCTCTAGTGATCATTTGATCATCTGCAAAGTTTCGTTAGTCTCCAGTGATAAATTGATCACCTGCCTTAATTTTGTTAGTCTCGAGTGATCAATTGATCATCTGGCTTAGTTTTGTTAGTCTTGACTGATCAATTGATCATCTGTCTTAGTTTCGTTAGTCTCAAGTGATCAATTGATCATCTGGCTTAGTTTCGTTAGTCTCGAGTTATCAATTGATCACCTGCCTTAGTTTCGTTAGTCTCAAGTGATCAATTGATCATCTGCCTTAGTTTCATTAGTCTCTAGTGATCATTTGATCATCTGCCAAAGTTTTGTTAGTCTCGAGTGATCAGTTGATCATCTGGCTTAGTTTTGTTAGTCTCAAGTTATCAATTGATAATCTGCCTTAGTTTTGTTAGTCTCTAGTGATCATTTGTTCATCTGCCAAAGTATCATTAGTCTCCAGTGATCAATTGATCATCTGCCTTACTTTCGTTAGTCTGAACTGATCAATTGATCATCTGTCTTAGTTTTGTTAGTCTCGAGTGATCAATTGATCATATGGCTTAGTTTTGTTAGTCTCGAGTTATCAATTGATCATCTGCCTTAGTTTTGTTAGTCTCGAGTGATCAATTGATCATCTGGCTTAGTTTCGTTAGTCTCAACTGATCAAATGATCATCTGTCTTAGTTTTGTTAGTCTCGAGTGATCAATTGATCATCTGGCTTAGTTTCGTTAGTCTCGAGTTATCAATTGATCATCTGCCTTAGTTTGGTTAGTCTCGAGTGATCAATTGATCATCTGGCTTAGTTTCATTAGTCTCGAGTTATCAATTGATCATCTGCCTTAGTTTCATTAGTCTCGAGTGATCAATTGATCGTCTGGCTTAGTTTTGTTAGTCTCGAGTTATCAATTGATCATCTGCCTTAGTTTCGTTAGTCTCGAGTGATCAATTGATCGTCTGGCTTAGTTTTGTTAGTCTCGAGTTATCAATTGATCATCTGCCTTAGTTTCGTTAATCTCGAGTGAGCAATTGATCATCCACCTTAGTTTCGTCAGTCTCGAGTGATCATTTGATCATCTGGCTTAGTTTCATTAGTCTGGAGTTATCAGTTGATCATCTGGCTTAGTTTTGTTAGTCTCGAGTTATCAATTGATCATCTGCCTTAGTTTTGTTAGTCTCGAGTGATCAATTGATCATCTGGCTTAGTTTCGTTAGTCTCAACTGATCAAATGATCATCTGTCTTAGTTTCGTTAGTCTCGAGTAATCAATTGATCATCTGGCTTAGTTTCGTTAGTCTCGAGTTATCAATTGATCATCTGCCTTAGTTTTGTTAGTCTCGAGTGATCAATTGATCATCTGGCTTAGTTTCATTAGTCTCGACTGATCAATTGATCATCTGTCTTAGTTTTGTTAGTCTCAAGTGATCAATTGATCATCTGGCTTAGTTTCGTCAGTCTCGAGTTATCAATTGATCATCTGCCTTAGTTTCGTTAGTCTCGAGTGATCAATTGATCGTCTGGCTTAGTTTTGTTAGTCTCGAGTTATCAATTGATCATCTGCCTTAGTTTTGTTAATCTTGAGTGATCAATTGATCATCCACCTTAGTTTCGTCAGTCTCGATTGATCATTTGATCATCTGGCTTAGTTTCGTTAGTCTGGAGTTATCAGTTGATCATCTGCCTTAGTTTCATTAATCTCGTGTGATCAATTGATTACCTGCCTTGACCAAGAACAACACAACGCAGTTACTGCTCGTTGTAATTGAATAGCGATTCTTTTGATTTAAAGTCCCACCACTAACATTTAAATCTAATCAAACTTTAATATTTTTGTAATGTTTATATCCAAAACATAGCTAATGAGTACTCATTTGAACCGGCTCATCGGGCTCATTCCAATGTGCAGGTTGAGGCGTCTCCAGTAAACGGATGGACGAATCACTCACATGGATGACAATTTTTGTTATTGGAAGAGATTTGAAGGAAAGTTAGCTCCCTTTAATTTCTCGAAGCTGTTAGTAAATTTGAAATTTTGTTGTATGAGAATTTCATATGAAAATTGAATTTTCGAAATGTTAGCGAATTTGTATCATTGAGTATGAATCGATCACAAACTTCAAGCATTTGTCTGAAGAGGAGTTTAACCCCTGCACACTGATGTCAAAATATACAGATTAGAAGCGGAGCTTGAACAGAGTTAGTATATTGAGGAGCTGATAGTTGCTCGTCGATGCTCGGTGGTTCTCTCCGGGTACCCCGGCTTCCTCCACCCGTAAAACTGTCACGGTCACGATTAGCCACTGTGCATAAGTATGTGACCTTAAACACCAATAAATAAACAAATAAATAAATAAATAATCTGGATGTATTGATGTATTTCCGATTTGTCTGATTTCTGTCACACAGGTTTCCAAAGAATCGCCCGAGAGAACTATTTGCACAATACTCATACACAGTCCCCATCAATGGTCCGAGAATAAGTTCAAAGGTGCAAATAGTTCTCTTGTACATGTGTATGCCATCATGAAGCAGGGTACTTTTAGTTTTCAGCTTTACAGAAAGCGTTATGTGATGCACATTGGATAGTTCCAAATCAAAGAGTTTATTTAATTAAGTTCAGTTATATTTTATTTTAATTAAATTTATTAACATCACACAATTCTCATTTAATTTGAAAAGTTGATGCACTCATTGCGAAGTCAATGATTGCAAATTTTCTTTTTTCTGTCGCTGTGAGGCATGTGTCCATGAAAATCAACATATTCTGACATATCCTGAAAATCCCCAAGCCATACCCCATTATATGTGGTACGCTATCATATGCACATGCTCCATCAGTTGTGTTTTGTCATTTCCCTTCCACCGAGTTCACAAATTGTAGCAAAAAAAAGTGATGATAAGTTATAACTTCCAATGAATTAAGTGAGGGTGTTAGAACACATAACATCACATTGCTGCCAACAATATATAATTAAATTATAGTAACAAGGTTTGAAGAACATTCTAGTCTTCAGTTCCTTTTCTGTGGATTCTGATATTCATGGTCAATACGTTGAGAAACTGTTGGGTTCCACCATGTCATCGTTGGACATTTTCATATATTAACCCTTTACCCAACGTAATGGCCAAAACCGGCCAGCGCTATTCACAAAAATCGACAATTAATTTTTATTATTTTTTCATTTTTTGTCTCAAAAACATAGGTTATGACTCCTCATTGGTACGAGCTCGTCGAGCTCGTTCTAATGAGGGGTCATAACCTGTTTTTGAGACAAAAATGAAAAAAATTGGTTATTCAAGAGGGTTTTTTTTGCAAGTGTCGTCTGCTTTTCATGTTACGTAAAGGGTTAACACTTCATGCTGTTATGGTGAATTTTCATCAGCTGTTTGAAATCACCTTCAAAACTTAAACACTAAACCATTGTGTTCCATCCTTATGTGAGTTTTTAGTTGTAACTAATGTGAAGCACACATGTGAATACTGTTTTGCTTAGAAATGGAAGCTACACAGTACATTCTACAACAACGATTCAATTGTAACTAATGTGAAGCACACATGTGAATACTGTTTTTCTCAGAAAAGGAAGCTACACAGTACATTCTATAACAGCGATTCAATTGTAACTAATGTGAAGCACACACGTGAATACTGTTTTGCTCAGAAATGGAAGCTACACAGTACATTCTACATCAGCGATTCAATTGTAACTAATGAGAAGCACACACGTGAATACTGTTTTGCTCAGAAATGGAAGCTACACAGTACATTCTACAACAGCGATTCAATTGTAACTAATGTGAAGCACACACGTGAATACTGTTTTGCTCAGAAATGGAAGCTACACAGTACATTCTACAACAGCGATTCAATTGTAACTAATGTGAAGCACACACGTGAATACTGTTTTGCTCAGAAATGGAAGCTACATAGTACATTCTAATCAGCGATTCAATTGTAACTAATGTGAAGCACACATGTGAATACTGTTTTGCTCAGAAATGGAAGCTACATAGTACATTCTAATCAGCGATTCAATTGTAACTAATGTGAAGCACACACGTGAATACTGTTTTGCTCAGAAATGGAAGCTACACAGTACATTCTACATCAGCGATTCAATTGTAACTAATGAGAAGCACACACGTGAATACTGTTTTGCTCAGAAATGGAAGCTACACAGTACATTCTACAACAGCGATTCAATTGTAACTAATGTGAAGCACACACGTGAATACTGTTTTGCTCAGAAATGGAAGCTACATAGTACATTCTAATCAGCGATTCAATTGTAACTAATGTGAAGCACACACGTGAATACTGTTTTGCTCAGAAATGGAAGCTACACAGTACATTCTACAACAGCGATTCAATTGTAACTAATGTGAAGCACACACGTGAATACTGTTTTGCTCAGAAATGGAAGCTACATAGTACATTCTAATCAGCGATTCAATTGTAACTAATGTGAAGCACACATGTGAATACTGTTTTGTTCAGAAATAGAAGCTACACAGTACATTCTATAACAGCGATTCAATTGTAACTAATGTGAAGCACACACGTGAATACTGTTTTGCTCAGAAATGGAAGCTACATAGTACATTCTAATCAGCGATTCAATTGTCCACTGGGTATGGGAAATTTGTCAGTGGCTGGGCGAACGTATCGTGGGTTTCAATGAATATGGTCTCATACCACGTATCTATCAACCAATCAAATCAAAAAATTCACTTTAGTCAATACATAAATGGTAATAATTTTCAGGACATACATGAGGATAAAATTAAAATAAATTCTGACCTGACTATTTAATGCCACAAAACCTGTGCGTCTGCTTATACCCCAACCTCTAAGGTTCAGAGATATAAAATAAAAGTATCACACTCGACATACATACAGCATAACCCCCCTCCCCCCCCCCCGCCCTAAAACAAGGAGAAGTTCTATTGCAGCAGAAACATGTTAAATTTCTTAATTTGTGGTAGGTCTTGTACCAAAAAGAGACCCAACGATGACATGGTGTCCCCAGATAGTTTGTTAACATATTGATCCTGACTAACAGAATCCAAAGAAAAAATCCATAATACACCATTTCAAGGTTGGGCTCGAGATCTGGAATTTTATGTTACCTCGCCGTCCATTAGAACATGAAGTGGGATTTTTTTCCAAGTGTTTTTGTGGTATCCACAGTGTCTCGGCAATTTAAGGGTACTGGTTAAAACGTTTATGTGGATCAGTTGTCTGAATTCATTATTACGGACAATGTAGATCTACACAATACTTGAGAAACAAGTTTAGAAATATTTAACAATGATATCTTTATAATATTGACAATCCCTGAACAAACTACGTGTAGCTGGAGAAATGACGTCGGTTTGGGCAATTTATTATTTATGTACACAATAATCGTAAAAAGATCACAAAGAAAACTTCGTCTAATGACATTCTAATCAAACCGGATAAGGGCTCTACTTTAGGCTGGAAACAATCTTCAGAACGGTTAAGTATGTTTTATCGACTCGTATAATAAAACTGGTGGAGGCCAACTAATTGATTCCCGTATGGAAAGGAAGAACTGTATGGGGAGAAGCATTTAAAACATAAACAACACGACGTATTCAACAACAAAAAAAAAAAACCCAAAACAAAACAAACACATCTTTCAACGAAAAGTATTTGATCTACGCAGATGTTGTGAACACCCTTCCTCACAGATGCAGCATATTTTAACCTTTTACCTAACATGAAAAGCAGACGACACTTGCAAAAAAGTTTCTTGAACAACTAATTTTTTTCATTTTTTGTCTCAAAAACATAGATTATGACCCCTCGTTGGAACGAGCTCGTCGAGCTCGTTCCAACGAGGGGTCATAACCTATGTTTTTGAGACAAAAAATGAAAAAATAATGAAAATTAATTGGCGATTTTTGAGAATAGCGCTGGCCGGTTTTGGCCGTTACGTTGGGTAAAGGGTTAAACAAAACCTACCTGCTGTGCTCGTTTGGACCATTTGCCACAT